>JBDPZO010000004.1:11528462-12128462 GCA_039877585.1 Heterodera filipjevi | reverse complement strand
GCCTGACCAACCATTGTCTGATCACTATTTGTGTATATGTATATTGTGCCGTATTGTCTGATCAAAGCCGATGATAAACAATTAACTGTCGTTTTAAATGTTCGGTTTTACTTGCTACTAGGGTTGGTCGGGACCGGGGTTTTTGGCAAAAACCGGTAAAAAACCGGAATCGGTCAAAACCGGGGCACTAGGTCCTCATTTGTACGTCCGGTATTTTGCAAAAGCCCCGGTCCCGACCAACCCTACTTGATACCTATGACTGGTGAAATACAAGCATCCTCAAACATTTACTCGTCTTATGAAACTCGTGACATATTTTACGCATCCCGAAACATTTAGTACTCTGATATTATCCGTTTAATTTATCTTTGGCCACCTTAAAACTAAAAAGTCCTTGATTTTGTCTGGAATTCAGTGATTTTTCATCCAGTTTTGACATGTGTCTTTTAAATTCCCGGTTTTTTCGTTAGGTATAATTTATCGTTTTTATCTTATTAGTTTCTCTTGTTTTACCTGTTTGATTAATGCGATGGTTTTTAAGTAAAGGCTTCTATTTTTAATCTCATTTTTTTAGATGGTTAATCTGAAGTTATTTGTTGACCCTTACGAAGTTGAGTATCCGACATTGGTGCGCGAGGTTTTAGCCGATGGTTGGTGCTCATTTTTTGTAATGTAAGAAAGGGAATGTCTGGCAATCTTCTAATTTAACTTTGTTATTTTGGGTTAAAAATGGCATTTGTGGTTATACAAGGGTGCTGAGCATGAATCTGGCCTTAAATTTTTCGTATGACACCACCTAATCTATGATTTGATTATGTCATATGACTAATTGAGGTCAGATACGTTCTCAGCACCCTTGAAAGCCCCCATAAACCAATTTTTAGCTCAAAATAAAGTTGAATTAGGAACACCCATTCTGAAGGATTGCCGAATGTCTAAACCAGGTTCCCTGTTGTCCTTGGTAACCACATTGATATTCATTTTGACCAATTTCAAAAGCTAAAAGCAAAAAATTTCAATCAAGTTTACTTTGTAATTAACGCCAAAAATTTTTTAATTTTCGTACGCTCGACCGAATTCATTCCCGAATTTTAGCGCAGAAAAAGACAGGGATTTCGGCTACGGTCACCCCATTTGGCAAATGTGCGCTCATTTGTGCCAATTCCATTTACGTCTGGTCATACAATTCAAAGGCATTTTCCTCTCATTATCTACAACAAAAAAAAACTTTTTTAGGAATCGGAAATTCCGCACGCAACGCGAATGAATTTGCCCGCGAGTGGGCTCAAATATTCCACACAGCTCATCAGCATTTTTTCTAGAGGCATCTACCATTTTTTGGTGGAAATGGAAGTCTCTTTTTGTTAAGGCCATGCCCACAAGTCAAATGTGTGTTTATTGGCGGTTTCCCCCGAAGGGAATGTCCGCTTTTGGCCCGAACTTGGAAAACCGCACCGGGACGAGAGCTGTTTACTGAACAACGAAGTGGCGCACTCCGTGCAGTTGGTTGATTCGCAAGGTATGACTTCCCTTCCTTTAATTGGATTTATATGGTTTTCCACACTTTCCTTCTCAGACCATGTCCACCGTTTTCTTGTGACCACAACCACCGGCTCTTTTCATATGATTGACATTTTTCGCAGCTCCGCTGGCCAACCTGAGTCTTCTTTTTGAATGCATTCGAATCATTGTAAAACAAAAAACAAATTCAGAAGGATGGCAACGCGTCCTTTGGACGTTGGGGGACCGGGCGGGGGCATTGGCAAACGAATGTCCCTTTTTCTCTTCGGAAATTTGGCATCGGAAAAAGACCAGTACTTTCTTTCGCATTTTGTCATCTTTAGAGAAAAGTTCAGAATCAGAAAGACTCTCTTTGTCCGGGGAAACTTTGGGCCGTCTGATCTCGTCACCGTTTTGCCCCGTTATTTGCGGTTTTATGCGATCTTCGAGCGCAAAATGCAACTTCACGAAACTGACATTGCGGACTTGGCATTGAGCAAATACAATAAGGTGAACCATGGACCAGCAACACACACACAATGGCAGAAAGCCAATCCAAAACTCCAACAATTGAAATAAATAAATATTTAAGAGTCGTGACAATGCTGAACGTCGTCACTTTCTTGTCCTTGACGCAGCAACATTCCGTTCCGGCATTTTGCTGCTATTCCTTGGAGTTCTTGTCAGCAAAGACAGTGCTGAAGAGGACAAACAGATTTTCATTGGTCTTTAATAAATTTATTTCATACCTTTACCATTTTCAAACTTAAGGGTATTACGAAGAGGGCAACACACGTTATGAGCAAAATGTCCATTTGGCGCGTCCTCTTAAAACTTTGGTCCGAGTTGCGATTCCCGAATCACTGAGTGCTACCGGACTTGTCCGTTTGCGACTGTTTGTCAGTTTCTGTTAAACCCTTCGTTTTCTTGCAGGACAAGCGACTTTCGCGTTGCTCTTTGCTAGTGTCATCAGCCGAAGAATGTGCCGTCGTCTTCCCCGATGCCTTTTTGCTTGTCCGTCATCCGACCAAACCGAGCGGCGCCTCGGTCTTTTGTTTGGATGGTTATGGGGCGTCGGGCGAACAATTGCTGGGCGCCTGTAAGTGATCTGTTTCTATTTTCCGATTATTTTTTTTCGAATTAAAGCGGCTGTCAACGGATTGTCCCATGTCATTCTGAAGGAGAAAGGACTATGCACTGTGCGCAGACTTCCCGAACAGTTCGACCTTGGATTTTGGAAAAAAGTGCTGCAGACGGCAAAAAGTCAATGCAAAATGTGCCTTTATTTATATGGTTTCAGTACCGTTCCGTTTTGCATCAAATGGAAGAACAACCAAATAATTTTGTTGGGGAGGAATGTCGGCTAAATGATGCATTTGTGGAATTTTGTGCCAAAAACATTGTAAACGGCCAACAGAAAACTAAAAGAAGGAATTTTCCTTGTTAAGAAAAAAACAAAAACAATTTTGCGGGAATTGGACCAAAGAATGGGCGACAACGAAAGTGCGGACGAAGTCGAACAACGGCATTCTGTCACGGAATCGAGTGGACAAAAGACGGAAAGCACAATAGCCGAGATGGTCAGCTGGAATGTGTTAATGACTTGGGCCTGGGGGGGGGGGGATCTCGGGAAAAATTTATTAGAATTTTTATTGCATTTTTGATAAGGAATTTATGTTCCTTTATTTTCGAGGGAGGGGAAAAGGGGTTCCCCATAGTAAGTCTTTTCTGGGATAATTTTCAAATCAAGGGTTTTCCCTAACGGCATTTTGTTTTCTAGTGTATTTCCCCCACTTCACCTTACCATTCAACTTATTTGTGCCTGCCTTTTCAGTCTGTGGATTTGGCACTTTTTTTGTTGGACCGTCAGCCGTCGCTGAAGGAGGACCCGCGGTGGTCATACGCGGCAAATTCACAAATTTCAAATGGCATTTGTTGTCAATTATTAATTCAACAGTCATTTTTATTTCTGAACAGAACAAAAAAGGCAACTTCGTGAATTGTCTTCAACAAAGAAATACACTCTGATTTTGCGACTTCTCGGCGACAAACACGCGCATTATAAGGCATTTTTTTGACGTATTTTGTCATTGATTTTTTTCTTTTTCAGATGGCTATCCTTTTTCTACGCACTTTCAACCTCGTCGAACGGGTGAGCATTATTCTTTTTTTTCAGATATTCCCTTTATATTACAATTTGTATAGGAATAAATAGGGAAATTGCGTACATTTTGTACTCCTTTCCTTCCTTTCTTTGACTTCTAATGAAGAGAGAGAGAGAAGGAATCAATTATTTATATTAACAAGTAGCAGCAAATAAGCCCGTGTCTCAGTAGCTCAGTGGTTTAACTGGGACAGAGACGTGTTGGGGTTCGGTTCCTATCTGAAAGTCTGTGGGTAATTTTTTCAATTTTCCATTCCTTTTGCATTTGTATAGCCTCGTCCCGCTGAAGACTCTGTCCACCCAAAGAGTTAACTTAATTTGAACAAGGCTAAATCGATTGGAGCCAAAAGACGTCCCATTGCATCACTTCCGTTGCCCTGGGATGAATATGCGTTTCCTACATTAATTCCCATTTTTACCAATCGCGGATTAATCTGTTTTTTATTACTTTTCAGTTGGATCACCCGTTGGAAGCGTTCCAAAACCGTAACGGAAAAGCAGTGATTGCCGAGTTGGGCGAGAAATTATCCGCTGCCATTTTCTGCTTCCATTGGCTTGCTGAAAATGGTGAGTGCCTGCCTTTCCATCTTTTTTCCCGAATTCGTTAGTCCCTCGAATTCAGGCGAATCGTTGTCTCTTGTGAATTCGGCCCTCAGCGAATTGGCGAAGAAATACGTCACTCGTTTTGGCTTTCCGAAGGGAAACCCTTTTCTAAGTGCGGTTGACTTTGTCTTTTGCAAAGTGACTTTTTGCCGTTTGTTTTGTTCCTCTTCTTCACCCATCGTCTGTCTCTTTTCAGGTGTCCTCTTTTCATGAATTGGTCCCAGCGGTGGTCCAACTCAGTGAACAGTCCATGGAGGAGCGGGCAGACCGGACCAATCTGCTGATTGAGGTCCGTCTTCTCTGCCTGTTTGTCTTCACCTCACTCATCCATCCCCAACCCAAGCACAGGTCGGAGACTTTCTCGTCACTCTCGTCCACGGGGTGAAAGAAGCGCGTCGTGAGAAGTGGGCCTTGCAGGTGGAGGACGACCATTCGACTTGGTTGAACCAGCCCGACTTCCTTACCCATTTCACAACGCACGTCAGTCATTGCATTGGAAATCCCTTTTTCAAATAGACAAATGCCCCGACTGCTAAATGGCATTATGTTTTCAGTTACTGCCATTTATTTAACGTGGGCCATAAGAATAATGGGACGATTAAGGCGTAGTGGTAAATGTGCCACGGCGTTGGAATGTTCCGTACACATTTAATCCCTTTGTATAAATTGCTAATTTCATTTTGAAAATTGTTTTTATAGTTGAATTCCTCTTTGGACTTTCTTCATTCGATGACAATCCGAGCCACAAGTGATGGATACGCGCAGGACGTCATTCTTAACCCCTCTCAGCAACAGAACGCTGAGATTTTCAAGCAGTGCACTCAGGCAACCCAAACGGAAATATGCTTATTGGGTTTCATAAATTACTTATTTTTTAGCTTGCGGACTTTGTGCTGTCGCAACAGTCACCGGTCCAACGAAATGATTCAAAAATCATTGCCCGTTTTGCGAGTCTTGGTAAAATTGAAGTGGCACTTGGACTGGCCGAAAAATATAAGGTGGCTTATTGATATGTTGGTTTCATCGACAGTTTTCTTGCAGGACTTCACAATGTTGGTCGAATATTGTCACAAACAATTGGACAAACAACAATGTGCCAAAACATTGGAACGTTATAAAGAACAATACGAAAAGGACGAGTGAGTTGGGTTTGTTTGTTGGCCTTGGCATATGTATTACACTAAACCCATTTTATTCGTTATAAGTTGCACCTACGAAATTGGTTTCCGGTTGTGTGCAAGAAAATGATTCCAAGGACAAAGTACTCAAAAACAAAAATATGGCGGAAAATTCTGACAAAGTTAATAAAAGGGACAACAACACTAACATTGAACCCAAAATTAATTTGGAAATTTTTTCTAAGAATTAAATGCTATTTTAACTTTGTCAGAACTCAGAACCCGTTTCCACCACAGTACCTGTTTTGACTGTTGGGTTTAATTGGATGACCGCCTAATCGCTGGTCATACTCAAATTTGATTATTTTTATTATTTTTTAGTTTTCACAATTTCCTTTACACTTGGTATCAGCAAAAAGGTATTTTTCCTGACTGGTTCGTTTTTCCCTCCAATATTTGTCCATTTCAAAGGAATGTTTAACCAATTGTTAGCCGAGCGTGGCAAAAGGATCAGTGACTTTCTTTCCCATCGCCAAGAAATCAATTGGATTCGACAGATTGCGGAGGGACAATTCGGAGAAGCCAAACGCACGCTAAGGAAAATGTCGGAGGGGGAGGCGGACAAGCGGAAGAAATTGGTCACTTTATTCTGATGACCTTTCCCTCCCCCAACCAAAAAAGTTTTAAGATCGCCTTTTCAATGGCAAAAATGGCTGCCTTATGCGAAGACGAACAAAATTTGGACGAACTCGCCGAACTTTCCGAGCAAATTCGCGCATTGCATGAAATAGCGTAATTGCCGCAATGATTTTCTGCCTCTGTTTTTTGCACTTTTTTAATTTATTTTGGTCTCATTTCCAGTTTTATTTTGTTATTCTTTTGAGAATAAATTGCAAAATTATGGCATTCGCTTGAGAAATTAATGCATAAATAGAAATTTTGTTTTTTTGTGCGTGTCTCATTGAAACAAAGCTGCAGAAAAAAATTAGTTAAATCACTAAAAGTCGCGCTAATTTCTTTTTGGGGAAAATCGGTAATTATCGAATTTAACGTTTCCGTTACCGAAAATCGCTTTTGCTAAACACTAATACAAACCCAAAAACGATAAAAGGCCATTCTATTATCGTATATAAAATTTTATGCTTAATTTCATTTCCATAAAATGTGTGCAGTATAGGATCCGTTATTCAAACTGTTGTTTTCTTAACTTGGCAATTGGTGGACTGTGTGTAATAATAATAAGTATGCTTAGAAAAAGTACGGACAAACACAAGTCAATAAAATAAATAAAACAGAGGGCGAAGTCGGGAGAGAAGCCAACCAAAGGTATGGGACAATTAACGAAAGGGGCGACCGATGTGTCAAAATCGTCCGACAAATGGGCAAACGGCAATCGCATAAACGTCAATTGGTCAGGCCGTGCGAATGCGCCCCGGGACATAATTCCTGTCAAGAAAAGCAGAAAAGATGGCATAAACAGCAACAATAGCAAAAATAACTAACTTGTCAAGCTCATTCATTTGCAAGAAAATGTGAAGCGATTTTTCGTTCTGAGCCAACGGATGTCTGAAGTGAAAAAAGCAAAAGTATTTGTCGTACTTTTTGGCGCACACTGACCCGGCAACTTTGTTCAGAAACTGTTCTAACCCTTTGCGGCGTTCTTCGATGAATCCCTCCTCGAAAATGCCGTCATCCGAACGGAAGGGCAATTGGCGTTTGAACGCTTTTCCGGGCAGAGGCGGCACAATTATCTGAAAAAAACATTTGAAAAAAATGGGGTAAAAAAAGGACTTTGCTGTCCCGTTCCAACTCATTCCTGAGCCATTCGAAATCAGAATAACGGCGACGGACACTCGACTCCTGGGGATGGGGGGGGGGGGGGGGGTAAAAAGGCACTTGTCCATGAATTGTCCAGCAAAATGCAATAAACCGCACTTTGTGCTTGAACACCGGCAAATTCGTCCTCAGTCGAACTTCGTAATCCGTGTAACGGTTCTTCCCCACCCCATGAGTAATCTTAACGCTTATTCAAACTTTAAATTGTTAAATGAGGCATTTTGCTTACGGGGTTGACAACTTCGATCTCCAGAAAATTCGCCGGGGGTGCGTAGGCCTCGTCCAATGTTTGGCGTTTCGCCTGAAGACGTTGGGTCGCAGCAGCACTCATAGGTCAAAATCAGAAAAAAAAAAGCAAAAAATGCAAAATGAGCAAAGTAAAAAAGATAAAAAAAAAAGAATTCTAACGAAGAACAAAACAGAACGAATAAAGAAATAAGGAAAATTTATTCAAGGGGAAATCACAGTTTTTGCAGAAAAGTTAGATATTTGTATATTATGATATTGGGCAATTTCACTTCTATAAAAATGAAGCAACCAGACATTTTTTCATCCGTTAATGGATTATTTTGCCTTTCCTTCAGTCTCAGCAACGTGACACTTTTATTTTTCTCTCCCTTTTTAATACGACCATCGGTCGATGCGACGCATTTCGGTGGGCGCCAGTTGCAAAACAGCAGCTGAAAAGCAAAATTATCATTGACGTCCAAATCTTTAGAATTTTCAAAAATAACCAAAAGTTTTAAGCCAAGGTCTTTTAATGGCAGAAGTGCTTGTAAACCGGGTTAGAAAAGTTCGGTCGAAAGTTGCCCACACGATTTGTTTGAATCTGTGGTTATAACCAGGGCTCCCATTTGTCCTTCTTTATAAGGATTGTCCCTAGGATCCTTATTTTGTCCTTATTCCATATTCTGAGGTACAAATTTTTAGAAAAATGACAATTTTTTACAATTTTTAAGCGATTTCGTTATTTTTTAAAAAAATTTTCCCGACGGCGTCTGTCGGCCAATAAAATTGCACATTTTTAGGCCAAAACCCATTAGCCGATCATATCCAAAATCGGTTCTGGCCGACCCCCCCCCCCCCCCCTCAACCAGTTGTACGTCGTACGAGAGCCGCGTTGGCCGACCCCTTGCACATATATTACGCCCATTCACATAGATCTCTCATACTTTGCCTCGAAAACACCAAAAATTTGGCCTTTTTTGTGCAAAAGCTCTTAACAAATTCAAGCAAAACTAAAAAAAAAAATTCCCGACGGCGCCTATCGGGGGGTACACCCCAAAACACCGCCGCCGAAACAACGCCGCCCAAAACACCGCCAAGACCCACTTAAAAAATTTCTAGGCAAGGAATTTCAAGAAAAAACTTGAATTCCATGCCTAGAAAAATTTCTTTGAAACTTGTTGAGAAAACTTGTCACTAGAAAAAATTTTTTAATGGGTCTCGGCGGTGTTTCGGGCGGCGGTGTTTTGTCATGGTCCGGCCTATCAGCACCGCCGACCCTTCGTTTCAAAATTAAAAAAAGAAGTTTAATTTCAAAGCCTACCAAATAAAAAATACTGCCATAAGGAACAAATATGCTGAAAATAGTTTTTTTTTGTGAATAAAATGCTTTTTAAAGCTTTGGAAGCATCTTTTAAAAAATGTCCTTATTTTAACATGCGATGTACTTATTTCGGCAAATTTCCGAAGGCACCCCTGGGTATAACTATGAAGACCGGCTTATATGGTACTGAAAGAGATTGAATGACTAATGTTGATTTTATTGGGAGAAGAATTCAAATTTAAAGTAAAGCCTTAATTGTGTTGCAAAACAATAAAATACGATGGTTTTTTTTTTTTGACTTTTTTTTCTCGGCTTCTGCGGTGGGTTACGGAATTTTTTGCGGCAGATTTCGGCTGCGGGATTTCGGCGAAGAGATTTTGTCCCGTCCCCATTTATACATATTCCCTGTTAATGTTAGTTATTAAACCCACACGGACCAATTGCCTTGAGAATGTGCCGTCGTCCGCTGACGGAACCTTGGCCAATGAATTGGACAAAAATATTGCGCAGATAGGCCATGTTTGTTTGAGTGTTTGCCAGTGTAAGTCTGCCTGAATAAAGCAACATTTATTCCGGCCAAAAGAACGGAGCGATCACCCTCTAACACGCGAATTTCCTCTTTGAGTGTCTCTATTATTTGCAGGTACTGAACATCCTTCAGCAGCATGGCCTGCTCAATGTCACGGACTTTTAGCTCAAGCAGACGGATCACATTTCTGTATTTTTTCTTTTATTTGCGGACACAGTTCTCTACCCATTTTCCCTCTCCATTTTCAACAATTGTTAATTGTTCCCAAGGGTCACCCCTTTCCCTTCTTATCCCTCCCCTTTCCCTGAACATCCGACCTTAGTTCTCCAATCGTCTGCTCCCTTTTGCTCAGTTCTTGTTCATAAAAAATGTTACGCGTTGTCGTCCCCATCCGCGTCGGTGCTTTTCCTGCCATGGGAGTCGAATGTTCACCCGCAAACACCGAAGAATAACTCATGCGACGGGAAGAAGCCGAACGGAAAGAAGCTAAACCGAGGTAAAACCAACGAGTGACCGGGGAAGGGAAGCCGACCTGAGAAGTCCGTTTGGGGTGCTGACGTTTCGTCACCATAATTTTCGTCAACAGATGAACGCTTTTCGCCAATGTTTTGGTCGGCGTTAGAAACACCAATTATATCCATCACATGATCATTATTTTTTGATTTCGTAGCAGCAAATTTTGGATTGCTTTTCTTGCGGATGGAAGCAGAAGAAAAGGGGGTTGAAGAGGCATTTTTGGGTTGAGGGTCCATGGGAAGGGTGGGGACGGACTCATTGGGACTGATATGGTCGGCGGAAGAGGCAAAAAGGGCAGATAAACCATTCCTAAAAAGTTGAAAGGGAATGAATTCATTCACATCAGTGATAAGTTTTATTTTTCTTTTATTAATGCGTTAATCAGCACATTAACCGACTTGGTCAATTCGATCTCTCTGTCTTTTTCCGCTATCACTTCAGAAATGCGTGCCCTCTGTTTGGCTAATTCGTCCTCCAATTCGCTTACTTGAATATCGTGTTTTAGCAGATGTCAATGGCTAATTGACTACCTTTTTGTCTGGCCTCGGCCGTGAGTTTGACGTACGAACGCTGTTTGCTGTTCTCCAATTCGACGATGCGTTGTCTTAGTAAATCCGCCGCCTTAAGATTCTTTTGTCATTATAAAAAAATTGCTAAAGGAGAAAATGCTATGGCTATCAAAATTCGTTCGGTATGTTCTAGGGATTCGTTCGTCCTTTTCTTCCCATTCCAAGTCCTATCCTCCCATTTGTCACTCTCTTTCTACGCTCTTACGTTTTCGTGCTGTTTCTTCGTGCGATCTTGACTCTCTTCCAAAGCGGCCAATTTGCATTGTAAATGTCCCAGCAGAGATTTGAAGTGGTCCAATTCTTTGCGAGAAGTCAAACAAAAATCACAGAGATTTCCATCGTCTGCCATAGCGGGAGATAGTTCAGCAGAATAGAGAACATTCAGACTGACAGAGGAAGTCGATTTGGAGCAGAAGGGAGGCACAGCAGTGGACGGTGAGAGAGAGTCTCGCAGACAATCCAAAGGGCTAAGGTTCATTTCGCTGGACTGGGTTCTTTGAAAGTCGAGAGATGGCAAATCAGCAAGGAGCACAGCTGAACGAAAAGAAACAATTGGACAAAAGCAGACGAATACCGATGGGATCAGCATCGGGCTGCTGTTTCAGCAACTCCTGATAAAGGGCTCGAAATCGCTCCGCAACGGTTCCTTCGCCGTCGCTCTCTCCCGTGTCTGACTGCCCTCTCGAATCCGCTTCACTCTTTGCTTTTTCCTTTTTCGATGGGTCTGCCTTGTCCGCTAGTTTCATTTCTAATTCGATTTTCTTTCTTTCCGCTTGTGCACATCGTTCGCTAACTTCTCGCACTCTCTGCTCCAAGTGTTCTATTCGGCCTTCCTTCTCCCGCAGCTGTATCTCTTGGATGGCACTTCTGCTTCGGCACACATTGAGTTCTTTGTCCCATGACGACTAAATTTATAAAAAAAAAAAAAAGTTAACAGCAAAAAATATTTTCGTTTGTACCTTAACGTTGGCCAATTCGTCCTTTATCACGCGAACTGTCGGAGTTATTTCCGCCTTTTTACGCAATGCCTCCATTTGCTGTTCCAAATTATCCATTTGCTTCAACCGCTCCTCCGTTCGCTTTATTTGTTCATCTTTTGTTGCCAATCTTTGGCTCATTTCGGTAATCTTTAATTGACCAAATTTATTGCGTTTCATAATTTGTATTTGCCTGTTTTTCAAGCAGTCCGGCGTGCTTCTTCTCCTTAGAATACTGCTGCTGGAGTTCGGCCAATACCATCCCGTGTTCTGTCATCGCCTTTTCATATGCCTCTTTCGATTCGGCCAAATCCGCGCGGAGTTGTTTCTGTTGTGCCAATTTTTGCATTTAAGCAGATTTCCTGGCCAAAGCGGCTTCAGACTCTAATCCTGGGTATTGTCCCAAGGGCATGTACCAGGGATGCAGCCGATCTCTGATTTCGAAATTCCGGTCTAAAACTATCGTAAATCGGCTGCACCCCTAATATGCACACATTTACTTTAACTTTATAACCTGCTATTTTAAATGCTAAAGGTTCGGAAAAAGAATATCCAGGGAAGACGGCCGTACCAAATGTTGGCTTCTGTTCTGCTGCTTCAACGATTTGAGTTGCTGCTCCAAATCACTGCATCGCTCCTGAAATTCATTTCGGGTATCCTAAAAAAAAAAACGAAAGCATGAATAGTCCGTCTGTTTAACGCACCAAAAGTGAACGTCTGTCTTTTTTGAACTCCATCTCTTTGCGTTTGTTGACCAATGTTAGCGTGGAAATCGCTTGTTTTAATGATTCGATTTGATTGGCAACGGATAACTGTAAAATGATGAATTTTCTAAATCTTAATACACAGTTCTGTCTAATCCATTTTATGAGTCGACCCATATTTTATCTCCAATAAACTAACCATCCTCGGTTCTCTGACCCATAATTTTTTTCTTGATTTTATGTGTTCTAAAGTTGTTTGTTGAAGATTCTCAGGTTTTAAACTTTCGAATAATGCCAAGAATGCAGGCAAGATCAATTAGAAGGAAAGTTTAGCCTCCACAAAGCGTGGATGGTTAGTTGATTATAACCAAAAGTTGGTTTGACCCATAAAGTTGATCAGCAGAAGACGGTAACAATTGTTTTTGGTCGGTTATTCTACTTCAGCCCCCCCCCCCTCTCCAAATTTCACCTCCTCCCTTTTTTCCGTCCCTTTCGCATTTTCCCCCGTCTCTTCGTCCTTCGGCTGCTCCAATTCACCCTTTTCGTTATTGCCCTCTTCAGCAGGAGAAAGCAAACTTAGTGCAACTTCCAATGATTGCTTTTCTGTTGTAAGACTTTTGTAAGCGCTTACCAAATCTAAAGGGCAATAGTCACAACATTTCGCCTCATTCCTATGACCACCACCTTTAATCTTCACTTCATACCGGACAATTTGTGCCTTTTGCTCCTCAAAATCTCTTCTTAAAAGAGAACAATTAGAGCATTCCATTCTTTTTACAGTATAAAATGACAAAATGTTGATCATTTAAGACAAAATTCAATATAAAAATGTTAATAACAAATAACATCATGTTGACGAATTTGGTCAAAAAAATAAAACATTTTATCAGGGAAAGTCGAAGGGGAAAACTGCTAATAGACATGAACAAGTCCGTAGACAAAAACCCAAAAAAGCACATAAGTGAAAAGACCACCGACGACTGAATGAGTGAGGAAAAGTGAACGACTTGTGAAAAACGCATTCCATCGAAAGCCCGTCTTGTAGTGCCAAACAAAAGCCTTAGAGAAATTAAAAAATTAAAACAAAAAAAGTATTTTCGGATGCCAAACTACTTTCAATCCTTAACCTGCAAAAAGACGCAAAGGATGTAAAACATAAATCCCAAAGTGCCGGTCAGCCCCAAAATGCCACTGGCCATTCCGCTTACTGCCGCTTGGCAAGTCCTGCTCTGCTCCAACATCTGCAGGAATTAAAAATTTGTATTTTGTAATAAATTGCCTTTGGGGTTTCACAAGTTTTAAAATTTACCATTATCTCTTACAACTAAACTGACTAAGTGCTGTCATCAGAGAATTAGCTAACCATTATTTTGGAAATGAAAAATCGAAAATTGTAGAAAAGAAAGAACATCATATCTGGCCCTTACCTGGTAATTGTTGCGCATAGCCAATTCGCTGTAAAGCTGCTTTTGTGGCGGTTGCTGTCCCTTGGCTCCGATATTTTGTGATGTCAAATATAATGAGGGAGAGGAAACAGGCGAAGTGTCGGAGGAAGGAAGCGATGGATTTGGGGCATTTTGTTGTTGTTGCTGCCGCTTCAATAACGACGTACCGCCGCCTTTTCTTTTGCTTTCCATTATTACCTAATAAGAAAAATTTTTATTTTAAATTATTTACAGATACTAATAAAAAGTAAAATCCCCTAATATATTAAGTGAGAGGAAGCTTCGCCCCTTTTTTGGTCCAACTGGATTTAATTGAAGATATAATTGTTACAATATAACAGAGATGCCAGATAAAATTTACCGAATTAGGACATATGTGGTAAAAAAATGGGGATTAAAAAGGTTAGGAATGCCAGATTTTGTCCATTTTTTCGAGTTTCAAATTGGTTCGAAAACCGGTTTAAAAAGTTAACACGGCGGTTCGGTTTTGGCTCCCAGTTGCGATAAATCAGAACGCCAAAGAAAAGAAAAAAATTGTTAATTCCCCTTGGAAAAAGGCAAGAGCCGATGATCTCGAGTTAAAAACTGACAATTTAAAAAATAAACTGTAGTTCGATAGAAGAGGTTAAAATATGTGCCTATGCAAAATTTCAGATAAATTGGCCACTAGGAAAAAAATTTCCAAGGGAGAAATTTTCGTATTTCAGGAAGTCATAACTTCTTGCAGATTGAATTCTTTTGCTTAGCAATTGCTTATAAAAAGCTTATTCTTGACGAGATCTTTCGAATGACATCAAAAGAATGTAATTTGGTTCGCAACGAAGTTCAAAAATTATTGTTGAAATTGGGGTTTTTCAATTTTTTTTAATGTTTATCAAAAAATCGAAATTAACTCAGTATTATTCAGCAGGAGCTGCTCTTCAAAATGAGCCCAAAATTAGTTGAAATAAATGGTGTTAGGCTAAGTTACGAGGCTTTAAAGAAATCCTTTTTCTCTCATTTTTGCATACTATTTCCTTGTCTCTAACTTAAGCGGGGCGGAAGAGAGCGGCTGCGTTGGTTGGTGGGAGAGGAGAGAATAGGGAATTGTGAGAGAATCAAAAGAAGAGAGGAAGAAGAAATAGTGAAGCAATTTCTTCTTTTACCTAGCCCATTTCAATCTCATCTTTAAATTAGCAGCAAGAAATACATACCTATTTCCTAAGATAGAACCCCCCCCCCTAATTTAGCCCCTTTTGAGGGAGGGGTATTGAACAATAGAGCCCCCCCCCCCCCTAATTTAGAACCCCCCCCCCCCCCCCCCTAAAATATAACCCCCCTCAAAATTTTTTTTTGAAAAAATGTGCAATTATTCGAATAAATTAAAAAATTTTACGTTTTTTTTTTTGAAAAATACAATAGTCAATAACAAAAAAGTGCATAGATAAATCGGTAAATGTATCAAAATCAATCATTGCTTCACTTTCATCCTCTCCCAAATCGATTTCTTCAACTCCTTTGACGACTTCTTCTTTTCGTCGTTGTTGCAGAAGGGCAAGCCCAGCTAGAATTGCTCTGTTCTTCTAAATGTTAAAAAACTTTAAAAAGAAACAATTACGAATCTCATCATCTCACCCACCGATTTCTTTTGTAAAGTCGGCGATAAGTCCTTTTAGAATTGCCTCCCATGCCAAAGCGATCCATTTCAAATAGACGTCCATTGGAGGTGCCCTCAAATTCCCGGTTGAATTGTCGGCTTCTCCACGTTCCAGTCGTTGTACTGCTCGCGAATTTTTTGTTTGAACGGCGCATTCCAGCAGACATCAGGGGCCTTTGAATTACTGGCCTTGGAATGAATGCATTAGAATAGAAAAAACGGGTTCTACTGCAGAATACGCGTCCCATAATTTCATCAATAGTAACTTTTTTTTCATTATAAACAAGTAATAATATTTCAAGAATCACAGAATCATAGGACGCGTAAAAGTCAATGGGGCGCGTATTCAGCACTAGAACCAAAATTTAGTATTTTACCATTATATTTTTTTTCAATGTTTTTGTTGTTGACGGACTCTTGATGTACTTGTGCGACAATCATGTTGCACGTGACGCGCAAATTCTTTTCCTGCAGCTCATGAACCCATCCGACGAAAACCAAGTCGAATTGTGCGTCAGCCAGCTTTCTTCCACCACCAACAAGCCGCTTGCGCATTGCCAAATCCAGCCTTAATTAAAAGAAATTGATGAATGAAAAATTAAAAAGTATAGCATTAACGGTTACCTTTTTTGACAACTCCGACAAGCTTTCTTGCGCGTCCATTTGAAAGAAGGTCAAAGAATTAGCAATAGGTGCTAAATATATATTCAGAAGAAACTTCCTTAAATGACAATTAAACTTTGAACTCATTGGCGATAATAATTTTTATTTTTTTCAAATTATGGTGCAATTTTGAAAAAAAATAGGTTGAACAATAGAACCCCCCCCCCCCCCCTAATTTAGAACCCCCCCCCCCCCCTAAAATATAACCCCCCTTTTGAGGGGGGTTGAACAATAGAACCCCCGGGGGTTCTATTTTAGGAAATACGGTATATTCCTTTCTTCTTATGTCTTTTACCATCTAAAAGACCACTGAGACAAAAGTTCAAATAATTATTGCAACTGTACTGAAGTTCCTTCATTCGGTGATGGCACGCTGGACGGTCCAACCAAGACTGGATCAGCTGCTGATGAGCTGAGAGAAGGCTCCTTTTATTTCGGACGTTTTTTGATTAAGCAAACAAATATTCAAATTTATTGCATTTTTCACATGAAATTTTTAAAAAATGCCAAGATATGGAATAACTCCAAAAAATGGAAAAATATTGAATTAGGCCCGAAATATAAACATATGGGTTTATAAAACCATCCTAAGCAAAGCTAAAAACACATGTTTTTATGCATTTCAGGTCGTTCCGAGTTCAAGAAAATATTATTTCCATATAACTCGTAATAACAATAATAAATCTTTAAATTTTAATTTTAAAAAATAACCTCGAATTTATAATTTTCTTTGGGAAAGAGCAAAGCCATGCAAAACATTCAAATCGACCCAGTCAAACCGAGGGCACCAAAATGACGCCTTCCCTCCCCTCCCCTCCCCCCCCCCCCTCCGCCCTCGCGCCCCGCCCATTATTTCCTTTCCCATTTCGCCCATTAATTGTCACTCTTCCAAACACCTAAACCAATTTGAAGGAACAGCTGTCCTGCCACTTTTAACGTTCAACAAGAGTCACACAATGCAAATGGATTTTGACACTTTATTTTTGTTTTGATATGATACATATGCTCAAATAACTAACATTTCCCGGTTATGAGTTCGTCCCTCCCGGCAGTTCCATCTTCCCACAATAACAAATCCCCGATGAATATTTTCCAAAACTCTCCTTTCTTTTCACTCTCTAAGTCTCGCCATTTTCTGCTATTCTCCTACCAATCTCTCCTAACCTCTGTCTCTCCTGTTCCATCACTCTCCCTCACCCCAATCTCTCTCACCCGACCCCATTATCCCCTCTCAGTTGCATTGCTTGGATAATTGAAAATGTTTCGGCGGAATTCGTCCGTTGTCATTGACCCACGCTATCCGCTGCCGAAATTTCCATTCTTAGGATACGCTCTCTGTTTAGCGGGTAATTTACCATTTTGTTTGGTCAGTTTAACGGAAAAGCGTGTGGGGAAGTGGACACGAGGAAGGGACGGACGCCTGGGGCGGAGGAGGTGAAATCTCTGAGAGTAGCGAAACAAAATCCCTCGCAAATAATGCCCCCGGGGGGGGGGCAACGCCACACAGCCTCCGGCCAACTGCTGCTGCTCTCATTATGTGTCCTTCGGCGATTATTCTCTTCCAAATTACTTTTTATCTCTTTCTATCGGAAAGCAATCGCCCATTCATTGCCCATCAAAACCAACTTTTGAAAATAAATGAGGCCAATTTTCGACTGCTGGCAAATAACAGGGCCAATTGTTCAGCCAATGAATTGCAAAATCCGTTCAATTGCTTGGCACGGGAAGAGGCTTCGCAATTAAACACAAAGCAATCTAAGCGGAGGATCGAAGAATGGTCCAAAAAGGAAGAAAATCGAACAAAGAAAATGGGTGCTGCTGATGAGACAGCCCAACCCAAAATTGGACACATTTTGTTTTACCCCCCCCCCCCCCCGGACGGTGCTATTTTTGATCTGCGCGGAGGAGGGGGAAGGAGCAGTGAGATTTCGACTTTTATTGCTTTAGAATTTCCCTCCTGGTCGTATCAAAGCCACAAAATCTTTCTTCCGCTCCCCAACTCCAAAGGGCCCATTTTGTAGGTGTCTTTTTGGACCAGCAGTAGAGCGATGCCTCCCTCACCCAAAAAAATTATTTTTTTCGTTCGTTCCCACGGAGACTTTTTGTTTCTTTCGCTGGGAACAATTTAAAAAAAATTCGTAAGCGGAGAAAACAAGCGCAAAAGACGGCAAAAGAGTTAAAGGACCACCCCACCACCCCCCCCCCCCCTTTCTTTCGTTATTCGTTTTGGTCCATTTAATGTGTCAATATAATCCATGCTAAACTTAGCCCAAAGTGTTTCCATTTGACCTGACTAATTTTGATGGCTTTTAAATGTAATGTTTCGTCCCTTTCTCCGTCCGCTTTTGTCCGTCTCTCCCCACTTGAGATGCTTTTTATTATTACCACACTTTTTTTGTCCCTTCCCCTTCTATTTTATTTTAATTCAATTGTTCCCTTGCGTTTAATTTAAACTTTATTGTTGCCCTCTCCACGAGGGAAATCAGGGCAGACCAATTACGGTTTTTCGAAAGCCTCGTAATTACGGATTATCCGTAAGTAAATCCAAGTCACTTCCGTCCGGCCAACTCCGTCTGACAAGATTAGGACGCGATAACTTTTTTGAAGCTGACCAATTTGAACAAATTTAAAGTCAGAAATTTTTATGAGTTTTAAGAAAATTAGTGTTCTTGAAGGTCTTTCTGATCAAGTGGTACCGCTTTTGCCCCTCTTTTCGACTGTTTGTCATTTGTATTTCCTGACAATTGATCAACACAACATAAAATGAGAGGCTGGCAATGCATGGGGAAGAAGAGAATAATTGCGGACCAAAGGATTGGGGTCCGAGGGGTTCGATGGGCCGTGTGCTTACACGCCCCTAACAATAATTAGAGGGCTTTGGCTTTTCTTTTTTTTGCAAATTTTCTTTCGTCCCTCAGCCATTCCCTCGCTCGTCAAATAAATAAATATTTATTAGTCAAAAATTAATGAAGAGGCAATGAATGCTTTGCCTTTCCTCTTTCCTCTGTCTTTCTGTTGTTGGTTGGTCCTTCTGTTTGCTCCCCCATCCCTCACCCGTCGTCTCTTTCCCTTCCCTCGTCCTCTGTTGTCTCTCCCCTCCCCCTCTTCTGTTGTCTCTCCCCTTCCCCCTCCCCCGTTTGTCTCTCCCCCCCCCCCTTTTCCCTCCTCGTTGTCTCTCCCCCTCCCCCGTCGTCTCTCCCCCTCGCCCTCCCCGTCGTCTTCCCCCTCCCCCGTTTGTCTCTCCCCCCCTTTTCCCTCCTCGTCGTCTTCCCCCTCCCCCGTTGTCTCTCCCCCTCCCCCGTCGTCTCTCCCCCTCGCCCTCCCCGTCGTCTTCCCCCTCCCCCGTTGTCTCTCCCCCTCCCCCGTAGTCTCTCCCCCTCTCTCCCTAATCATCGTCACTTATCCTCCTCATTTTCATTCTCTTCCCTCTCCGATCTTCGCAAATATTGGCGAATTAGACAAACATAAAGCAACTGTTCACCACCCTCCCTTTGTTATCCCTTATTCAATTTTTTATTTTTTATTTAACTATTTCACTCTTTGAAAAGGGTCCTTTCCGCCCCCTCCCCCTCTTTCGCTGCCCCTTTCTCTCCCCCTCAATCCCAAGGGATGTGATAGTTGTGCCCTCCAAATCGCGACATCTTTTTGCCATTGCCAAATGTCACTTTTCTTTTTAACATAAACCCAAATTTCTTCTCCCGTCCCTCTCTTTTTTTTGTCGAATAGTTTTTCCTGTTGTTAAATAAGCTTTACATTAGTGCTCTCAATGCAAGATTCATTAGTTGATGAAGTCGGCCCCGTCCAAATCGTCGCTGCCGGCAGAGAGGCGCAAACAATCGGAAACGGACCGAAGGCGGCAACAATCGGCCAAAAATTCACCGACCCGCGAAATGGCGCCTTTTTTCTCCGTTTTTTATCGAGGGATCAGCGGAATCAGCAGAGTGGTCATTTGAAATAGCTTTGACGCAAGAAATAATTCAACCAGGTTTAAGACAAAATCGCAGAGTCGCAGCGATCTTTTGGACAAAGACGGGGAAAGGGAGGGGGACAGAGCCAAAGCGAAGACGACGCAAACGCATGGGGACAATCGGGTGAGGGACAGGGAGGAGGGACAAGGGGGGATGGAGAGCAAGGACAAGAGGGGGATGGAGAGCAGGGGAAATGGAATAGACATGGGGGGGGGGCGGGAGGGAGGGACCGAGAGCAGAGGAAAAAAATGGATATAGGGGGAGGGGGGAGACTGGAGAGGGAGCATGGGAGAGGGAGGGGAGGAGGGATAAGGGAATGGACAAAGGGGCAGGGAGGAGACTAGAGAGGGAGCATGGGAGAGGGAGGGGAGGAGGAACTAGGGAATGGGAATGGGGGACGAAGAGGCATTAGATATAGGCGTAAGGGTAGGGAGGAATTGGATATTCTTTTGCGGCGGGAGAGTTAATGAAGTGACGCTTGGATTTCCGACTGCTGGACGTACCCAGGAACTTTGGGCGAATAAATGGAAAATTCTTTTCTTATTTTTCGGTTCAGAAATGCACCATCTCCGAGAAACCTCCGCTTCCCGTGTCTAAAGCGAAAGGAAATTGCGCGACGGACGGACACGGAGCGTGGGACAGACCGAACACAAAAGGCGGGAGCCGGTCCAAGTCGACGGTCGATTTGCATGCCGCGAAAGCTGCAGCGGCAGCGGAAGGAAAAAATTGGCGCGAGGGGGACGGAAGTCAGTGCCATTTGAAGGCAAACAGTGACAATGGCAAAATGCCACTGGCACTGCAGTGCTTCTTTCTGCTCATTTACACCCTTTGGCAATGGTTTCTTTTCCCGATTATCACTTGACCATTGGTTTTCAATGCCAAAATGCCCTTCCACTGCTTCTCCCCCTTGGCAGTTGCTCCGTCCACTTCCTCTCCGTCTGCTCGTCTTTCTGCTGCTGTTAGTTCTGCGCCCAATTCGCCCTCTCCGTCTGCCGCTTCTCGCAAATGGTCCGTCCGTTCTCTTTTTGTTTGGCTTTTCCTCCGAATGTCTTTAGGCCCCTCGCACTTTTCTCTCGCTCACATTCCCGCGAACCCTCCGCCGTCCCTTCAAAATTGGAACTTCAGACGAAAATGGACAACGGACTGACGAGGCACCAAACGAACCAAAGAAATGGCACAGGGGAACAGTCGAAAGGACTAAGTTTTAAGCAGAGAATTCGATTGCACAAGGGCGTCAGGACGGGCAAAATTCCAATGGACGCACTTCATCAGACATATCGAAGCGGTAGCAGAAAAGGTGGGAGAGGGGACAGAGGGACGGACAAACTCGGATTGAGAATTGTCTGTGATTCACTGATCACTTTTATTTATTGGTCTGATCACCTAAACTCATTCATCTAATTACTTTCATTGGTTCATCTGATCAACTAATTAAAAAATTGGAAGAAAAAAATGTAGGGACAAAATAAGATATGAAAAAGGAACATTTAGAAAACTAATCAACTTAAAATTAAGTCAAAATGAAAAATAGCGCTATTAGCACACATTGAATGGTCAGAACAGGTTTATTGATTAACCTGATCAGTGATCACTGTTGTTGGTTGGCTTGGTCTTTTTCAGTGGACTCCTTATTTATTTTGTTTTAGATTCTTTAGTCAAATATATTCTTTTTTTGATGACCGATCTATCACTTTCGTTTTGGTTTCTCCGATCAAATAATTAATTAGTCCGATTACTTTCCTTTTTGTCTCTCTGTTGCTGGTCATTTTTTTTCTCCGTGATCGTGTTGGTTGTTCATCTGTCCATTTTATTGATTGGTTTGATCACGTTCTCTTTGGATTTGCTGATCACTTTCACTGATTATTTAATTATTTTATTTTTTATCTGATCGCTTTTTTTTGGTTTACCTGGTTTCTGTTATTTGGTCTGATCACCTTTGCTCTTTTCATGCTTTGGTATATGACTCTCGGTTAGCCGACATTTGCGCCCCAATGCCCAGAGGAAATCTCAGAACCAACAAAACTTAAGATTTTTAGTATCATTCGAATACCCTTAATGTATTCATTTATTTGTAAAGTTACAAAAAAATTATGACCTGAAAAACACGAAAATCTGCAAAATCGAGATTTTTTAATCTTTTTATCATAACTTTTTCAAAAAAAAAGCATTTATTTTTATTTTTGGTATACCAATAGAGTACATTGAGAACTATTGAAAGGTACTAAGAAATCTAAGTTTAGTTGGTTCTGAGACTTATGCTTTGTCCCGGGGCGCAAATGTCGCTGCACCACTCTCTCTCTCCTTTTCCTCTATTTATTTTCCTTTCAATTCCAATTCGTCCTTTCTTTGTAAAATGATTTCATAATGCTCTATCTTTTAAAATGCCTTTCTCCGTCCCTCTCATTGTCCCTTTAGGGGAAATGCGCACGGCCGTCAAAGGAAAGGGCGTCGGTTTGGGCGTTTATTTATCTGCGGATGACATTCGACAACTGAACCACGACACGGAATATATTGCGGAGGCGTTGCGCACTTTTGGGGACGAACAGCCGCGGGTGGCGCGGTAAAAAGGGGCAAAAAGAAGGGGAAATAAAATGGATGAGATAGAACGAGAGAGAGAGAGAGAGTGAGAGAGAGAGAAAGCGAGGGGGAGAGATGCGCGAATCGGAAATGGCAAAATTTAAATTTTAAAAAATGTTATCATAACAATTGGAGTTTCGAAGTTATCCAGAAAATTAGAACAATAATTAGCTTTTTAATGTGTATAAGTAGTAGCAGAGGCAACATAAGAAATGCCGAAAGGGGGTCGCGAATCGCGGAAAAAACGCCGCGGATCGCGTCGCGTCCCCACCCCTGGTATAAGGTGACTAAAAATGATCAAATAATGACTAAAAAATTGAAACGCGCATCGAGTCAGAGGAAAAGGAAATAGTGCACACAAAGATGAGAAATAGAAAGAAAAAGAAAAGGAACAAAATTGGTCCAAAAAATAACCTTATGCATAAAGCACAAATGACAGGTCAATCCCAAAACACGCGTTCATTCCGCAAGACGCGCGGAAAGTGACGGAACGGCAGAGACGGAATTGCATTTACGGGAAAGAAGTGTACGACAAAATGGTGAATTAGAGCAGAAGGGAGGGAAGGGCCATAGACTTTTTCGAAATTTATTTAAAAATTTTCAAAAATTCATTTTTTTTAGTAACTGCAAAACTTTCAAAAAGTCCTCAGACACCCCACCCCCCCCCCCCTCCCTACGCCTAATAAAAATGGAGACAAAAAATCACTCAAAATTTCCATTTTTGAAAAAACCAATTATTTTAAAAAGAGAATTTTGCCAGCTAATGAGGCTTTTAAAAATCTTTTTAGACTGAAATTATGATCATAAAATTACAAATAGTTAAATTGGCGGCCTCCCCGAAAATTTTTGATTTGTTTTTTTTTGCTTTTAAACTGCTCTTTGGTGCTTCCGCAGGTAGCGGAGTCCCTTTTGGTTTGTGACCTCCTTCAGACTCACCTGGGCGACTGTATCGCTGGTGTCCGGGCCAAATCACCGACGGCTCTTTCGTCCCCATTTACGACCCCTCCGGGAAGGTTCGGACACGTTTCCCTTTTTTTCAAAGGTCCTTTAGCCCTTTCATGACTCGGTCCACTTCGATGCAGCCGTTTCAGTCCTGCGGCGATGGCACTGCGAAAGCGATCAGTCGGGTGACCATCTCCGTCAGGTGATTATTGCCTGGTCGACCTGCGACTGCTGTTCCCCTTTTCCCTGTGTCCATTTTGCCTTCTTTCAGTCCAATGGCTCATCAAGCGGACCATTTTCCCTCTGTCCCCCTTTCTGTGGCCCATTTGCCCCCCTTTCCCACTGCCACCATTGCTCTACCCGAAGTGCGCGTCACTCGGCCATCTTTCAAAGGGACCAGTCACATCCATTAACAAAGGGTGCGCCAACCCAAACGTACGAAGTGGGGCGGTCGGTCTCAGTTCGGCGCGGCCAACTTTGAGAAGCCATAACTTTTTTTTTCTAAATCTGCCAATTCAAATATAATTGGTATCATCAAAAAGCTCTATATGTGCTGCATTCATTTACAAAATATCTAATAAATCCATCCATATATAAAAAAGTTATGGCATTTGTTTAATTTGAACGACAATTAAAAAAGTTAGTCGCGCCGAACTGAGTGGTTCCGAAGTGGGGGGGGGGGGGGGGGGGGGGGGAGAGAAAGAACCAATTTTCAATACGATCGTCGGCTGCCTATTTTCACCCATTCCTAGTGCTATTTTTTTTTTGGTCCAACGCAAAATTTTCGGTTCTTTTACACCCATTCAAATTCAAAAAAAAAAAATTCAACAAATGTCCCCGAATTGCTTAGGCGTGAGTTGACTGCAAGAGACGAAATTTAGTGAAATTTTACAACAATTTGTCTTTTATACCGCCAAAACAGTTGCGCTCGCTTTTTATTCGGGCCTTTTGTTGATTTTTTTTTTTAAATTTAAAAGTAGCCACGGAAATGAGTATGTGGCACTCTGCTTAATAAATTTGACTAAAAAGAACAAATAAATAACTTTGGTATCGTTCAAAACTATCGTGCAGGTGATTTCGACAGTAAAGTGAATTCGACAATGAGTCGAAATCACATGATGCCGAAGCTTATAGGTTTTCTTAAGCATATAAATTTAAAAAAAAATCATCATTTACAAAAAAGTAAAGTGAGTTTTGGCATTTTTTGGACATAACTTTTTTGTGATTGAAATTGCTAATGCAAACATTTAAACATTAGAGTTATCGAGTAATAAATACCAAAATTAACATACGCTAATCGCCAAATTTTTTTATATAAAAATTTTCATATATTTAAAATGCTTCAAATTTTTAGTGAAAGATTTTTGCTAAAACATTAATTTTGTGACGAATTCTTATTATAGCTTAGTTGACAAAGCGATTTGACGGGGAATTACGGCTTATTTATTTGATCATTTTATAAAGGCAATCTTTTGATGGCATTGACGACGCATCGAGTGCATTTGCAATGTGAGGAGAGAGAGAGAGGGGAAAGAAGCGCGAAATGGGAAATTATTTGTGTATTTATTGTCTCTGAATGGAGACGGTATTTAGCTCGGTTTGATACTGTCAATTCTCAACAATAAAAAACGGGTGCCATTGTTTGTGTCTTTTGTCTGTCACTTCTTTTGCCGCTCCATTATTTTTTTATTGTATTTTTTGTCTTATAAAATGTGGAAACATAATAATTTTGTGAATTGCGCATTGAGAGAGGGGGGGGGAAGCGAGAGGAGGTGGAATAAGGAAAAGGCGAAAAGTTGAGAGGCAAAGGGAAGGGGAGAAAAAGGGAGGGTGAGGGAAGGGGGAGGGTGACAAAAAAAGGGGGGGGGGGGGCGGAGCGACTGACATTGAGCAATAAACCACGAAATGAAAGGAAAATCATCTGTTGCTTCGGGAAATGCATCATCCCGTGTCATCGTATTTTGTGCCTTTCTTTCTGATGGGCCCACTAATAGCTCATAATCGCTTCTTTGTACTCAGATCCATCACTTGTGAACAGCTCCTCCAATTTCCATTGTAAAGTTTCGAATGTCGGCCGTTTCTCCGCGTCTTTATGCCAACACCTTTGCCAAAATTGAATTACAAAAAATTAAATCATTATTCCGTACTGTAGCATAATTTCGTAGAGAACAATTGGACAGTTTGGTGGACATGGCATTCGATATCCATTCTCAACTTTCTGCAAAACTTCGGCATTTGTCATGCCTGATGAGATAAATGTGACACGGTACAGTATTAGGTTGAAGGGGGTATTTGCCCACCCGGGTACGGTATCCTGCCAAAAGTGACCAATTCGGTGAGCAAAATGCCAAAGGACCAAACGTCAGATTTGACCGTGAATTTATTGTAATTTGCCGCCTCAGGTGCAGTCCACTGAATTTGTTATTTACAAGGGAAAAATGCAAAACGGCATTGACTTTGATGGGAAAACGGGCGCCCACTCGCGCTTCGTATTCGTTCTCCCGAATCAGTCGGGCAAGGCCAAAGTCCGCAATTTTAACCATGGACGGGTGAGAGATGAGAATATTTCGAGCAGCGAGGTCACGGTGAATGAAGTTTTTCTCCTGCAAAGAATGGGGGGAATTTGAACAATTGTTGGACTTTGGCACCTCCAAATAACGCATGCCAGAAGCAATTTGGGCAGAAATGTCGACCAACTTCAAACGGAGAAAGAAAAGTGAACAATCGGACAATCCCTCCCCCCCCCCCCCCTTTGCCACCTGCGCAATGTTACACACTCGGCCATGGCCTTGCAGAAAGTGCAGCAAATTCTCTGAATACGTTGAGAATACGGAAAGACTTGAACTTTGGGGAAGAAAATTTTGCCAAAAAATAATAAAAAATAAAAAGTAAAATATTTAGGGAGTTTAGTGGATTTCCGGAGTCCGGACTGCCGAGAATTTCACTAAGGGTAGAAAAGCAAAATGATAAAACCGAAGAGGACTTTGCTCAGTTTTTACACCAACCCACCCCATCCCCCACCCCCAGCCAAACCAGTGGGTGTGTGCCCTCCCCAGTCTAATGTTGGCACCGTCAGTCCCTCTATTGCCCCTCCCCCCCCCCCTCTGCTTTACCCTGCATTAGTTCAGTAACGATCAGAAAGGGCTCTTCCCGAGTGCACACCGCGTAAAGTTGAAGCAGCTTAGGATGCCTTAGGCGCTTCATCAGTTGGGCCTAAAAGCGTATTTTGGACAGAGACGAATTTTCGACAAATGCCTCGGCGAGAAAATCCGCGACGCATGCGGTGGAGCCGGGCTTTAGCTTAAACAGAACAGAAAAGGGCATTTCTCATTCACTTTGCGTTTGCTTTTGGCACCTTTTTGACTGCCACCGGCATCGAATGGTTCCACCTCGCTTCCCACACCTTTTGTTTTGCTTCATTTGCCAATGTGTGTAATTTCGTGAATGACCTCGCCGAATTGCCCTGCGCCCACTTGCCGCACCAATCGGAGACTTCGCCGGTCGATTTCCCATTGGTCGTCGTGGGTGAAAGTACTCGTCATCGGCGTCTGAAAAGCAAAGTGCGAATTTGGCAAGTGTTTGTTTGTTACGGACCTCCACTTTCATCGCCGCTTTTGTCAGCATCACACAAAGACCATCTGAAAATGGTTTTTTGATGAAAGGAATTGGGCCCATTTTGCGGACCGGCCTCCTTGCTGTAGTGCTGGACGAGCTCCTGCAAAGTGCCGAAAGTGACGCGACGGGCGATGAAAAAGCCGCCGTTGTCCAATTGACGAATTCGGTAATGCTTCACCACTTCACCGTCCCGAACTAAAAAGGCGAACACAAAACTAAGGTATTCACAACCAAAGCGAAGGCGAACGAACAGACGGACCGGACAGAGAAAATTCGTTGTGCCGCGACTCCGAGTCGCGGACGAGGAAGGCACCGTGCTCATTAACGCTCAACATCAGCAACTTCTCTGCGTCGATCCTGCGCAGTTTGCCGAAGTACCATCTGACGAAGGAGAGATGGCAAATTTTGAATCTAACGGAAACTCCCCAAAATGCTTACGGTTGTGCATCGATGGAAGACTAAAAAGGCATTGAAAAGGGAATAAATACAAAAGAGTCACACCTCACGGGCCACGTAATTTGACGGGATGAATCCGCACTTTCCGCTCACCAAACTTTTCGCGTACCACCAATCGCCTTGGAAATCGTTCAGAATCTCCAACGGTTCGCTTTTCTTAAAGTTCAAATCGTCATCTGTGCGGGCATCTGAAAAAGTGAGGAGGTGATTAACTGATATCATCACCAGCAAATAACTGATATTAACCTATGTTTTTTTGTAAATTGCTTCACTTACTGTAGTCAAACAGAGCAATGAAAATGTTCCCTCCGCTTCCGTTTGTCCCCGGCGGAGTGTTTCCGCTCCCATTGCTTCCTCCACCGCTTTTTGAGCCCTCTGCGCCACTCAAAATGGTGGAGCACGGCGACCCTCCGCCATTGCTCCTCACCGACTTCAAAATGGGCGTTGAGCCCGAGAGACCGATTTGTGGGGAGGAGGGAGTGGGAGGAACGCCTGAGGGGGCGGGGGGGGGCGAGGCATAAGCGAACGGACTGATCATCAGCAGACGATTGAACCGATCGTTGCATATCCGTACCATTTGTGACAACAGCCAAAACGGTCGCCTCTGCCAAATGTTTGTGGAGAAGCGCGGGCGGTGAGTGGCACGACAAAGGAGAAAGGGAGTGGTGCCGAGGCAGTGACTGAAGTTGCTGGTGGAGCTGATCAGAGGAGAGGGCACCACGGAAGGCCGAGGGGCCCTGAGAGTGGGCGGGCAAATTTAATTAGCATTGCATGGTGCGTCTTCTCCTGTGGCATTTTAACCTTTCTGCGTCCGCATTGAGCACCCAAACAATTGCCCATCAGTTTTCAAAGATATAAACTGATCAGCAGATGAAAGTTGCAGGAATGGGACAGAAAAACATTCACATCAATTGACGGGGACAAATATTTTTCTCCTTTAAATGGCACCGAATTAAGCAACAAAAAAAGGGGAGAGAGAAAGAAACCGAAATGCATTTGTTTTTTTTAATTTATCCGCGAGCCCTGCTTTAAAACATTGGAATAAAGGGAACATTGATTTTACAATGGATTGCTGAGAGAGGACGGGGAATTCTCTCGAAACAAATAATGGGAGGTGCAACCCAAACCCAATATTGTGGGTCAGTCATAATGGCGACCGGCTGATTGAATTCGGAGTATAGCAAAGTACCAAATCATCATTTAAAATGGTGTGATGAAAATATCGCAAAAATTGGGACGGAGGATTGGTCGGCCGATGGATGAAGGAGAAGGGAGAGGCAAGGGAGAGGGGAGGGGGAGAAGGGAGAGGGGAGAGGGGAGAAGGAAGAGGAAAGCGAAGAGAAGGGAGAGGCAAGGGAGAGGGGAGGGGGAGAAGAGAGAGGGGAGAGGGGAGAAGGAAGAGGAAAGCGAAGAGAAGGGAGAGGCAAGGGAGAGGGGAGGGGGAGAAGAGAGAGGGGAGAGGGGAGAAGGAAGAGGAAAGCGAAGAGAAGGGAGAGGCAAGGGAGAGGGGAGGGAGAAGGGAGAGAGGAGAAGGGAGAGGCAAGTGAGAGGCAAGGGAGAGGGGAGGGAGAGGGGAGGGAGAAGGGAGAGAGGAGAAGGGAGAGGCAAGGGAGAGGCAAGGGAGAGGGGAGAGAGAGGGGAGAAGGGAGAGGAAAGCGAAGAGAAGGGAGAGCGAGTGGGGAAGGAAAAGGAAAGGAAGGAAAGGAGTGGGGACGGAGGATGACGGATGGGCAGATGAAAGAGGAGCGGTGTGGGGGGGGGGGGGATAATCCCCCGAGGGCACTGACCGAAACGAGGCATTGACCAACGCCTTCCCAGTGATGAGCAGCTGCTCCTCTTCTCTCGCCAAATTGCGCAGTATTCCCACCGGCGGAAAGAGAAGAAAACGGAGCAGACATTTGTGAAAGGCAAAGAATGAGCAAAGATGAAGCGGAAGGGAAGAGAATGGCATCACCAAATGCCCAAGGAGAAGGGCAAATGGGGGGGGGGGGGAGAGGGGAAAGTCAGTTTTATAAAAATGTTAGGCTTAATGCTCAAATTATCCAATTAAAAATTTTATTTGTTTTCGTGCCTTCCAAACGTTTTAACAGATTGTTTCCTTCCCAAATCAAGTTTATTGGGGTTTAGAGCTGCTCGAGTGTCTCGGGAAATTTAGGGTCTCGAGCAGCTCTACTTGGGTTGCGAGCGAGCGGCGCCCCACCTATTGGCCGCCTTAATCGAGTGAACTCTGATTTTAGCGCAAAAATAAAAGTTGGAAAGGAAAGTAGGCAGAAACTTTTTGATCAGTTCATGGCGCATAAATCATTATGACCGAACAGTGTTCTAGACCATGAAACCTAATTTTTTGAACTTCTTTTTCAACCAAAGGGTGGGGGGCGATTATAGCAAGGATTAAGAGTCGGGAATCCATTTCCTTACCATGGGGGCGTAGGCATGAAGAGTCCTTAAATACACCGGAATTTAATTTTTTTGTTTTAGGAATAATTTATGGTTCCCATTCCCATTCGTCCTTTATTTAAAAGGACGTATTTTCCTTTGAAAAGAACGCCAAAACAAGCAAACAAAAAAAGAGTTTCTTTCAATTTTTTTAAACTTTTCGGCGCCTTAAATTATAAACATTTTCAAAAAACATCGAATATTTTAAATTAAATAATTTCGACCAATTTTGAACACGGGTGCGCGTAGGCATTAGCCTAAAAAACGCATCCCTGGTTTATCAATGGGAATGGGATTTTTAGGTTTTTACCCTTTTTTATGGGTGTTTAGCACCTAAGAACTAAATGCATTGTGCACCTATTTTGACTTTTTACAACTATTTTTGTTTGTGACCAAAATTTTTAACACAATTTTCTTCAAATTTACATTAATTTTTAAAAATTTTCGGTGGCGCCTATCAACACCGCCGGACAGCACCATAGATTTCCTAATTCTACACAAAATATGTTAAAATCACATCCAGATTTCCTGAAAATCCCATATTATCATAAGGAGAAGATTATTGGTTTTTGAAGGTTTTTGGGAATAAAGCCTTTTTAATCCATAAAAAAATTATTTTTTTGCGAAGGGAGAGCAGAGGAGAGAAGAGGTGAGAGAGAGCGAGGAAAGGGAGAAGAGGGGAGGGGGGGAGGAGACTAGAGAAGAGGGGGGAGGGAGAGGAGAGAGGAGACGAGAGAAGAGGGGAGAGAGAGCGAGGGAAAGAGAGGAAGAGGGGGGGGGGGGGGGGGGGGGGAGGAGACTAGAGAAGAGGGGGAGGGAGAGGAGAGAGAGAGACGAGAGAAGAGGGGAGAGAGAGGCGAGGGAAAGGAGAGAAGAGGGAGAGGGAGGGAGAGGAGACGAGAGAAGAGGGGGGAGGAGAGGAGAACGAGAGAAGAGGGGGGAGGGAGAGGAGACGAGAGAAGAGGGGGGAGGGAGAGGAGAGAGAGACGAGAAAGAGGAGAGAGAGGCAGGGAAAGGAGAGAAGGAGGAGAGAGGGAGGGAGAGGAGACGAGAGAAGAGGGGGGGAGGAGAGGAGAGAGGAGACGAGAGAAGGGAAGAGAGGCGGAAAGGAGAGAAGAGGGGAGAGAGAGGCGAGGAAAGGAGAGAAGAGGGGGCGGAGGGGAGAGAACGAGAAGAGGGGGGGGAGGAGGGAGGAGAAGGAACGAGAGAGAGGAGAGAGAGGCGAGGGAAAGAAGAAGAGGGGAAGAGCGAGGAAGGAGAGAAAGGGCGGAGGGGGAGGAGACTGAGAAGAGGGGGAGGGAGAGGAGAGAGAGACGAGAGACGGAAGGAAGAGGGAGGAGGATAGGAAGGAGGGGGGCGGAGTGGAGGAGGGGGAGAGACTAGAAGAGAGAGGGAAGAAGAAAGGGAGAGAGAGCGAGGGGAGGAAAGAAGAAAGGAAAGGAAAGGAAAAGAGAAGCGAAAGAGAGGGAAGAGAGGGGGGAGGGAGGAGACAACGAAGGTAAATAGAACTAGATAAAGGAAAAACAAAGACGAACAACGAAAAAAAAAACGAGAAAGGAAAAGAACAAAGAGAGGGAGACAAAGAAACCTACTCTTCACTTTCTATGAAGAGCATCCTTCCGCTAGAATGTAAGCGATTGGTTCTGTTCTATTCTCCCAGTCTGCCTATTCAAAGAATTCGGACGGTCATAAAGGACAAAACAACGGGGAGAACGAGAAAGTCAGCCATTGACAGATTCTGAGATGGAAGCAATGCAAATGATTGGCAAGGGGACAAACCGGTAAGACGGCATTGGACGGACGCAAAGCAAAAAAACATGACAATAGAGAGGGAGAGAGAAGAGAGCGAGAGAGAGAGAAGAGAGAGAGAGAGAGGGGCACCGATGGGTGGGAGATTCTGTTTTAATCTCTTTGTTATTTAAAAGATTTGAACGTGATTTAAATGAGACAAATTCCTTTGTGTGAAAAGTAGACCAAAATCACGCAATCTGTCAGTGTTTCGATGTGCGAGAGGTAAATGACGGAGGAGGGATTCGGGGGGGGGGGGGGGGGGGAGGGGGGGTGGGGGAGGAGTGGCGAATGTCGGTCGGTTGACGCGTTGGTCACTCTTTTACTCGCCACTCATCAATATTTGCTGCTTCCGTCGCCCATCCGACGTTCGACCGCTTACGCTTCAATCCTTTTTAACCCTTTTCTTGGTCATCATCTCCTCTTCCTGTCCATCATCATTTGTCCTTCAGCCGATCCCTGCCTATTCCTCTCCCTCTCTCCCCCCTCTTCCTCCCCCCCTCTCACAATTCTCTCCCCCCCCTGCCCCTCTCCTCTCTCCCCCCCTCTCACAATTCTCTCCCCCCCCTGCCCCTCTCTCCTCTCCCCCCCTCTCACAATTCTCTCCCCCCCGCCCCTCTCTCCTCTTCCCCCCAACCCCTCTTTATCCCACAATTTTCTCCCCCCCCTCCCCGCTCCATCGGGTCCGTTCATTCCGTCGTATCAAGGTCAAAGAGAAGAAAACGGAAAAAAAGAAAACAGAAAATGAGATTAAAATATGATACAAATCCAGGAGGAGTAGAAAGACCAATAAGATTCATGCTTCTTTTTTTCATTAGTCCGTTTTTAAAACGGCCAATCTTCTCGGGAAAGGATCTTCTGACACATGCCGGCTTTGAATATACTTTTAAGGTTTTTATTTTTTTTTTGTCTTTAGTACGTCTGTCATAAGCCGTGCTGGGACGAAGACAAAAAAATGCAAGCAAAAAGAATGTTTTTTAAATAAAATAAATATATTATTCTTCATTTTATATTTTATAAAATAATATTTTTATATAAAATCGACAATAATTTTTAATGAATTCATTGAAAAAATGCACATTCTTTTTTATAAATGCTTTTCCTTACTATTACTTACACTAAAACTTATTTGGCCAAATTAACTGTTGTAACAAGAAAAAAAACACCAGTTTGGTAACAAAATTTCAGCTTCTCAATTAATAGTTGAAAACTGTCAATCAGATCTTACAGAATCAATTTTTAAATTGGAATTAGGATTCAAAACACCGCATGCGGGTAGTTCTCTATGCGGGTAACGGGGTTTTTAAAAATGGGCGGCGCGGTAGGGCGGGACCCTGTAAAAAACCGCTTTCAAAGAGGGGGCATGATTGCAAGGTAAATTACCCGCGGGTGCGGGTACTGGGTTTTCGCCTTTTTAGTTTTTTCATAAAACACCCGCAAAACCCGTACCGTGCGGTAGCGGGTACTGAACCCTAATTGGAACCAAAGACATTTTCAAATATATTCACAATTAATGTTTCAAATTTTATTTCTGGCCATATTTAAAAATGTCACAGCCTTAAAATAAAGTTTGCATCTGATTGTGAAAATATTATATTATGAAAGTGTTATTAATGATATTTCCTATGCCATCATTTAAACACAACATATTTAAAAATTTATTCCTTTCATTAATCATTAGTGCCAGAAAATCATCAAAAAATTTAAATTAAACAAATAATCGAGAACCTTTATTCTTTATCTACAGTTTTCATAATATTTAATTTTGAATTCAATCAGTGCAAACTTTATTTTAAGCCTGTGACATTTTTAAATTGGCCAGCATAAAATTTTGAACATAAATTGCAATAAAATAATTAAATTTACTTGATAAGATAATTTTCCCAGCTTCTTGAACTAAGACGATTATATGTATTTATTTCGAAAGTGGTTGGATTCGACAGTAAACTATTTCGCTTTTTTTCACTGTCTGCGCCTTTGGAGTACAGTAATGCGACACCGCTCGACAATGTAGATATGTAAATAGTTTGGAATGATTGTAATAGTTTGTCCCACTGCATAATGATACCATTGACAAATCCAGTTAATCCACCTTTTGTTATATTCATTATACACTTTTCCTCCAACTTTCCCTGTTTCATCAACGAATGTCAGTTTATGTTATGTGACCACAAATTGAACACATCATTCCACCTGATAAACATTGTTTTCGCCCGTCTTCAACAATTCTTTTGGCTTCCTCAATTCGCTTCCTAATCGCCTTAAAGCGTGAGTAATCAGGCGTCTCTCATCATGTGGCAACTATTTAAAATGGTTATTTCTAAGCCGTTTTTAAACCAACCGTTACAATTCCTGGCTAACCTTCCCTCTTCCCAGGAAATTGCCATGGGCGGGCTCAGTTATGTTCGGTGTGGCGATGCGGTTGCGCCATCGGGGAAAATATAAATTTGGTGTAATTTTAGATTGCCTTAGAATTTGAATGTGCTGATGCAAGGAGCCGTGTTCCAAGAGCACGCGATTGGAGATATATGTGTGCCTATCTAAGTTCGAACTTGTTATTTATTAAATGGTTAAAATTCAATTTATTTAATGAAATTCCCCCTCCTCGCGGTCCCTCATCCTCTCCCCTCCCTCCATCCCCTTTTGGTGCCGTCTGGCGCTCCTCACTGGTTCCCTCCCGCATTGAATATCTCCACCCTCTTTTGCGGTCGCGACTACATCGCGTTCTCTCCCCCTCTTCCCCTTTGTGCCCCCCTCCCCTTTCCACTTTTCCCCCGCTTCTGTGAATGCGGTGCATCCCAATTCCCGTTACCACTTGCGTGAGCCCTCTGTGTGGACCTGCTTCCTTTTCTTTCTATTCTCGGCGCGGCGTCCCTCTTGCCACCCCAGCGCCCGCCAGCTCCGACAGCCCTCTCTCCTTCGCGGTCCTCCTCTCCCGCTATTCCCCACCTCTTCAACGTGTGCGTCATCCTGCTTCGCGTCGTGTTCACATTTGAAACTCGATGCCCGCCCCCTCGTCCGCCCTTTTCGTCGCGGCCTGTTCTGCTGGGGGGCGATTGAGGAGCTCTTCCCATGTCTTTTTGTCTCATCTCTCCCTCTTCCTATCCCCTTCCCGTTAACCCCTCGTTCCCTTTCTATTTCCTTTTTACTCACCTCTCCTCTTCCTCGTCCTCTACCGCTCTCTTCTCTCGCGCTCTGCTCCCTCCCCTCTCCCCCGTCTCCTCGCTCTCCCTCTCTCCCCACTCCCCCTCCCGCCCCTGCGTACAAAATTCGCTCCCGCCTCCTCTTCCCCCCCCCCTTCCTCGCCATCGAGGGTGATTTGCTTGCACATCCATTCCTGCCTTGCTTGCATCCTCCTCTCAGAGACTCATACCTCCTCGCGGTCTGCTCATTCCCTCTCCCCCTTCGTGTAGCTTTCCTCCCCGACCGTTGCTTCACTTTTTTTCTTTGTCATGCGATCAAACGTCTATTCTCCCCCTTTCTTTCTCCAGTTCTTTGTTTTTGCCTTTTGTGCTCTTCCCCGGGCGGATATAGGTTCTTTTGCTGTCAGGCCGACTGCCCAGTAAGTTGGGTTATTTCGTCGTTCTCGCTTGGGGTCCGGGGGGGGGGGGGGGGGCGTGGCCATAGGGGCCGGGGGGGGGGGGGGGGTGGGGGGGCGTCGCGGCACATTTTTCACAGAGGCGTCCAAAGGGCAAAACCGACATGCCCAGACGCACAGGCGGAGGCGGATTAAAGTGCTGCTGCTCCGCGCTGCCTGCGTCTTTTGTTTCGCTTCCATCTTTCCTCCCGACATGCAATAGGCTTACAGTCAGCGTGCGCAACAAAAATGAGGGAGGAGGGTGGGGGGGGGGGGGGGGGCAGGGGAGTAGCGAAATAACTCCGTTTCCCCTCCCCTTCCCAACATTGTCACCGATGTCCTCTTTCTCTCTTTCCTCTCTTTCCTTTTTCCCACTGCCCCACGGCATCTTCTCTGCTGTGCTTCTTACTTATTCGTCCAATTGCCGATACTTTTGATTTAATTAAAGCAAAAGCCTAAAAAAGCCCCTTTTCCACAATAAACCTTTAACCTTTTTGGTCCATTCTCATTCCGAAATCAATGAGTGCCAATGCCAATTTGTTTGCCCCTTGCCTTTTTCTCTTTATCCCCCCCCCCTTATCCTTTTTCGTTTTTGTTCATTTTTCCATTTTCCCATCATTTTCCCTAAGGAATTAAATTCCGTTCATTCCGTTAACTTTTCCTCATTTTTGTCCCTTTTTCGTTCATTTGTCCATCTGCTTGCTCCCCTTTTACAGCACTTGTCCTTGTCCCCCATGGGACTCGCCCTCCGCTCGGCTTTTCATAGTCGGCATTTTCCCCCGCTTTCTCTGTTCCTCTCGGTCCGTTGATGGACATGACTCCCTCCGCATGTGTCCCCACCATTTCCTCACTGTCCCCCGCCACTTTTCCCGTACAGCTCCAATTTCCCGCGTCGTTACATGCATTGTTTTTGTGTCCGCTTTGGTTTTTGATGTTCCAAAACTCTCGAGGGATTACAGCTACAGCACACAAAAGGAACGGCAGAGGACAGTTGCGCATTGGTTTTGAGAATGTGGGGGAGAACACCTTTGATCGCCCCGCATTCGCCCAGGACCCAAATGCCGCAGTTCAATGCCGTGGTGCCCTCGGAGAGTTTGCCGCATGTCTGTGCAACGATCAGTCGCACGAATCGCCTGTAAAAGCACAATTCGTGGATAACGCCGTGTTCCATTATTTGAATGGCCATTACGAGTGACTGAACAAATGCCACTGTTGAGAGTGACCAATTATTCAGTTCGGTAGAAGCAGCTGACTTTCCACGGCAACAACTTCCAAGATTTGCCGGAGGGGCCCCTTTTCGGCTCCCATTCTTCTGGACCGATTACGCGTTCTAAACATTTCGGCAATGTGAGACAATAAACGATTCATTTTGTGTTAAATCCTCTCTTTTTCGTCAGTATATAGTCAATTTGCACCGAAATGCCCTCCGGGGAGCGCCGAATATCGAAGTGTTGGACTTGAGCAACAATGAGGCAGGACGAAACTCATTCAACCAATGAATGGTTCTTCAGATAGTGCTGATGGAGTGAAAACGTCCACTTTTTGAGTCATTCGCCGCGACTGCGCAAAGTGAGCGACGCACGGAGCAAAACCAATTTAGTTGAAAGTGGTAGAGACCGAACGGGACCGCGCGGGATAAAAACAAATAACTAATTGTTTGTTTTAAACAAAAATTCTGAGGGCAGCGATCAAAAGACTACATCACATTCTCAATAATTGTCTTTCAATTGATTTACATTCTTTGGCCCCGCAGGGGGAAGTTTGGGCACCAAGAAATAGTCCTTTTTTTGCAGCGGGTTTTTAGCGCCCATTTAAGCGTGAGGAGCAATAAGAACAAATCAACAAAATAACATGGCTCCCACTTGGGAACATCACATTTCGGCGGCTTAGCCGACATTTGCGCCCCCGAGAAAGATTAAAAAATTTGTGATTTTTATTCAAATTATGCCTTCCCCCACGGGCCGACGGGAGAGTAAATAGATCAAAAATTCTCAGGAAAAACAATCAATTCAATTTGCCTTCTCCGCGTAAAGCGTATAGCAACAAGAGGCCAAGGTCCGCCTTGGCAATGGATAAACATAATTCTAATCTTCTCCTGTTCGCCCTTGGGAAACGGGACCACCCAGTTCGGCGCAGCACAGTTCGGTGCGGCCAACTTTGAGAAGCCATAACTTTTTTTAATTTTCGTTCAAATTAAACAAATTAGGTATTATTCGAAAGCACTTGACTAGATCTATCAATGTGCTAAATTTCGAAAAAATTTGAATATACACAAAAAATTTATGGCCAAAAACATCAAAAAATTGAATTTTTCTGCACAGTTCGGCGCGACAGGTCATAACTTTTTATATATGGATGATTTTTTAGATATTTGGCAAGATTAATCAAGCACATATAGAGCTTTCTAATGATACCAATTATGATGGATTGGCGGATTTAGAAAAAAGTTATGGGCTTCTCAAAGTTGGCCGCGCCGAACTGTGCTGCGCCGAACTGGGACCGACCCTTGGGAAAGACACATTTCTATGAGTAAAGATCACAATACCGTAGGCGGAAATGGCGGGCGCAATTGACTGGTGATGGCACAAATATAGGCGCAAAAAAAATAAATTAATTTTTTTAAAATTAGGCACAGTGGTTGATTTTTAAGGACAGTCTTGTTATCAGGGATGTTCCGGGACGAGAAAAATGTCGGGTTGGGTTTCGGGTCGGGAAAAAAAACCGGGCTTCGGATATCGCGTTTCGAGTTTCGGGCATCCGGAACTTACCTGTTTGCCATTCAGCAGAAACGATTGAGAATGGATTATTACGATTATTTCTTCTTATAATGGCCAAAACTGTGATGCCCAAAAGTTCCTGGCCCTCAAAGCCAATTCGAGCGCAAAAATAAATTCTCCAAATGTAATTAGTATTTTTCAGTTGTTCCTTCGGCGTGCATTCACTTCTCCTCACAATCGGAGATGCAATTTGCGTTGATGCTTCGACTTTTCGAAAAAGCCACTTCGTCGGTGTCTCCCCCCTTTGGAGGTCCTTCCCTCCCCCCCACCCCCTTTGGAGTCGTTCCTCCCCCCCCCCCCCCTTTGGAGGTCTTCTCTCCCTCCCCCCCCCCCTTTGGAGGTCTTCCCCCCCCCCCCCCCTTGGAGGTCCTTCCTCCCCCCCCCCCTTTGGAGGTCCTTCCTCCCCCCCCCCCCTTTGGAGGTCCTTCCTCCCCCCCCCTCCCCCCCCCCCCCCCCCCCGGTACGGTTCGTTTGATGTGGCGCAACTCCGTCCTTCCTCTCCGTAAGGCCAACTCCGTCCCTAACTTTGCGGTCGGGGGGGGGGGTCATGGCTTGGCGTCGTTTTGTTCGGGTGGCCTTTTTGCCCCCTTTCGGTGGCATTTTCTGCCATTTTGGGGGTCTTGCCACCAATTTTGGGATTTTGTAAATTATTTGAATTTTCTAACAAATGCCAAATAGATTTATTCTTCTCGTTTTTTTCAATTTTCTAACTAAAAATGTCAAAAATTGACAATTTTTTACCCAATTTTCTCAATAAATTTATTCACTTTTTCAAAAATTTCCCCGGCGTCTATCGGCACCACCGTTCACCTAAGCATATTTTTAGCTTTTTAAAATGACGTCAAAAAAAAACAGGACAAATGAAACTCCTTTTTTATTGTTCCGGTGCTTATGATTTATTTATTTCCAACACTGATTTGCTCCAGCTTGTGAGTCACAATGAAAAATATACATTTGAAAAATTTGAATGAATTTCTAACGATTTTGACGCTAAAAATTACGTGCCACCTTTTTTCAAAATTTTCCCACCTTTTTCCAACATTTTTAATCCCGGCGCCACCATTTAGACTTTCTAGATCGCCACCCTGGTTTGGTTATTTATATTAAACATTCTTAGTATCATTCCACAACTCTTGGTAAGTTCTATAAGCTTGCAAATTTTCAAAAAATTTTGTCCGCTAATAAAAAGTTTTGTTAAAAAAGCATATCCTATAATTTTAAAATTTTAATTAAATTAAAAATAATCAATAGGGCCAAAATCCGATTATCGTTATCCCATTCCATTATATAGTAAGTACTCAGGGTATCCAACAATTATCGTATGATCAATAATTTCTTTTGTTAAATTCTCATTCGTTTTTTTTTTTAAACAATTTTGTAAAATAAAATAGAACCTCATAACTTTTTTCTACTTGATCAATTCTGCAAATCTGATATCATTCGAAAGATCTTCAAGAGGTATAATTTTCTCAAAACTCGAAAATTTCTGACTTTTTTGCAATTTTCTAAAAATTTTAACTTTGTGGCCATTAAATCGCCTTAGAAAGCTTCAAAACACGTATAGCATTCGAATAATACCAAAATTGCAGAATTTGATCGTTCGAAAAAAGTTATGAGCTTCTAAGTTGGCAGGTCCGGAGATGGCGGTCCGAGACGTACTTATACTGTACCGCCTCGCGCTGAGTCGTTTCATATAACCGCCACCTTTGCGTTTCATAAATTCCGCCATTTTATAGATTTTCCGACAAAACTTATTCATACTTTGGTCAAACAAAACCAAATTAAATAATCTTGGTAATGCGTTATTGACTCTAAATAGCCAAATTTCTAAATTTAGTAAAGTTATGGCCTTTTAGGTCAAACATTCTTAAAATTAATCTTTTTTTTTAATTGGATCGGACAATAGCAAGTTGTTTAATTTTTTGTTTGAACAAATATGTATGAAGTTTTGTTGGAAAACTCGTAAAATGGCGGAATTTTATAACGCCAAAGGTGGCGGTTTTATGAAAACGACATACATCACCTCCCCCCCCCCCCCCGTTTCCTAGTTCCTGTTATCCCGCTCCCTCCGCCCGCCCACCCTGGAGGGGCTCCCGGACAATCCGTTAGTGGAAAATCCGTCAGAGGACAATCCGTCAGAGACAGTGTTCTTCACTGACGGATTTTCCACTGACGGATTGCGCCTGACTCCCAGTCTGGAGGTCTCTCGCCTCCCTCCTCGGTCCTCCCCACTCTCTCCCCCTCCCCCTCATTCGGACGGAGGACGATTCGTTTCGGGCCAATTCGTTTTTTTACCCATTCGTTTTTTGTCTATTAATTACGTGTGAGTCCAGACAGTGACAAGTTAGACAGTCCTTATACTTATAACACGCAAAAACGAATTGGCCCGAAACGGATCGTCTTTTTACCCCCTCATTCTCCGTTTCTATTCTTTGCTCCCTCAGTTTTTGGACCTCAGTTACAATTTTTTCACCACCGTCCCCTCCAATTGCCATGTCCATTCCCCTCACTTCGCCGATTGGATTTGAGGTAATTCCCTCGTTATTTTCTGTTCGTATTTCTTCACTTGCAGACAGAATTGCTTGAAACACTGTCACTGAGATGTTTCTTGTCTGCCCACATTGGAACTATCAATTTGGAAAGGTAGAAGCAAATGCACACTTTGCTGGTTTGTGTTCGTGCTTATAGGTGCTGGCCGTTTTCTTAAAATGTCAAATTACTGAATTTCGAGTAAATCTAGACATAACTTTTCTCAGAAAGAACCAAATTAATAATCTTATATCATACGATTGTCCTTGATTAGCTCTTTCAATTAGAAATTTCAAAAAATGCCATTAAGTTTTAAAAAGCCAAACAACTCATGGAAATTTCTTGGATTAGGATGACTAATAGAGCCTTCAAGGATTAAATTTGTATAGAAATCCTAGTCAGTTTCCTTCACTTTTTTACCTTTTTTAAAAAAACTAGTCAATCCGATAGGAGCCGCCGGGAGATTTTTTAATATGTGAGATTTGTAGGGTGAGATTTAAGGGCGAAAAAGTCCAAAAATAGGCCGTAAATAAGGGCGAAAAAATCGGGAAATAATGGCGAAAATAAGTGCGAAAAAGTTCCAAATTTAAGGGTGAAATTTTTTAAATTGCGTTTTTATTTGAAAATAATTTCAAATTAAAGCAGCAATTTTATGCCTATAGGACATTTCGCCACCCGACATTTCGCCACCAAAGCCAAATCGGACGTTTCGCCACCCGACCTTTGACCACCAGACATTTCGCACCCAAGCCAAAATCGGACGTTTCGCCACCTAAGCCAAAATTAAAGTTTTATCATCGAATGTTTATAATAACATATTTGAGTTTTTTGAAGGCAAAGGGTGGCTTTTCTTAGAGGTGGCAAAACTGGTGGCGAACGTCCTATTTATGCTTAGGTGGCGAAACGTCCGATTTCTGCTTGGTGGCGAAACGTCCGAATTTGGCTTGGGTGCGAAATGTCGGGTGGCGAAACGCCGATGGCGAAATTTCCGTGGGCGAAATGTCCGTACACGAATTTTATTCATTGATTGCAGTTACAAATAAGATACACTTCAAAATTTTCAGGCGAATTCTTTGCAATACTTAGTAAAAATTTTGTTTTAAATAATTTATTTGTCAAATTTTGGCCAAAATTTTTTGGTTTTAAAAAGTCGGTTCTTGGGGTATATTTTTTGGAATTTTTTTCGGCCAATTCCTAGGGGTGTATTTTTCTTTTTTATTGCCTAAGGTCGAATAAGGGCGTTAAAACGGGAAATTTTTCGGACAAAAGTGTTTTGTTTCGTGCATTTCTCGTCGGGTTAAGCCGCAGAAAAAATAAGTAAAAACTTATAAATCCGCACCCTAGTGATTTGTTAACAGATTTTGACCAAAAAAAAAATTCATTTTGGTGAATTTTTAAGAATGTTTTGCAAACATTTCTAAATTGGCCAAATATTTCGTAAATCGGTTTCCGTGATATCACTCGACACAAAAAGCGTCAAATTTTAAACATAGACTAATTTTTTGACAAATTTTCTCTAGGAATCATATAATCTTAAAATTCTCCAAAATTACCTGTTTTGTTCAAATCTTTTAATAATATCACACCCAGATTTTCAAATTTTCCCCGCCCCTCGGCGGCGCCTTCGACACCGCCGACTACCATTCGCATAGGGTTCCTGAATCTTAATCTTAATCCACAAAATTATCAAATTGATCATTTTTGACTCCTTGAAAAGACGAAAGAATGGAGTAAGTCAAGATAATTTTTTCTTTAAATTTTTGCCTTTTATTACACCCGGTTGGACCCGATACCCGGAACCGGACCCGGTTCAAAAACTCGGACCGGACCCGGTTTTTGCCAATACCCGGCCCCGTCCAACCTACGGCTAATTACTCGCCGCACAAAATCGTGCTGTAACCAGGAAAACTAGGTGTTGTCCCCGACCCGAGTCTTCGGCATCCCCGACCCGACCCGAAGCCATTTTTGGGCCTCATCCCCGACCCGATCCCCGACCATCTCATCCCCGGCGTTCCCCGTTCCCCGACATGTCATCCCGGTCCCCGACAAAAAATAAATTTGTCCCTTGCCCAATTAATTGTCCTTTTGTCCATTTTTTCCTTGTCCAATTCTCCTTTTTCCCTTGCCCAATTATCCAATAATCCCTTGCCCATTGTCCTTTTGTCTCTTGTCCAATTGTTTTTTGTCCATTGTCCCTTGTCCAATTGTCTTCGTGTCCACTCCATCTACCCTCCCCCCCGCTCCCCTCTTTAATTTCTCCTCCTTTCACAGAAACTTCTTCCATTCATTGATACACACATTTCCGCACTTTCGCCACCGAATTGGCTTCACGCTCTCCCCTTCGCAGTTTTACTTCGCAATTCTTTCTATTGCGACTGTTCGTTCGCCGAATGGGTCCAATGGCTTCGTCAACACTCCGCGATGGTCAGTGGACATTATTTTGGAAATGCTTTTTTTTTCGAGTTGCTATTCAAACGCTTTCAATTGGCCCCGGCGCTAATAGCAAAGCGTTCCCGTTGCCCTCTCTTTGCACCACTTTTCTTTCTCAGGTCATCGACTATCGCTTTTTGTCTGTTCTCGCGCCTCCCCCAGAAATACAGCGGAAGCCGTCCTCAGCGAAGTGCCCTTGGCCATTTGGACTGTCAATCGATTTGCTTTCGTCCGCGTCCGTTCCGCCGCCGTTCTTCACATTCTCCCGTCGTTTCTTCGCCTGCTTCTTCCCTTTGTGCCATTCTCTGTCGGCCATGGCATTTTGATCACTTCACTCTGATCAGTCCCAACCCATTGAATATTAGCCCGTCCTTTTGTGCTTTCCTTTTTTTGCTTCTGCCAAAATCCTTTTTCTCTCTCCTCCCGAACAACAAGGACATTCACGGTGCTTCTAGTGCATAATTGATGTTTGCTCCTCTCTTCTTCCCCTCTTCTTCGTCCCCCCTCCCCTCTCGCACCTTTCCTCCGTCTCCCCTCACATTGTGCTCATTGTCCCCCCCCCTCTTAAAAATCAAAAAAATTCATTTTTTACGAACGATGTATAAATAAATGTAAAAATGAAGTACATCTTGTGAATGACCGCATTAAAATAAAATTGAAATTCATCAAATGCGAATTGTTTTTTTTTTTCTTCTTCCCACGAATAAAGGAAATTGAAATGTATTTGGCACTCGCTGTATTTTGCCTTTTCTTCTCCTTGGCATTGTCCCGCGTCTTCAAATTGGGCATAGTTTGATTGATTGATGATGAAAGTGAGAAAATTGCACCCTCAACCCCCTCCCTTCTTACGCCCCCCCCCCGCGCGCACCCTCACCCCCTCCCTTCTTACGCCCCCCCCGGCACCCTCAACCCCCTCCCTTCTTACGCCCCCCCCGCACCCTCAACCCCCTCCCTTCTTACCCCCCCCCCCGCACCCTCCACCCCCTCCCTTCTTACGCCCCCCCCGGCACCCTCAACCCCCTCCCTTCTTACCGCCCCTCTCTCCCCCCCCCCCCCTTCTTTCCATTCCTTACCATAGCACCACAACAAATTTCCAAACCCATTGGTCGTTTGCTAAACAAAATCTGCTGCTGTTCTTTCCCCTCGCCCGATCGATCAGTTGGCCCCCAGCGAATGTCCGTCCGTCAGCGTCCCTTCCAATGTTTGTCCTTCTCCCCCCCTCCCCCCCCCCTTCAATTGACCAAAAATGTGGTGATCGGATGACCCTTTGCTCCTCTCTCTCCCTTCTCTTCCTTATCACTTCTTGCTCTGCTCTTCCCCCCCCCCCCCCCTAAAAAATTTCGTCATTTTCCCTTCCCTCTTTTTCCCTTTTCAAACCCACTAATTGGTGCTCATTCGCTCTCCCTCTCCCCCGCCGTCTGTTGGCCCTCCATCTGTCCACTTTAGTCCTTCGCTGACCTTTCTTTTCCAATGCCTCCCTCACATCTGTACCATAATAATAAACCCAACTTCGCCTTCCCTTATCAATCTTTTACCAACCGCAGCAGATGAGCAAATAACATTGTCACTTCTTTTGCCATTTCCTTCTTCCCATGTTGTCCCATCCCTTCTCTTATCCTTTTGGCGATCATCAGACAGACCAATGGCCAATCTGCCCGGGGCAAAAGATGGACAACGAAGGGACAATGGACCCACGCCGCCGCCACTCCATTGGTTGACCCACCCTCTCCCGCCCTTGTCCATTCATTCACTCAAAATGACTGAGGGGGGGGGGGGAGGGCGGACGCTCAAAACTTTTAAATTTGGGTTGATATTATTTACTTTTTCTTCTTCCAATATCAGCATTTACTGCTTTCCCTTTTTGCTCTTCCTTTATTTTTCTCCTTACTTTTTCCCTTCTGCCAATGTTTGCCCATAATTGTGCCGCCCGCCCCCTCCTTTACCTTCGCTTCTCTCTTCTCCATCCTCCTTCCCTCTCCCCCTCTTTCCTCTCCCCCTCTTCCTCTCTCACTCCCCCCTTTTCTTTCGCTTTCCCCTCTCCCCCTCCCTCCCCCCCCCCCTCTTTTCGTCCCCCGGCTCGCTCTCCTCTCCTTCCACCCCCTACTTTTGCTCTCTCTCTCTCTCCCGCCCTCTCGCCCTCTTCTTGCCTATCCCTCTCCCTTCTCCCTATGCTTCTTCTTCTGATAGAATATTTATCGGCTAATCCATCCAATTATTTGAATTTTTATGATAAATTTGCCACTTTTGGCTTTGGCAACAGCAAAAGCGCCGCCGGTTTTTGCTGTTAATGCCATTCGTTCCTTTCGCATGGCGTGTTTATACCGCCCCACCCCATCTCATCACCCAATTTTATCACATTCTCTTTCCCGTTGGTTCTTGTCCGAAGTTGGCCATTTCCCGCACCCTTTTACCCCCCCCCCCTTTGCCCTCCCATTTCCCTCTTTTCCCTGCTCCCCCCCCCCCCATTTCTTCTTCAATTTGTAATTTGCTCTCGGCCTTTCTCTTCATCAAAAAAGAATCGGAAATTAATTGCCTAATAAAGCACAAGAAAAGCATAATTTGGGCATTGGTATTGTAAAGAGGGCCAATTCATCCTTTAATTCATTCATGCTTTTCTTATAATTAAGGTTTTTTGACTTTGTTCAAATACACAATAAACATCATTTTAGGCTTCCTTTTTTTTGAAAAAAATAGAGATAATTTTTTTTTTTGCCGTGGGAGGGGGAGAAAAAATAGGCAAATGAGAAGGGAAAGTCAATGGATGCATAAATATAGGTAAAGAAGGGGGATATGCAAAGTGAGAGGCGCAAAGGGGTAGGGGACAAGAAGAAAGAGGAGAACCAGAAGAAAGAGAGAGACAAAGGGAAAGAAAGAGAGTAGAAGAGGAAAGGGGGAGAGGGAGAGGGAAAAGAAGAGAGAGCAAAAGAGGGGCAAAAGGGACGGGGGGAGAAGGGGCGGGAGGGAGAGAAGGGGCGGGGGAGAGAGAAGGGGCGGGGGAGAGAGAAGGGGCTGGAGGGAGAGAGAAGGGGCGGGGTCGGGTGCTGTCCAATAAATAACCTAAAAAAGCGTTTGTTCCAAATGACATCGATCGTAGGAAAATAAGAAAATATTATTTTTGAATGAAGCAAGTCAAAGTGCACAGTCTCCTCCTTCTCCTTCCCTTTCGTCGTCTGTCCCTTTCCTTTGAGACGATCCGTCCGATTGATCAGTCAGTGCCTCCCCTCTCCTCCCCTCCCTCCCTCTCCCCTCGGTATGCTTTCCCTCCCTCTCCATCCTTTTGCTTTTCCTCTGTCAATCATTCGCCCCCCCAAAAAATCTTTTGATCCGTTTGATCCTTCCGTCACTCCGTCCGTCACGTCCCGTCTCTTTCCTTCCGTTGGCATTCTTTTTGACATCCGCTTTTCTGACCTCATTTTGCTTCTTACATAATGTCATCCCATCAGAAATGGTTGGCCAACCTCAAAATCTCTCATTTTTCTTTGTCCGCTTTCTCTCTCTCTCTCTTCCAACGGTCATTTTCCCTCCCCCCCCCCTTTTCCAACTGAAATTTAACACTTCCGCGCTTCTTCTCCCCCTCCCTTTTTCCTTTCACCTTTCAACAAAGGCTTTAATTTATCCACACCATCCGTCGAGCAGTTTATATTTCTGCGTATTCTTTCTGCTGATTCTCGGTAACTTCTTCAATTAGGCAAACCCTCATCAATGGCAATCGAAAATTGGAAAAATGGTGAAACATTTATTAAAAGACACAAATGGATAGGACAAGAAGATATGTCCAATCCGACACTTTGAAACAAACCAAAGCTTACTTCTTTTTTGTCCGGCCTCAGTGGGTAAAAAAGTGCTAAATTCCAACAGGGCTTTGCTGCTGTTGTTCCGCTGTTCAATTGCCTTTCCCTGTGTCTGTCCCCCCCCCCCTCCCCCAATTCTTTTTCTGCTGATCATTTCAGTCCAACCGATCTGCTGACTTCTTCTGAACCGTCCTTTTCTCCTCTGCTATTCATCCCACATATTCTGTGGCCATTTTTGCCACCATACCTCCGCTCCCTTGATTATTCATCTAGCGCCCCTCCCCTCCCTCTCCCCCTCCCCTCCCCTCCCTCTCCCCCTCCCCCTCCCCTCCCTCTCCCCCTCCCCTCCCTCTCCCCCTCCCCTCCCCTCCCTCTCCCCCTCCCCTCCCCTCCCTCTCCCCCTCCCCTCCCTCTCCCCCTCCCCTCCCTCTCCCCTCCCTCTTCCTCACCCCTCCTTCTCCCCTCCCTTTTTCTCCATTCGTCCCTTCCCCCCCCCTCTCTCCCCCTATTTCTCGCTCTCTCAACCCAACATTATTCATTCACAAAAGCTCCAATGGCCCGATGAATCTGCTGATATCAAAGGGATGTGAAAGGAGAGGGTGAGGGGCGGGGGAGAGGGAGACGCGTGCCTTCATTGCCCCCCCCCCCCTGCTCCGCCTCTCCATTCGCTTCACCTCCCAATTGACTGTCTGTTTTTGTTTGTACAGTCCCTCCCCCCCCCTTCCCTCTCCTTCATTCATCCACTTAATAAAACTCTAAAGCCGTGTTCTTTTCCTCTATTGGTGATCGATGGCCTTCTTTTTTGGTTTGTCCCTGCGTATTCTTCTCCAACTTTTGCCTCTTTAGCTGATTAATTGCCAATTTACACTTTCAATTTGCCCAAGTTTCACTCTCTCCCCTCGCCACTCTCTCCGTTTTCCATTTGCTCTTCCCTTCACTTTTCTTTCTCCGATGGTCCGTCTCCCTTTCCTCGCCTTTTTCGGCTCCCTTCTTTTGCTGGTCAACAATGCCTTCTCCGTCCCTTCTTCTTCCAATGGCCATTTCCAGCAACAACAACTTCCGGTCGGTGTCCCGCCCCCCCTTCTCCCCTCCGCCAATGCGTTTAATCCGTCCCTCTCAAACGGTCACAGCAAATTCAGAGTTATTACCATTACGGAGGCGCACCGGCCAATGGCGACGCCCGTCGAACGGATTCGGAAGGTGACGGGCGAAGGCAGCAGCAGCAAATGGTCGGCAGCAGAGTGAGTGAGGGGGAAGAGGGGGAGGGTCAGTGAGCACACTTTGGCATTGCCGTCGCGTCCCATCCCTTCCCTTAGGGCAATCGGCGCTTCTCCTCCGACCCTTTCCCGTCCCTGCCCAATGCGCCGACACGGAAGGGGCCAATCATGGTGTTCAGGGAAGCGGAGTTGGACGTATGTTTGGACCTGTGTGAGCTCGACTGTTTCCAAGTGTTCGTTATGACCGACAGAAACAAAGGGGTTGAGGAGCAGGGGACCATGTGGCAGTGCAGCAGAGTGGGCGCACAATGCGAGTTCAGTCAGTCCAATGCCGTCACTTTCAGCTGAAGCCCCCCACACGGCCGTTCCACGAGAAAGTGTTTTCCCACTTCACCAATGCCTCTCCGTTTGACTTTGTCATCTTCGGACTCGTCCTTTTGGCTGTTCTTTTGTGCCTTTTGTGCGGCTGTTACCAAGTCATTAGCATTTAATCACAGAAACAAGCATAGATTCGGCTTTTCTAAACCCAGTGACCACAGCGGTACCTTAAATAGTATAAAACGCCGAATTTTGTTGCATTTGACTCGGACAAAAACATTTTGGAAATGGAGGGGCAAAATTAAATGCCAAAACTGACCATCAAATGGGAGGGTAAAAGCGCAGCAGTGAAAGGAGTTCCCATTTGTCCTCAGTCACCCATTGTTTGTTCAGTGCTGTTGTCGTCAAAACCCCCCGCAGGAAGGGCATCATCCGAACAGATCATTCGCAGAGGAAAGGAAGACGAACAGCAGCACTAACTTCGAAAACCTTTTGGGGACAACAGCAGCAAAGGCGAACCATTTGGGCAATGGGGGGAACAGCGCGGAGAGAGAGTCACTGACAAACGGAGGAGCCAATCAAATGGGGTGAGAGGAAATGGGCGAGGGGGGGGGGAGAAGATAGGAGGAGGAGGAAGGAATGGGTGCGAGGGAGAGAAGTTAGGCGGAGGGGGGGGGGGGAATGGGAGGGGGTGGTAAGAAATACGAAATCGGATGAAAATGAGCAAAAAAAAAAAAACGGATGAAAAAGGCACAAAACAGGCCTACCTTCGGACCGAGAAAAAAGTCGGGCCTGTCGTAAAAATTTCGATAGGCATTTTTTTTTCCTTCATTGTGCCTATCAATATTTTGAACAAATTTGAATTAATTATCTAAGGTATTTTATGTGCATTTCTCAGAAAGGCTTGGAAATTCCCCCTACGGGGCTCTGTTTATGGGTCGGGGACATCTTGGCGCGTGCCATCTTGGCGCCGACAACTTTGAAGCGCCATAACGCATTTCTTAGTGTACTAATTTAAGCATTTCTGCACTATTCAATAGCTCTATATGAGCTTTCTCTAAATATGAACAAATAAATGAAATAACGAAAAACAAAAAAGTTATGGTGCTCGGCTTGAAAAATCCAATGTTTTACTTTTTTGTTTACCTCAATTTACTTAAAACCTATCAAATTTTTTTGAAATTTTGCAAGATAATAGACGAATGATACAAAGAATGTTTATTTTGGATGCTTCTGAGAAAAGTTATCTCAAATGGCGCCAAGATGGCCCGCGCCAAGTTGGGCGATTCCCCTGTTTATAAATTGATATGCATTGCTCTGGCACTATACGGTAGCTTCAGTCCCATTGTAATAGTTCCCTATAACTTCATGTCCAAATTCCAAAGACAATCAATTCACAGTGGCGACGCGCTCATTCATCCGACGCCTCTTTCTTTGGGTAAAAACGGCGGCACTTCGCTGTCCTTTGGCGGCCGTTCACCGCTTCAGCAGCAACGAAAGTCGCACACATTCGCTGTCGAACAGTCGGCCATCTGATTAGTACCATTTATCATTTAATTATTCCATTTGCACTTAATCATGTCTTTGCCTGTCCTTCCTTTCGTCCGATGGCATTTTGCTTTTCCCGTTTTAAGGTTTGATCGGCTGTTCGTCCTTCGATGTGTTTTTGGCCTTTCTCCGCGTTTGCCAATTTTGTCATCACTCTATAACGAGCTTCTCTTTTCCCTAATCTCTCTTCTGTTTTTGCTTTGTTCCACTTGGAATTAGTCTTCAAAATGTTCTTTCACTATTTATTTATTATTTAAATCTGTTTGTTTTTTTTTAATCTAATCACTAATCATTTTTGTGCAATTGTATTTTTTTTTCATATTTTATGAATTTTGCCGCTCTTTCCGCGGGTATTCCCCCCCCCCCTCGCGTAAACAAATGTTTCTCATTACCAATTTTTCGTGTTTATTACAATTAATTTAATACATTAATTTTTTTCCACTTTGAATTAAAATTTACTCTTTCCATATTTGCGTGGTTCTTACTTATTACATTATATATTTTTTTCGGTTTGTTCCGTGTCGATATGTATTTATATGTTCGCAGTTGCAAGTGTATTAGTGTCATGGTAAAAAATACAAAAGGTAGATGACATGACAAACTTACATTTAATGCTTTGGTTAGTCCAAACCATCGTAATTATAATAGCACAAACAATCAAGGTTTCTATGCAGTTTTGTTTTCAGAATATCGAATTAAGATTGTTATGTACGTTTTGTCATTGACCTGATAAAAGGATGTTAGATGCTCTCACCAACATATTTGTAGAGCATCTGACCGAAATCAAAAAATTCTTTTGTTATTCCTTAAGAGTCACGGCGGATTATGACATTTGGTTACGCTTTTTCAAATGAGATGGACTTGGAGGCATTGTAAGAGGGAATTTGTAATAACTTTCATTGACATTGGGAATTTTGAAAAAAAAAACATTTTGTTAATTTTTTCCCACTATTTTCCTTCTCCCTTTTCATTTATTTGTATTTCCATAGCTTTTGCTGAGAATGTGCCTTCCTTCACTTTGTAAATTCATTATTTATGTTTTTTTTTAATTTTGCCGAATAAATTATATTTGCCTTTCCTTTCATCTATTCTTTTCCGTTTACACTTCGTTTCCGCGTTATTTCGTGCTCAATTTGCTGCTTGAAATAGACCGCGTTTCTCAGTGTGTTTTGAATTCGTTCAAAGGTCGACTGGGCCCGTTTCATTTGGTCAATTGTCCTTAATTAAATTCATAATTCCAACCGAAAATTTAAAAAAGCACTGAATGGCGTTGTCCAAGTCAAAACAAGCGCCTTGGATGGTGGCATTCTGTTGACCCATTTGATGCCGCCTTATCAACAAATTATATGTTATTTTTTTGATTGAATGGAGCGTCAGTCCCTTAGCATTATTCCATTTTACCTGACGACTAATTTTGGCACCATTTTGTTTGCGTGTTCCTGCAGCCGATAGAGTGCCATCGATGGGTCGTGGTCCAAAATGTGCACACTCTCCGAAAGACGCTCCGCGACTAAATTGCTTTCTTAAAACCCTATTTTTCTTCAATTCACAGAGATAAGGGCCAAACCAAAACGGATTACTTAAACCAAAATTTAGGAACTTTCGAGCCCAATTTAATTGTCGAAGTTTGAAAGAAGTGACGTACGTTGTCTTGACCGAAATTGCAGATCGCGACTTATGGGAGAATTTTTAGTATTCATTAGCTTAAAAAACCATTACTAATTAAAGTAAATTGATAAAGTACCGACTGTAAAAAAAAACATTAAAATTAGACAAAGAAAACTTGGAATATTGTCTAGGAAAAAAACTATCGCCAAAAACAAACAAACAACCATTTTGCTAAATTTTTAAAGAAAAGCGTAGACAAAGGGATGTGTGGAAAAAATGAAATCTGCAAAAGAGTGATCAAGCGCATTTATTCATTCCCAGCGATTGTTCCTCTTTAAACCGTCGTCCTGTTTTGGAGTCGGGAGAACAAATCGGAGCCGGAAATCTCCTCCAAAGCCTTAAAATATCAAATGCGACAGATAACATAAAATCCCCCCCCCCCCTCTTCGCCCCACCTGTTTGGCTGTTTTGCCCTCTTTCAGCTGTCGTGCCAAATGGAAGATTCCCTGCGCATATTCCTCCTCTCTGAACAAGTGCCTTCCATTAGTTTGGGTTGTTTTCTTATTGCGATTCCCAACTTACGTCAGTTCTCCCTTTTTCTTCATCAGTCCAAGTTCTCCGATCAGTTCTGTTCGATCTCGGGCTTCGTCCTCAATTTTAGTTCTGTTCTCAAAAAAGAATAGCATTTCTCTTTGTTCCTTCAACTCGGCCGTCCTTTTCTGAATTTCGTTCAGTCGTGCCAAATTCTCTGCGCGTTGTGCCTGCCGAAAATAACATTTTGTGTAAATAGGAGAAAGGAAAAGGATTTTTTATTACTGACTACCCTTTATTATTTCATACTCCAACTTTCCTTTATGGTTTGCCTCCTTTTGTTCTTTTGCCTAACCTTCTTTTCCATCCTCTATTTTTAGGTCACTCCTTTTCCACTCGTTTCTTTTCTTTCCCTCTCCTTTAACCTTCCACTCTTTTTTGCCCTCTCTCCTCCCCTCTTCTTTCATTGGTCCACCTGACTGTGAATGAGTCTCTTTCTGAGTTCAGCCCATTCCCAAAAAAGTTTCCTCTGCGATTCCATTATCCGTTTTTCTTCCTCCCTGAGAATTGGTTCAAATTGCATCGCCAACAATTCAAAAAGTTTTTCCGATTCCTTTGCCTCGTCAATGTCAAATTCGGCGCTTTTTTGCTCAAATAATTTCTGAATGGTGTGAAAGGTTTAAATATTATCTGGTCGATATGAATGTACTTTCAGTGCCGTCTTCTCTAATTCTCCTGCGTTTTCGTCAATTTTCCCACCTTCCATTTGCTTCTCCGCCGCTTCAGTCTCTTCGGTAAAGGGTTTCAGAAGTTGTATTGCAGAGCAAATCATTTGACGTGAATTGTCGGATGGACCAACTGCAAATAACAAAAAACAGCACTTATTTTAAAACCGAAAAAGCATGCCCTTTTCAATGGTGCGAAATGTTTCTTTCGCCAATGTATTCGCTTCTGTCCATTTCCTCTGCAACACCAATCCCACGAGTCTGACCACTCCAAAAATTAGTGTCTCATTGCAATTTTCGTCATTTTTTGCCAATTTCAAATGCCAGGAAAGCCATTCGAGGGCTTTGCCTGCTAATCGTTCGGGGTCATTCTCATCGAAATGTCCATCCCAATAAGGGATCTTCAAAAAAGGGTAGCGGAAAAGGCGCTGAATGGGGTAGGAACGGATGATAGCGGTGTTAATGCAACGGCTAATGATTAAAACAGAACAACCAAAATCGCACTGACCATGTTATCCTCGTTGAAATTGGTCTCGTCCTCCAAAGTAGGGGCAATTAACGGATGAATTTGCTTGTCGAATAGTTTTTCCTCTTTAGGCAATTGCGTCCACTCGAGAAGAGCACGGGTAGCGAGAAAAGTGAGCAAAGGGAAGTCGAACATTTCTTGCAGCATCACATAAATTGCCAATTTTACTGCACCTGTGGAAAAGTGGGAAAGGATTAACCGATTAGTCTCAACAACTGATCAGTCGAACAAAAGCCCGATCAGTCGAGAAAAGGTGGACAGACATTGCAACTGGGCGGAGCTGAGGAGGTGGTCGAGGAACATGCAGCAAATGTGCTCATTGGGGAAAATGCCGTAATTAATCTTTAAGGCAATAGGAAAATGGAATGGAAACCAAAGAAAAGTTAACCGGGTCATTGAGCAATTTCATGAAAACATCCAATTCGCCAGATTCCAACAAAAGACGGCAAAGAGTGTATCTAACTTTCAAATTTTAGTACAGAAAATGGAAAATCCAACTCAGTGGAAGGAAGCAAATCGGCAGCATTATCCGTGTGTCGAAGTTTGTAGCAAAGATCGACCAAATCAGCGAGCTGATCGGCGCCAACCGACACAGTACATGCCAAATCCAAGTCAATCGCGCTAAAACAAAACGTGGCACCACCAGTCAACCAACAACAGCACTTACCTGGCCTTACCACCGCCTGTAAACTTCTTCTGAACCGCAACAATCCATTCGAAGTTATCACCGCCGAGTTGGTCCACGCTGAGCTGGCCAAGTCGACCATTCCACTCAGTCAAAAGGGCAAAATTTGAGGTGAGAAATTTAGAAGACGACGGCAAATTGGGCGAAACAGTTACAGAGCAACGAAATGGGAAACGGAAGGGAAGCCGAGCAAAAATGGACGACAAAGGAGAAGGCGGAAAACGGGAAAGGCGAATAAGTGGCATATTCTGAGTGAGAGAGGAAAAACAGACACAAGGAAATAAAAGCAAAAAATGGATGGATTCCACTGGAAATAGCCATTTAATAAAGCTATGAATATAAAATCCTCTTTTGAAAACGGTAAATTTATAAAACAAAATGATATTCATTCCATCCGCTTTGCCCTTCTGTTCATTCATTTGTCATTAAATTGCCCCGTACATAACATTTGGTCTGAAGTCGAAAGAGGCCATCTTGACATTTTTTGTACTGAATTCTTTATTGTTTAGTTTAGGTAAAAAAAAAAAGATTCATTCACTTGGAAGCGAGAAAATCCAATTGGAACTGACATTTGGTGGACCGTTTTGAAGTGTTTAGAAAGTGACGAACCACGGACATAGCGAAAATTGCACACGTGGCATTCATAGGGAGTCGGGTTGAAACCCTAAAAGAAGAGTAAAACTTCTTCTTTTAACACCTTTCATCGTGTCAGTGTTCCGTCAACCTCTTTGTGCTGTCTTTCGTGCTCTCTAAGTTGTTTGGACCATCGGAATTTCTTTCCACACTGTTGGCACTCGTGAATCGAGTCGTTGAAATGAAGTTCAATGTGTTTGTTGAGGTCCGAGCGTTGATAAAACCCAAAAACGTTTACAATGAAAATATCTTGGCAACATTACGTCGAAAATAGTTATTTAGTTTACCAATGTGTAGAAAGGAGTCAAATTTAGAGAAATTATAGTTTTAGCCACCATAACTTCTCAATAAATTTTTATTGTCAATTAGAGGTTTTCGTTTTTCAGAGAGTGCGTCTGGTGGCTTCTAAGCATTTTTTTTCTAAGCATGTCAGTAGGTCTCTTACATTTTGTCGCAATAATCGCACCGGTGGCATCGAATTTTCGCGTGCACCGTTTCAATGTGTCGGTTCAAGTCATACGGAGAAGTGAGAACCAAAGAACAAAATTGGCACTGGCATGTTTTGAGATGCCGAATGCAATGCTTTCTCAAAAGTGCGTCGTCTGGGAAGCCCTTTTGACAAAAATGGCAGACCAGAGACGCATCATCTGAAAGAATAGAGCATACGAAAAAGCAAAACGTATGGGGACACCTTTCTGTCGGCGAATGACATGCTTAATGAGCCCAGAAGAATGGGAGAAGAGCGATCCTATGGAAGAGAACATTTTTTATTAGTATTAAAAAAGCAACCAAACCACAAAAAGGGCAAGCGCATATTTTGTCGCCGCTGTGGTGCTGAACATGTCGGAGAAGATGTGCTTTGTTATCGAAGGATGCTTGACACTCTAAATAGCCATTATCATTCGAAACAAAAGCCAAAAAATTCGAAATTCTAACCATTCCAAAAGCAACCGTAAAGGCCGTCAACACTGCGATTGCCAATGGAAAGTAATTGGACGTGAAGCTCAACATGGGCAATGAACTCATTGATGTCGGTAAAACTTTTCTGAAAATCATTTATCTTATTTGGTTGGGCTCTCCTTTTCCTCACCAAACATGCATTCCACTCGCAAAGCAAAGGCTCGCCCTGATAAACGAGACGACTTGACTTTGTAAAGTTGCAGCTGACGAGGGGGGGGGGGGAAGGTGTAACGAAAACAGTGTAGCGATATTTGCGGACCCAGTCAAAATCAGACATTTGCGTTCCGACTTTTGTGCCCAAGCCAAAATCTAAGAGTTGCGGCCCAATGATTATTCCCAATTAATTTTATGTTGAAATTGCATCTTTTTCAAATTCTTTTCTTATTGCCAAACATATGTATGATCAGTAGGGCGGTGAATTACATGCAAATGCATTTTTTCCTGAACTGACCAAGGCTTGAAATGCATGAAAAAATGTTTTTAGCTTGGTTTGATGCTTCTAGGACGATTTTGCATATGCATTATTTCTCAATTATGTGCATATTTTGACATTTTTAAAAATGCAAAAGAAATAATGCAATAAAGATTTTTGAAAATTTTCAAAAAATACCCAACAAAAATAAAAATTTTCGATTCTTAAAAAACATGTTGGCTACTTTTTATATACCTTTTTCTTAAAATTCAAGTTTGAGTAAATCTGAAGAAATTTAGTGAAATTTACCCCTATTTGGATGCGCATATTTTGCGATTTTATGTGCATATAATTCACCGCCCTTATGATCAGATATATTAGCATTTTTCGTCCAAGAGCTTTTTTCCTTCATAAGTCGGCCGAAAATGTCCAAGCCGCAAAAGTCGGACCGCAAAATTTTAGCCGCGTGTGTGGTCCGCCAACGTCTGGACCGCAATGTCTTGGCCGCAAATACTGTATAACTAAGGAAACAGAACGAAGTGAAAATAACCTCAAAATTTGCGGACAGCGCTCCCTCACTACGTATGCTCCGCTGAGCATTCGACTGGCGTGGAAAAGATGCATTTTCATATGTCGCACCAATTCATCGATGGATGAGACGAGAATATGACATCCATGCACCTGACATACTAAACTTAGTGTTAATTCCTTACAAAAACTCCAAAAACACTCGCCAATTTTTGTCAATGGCTCAGATCCGTATTCAAATAAATGATTGTCCATGTGAGCTTCCAACTGTTCTGAATTGCCAAGTTGTTCTTGACAGCCGATCCATAAGCAATTGAACATAAAATTCTCAAATTCGTCGTTAAAAATCCAAAGATTGGAACAAACACCGAAATGGGATGATGACTGTCCAACCATTGCAACAAGAGAAGTGTCCGTTGGTGTGATTTCGGAACAGAGCGAAGTCGAGACAGACATTCACTCCTCAATTAAGAAAAGTATGAAGCAATGAAAACAAAAAGATTTCTATAACTGTAAATAAATTACAATAGCGTCAGTTGGATATACTAGTATAAAAAAAGAGAATAAATTAGTCAACTTTGTGATTAAGTATTTATATTTATTGTTCAATTGTCACACACTATTAGCTCTATATTCATCGAATCAGAAAAATGAACGCCTAAAAGTAATCACTGAATACGTTTTGTCTTTATCATTTTATGCGATGCTAGTTGTTTCTTTGTAATTGTCAATGACTGCTTGTACAACTTCCGTGCTGTGATTTGTGCCCTGTAAAACTAGTCATTGTTTTGGCATTTCTCTAATATTGTATGTAAACCACTCTTACTCCGATGTCAGGTGTATGCGTTCTTTGTATAGTCAATGCCTTGTAAAGGGCGTCAGACAATTTGTCTGCGTACTCGTGAAGCTCAAGATAACGCAGCATGTCGATGGAAGCCCTTATAAACGCGGTTGGGTTGGCAATGTTCTTGCCCACCAATGAAGTTCCAGTGTTGCGTGTACCCTAATGGAATACTATAGAAAAGGACTAGTAATGTATTACACCAAGCAACTTATGTAAAGAGTTATCAGATTTTCTTTAATGAATGTCTCGATAAAACAATAACTTTTTTAGAGAAATATTTACAATTTCTTCATTATTCGAATTTCAATTAAGGGCAAAATAAAATTCAAATAATTATTGTCCGGAAACCGAAAAAGGTCCCATTAACTTTAGCTATGACTAAGTATAAATATAGTATTTAATAAAGCAGTGCAACAAAAAAAGAGACTTCAAACTCACTGTTTCAAACACGGCATATTTTTCGCCTATATTCCTTAAGAAGATAAGGGACAAACGTATATATATGTGAGGAGTAATCGACGGGAGCGACTCACATTCCTGAGACGAGTCCTGGTCCTCCGACAAGACCACAAGCGATGTTCGATATCTTTATACAAGAAAAATTCACCCCTTGCAAAAAAAAAAAAAAAAAAAAAAAAAAAAAAAAAAAAATTTTTTTTACGATGTTTCCGTAGAGATTTGGCATCAAAAGAATTCCATTATTAAATTGTTGAGGAAAGCTGACTAATTGCATACACGCATTGTCCACTAAAACGGTCGAATCAGTGGTAAAAAGGTACGACGACTAAACGGGTACATCTAGTAATGATCTTTCAAAAAAAAAAAAAACTAAGCAAACAGTAAACAAGCACCAATCAATGTAAATACAATTAGAGTTGGTCATGCCCGGGGATGAGACATGATCAAGACACAAACACAAATACTGGCCTTTTAGCGTTTTTTTTTGAAAAATATTCTCAAACTTTGTAACTTTGTTCCAACAACATATGGACACCAACTGGCACCGCGAGACCCTTCTTTTCCCACAAAGAAGAGAGAGCAAATTTCTGGGCCTAGAATTCCCGGAACAACCAACCCTACTTACAAGGCATGTGGAAATTTTTTTGCGCGAAAGACATATAACTTTGAGGATGCAAAAATATTACTAGTATTGAACTTATTCCCCCGTTCAAACCAACTTACCAATCATTGAATTGAATTGGAGGCCGGCATTTTTATATTCCGTTTCGGCAATTTCCTTACAGACCTAAAACGCTTTATGTTTAAAGTTTTAAGCGTTCGAGTCACTTTAAGGAACAGTCCGTCACCAAGTTTTTGGATGTTTGCCTTGTGAATGGCGGTAACCTGAGGCCGGTTGTTCAAAATCGCATAATCAAATGCGAAACGTGCTATTTTTTCTATGTTTCGACGAGTTACAATCTAAAAGACAGAGACAGTCTATTGTAAAGAGAACTGGAAGCTCGCCTTAATACTTTCCACGATGCCTTTGACCGACTCGTGTTCGAGTCCGCTATACTCCCCTTCCGTGTTTTCACGAATGAGAACCAAATCCAAGTCATGATGTTTTGCAGGTACAGTTGGAATAGACACACAATGGAGAACATTTGCGAATCGAAAAATTTATGGTTTGATAGGAAAGGAAAATGACTAACAAAGCAAGGCGTTTACGAAGTTCGACATTGCGAGATTTGTACGTAGGGTCGTCGAATTTAGTCTCAATATTACCCTGAAATACGGTATAGTTGATGACAAGTACCTTCAATAAGCTTGGCTCTAATAGTAAATCTCCTCAAAACCAGCAACAAACTTTGATTGCGAGGCCGTTGCGCTGAATGGCCGTGATAGCATGCTCCAATGCTACGTTCGAAGGGTCTTTAGAGCTCAGTTCGATCTCTTCAAAGTCAACCGGAATATTGGCAAAACGAAAGATGCTGCGGATATGCTCTAACATCTGATAGAAGTGATTAAGAGAAGAAGAGAAACGGAGGACAAACCTCCGGACCAATCCCATCCCCAGGCAGAGAAGTGACTGTGTGGCACCCTCCATATTTGGCATGAGGAACCTTGGAACAATTTGTTTCAGTCGATCAATCAGGAACGAACCCTTTTAACAGGTAGAGAGTGCGGACGAATGGATGATTGAAATCGGCGATGTGAATATCGGGCAACCAAACGAGGTGCGAAATTAGCGTTAAATAATATATGAGAGAATGAAGCAGAACGTGATGCCATTTCACTGTTCATTATGAAACGGTTGTAAAAAAAACATAATGAAGGAACACTCATTATGGTAGTTACATCCATGGGAATACATCAACAAATCAAACATAACAACATTTACCGACAATCAGGAAAATACGCAACAAATCATCAACAGATTCTTTAATCATCGGAGACGACGCGCTTCACGTTCAGCTTCCTTAAATTGCAATATTTACTTACAATAAGGCTATGTTGTTTACTCACAAGCAAAGTAAGAATGTCACCCTCCCGAACAGGTCCCTTCACATTTCGGATGATAGAACGGTTCGTGTCATCCAAAAACTCAACACGGACTTGCGTGCACTGACCCTGACTGCCAGTTCGTCCTGGTACAAAAAAAAAGTAGCTTGCTAACATAAATTAAAACAAACCAAGGATACGGGTCACTTTCGCGAGTTTAATGGGCTTGTCCATGTTTACGATAACGACGAATTATTATTTGATAGGACTAATCAAATGTAAAGTGTATCCAAAATATTTGATAAACACGGATCCAATATAGTACAGAAATAATAACAAGCTAGAAATCGGGTTCAGTCGCACAATTAATTTACTCAATAAACAAAGGCGTGACGAATTAATTGTTTGATTTCATCTCTTTATTATCAATATCAAAAGTCCCGTTTTGTTACGCCTTGCATTAAATAAACAAAAGCCAGTGTTCATCCCTTCACTCAGAAACAGCAGATGTTACAGCGCAAGATTCAATGTCCATACTTTTGGAATTCCCTGATAAAAATGAATAATGTTCGTATGCCACAAACAAAAAATTAATCCCCTAAAAAGCAGAGTTTTTTCAATGCCGTTGAACAAGAATTTAAATAGCTTTTCAAATAGTAGTAGGAATCATTATTCCGGCAGGTTAAATATTGTTCATTTATGTTCAACGGTGCATCATGGCGAGGGGGTCAAAATTAAAAAATGGAAGGCGGTAAATTAAGGGAAATTCGGTAGATGTTTCAATTTGGTACTACGGCAGTTGCACGGCACCCGATTCGTACTGTTTTACGTGAGAGCGTAGACAGCGGAAGTTAGACAGTCCTTACACTTATAACACGTAAAAAACGAATCGGCCCAATACGAATCGTCTTTTTACCATGGGAGATTGGGTCCCCTTTTTTGCAATTTTTTTTTTTGTTTTAAAAAGTCATGTAAACACCTTTCCTATGGTTTTCAGGACCGCTGATCACGCATATGCTATTCATTTTGACCAATTCCGAACCCCAGACCCGAATTCGAACAAAAAGTCGAAAATTCCAAAAAAAAAAAAAAATTTATTTCGATCTTCAGTAAAGGTAGTTCAAATATTTTGGCTTAAAAACAAAATTAATAACAGGACTTTGCGAACAGAAAAAAATTTGCAAAAGGAGACCCAATCTCCCGTAGTACCGATGAAAAGGGAAGTCGGGTGATGAAGAATAATTACGATACAAAACAAATTACCAATCACGATTGTCCAGCGGGCAAACCTAAAAATTTACTATTTTAATTAATAAATTGTATAAAAAAGAAAATTACCTGACGGGTTCGAAGCCAACGCGAAATGCAATGGAAGTGGAAGGCATGGTTGCACACACCCCAAGCAACCGTACACTCCTCATTGGTAGAAGAAGCCTTCAAAAAAGAAAAATTCTCTTTTATATTCATTTACCTAAAATGAACTTTGAAACGAATGGCGCTAATTCCAATAGTGGAATACCCAAAAAAGGGTATAAGTGGGTTTTATGCGATTCTGAGTTGTCCCCAGAGGTTTTCGGAAAAGAACGAATATTTATGTGTGAAAATATGCATAATATATCAAGCATTGACAAGGTCAAAAAAAAATCTCATTAAGTGTCTTTTTGCCGTTAAGTATTTATTTCATCGTCTTTTGTTTACAATTATGTATATTTCGTGTATTAACATAAACTATATCCAAATGATTCTTTTAAATTTATCTGGAAACCCTGATTAATGCGTATCAACACATTTACAAACCTGGTTTGCCTGACATTCAATGCACAGATCCTTGAGAAAAAAAAAAAAAAATTGAGAACTTGGTTATTTTGATTTACCATAATGTGGTTACGGCAGATAGCACAAGTATCGACAACAATGTCCCAAGCCCAAAGCGCAACTGCGTTCCATTTTTTGACCTTAATGTTCATAGGATAAAGTTAAATGTGTTATTATATGAATGTTACCTCAAATCGCTTTTTATTTGTTGATAATGAAGTAGCAGTAGGCTTTGAACTCTCCTCAATTTCCATTTTAGTGTCAGTCATATATTTCTTTCAAATATCAATGAATGATCTGAATTTTATTTAGCTTGTTTTAAATCGACTTCGGTATCATTATTTTGTTTTGACGTATGTATTTAAATTCCGAATCCCGGACCCGAATTTAACCAAATTTCCAAAATTAAAAATTTTTAAGATTCGATTTTTAGACTTATAGTGATTTTAATACATAAAACGGAGCAAAGAAGATGTTATTATGTATGGCTTTTCTATATAATTTTGGCCGAAAAATCGAATTTTAAAAATTTTGAACTGTGACTTTTTGTTTGAATTCGGGTCCGAGGTTCGGAATTGAACCAAATGATTGTCATATTCGTGATCAGCGATCCCGAAAACCCACCTACCTAAGACATGTTTTTTGACTAAAAAAAAAATCGAATAAAGGGGGGGGGGGGCAAACCTTAGTATTACCGTTTGAGTTCTCAAGAATTTTTTAAAAACAAGGACCGGCGGGCGGTATCATAGGCGTCGCCATGATAAAATTTCAGAATTATTCGAGATGCGATTTTATGGCTTCTCATGCGATAACATGTACGCAAAAAATAAAATACTTAACATAATAAATCCAAGCCCTTCTGTTTGGGATGGAAATTAGTGAAAAAAAAATCCAAAAAGTCACTAAAAATTGGCAAAAAAAACGCCAAGTTACGAACGAAAAAAAAAACACCAAAAGTCCCGAAAATGACAAAAACACCAAAAGTCACGGAATGTTAAAAAGGCAGAAAATTTCGGTTGGGGTTACTGGCGAGGCCATTTTGGCGTAGCCATCTTGAGTCGGATATAACTTCTCAGAGGTAACAAAACTAAACTAGTATCACTCCACAGCTCTAGGTAAGTTCTATGTATAAGGTTGCAAAATTTCAAAAAATTTGGTCCAGCTAATAAAAAGTTGGTAAAATTGAATAATATGGGTACCTCGCCAATTTCGACAAATTATATATCATTCGAATCCTCTCGGTCTGTAATGTTCGAATCCGAAAGAATTTTTTTGCGGTAACGACTGGGCCGAGTTACAGACTCGGGACTGAAATGGGAAAATGGGTTGGACTCAACCGTCCAACTTCTAAAAATGCATGAATATTAAAAAACGAGGGTTTTCGTATTCGTAGATCAATATTCTGACATCCATTTTGACTAATTCCGAACTCCGAATCCGATTTTGACTTTAGAAATCTATTTTGCTGTTTTTTGTTGAATTTATTATTACCTATCTTTTTATTTCAGCACATTAATGTCTAAGATTTATTCGAATAGTATTCAGTCCAACCTTTCTAACAGCTCAATTGCGTCAATTGATCAAATGCCTCTTTTGACTGTCTGTGAGCTTGACAATTCGGGTCACGATAAGCAGAGCTTGCCCCTCAAACTTACTGATGAATGTAGCGTCGCAATTAGGCAGGCTATCAAGTTAGGACATGTTATTCGAATGCACATCAAAAAACAGGTCAAATGCATAGTTGCATATTTTTATATATTCATATACTCATTTTTAGGAGGCTGCAATTGAGATTATTGGACGTGAAGTCAAGCCAATTATATTCAAGTGTACACTTCAAAACCAAACAGAAGCTGATTCAATTTGTTACGACCTGAAGGAAAACGCCTACACAAATGTTGGACCTGCCACCAAAACAAAATTACAGGTACAAAACTTTTTTGAAATGGTCAAAAAAATTTTTGTAGGTACAAGCGACTGCCAAAGCATTTACCGAATTGAAAGAGAAAACACAAAAACTGGTTGAAGCTGAGCAACAGAAAAAGGCTAAGGATATGCCAAAGTCGAAGAAAGCAGAGGAGTCACAACGACAACAGAAAACTCAATCTAGCTTCTTAGTCAAATTTGCTACTAAACGAACGCGTAGTCCAATGGCATCGTTGAACGCCCGGAAAGCAATTATATTGCCTGTACCAACTAAACAGCGACGGCAAGTTGAGGAGGAAGCTAAGTCGTCTTCATTGTTAACGACAAATGTTACGCGAACACAAAATAATGCCGAACCAATGCCTGCTCTTAAGGTTACTTGTTAGCAATTACCACTTTTTGTTTCAAAACTTGTTCATTTTGGCTAGTGGTACCGATTCGTAACTGTTTTAATCTAAATAGTGATTAAATCCGATAAATAACAAAATGGAGGTCGGACCCAAAAAAAAACATTAAAAAGCATGAAGAAGCACATTTATCTTATGCGAGTTTGTTCAGCGCCCTTCATGACACAGTTAGATGCTACGTTAAACATGAAGATTGCACAAACCAATTTTTGTATTAGTAAACCATTATTAATATTTCTCAGCCGATTAAGGAACGCTTCAAAATCGAAACTTCACCCAAAAAGGACCTTTTCTACATTCCGAAAAGGAAGCCGTTACATGGAGCCCCATCAATTTCACCCGCTTCGACCGCAACCTCTACTCCCAAAACAATTTCACCACCTTTCCTCGTTCGTCCTGCCTCTGTGGACAGCACTCTCCAACACAGTTCTTCATGTTCACCGGAAGATTCAATTGGATCAATGACTGTTCCGACGAAACCGACAAGAGATTGGGCCCAGGAATTTGTGAAAATCGTTAACCACAATGAGGCCAAGCGATACCACACCATCTTTAAAGTAATAAAGAGCAGTTATGCGACTTCAAATTTTTTTTTTTTTTTTATAGAATGAATACCCAGAATATAGACGATATTATGATGACTTAAGCCGAGTCGCAGAAGATTTCCTTTCACTTAAATCTAACTTGGACAAAACCAATGATGCCATTGAATGTCAAACGGTAATTATATTATATAAACATACAATAGTGATTTTTTTGCCAGGTAGCAAAACTCATTCGCGAGAAATTTTCCAACTTGCAAAATGACCAACAGTTTATGTTCAAGCGGCAAAGACACACTGACCTTCACGCAAAATTGAACGCCATCAAAAAGGCACTGGAGGAGTGGAACAAGAGTGTGGAAAGCGATCTCGGCTAGATGAGACATATGCTAGAGTGACGTGGGATGTCGGGAATTGCGCTTCATTCTATATTATGGGTACTTTATAACATGACAGTATGGTTCTTCTTTATTTCCATTTTCGATTGTATTCTTTCTGATGACAGGGCGTGGCATAAAAAATGAATTTCTACAAATATTTCGTGTTTTTACGCCCGGTCTGATGGCTTCCATAGTTATGGTTAGATGCCCTGGGAAACCACTCTTTAAAATAACGAGTATGCCAATTTGAATTGTGTCTTCCTTATATTTTCTCGGTGTTTTTTCAAACGATGTTAATTTTCCTTTATGTAAATCTACACTGATATAACAAAGATATGGCATATGGGTAAAAATTTGTTTGAGTGTCTTCGAGTGGATGACTTCCTGACTTTTGATATCTTAATTTTCTTATAAACTTACTTTTTCTTTCAAACATCTCAAAAGATGGGCAAGAAAAACAAGCTAAAACATTTGATAGGCCGTTTTAACGAGGATACAAATTGTGAATTAAAAGGTGATGAACGGGAATATTAGCCGATTTATCTCTTTATCTACTTTGAGTTACAGCCCTGCCTTATTCCCTTGGTGACACCGTTTGTGAAATGCTTCTTAAAGTCGATCTAAACCATGCGAATAGTTTGGCATTAGCGAATGTTCCTTATTTCTTGGATGAGGTGAGGAACTTTTACAGAGATTTTATGACTAGTAAAAGGGAAGGTCAACAGTGACATTTGGCGTAATTCGGAAAATTTATAAGTTGAAATATTAGGTTGTTCTAAAACAATTGCTTTCCTCTTCGCTTGGTACCGATATTTCTGAAGTGAATTTGACAACGAGCACGGCACTACATGGGAATCTGAATAGGGTTGGTGCGGGCATAGTCTGACAAACTTAATTAAATCGGTTATCTTACAACCGCGCCTTTTATGATCTATTCTGTACCATAATTTAATTTAAAAAACGTTAGCAAAAGATAACAGAAATAAGTTTTCATAGGCAGGAGAGGGGAAATGAAGCGCTGTCAGCTTCGAATGATCAAAAGCACGAAAATCAACTATTTTAAAACAAAAATTATAAATACATTTATTAACAATACGGACCGCAGAACATTTAAAACCGACGAAAGTTTACAATTTATGGGCACTGAAAAAAAAAAGTTTCTGAATGGGCCTTGCAAAATGTAGATAAATTGTTTAATTCTTGGCAAAGACACCGCAGTTTTTTTGGGTGTAATAAGGAGTGCTGATGTTTTGCTGCCGATTATTTAAAAAAATGCATAATTTATCTTTAATTTTAAATACCTAGTAGGTTTTCCGTGCTTTTTATCATTCGAAGCCAACGATAAATTCATATTTCGCCAGGAATTCGTCACTTACGCCGAAAAACCATATAGTTATTACTTATATGCTCTATAAGAACCTTTTTTTTTTTTTGAATGTCAGATTCGTGACAAGCGAACCCGGAAACCCAGACTAAGTCACTTCATTAAATGCCATTAAATTTACTTTACACAAGGGTTATCGTTCCGGTCGTATCGTGTTTCGCACAATTCATGCGCGCCGCAGAGCCTTTGACTCAATAAATGCCACAATATGTCCATTCAAACTCGAGAATATGGGTGTGAAGCTTCCGGCTTGGCATAGACCGATTTCCAACTGTCTCGGAAAACGTATGGGAGGGGACGGCAAAATATAAATATGTCCAAACTTCTTAAGGAAAACATGCGATAGAAGAAACTGAAGACATAGAACTCACGGAAACCGGGGTTCGTTGTCTGGTAAATAAATATAGGTTTTGCAATATCTGATTTATATTTTCAATTCGTTAGCGGGTAACATTAAGGGGCTCTATTGCAGTTTACCCGACCATAAAAATTTTTCACGACCTTATAAGATTTACACGACCATAAAAAAATTCATACGACCATAAAAAATTCACACGACCATAAAAAAAATTCACACGATCTCACCCCTCACTAAAAATTAAAAAAAGAATTATGTCTTGTTTTTTCAATAAAAATTGTGTTAATTTTTTATGGTCGTGTAAACCTTTTAAGGTCGTGAAAATGTTTTATGGTCGGGTAAACTGCAATAGAGCCACATTATGGACATGTTGCCTTTAATTTTAAAAAAACAATTTTAGTCGTGAAAACATGTTTCCATAGATCTTGAGTTGTTTATTACTAAAGCTAACTCGTGTCTACTCACAGCTTGTTAAATTAAAAAACCAATTAGCCATGCAAAGCCTAATGGGGGAAAGAGACAACATAATAGCTAATATTACGTTTAACATTTTGTAATTTAGGCCAGTGGAAGTGCCAGCATCGATCAAAATAACGAGGACGGATGGACAGTAGTGACAAAAAAGCGTAAGCGGAACAAAGAAGTTTTTTATAGAACTATTTTTAGATAAACTTTCATTCCGAGGAAAAATAAACCGATTTTCTGGATGCTATACGAACTTGGAAGAAAAGAAAATAGACGGAAACACAGAAGAATTAAATGTTCATATGAAAAAGAAAAAAAGAAGTCGTTAGATATGTCCCCAATTCTTCAAAGGCAGTTCGTAATTTATTCAGCTTTAAAATGTACTTGTTAAGAATAAATCAAGAAAAACAAATAAAAAGTTCCTGGGCAAAAAGACACAGCCAAATTACAGTTAAGAATTGGGCTTAGATTGGCATTTTTACTTAAATATTGGCCTAAGTGAATTGTATGGCAATTATTCAAAGATGTACTGTGAATTCAAATTGAGCTACTGACATTGTCCACAAGTGCCATCAGATTATCGAAGCGTTGGCGTTGTTCTCTATCTAGTCGATCGATACAATACGGAGCATTCATACGAATCTAAATTAGTCGCTTGTGAACGGATGTTCGGCATCAACTTAACATTGGTTTGTGTTTATGGGTGCCTACCGTACCTGCAAAAGCGCGTTTTTACATTTGGTGCAACGGTCAAAGCGTTGTTCAGCCGCAACATCAACGCCAATAGAAAAGTCGCGCGACGAAAGTCCATGGCGGATTGCTTCGCCGTACGATGTGAGTACCATCTCAAGAAAGTCCAATGCCATCTGCGAATACTCGTTGTTCCTGTGCTTGAGCAGAAGTTCAACACGTGGCAAAAAGGCTGCACATAGTGCGAGGGAGTGGTCCCTAGGCTGACACAAATAGTCGTGAAGAAGTTCGGCAAAAATATGTAAATCTTCGAAGTATGCAACTGCACTGACAATATATTCGGCTGAAATTTCACCGAAATTATTGCACATGTGAGGATGGGTTAATGGCATACCTTTGTTTAGTTGTATGGAACCAAGACCGGACAACAAAGTACTCGCTTCGATCTTCAATTTGTTTGCAGTAGCCTTCAGTTTCGGGTTAATCTTAAGAAACTAGTTTTCATGATTTTCAGTTACATAAAACGGCGCCTTGTCAATTCGACGATGCGTCCATTTTCCTACTAACAATAAGTAAAATGATACGATTCATGCCATTATTTACTATAAAATCGTTTTGCTGTAATTCTTTTTAGTCTAAGAAAGTTAAAAAAAAACTGGCTTGAAAATTTAATTTAAAATTGACAACACATCCGACTCATTTTGATTTAGTCTGCAAATCGAGTCATCGGCGAATTGGCAAACAGCGACACAAAACCTGTATAAACTCTTCCAACAACCGAACTTCCGATTCAGAACGCTTTTTGTTGGTTAAGGATGATGAGGCGTTTGAGGAAGAGGCGTTACTGCTTGAAGATGACATTGTGGACGAGGAAGAGAAATTTGAGGGATGGTTGAGTGCCTTTGGAATGACATAATTATTGGGCAGAGGCACATGTGGTTTGACAGAATCGGATGCCAAAGCACAGTTTGACATATCGTTCAACGAACTTCCACGGCGGATAAGAGAGGAAGGCTTTTGCCTAATCGCTAAACGATGAAACATACTTCCAATTTCGGCTTAAAACCTGTTGCTGTTGGAACAATTGGAGGCCCGATTGTTCTCGTTGATGATCAGACGACTTGGTCTTTGGAGTTGCGGAGTCAAGTCACGAAATGTCTGCGGGTTTAAACATTTGTTTAAACAGCGCGCCTTTTCTGTAGATGACATTTTTACCAGTGTCTCTTCATTAATTGAAGAAGGAGCACCACTTCTTTGTGGAACGGAGACATTTCTTCGATTGTTCGGCGAATAAAGCGAAAGTTTCTAAACAATGAATTTTAAGCGGTCTTGCCAGGTTTGCGTCACCGTCATTGACCGTGACATCAAATCGCTGCTGTTCGTCGTTTGGGCAATGCCTGTGACATTGTCTTCCTCCTGGTCAACTACAAGACTGTCCAACAGTGAGCTTGGCGTTGATGAGAAAGCAGTTTCGGGAGTGATAACATCGTCCTCCTCCTTTTTGTCCAATATCGCGTTGTGAAGATCTTTCTCAAAAATTAGTTGTCTCCTTTCCACTGGGCGGTCGTTGATTGCACAATCAGAATTCGAAGTGGTAGCAGTTCCGCATTTTTCAAAGTGCTAAACAATTTCATGCATAATTAACAGCAGCAATACCTTTCTGACTTAACTAAGTATAACAGTTTTAGAATTTAACTGAAAAAAGATCAAGGTTATTTGAGTTTTGGTTTTTTCTTGAAAATTTTTTCTGAAATTTCTGCGGCGTGATTTTGGGGTGCCCCCATTTTTGGGGTTTACCGTTTAAGGCTAGCGCTGGTTACCCGGTCAGACTCTGACTTGCGGAACAGGACAAAAACACCGTCGGCCCGAAATATGGCCGAGAAAATATCGTGCCGCGTGCCAAAACTCCTCTACCTCCCTTATCTTGGTAGAGCGAGTCAATTCTATGCCACCAATGGATTTCATACTATTCTATTTCCAAGATAGCCATAGGAAAAAGACAAAAATATTTTTTTTTGAGGGAAGGTAAGAAATTCGAAAAATCCACGCAATTGAAAAAATAATAATTTGTTTTGACCTAAACAAAACTCTGGTGCGGAAGAAAGAGACAGAAGAGTAAAAACGACCCATATAGCAATTATTTCACTCACAAGTGGAGAGGTATGTTGCTAGGAAACGAAGCGGAAAGATATTACTATAATAAAACGGAAAAATATCCGTAAAGCACGAATATATTCCGTAACAAAATTATACGATAACCCATTTTTAATATTTAATCTACTTCCCAGGTCTCGATCGGGTTGAAATTTTTATCAGCTCGCTATAAAGGCATTTGGTAAGGAAGTTTGCGACCATCGTAATTGTTTTTGACGGAAATATTTCCTATCCCCAAAGTTTTTCCAAAATTTAACCCGGTTAATCAAGCAATTTGTAAGTGTTCCGTTCCCATTTAGAGTTATTATGGGAAGTGGATGAAGGACAAAAATTGGGTTTTCGTATAATTCTAGAACAGTGCATAGCAGCAAAATATGTTTTTGAATTATGCAACTCACCGACATCGAAAGGCTCGCAGAAAAAACAGTTGCACATTTTATGGGGTCAGTGTGTTGCAGAACAACAAGTTGGTTGAGCCGATCATTTCTCACATTTATGTCTTAAATTAATGGGTAAAGAAAGAGGACTAAGAGAATTACGAAATGCCTAGCAAAAGCAGTCGCTGTTGCTCTTTTGCCGTTTCTTTTATTTGTGAAGAAGAATTCGAAGCTGAGGAGGGAAAGTGCAACTGTTGGGAAAGATCGAACTGCGAAAACAACTCAAAGGGCTCCCAACGAATTGAAGCACTGAAAAATGATAGGCAAAAATGGATAATAATAATAAAAAGGGATGCAAATTTCATTCGTACATTTGTCTCTCCGTTACCACAATTAAATATTTTCCGTTTGGTTCAAAATGAATTTGCCCAATTTTGGCATTGAAAACGGGCGTTTGGGTGACACACTCCCCCGTGTCGACATCCCAAAAGCGAACTGTCCTATCGTCATCAGCTGTAGCCAAAAGGCACTCTGAAGGGTTAAAACGCACGGCGGTAGACTAAAAAAAGCAGTTAATTAAAAGCAATTGACAAGGAAAAATGGAAAAACCGGAGAGCAGGAAAGCATATGGACAACATTTTGAGCCATGCATAAATCGTAAATGGAAACAAGTTCACCGGCGCAAGCGATGTAATTGCAATCGGGCGAAAATTCCAATCGTCTAAAACATTTGGATGGGGCATAGTTCAGCCAATGAGTACCCCCCTCTTGAAGATGTCCGACAAATGCGGACAAAGAAAAAGCAGCATCACCTGTAAGGTTTTGAAGCGCGACGAATGGCAATTTGAGCGGGATGCGAACGCAAGTCCCACAGTCGCAACGTGCAATCGTCGCCTACACTGGCCAAGAGCCACGGACTTTGTCTGTGCCAAGCGACTCCACCAATATTCCCATCATGGTCATGCAATTCACGGAGAGTACTACCTTAAAATTATTGTAATTCAATAGCAACGTGAATCGACGAAAATAATTAAAGAAAAATTTATGGAAAGATTTTTTTCTTTAAAAAATCATGGAGGAAAGGGGTAAGGGTAGAGGTAAAATAAACATGGAAAGTCGGAAAAGTATATTTACACGAAATAGAACGGATGGAGGGTCCCTTAGTTGAGATTAAAAGCGTAACAACCCGTAAGCACTCAACAAACAGCAGCAAATGCCGATTAAAATTTTTAGGTTAAATTCCGTAACAAAACAAACACAAGCAAATACTGGAATTTGTATTTTCACCTTTGTGCAAATCGTAAACACAAAGAGCCGCGCCATCAGTTAGTGATATATAACGTCCTGTGCAATTTAATTCCACTGATTTTGCCGAATTTGTGCAAATTTGCTAAAAAAAAAAATTCTAATTCGAAAAATTAAAGGCAAACAATAATTTAAAACGGGGGCACGGTTTGGCAAATTAAATTATAACATTGGTTTTTCAAACATTGACTCTGTGGGTTTTTTGGTTTGTTGAAAAAAACCATTGAAATCCAAAAAAAAACAAGGGGGAGGGGGTCGGCGGACAAAAGTAGAAAGAGTCAATATCATACATTAAAATACCTTTTGTGACGTGCTAAGCCCATCAAGCGAAATTATCCTCAAAGGATTGCCGACTAAAGCGTTTTCCGTTAAATTCAAAAAATGGCCCAATTCATTTGAACAGTAATAGAGCAATTTGCATTCTCCTAAAATATAAGAAAAAACTAAATATTGAGTTCTTTAAAGTTTGAACCTGTTAGTTTGAAAGGCGCTGGGAAAATATTTCTTGCATTATTCGAAAGTGGAGCGACCATCAAAACTTTTAAATTTTTGTTATTTACAATATCGAAAGGCAAAAAATAAAGAATAAATGCTTAAAGTAGTCTTCCCGCGGAATTATGGCTTGGGATTTCCAACCCGCAAAATTCAACTCCCTTTCCAAATTTTCTAGCCAAATGTGGGTAAACATCTAACCGATGAATTAGTTTCTTAAATTCAAGGCAAAAAATGCGAAATATGCATGAAAATATGAAACAAAAATGCCAAATATGCAACCCAATATGCAGTATGCAGTATGCACAAAAAATTATGCATTTGCATATAAATCCGATCCCTAATTATCAATATGCCCCCGATTAACCCAATTCAATTATTAAAATACTCGAATTTCCAAAAAATTTTGGGACGGAGTTGTGGGGACGGATTAACTAACCTCAACGGGCCCGATTCGAAAAAAATATTTAGTTATTTACGCGGTAATTCAAAAGTATTTTACCATCTTTACTGAATTCTCATCATGACATGATGGAGTCGCATATTGCCCAATAAATTATCATCATATTTCCTTTGAAAAAATGTATTTTGTTTTACAGCATTGCTAGACCTTGGTTTTGATACAACAATGGAACGTTTGCTACGACTGGGAGGCCTTAGTGGTTTAGGAGGCGGTTCATTGAATGCAACACCACATGACTCGAATCAAGTTGACACATCGGAAACAGTCTACATAAGTTCACTGGCATTATTGAAAATGCTAAAACATGGAAGAGCTGGTGTTCCTATGGAGGTGAAATTCAATAAAAAAAAAAAGACGTTTATTGCTATTAATTAGATTTACTAGTATTCGGAAGTACTTACATTTAATGAATATTTAAAGTTGCTTCTTTTTAGGTTATGGGCTTAATGCTTGGAGAGTTTGTCGACGATTATACTGTTAATGTCATTGACGTTTTTGCAATGCCGCAGTCTGGAACCGTTCGTTTTTTTTACTACTTTTATGTATTGCAATTAAAAGGAATTTTAGGGAGTTTCTGTCGAGGCAGTCGACCCAGTCTTCCAGGCTAAAATGTTGGATATGCTGAAACAAACGGGACGCCCCGAAATGGTCGTCGGATGGTACCATTCTCACCCGGGATTCGGTTGTTGGCTTTCTGGAGTCGATATAAACACACAACAAAGTTTCGAGGCTTTGTCTGACAGAGCAGTTGCGGTTGTGGTTGATCCTATTCAGTCCGTGAAGGGAAAGGTTGTTTGTGGTTTTTTTTTCTCGTTTAAGGTTTTGTTTAAGGTTGTCATCGATGCATTTCGCACAATTAATCCGCAAACAATTGCCCTCAACCAAGAACCACGTCAAACAACGAGCAACATCGGACATTTGCAAAAGCCTTCAATTCAGGCACTTATCCATGGATTGAACCGTCATTATTACTCCATTCCGATTGCATATCGAACAAGCGAAAATGAGCAACAGGTCCTTTCATAATCAAGATTCTTTGCTTTATATTATCGCGCCTACTATTCATCAACTTATTAAGTCCCCAAAATAACCGGGTTAGGTATCTTAGAAAAAGACTAACTTATTAATTTTTAGAAATTAAAATGCTCCAATTGGATGGATAAGTAACAATAACTCCGAATATTCTGTTCAAGCTAGACGAATTTAGTGGGCGTATTCCTTAAGAATTACCCCGCTGGAAATTTATTATTATTTAAATCAAATACGAAGGTAAAGACAAAATGAATGAAGTCAGCAATGATAATAATGTGCAAAATATTTTTAGATGTTGCTTAATCTTAACAAGCAGAGTTGGATGGATTCTATGAATTTAATGAATTACAATGGGCATTGTTCACGAACTGAAAAGGCTGTTGAACACATGCTAAAGCTTGCAAAGCTGTACAAAAAGGTTTTAAAAACAATTGCTCATTTCCAATTTTGGCACGTGAATTTGACGCTGCTTTATATTCATTTCAAATCCCAAACTAAATCCGAAAAACCCAAGTTTTTATTTGTGTGTACGTGCCCTTTAATATTGAGGAGGCTATACCCGGTTTCGATTCATAGTGGAAAAGGACCCGTTTCGATTTGCTCGGTTTTGATTTTACACAATTTCAGTTTGTAAAAATATCTGCCTAATTACAAAATAGCAATAAAGGATTGTTTAGATTTTGCTACAGCTATTTTTTCAATAATGAGTTGTTTTTTCTTTAAAATCGCAACGGGCCCTTTTCCACTGTGAATCGAACCGGGGTGATCCCTACTGGGGATAATAAAACAAACTGAGGAAATTTTTAGACCTTCAAATTGTTTGTCTGTCAAGCGCACTTTATGATACAAAAGCATTAGCGTATATCTTTCTCATAGCATAATAAGAAAAAAAATAAAATCATACTTTTTTATTATTATTAAAATATTATAGCAATCAATAAGTAATACCGCAATATTTTTGATTTGAATTCGTTTTATTGTTTCAGTCTTTGGAAGAAGAAGAAAAAATGACGGAGGAACAATTGGCTATCAAAAATGTTGGAAAGCAGGACCCGAAGCGTCACTTGGGAGAAACTGTTAGCCAACTTTTGGCCGATAATTTGGTACAAAGTTTGGCTGCAATGCTTGATGTTTCGGCTTTCCAGTGATTGATGATGCTTTTATCGATGACCATATTTGTTTAATTGTGTCTGTTTACTCGTTAAAAGTGCTTTTCTTACAAAATTAACCGCATTTTTTTACTTGAGTACTGTAGTGTCAGCCTATTTTTTCTCACATAGATTTCCATTTGAATAATGATGGTTTTTTTAAAAGGATGAATAGTTTTCAAAATGGACCGGGTGTTTCCGAGCTTGATTTTACTTCTGACAATGTCTGTATCTCTTCCACGCAGTGTTTGAGCATTGCGGAAACGGATGATAATTCTCAGAACCATTGCAATTCGTTCTCCCCACCGAAAAATGCCGAACAGCTTTCCAACTGTTTATTGGATGTTGAAACCGCTAAAAAACTGCTTGCTTCAAAAATGCCTTTGAGTGAGCTGAGACCACTGATGGTCGGCTGCTACATGCGTTACCATGCGATCAGAGAAATTCTTAAGGTTTTCGAGATTTCATTTACTGGTCTTAATTCTTCCATTCAGGATTCTGAGTCCAATTTCTTCATTGACAAAATTATCCACGTTAACAGGGACGGAATACGCTTCAAGCATTGTCGAGACAACAGCTACAGAAGCATTCACAAAATAAAGGAACCCGGAAAGCCAATTGATCAGCGGGGATTCAATCTGTGGATAAATGACATGAAGAAGTGGGTAAGGAAGATCTAGCGCATTTTATTAATGACTAAAACTGACTTAAAGAATGAACCATTGCCCTTAATGGACCTCCAGTTACTGATGTTAGGTTCGATCAGAAATGCAGTGTCTTCAATTGTGAAAGAGGAAAACCATTCATTCTTGGACTCGCAATCAATTGACAATACTCCGGCAGTTGGGATGTTAATGCCTTGTGCTATTTCAAGAAAGGATTTGACTATGTTGGTGATAACCATTGAAGAAATGGTCAAACTCATCGACTACGGACGAGACGTATTTGATCGTATTGTGACTGGGTTTTACACACAAATATGGGCTCCACCAAATCCCAATGTACAAAAAGTCTTAACCGAACTAAAAAGATCTTTTTTAATATTTAGGACAAAAAAGGAAATGAGTCATTGGTCTTCATGGACCAGATTATTGGGGTTTCTTGGGCAACTAAACCCTACATGATGCTTCAACGTCCGCTAACCATTGTTCTCAAATTTCGACATTTCCGTGATGAGAGAATCTGCCAATTGCCTTATTGGAAGAAATGCGAAGGAATTTCACAAGAAATTTACAACCAGTGGCTAAATGATATGCGTCAATGGGCAAGCATTGAAAAAAGTGAATTATTTTGACCCTCATTTAGGATGAAGAATATCCCACATTGGTATTCATCGAGAAGAAAGCGAGCGATTTGGCCACTGCTCTGTCAGAGCCTCCCATAGGACCGCCGGTCGATGTCATCAAATTGGCTACAATCGAAGCGGAGAGGGAAAACTCGACCAAATTACTGAAAAAGCTCAAGGAATGGCAGGATGAGCAAAACGTACTGGGGCCCAAAAAAATAAGCTCCACATTCCCCGTCTTTAAGGTTGGAAATGCAATGTTTCAGCCTTTTCCGCTGCCTCGCCAGCCTTTTCGTCCTACTCGTTTTCCGCATTGGCCATTTCCTCGCGCGCCACTCCCGCCAAGGCCACTCGCGATGTATGAGAGGGCAGCGAGTTACCAACCATACACTAACCGTTTTCATCGACCAATGGGTCAAACAATGGTAAATGAGCTCATTACTCTGTTCTTCAATATGTCATGCATCCACAGATGCATCCACCAATGGGATATTGCACACCACCGTTTGGCTGTTTGTATCCCTACCCTCAGAACATTCCAACCAATCATATGCAAAATATCCGTTCGAAGGCACCAAAATACCACCCACCGGGTAATACGAAAGCCGCTTCAAAACAAAAAACATACAACCCGAGTTCAAAGACCAATGTCTTTGCTAAGAAATCTCAACCTGCAAAGGGGCGGCCAAGCGACCATCTCCCGACTGTCTATTACCCCCAGAATGATCATACAACCTTTTATTCCTCCCCATTTCAAGTGGGATATCCTGGGCAAACTTGGTTCTGATTTCACAGATCTGTAACAATTTATCTTGTATAAATTGAAAACAATGAAAGGCCGCAGTTAACGATTGAGTCAAAAACTCGGGGTCACCATGGCTTCTATTATTGTTATAATCAATAGGTTTCTTCAAAACACTTCAAATGCGAACTAAGAATCGATTTTTCAGTATCTTTCAGTCTTTGAATGTCTTCCCCTTCACAAAAACCGAACCCCTGTTCATTTGTTGCCTCGTATGTTCGCAGGAGTAAAGCTAGGCGATCGCAAACAAATTTCTTGGCTTTATGGAAATTTTCTTCTGCATCAAGACTTATCTACCATTTACAAAATTTAAACATTTTCTAAATTTCACTTACCGAGTTACCATCTGCCACAAAAATTTTAGCAAAGGCGAAAATGTTTGATTGCTTTACGGTATCAACACATGGTCCCATTTTTAACTGGAAAGAGTAAACAACGTTTCTGTTGGACTGATTACTATTCATAGGAAGAATTGAATTTTTCGCCAATTGCTGTATCTTTGCTTCAAAGTTTGGAGTAGTGCGATTTAATCCTTAACACGCGACAATTAAAAAGTATAAATAACTGAAGTAATTTACCTATTTTAATCTCAAAAAAGTCATCCGGATTGGGAAGTTGTGGTACAAATCCATTATGCAAAAGGAACTTCGAATTGGTCCTTGGACCGTAATGAATGAACAGCTCTTCTCCCCTCTTTAAGCCTTTATTAAGCTTAAGATTTTGTTGCCAATTATTTTTTCCAAATGGTTTACTTGATACCTGTATTTTGATTGAATTCGTTTCACATTCAAAATACACAGAACCGGGGTTAGTCGAGAAATTGGAATGGTTGGCCATATCAATAAATGGGATTAAAGCGGGTATCTGAATGAATTGGAGATTATCCGCTAGCTTTGGTGTGAGCACCTCGTTTCCCCCCACCCCGAATCAGTTCTCCCCGACTCGTATTGTGCCTCCGCTTTTTGTACAACTTCTCATGGTATTGAGTAAACCAAATCTTGGCAACGCTAACACTATTTATTTCTTTCATGCATTTTCGATTTGAAAATTTACTAAAGGCATTAAAAAGGTAGATGCTTTAAACATGATTTCGGATAATTTCGTTTAATTTTTACAATTATATTTTTGTTGATGCGAGTGCGCGGGAGGAAACGATGCGGAGGGGGGGGGGGGGGGGCGAGCTGCCCCAAGCTTTGGTGCCTCACCAGCTTTGGTTCGCCATCTTCATTCTTTTTATGTTGACTCGGCACTAAATTAATCCTTGTGGATACAACGGAAACACACCACCGATAGAAATCAAATGTAAAATTTGCTGTAGTAAACGGTGAATCAGCAAATATTTTTGATGAGTCGGACGGACATTTTCTGCCCTAAGGAAATAAAGAATTATGCAAAGGTAAAAAGAAAATGCATTTTAATGCTAATTAGGGACACTGACTTTATTTTCATCCTTTTCAATAATTCGTAAGTAAAAATAAACAAATTGTCGGGCAATGGCTCGATACATCCGCAGAGCATCTTCAAAGACGGGCGATGGTTTTAGTGCCTTAATTATTAACTGTACAATTAATAGCTACCCACAAAAATATTTAATGATGCGTTCATACATTGAATTGCTCCTCAGTGTAAAAAAGTGGAGTTGAAAAGGACGGTGGTAACGTATAGAAATAGGCAGCCCATTTACTCTCCGAACCACGCAAAACTTCATGAGCCACACAGATAGCCAAAGCAACATTCTCCATACTTTGAAGCAATTCATCATGCAAAATTTTCCTTTGTGTTAGACGGATATTGCTGATATAAAGAGAATATCACTTAAGAGAACCAACGCTCTCAGCAATGTCCGTTGAAAAAGTGGCCGGCAAAGGAACCTCGGCAACGATTTCGCCCTTTTCAAGAGGTTCTGTGGCACTAAGAGAAAGCCCATAAGATGAGCAGATTATATCCAACGCGGAATGTCGAATTCCCATTTCCATACACCAATTCATGAAAGAAGGAAGTTGCTCAAACCGACCTTTAAGCATCTTGCACTTAAATAGAGTAAAAAGTATCTTTTACTTTGTTTTTGTTGCTGATCGCAATTAACGAATCTGAGTATCTCCAATTTAGTGCTAATTTTTTTATGATCTTCCCATAATTTATGCATATTTTCTGGTGGTGGTCGAGAAATTTCATACCAAAGTTCAGTCAACTTTGACTTAATGGAAGTAGCACTCTCGAATTCTATCATTTTAATGGTTTACTAAATAATATGTTGGTATTTCTACGGCTTGCAACTGATCAGACAATCTCGGGTTTTAAAGTCAATTGAGAAATATCAAAAACAAGATTTGATGGTGCCGGACGGTGCCTAGGGCGCGGCTGTGGGAAAAAGAATAATTGAATATTAGTGATCGGGTGGGGTGGGTGAGGACAGCCAAAATAGATTTTACAATGTAATTTATTATGTAACAATTAAAGCAGCTGTTGGTTGGCGGAGGGGAATAACCGAAAGAAAGAGTGGGAAGGAGGATGTTAGAGCAGTGTGAGTCAACGAAAAGGAAAGGCAATGAACAACGGCTATCCTATCCATTACGTTCCACTAAACACCGCCCTGCTGGCTTTGTCGTCAGCCAAGGGGAGAAAATGTGTCATTGTTGAATTTGTTGGATGGACATGGACATAGAAAATGATTAGGCCAGCGAATTTAAATTATTCAAAGATCCAAAAGAAGGACAATTTGGATGAGAGTGATCAGAACTCCAACTGTTTCTTGAGTTTGTTTCTTATACTTTGAATGGAACTTATAAGTGAAAGGTCAATTTTTTTTTTTGTTGCTATGATTTTCAAATCGAATTATATTCATTCGATTCCTCTCGTTGAGTGAAGTTGAATGGCACCATTTTTTTCAGTACCATGTTTTGTGGGTAGTAACTTTCCTTAGATGCGTCGCCGGCTTATAAAAACGATGCCATTCGACTTAAATCAACGAGTTAGGTGGGTTTCTTTTCTGATGATTTTTACGGTGCTAGGACGAAAAAAGAAAAGTGCAAAATGGAAATAATAAATATCAATGCGTGTGATCGGAAGAGGCGGTGTCGTTTCAGTACGAAGAATTATTTTAATAATTAATAATTTTAATTAATAATTTTTAATGAGTAGTTAGGATTGCTAATTTAAAGATATTGTATTAAAAAATACAAATGAATAAAAATAAAGTGCTATTAATTGAATGCGTAAAAAGTTTTAAAGTTTTTTTGCTCTCTTAATAATTGTTTGGGCAAATATAAAAAATATTTATTATCATTACAAAATTATCAATTAAGATTATGAATTTATTATTAAAATAATTCTCTGTACTGAAACGACACCGCCTCTTCCGATCACACGCATTGATGTTTATTATTTCCATTTTTGCACTTTTCTTTTTTCATCTCAGCACGATTTTTACAGCTGTAAGTAGGAGTCGGGGGCGTTTAGGCCCCGACGTTTGGGCCCCAAGTCAAAAATAGAAAAATCCTATGCAAATTTTTTTTTTTGAAAATCTAACCCCCTGTTTTTTTGAAACCTAGCCCCTTTGTTTTTTGAAACTAACCCTAGTTTCTTTTTGAAAAACTAGGGCTAATTTCAAAAAAAACTAGGGTATGTTTTCAAAAAACTAGGGTTAATTTCAAAAAAAGACTAAGGTATGTTTCAAAAAAACTAATTCTTGAAAACCTACCCCCCTAGTTTTTCAAAACACTGGTAAAACTAAAAAGTTTTTAAAAAAAACTAGGGGCTAGTTTTTTAAAAAAACTAGGGGCTAGTTTTTTAAAAAAACTAAGGGTTCAAAGATTTGAAAAAAATAGGCTTAAGTTCAAAAACTAGGGGTTGAAAATTTTCAAAAAAATTTATGATGAAGTTTTCAAAAAAACACAGAGCGATTTTTACTTTTTTTGGCTTGGGGCCCAAACGACCCCGGGGCCCAAACGTCGGGGACCAAACGACCCCGGGGCCCAAACGTCGGGGCCCAAACGAGCCAGCCCCGTAAGTAGGTCTAAAAGTCCGGGCACGGACAATTCAGAGTGGCCGATTCAGAGTAGCCGATTCAGGGTGGCCAATTCAGATTGAGGCCGATTCAGAGTGGGCCAATTCAGAGTAGCCGATTCAGTGCGGGCTGATTCAGTGTGCCCCCAAAAAAGGACAATTCAGTGTCAGAAAATTAGAATAAAAAAAATAAAATTTTCGAAAAACAAAGAAAAATCTCAAATTTTTTTCTGTGTTCTCTTCTGTCGCAAAATAGAACAGAAAATCCCAAACAAAATATTTACGAATTTGAATCTTAGATTTAAGCCGATTTGTTGGGAGCCTGGTTTTAGGTCAAGATTCGCACATTTCATAAGTCTATAAAATGACTCCTATACAAAAATATTCCGAAATAAACAAATTTTTTGTGCTTCCTCATCATGAGAAAAAAAAGGTAGAAACATAAAATCCTGCCCTAATCATAATTTTTCATACAAGGGGTCGGTTTAATAGGTACTAGTGCTGCTCGAGACCGAAAATTTCCCGAGACTCGAGACACGAGACCGAGACTTGACCCCGAGACTCGAGGCCGAGACCTTACCCCGAGACTCGATACCGAGACCGAGACTTTTCTCGAGTCGAGACCGAGACCGATGACTTTTTTCAAAAATTTTTATTACGCACTTAAAAAATTCAAAAAAAAAAAAAAACTAAAATCATATATATAAGGTCTGCCGTGAATAATTATCATAATTTTGTAGCTTTTGAAGGGGGCAGGTCAAAGATGATATTTATTGAAATGAGGTTGATGATTTTCGTGATTTTTTGAAAAAAAAAACTTTTAAAATGGCCATTTTTAGGCAAAATCCATTAACAAATCAGACCTAAATTTTTAAAATTTTCCTCGGTGGCGCCTATCGGCACCTTCGACTCCCACTATAAAATTTTATGATGAATTTTCATTTTAATTCACATTTCGTCTTCAATCACTTTTAAATCATCGGACTCTAACATTTCTTTTTCCTCTTCATCCGTCTCCGTAGATGGTGCCAAGAACAATTGATCCATATTGGCTTTGATAAGCAGAAGTTTTTCGGCCATTTCTCCACCCAGACTTAAAAGTTAAACAAAAGTTAATTGTGATTTTATACTTCAAATACCGATTTCTTAATTTGTTGCTGTAAATAAGTCCTGCCTTCGAGAATAACCTTTCTGAAGAAACCGAAGTGGCGGGAATTGAATGGGCAATTCTAGCCAAAATAATTAAGTCAGGAAATTGAGTGCCGATTTCTCTCCACCAAGTAAAAAGATCAATGTTGACCGATGGCCGGTCAAATGCCTTGTATGCAGCTAACTGAAGCTGAATGCGCGTCGATTGGGACGATTGCGAAGTTCCTGAAATTGCCGACGGAACTGAAACACTTCCGGGTGACTTTGGCTTCCAAATGTCGTCTAAAAAAATGAGCAATTAGCCAAAATGACCAATAAGCATAAAATTTTTACATTTAATGCTTTCATCGCTCTTTTCTCCATCGACGTCCGCCAAAGAATCAAGATCACTCAAAATCGCTTCATTTTCTTCCTCACAATTTGTACAATCTTGATAGTTAACTGTGAAGTGGTCTTTTTAGGTATTTTTCAAATCTAACATACTTACTTTTCCCATGTGCAAAAACTTGTTCTTTCTTATTTTCGCCTTTCTGCATTCCTTTGTCCATTCTTTTGTCTTAAAGATAATTTCTGAAAGGCAATCTGTCTTCATTGCATCACTGACAACCAAATTGAGAAAGTGTGCACAACATTGAAAACTAAAGATTATTTATTTATTACTGATTTTGTCGGCATACCTGTCCTTTTCCAGCTGTCTGATGGCCGATTGCATATTCTTCGCATCATCTCGGACACAACACGTCATTTTGGTCAACGACAAGCCATTTTGGTTCAAACATAGCTGGATTTTTTCTGAGATCAGTTCACCAGAATGGACAAAATTTTCCATGGAAAAGGCGGCGAGCACGGCATCATGGCGATAAAAAAATTCGTCAATCCAATGAATAGTGACACTAAATTGTAATAAAAATGAATAAAACAAACTAAAAATATTTATCTGCCTTTGTAATTGTGGCGACAGTGTCGGCTTAGACCAACCGTCACTCGTGATTGCATAATGATCAGATTTGGATGTGCTTTTTGAAACAAATCCTTCAAGTCTGGGTCGTCGAAAAAAAGGAATGAATTGTTTTGCCGAACCATTATTCGCACGATACGCTCTTCGGCAATTTCTTTCTTACTCAGACTCCCATTCTTACCAGTGCATATTTGGTCCCGGTTAGTCCCGGTCCCGCCGGGACCCAATTTTCGGGACCGGGACTTTCCTTTTTTTGAAAACCGGGACCGGGGACCGGGACCTAAAAAACCGGGATTTCCCGGCCCGGTCCCGGTCCCGCTCAACCCTACTTTAAATTGATGCTTTTTATGGGAACCGCCCTGTTCGGCGTGGCCAGTTCGGCGTGGCCGGTTCGGCGTGGCCAGTTCGGCGTGGCCGGTTCGGCGTGGCCAGTTCGGCGTGGCCGGTTCGGCGAGGGTTTTTCGGCGTGAGGCTTTTTCGGCGTGGGTTTTTTCGGCGTAGGATCTTTCGGCGTGGCCGGTTCGGCGCCATTGTAAAATGGCTTTTTCGGCGCAAGAGTTTAAAGTGGCAAAAATTTATAAAAAAACTTTTTATTTCTTTTATATATATATTCTTTCGTGCGGAAGAAAAACAACACTGCTTTCCCATCGGAATTTTTGGTTTTTAATAAAAATTCAAGAATATTGACAAAAAAATGTTCAATTTCTGTTTTTTAATCCAAACAATAGTCCTATGGACAGAATTAAACATTCTATCACCTAATTAATCAGGGATGACATTTTTAGGCACAAAATATAAATAATACATAGGCAAAATTAGCATTTTGAAAGTCATCGTAGAAGCTTCAAACCAAGTAGAAAATGCTTTTTTTGCGCACATCACAACGTATAAAGTGCGTAGAAATTTTAGGCATTTGTTTTAAAAGCCCATCCCTTGTAATAAATCCAAAAGATAAAAAAAAAAAAAAAATTTTAAGTCGCCACGCCGAAAAAGCCATTTTATAACGTACGCCGAACCGGCCACGCCGAAAGGTCCTACGCCGAAAAAACCCACGCCGAAAAAGCCTCACGCCGAAAAACCCACGCCGAACCGGCCACGCCGAACTGGCCACGCCGAACCGACCCGGACCCCTTTTTATGAATTTTTCAAATAATTTTTTTTTAAATGATTTTTGCCAGCGCCTTTGAAAACTTTCATCTGGCAGCCCTGAAGTTAATTGTAGTTTTCATTCATTAAATAAATTTTTTGATTTCCCCGGCGGTGCCGATAGGCGCCGCCGGGAAAATTTTTGAAAATGGATGTGATTTAAGAATACTTTTTGAACAAAAAATAAATGAAAATTTATTTAAAATTGGCATGAGGCCTTTTATTTTTTCAAATTTAAAATTCAACCCAATTTAATGTTTTGCTAGCCAACGAAAAGCCAATCTTTAGGGGTGTAAAAAAGTATCGTTTTTCGAGACTAAGAACTCGAGACCGAGACCGATACCAGAAAAAACCCGAGACTTTTCTCGAGTCGAGACCGAGACCAATACCAGAAAAACCCCGAGACTTTTCTCGAGTCGAGACTCGAGACCGAGACTCTCGAGCACCACTAATAGGTACCCTCTAGCGATGAGAGTGAAAAAGCGAATTTTTTTTTGTTTTTGTCACGTAAATTAAAATATCAAACATTTCTTGACACTGAATTTCCTTTTTTGGGGGCAAACTGAATTGTCCCACTCTGAATCGGTCACTCTGAATCGGGGGAACCGCCCTGTTCGGCGCGACGGTTCGGCGCAGCCGGTTCGGCGCACGTTATAAAATGGACTTTTCGGCGCAATAATTTAAAATTCTTTTCTTTGTATGTATTCGCTTGTCTTGGACACTTAGAACGTTAATAATGATATATAATTTTTGGCGATGCGAATGAAAGAACGACTGCCGTGGCGAATACATACTGATTTGCGCAAAAAAATTACATTTTTTTATAAAAAAAAAAATTCTTTTGCATTTATATTACAAGGGATGAGATTTTTGGGCACTTGACACGTTGAGTTGTGCGCGAAAGAAACATTTTCTACTGTTTCAAGCTTCTACGATGACTCATACTGCTTTTTTGACTAAACATAAACTGGACCTTTTTTTGTTTGTTAATATTCTTGAATTTTTATGAAAAAGGAAAAATTCCAATGGGAAAGCAATTTTTTTTTTCTTCCCCACCAAAGAATATAACCTAAAGAAGAAAAAAAAAATTAATTTAAGTTTTGCGACTTAAAGTTTTGCGCCGAAATGTCCATTTTCCAACGTGCGCCGAACTGGCTGCGCCGAACCGGCTGCGCCGAAAGATCCCTGCGCCGAAAAAAACTGCGCCGAAAGAGCCTTGCGCCGAAAAACATGCGCCGAACCGGCTGCGCCGAACCGTCTGCGCCGAACTGACCCGGACCCCTGAATCGGTCCACTCTGAATTGGCCCACTCTGAATCGGCCACTCTGAATTGTCGTGTACCGTAAAAATCTCCTCCTATCTTCTAATGTTGAGATTTTGAGGTATTTAAGTCGGTGTGAATAAGGTAAAAATTATCATTACAATGCAAAAGAAATCGTTTTTGTCTCGACTTGTTTTTCGGTTTAAAACCCTAAATAAAGGAAAGCGAAGGGGAAAAAATAATTCCGGTGGTTTTCGGGTCCGATGATCACGGAAATATGGTTTTCGTTCTTTGTCAATTTCAAACCCCGGAACCGAATTCGAACAAAAGGTCACAAATTTATCATTTTAAGTTCAAAAATCGAAATCTAAAATTTTTATAATTTTCGACTTTGAGGGCAAAATCAGAAATAATCCATACAAATCCACTCCCTTCGCATATCTTGACAGATAAGAAAACCCGGCTCTATTATGGTTTAGGGCCCACAAAATTTTTTTTTCGTTTTCATACAAAGAAAAATACCATTTATAGGTTTTAAGGGTCGCTGATCAAGAATCCGGCATCCGTTTTTACCCATTTCGAACCCCTGACCCGAATTCAAACAAAAAGTCGAAAATTCACTTTCCTACAGATTCACATTTATTACCCCAAATCAATTCAAATGTACGGAATTCGTAGCAGTTGAGAAGAAAACAACAGATTTACGGGTTTCTTTCACATGGATATATTAAACGGATGCCGGATTCGTGGTCAGCGACCCTTAAAACCTATAAATGGTATTTTTCTTTGTATGAAAACGAAAAAAAAAAATTGTGGGCCCTAAACCATAATAGAGCCGAAAACCGGTACTAGTACCGGACTGGTACCGGTCAAAACCGGTACTAGGTATTTTTCAGCTTTAAAAATCGGTACTTTTTGGCTGAGAAAACCGGTACCGACCTACCCTAGATAAGACATGTAATAACAATAAATCAATACAATACATATCCAGCTTTATCTTCGTAATACACAATTGACAGAAGAAAGTAAACATTGAATATATACATATATCATGACAGATATTACATGCAATAACAACAAAATAAATACAATACACACGCAATGGATAGATACAACTTCGCTTTCTTACTATATGTACACCAATTTTTCAAAAAAGGCTCGCTATCATTTCATCGTTGTAACTCCGTTGATGCCTCACAATGGCGGAAAGGTGTGGGTGGTGTAGTTGAAATCCTCAGCAAGTGTGATGACTGCTCCCGTGTTGTTCGAGTTTTCGTAATTAGGAGCAGAGAACACAGTGATGAGTCGACGGTCGGCAAAGAACTCGATACCACCCTGAACATGCTGAAACAGAAAAAGAAGTCATTTGGGTAATCCAAACGACAAACCTCAACTGTACCTGATGGGCACGAATGATTAAGTCGACGCCGAGCAATGCGCAGATTTTGTCGACCATGTCTTCGCCAAACTGAACGCTTGCTCCTCTCTCATTCGGCCGAACTCCTCGGAGGCCAGGCACAGGGTCAGCCCAAAGCAAATCAATCTCCAGTGACGGATTTAGCGGTTCGGTCTGCGGCCGGCGCAGATTGTTCAGCTGTTCCATGCTGGTCAGTTTGTCCGAAATTCCCCCGTGCATGCCTAAACACAAAGAAATGTGGGAAAAAGAAGTAAAATCAAACTGCTCACATAAAATTTTATTTCCGATCAGTGCAACGTAAGGCATCCATGCAAATGTTTGGTTGAAATGGTCCCAAAGAATGTGAGCATCCATCTGTCCATAGCGACGTTCAATCTCGGCCAAGAAGCCATACCTTAAAAAAAGTACAAGTGAGTGGTTGGACTTCCATGCCCAGCAGTCCTTGTTGACTCACGCTCGGTTCATGTTGCTGCACTCGTGATTCCCTCGCAGAAGAATGATACTATCTGGGTACTTCAGCTAAACAACATTTTTTTTTATCAAATCACTCAAATTCTCTTCATCAAACTCACTTTGTAGCAGAAGAGCAGAACCATTGTTTCAATGCTTTGTGAACCACGGTCGACGTAATCTCCGAGGAAGAGATACTTCTTGTTCGGTGGGAATCCAACCGTATTGAAGATTCTCAATAAGTCGACGTATTGTCCATGGATGTCACCGCAAACGGCGACAGGCGGCTGAACATGGACAAGCATAGACTGTTGCCGGAAAACGTCAGAAGTGGCATCACAAAGCTGATGAATTTCCTGTGCACTGACCTGCGAAAGTGAAGGAATGTAAATGGGAATAACGAATCAATGGCAAGACTTGACGAACATCAGAAGTGAACTTCTCGAAGGAACTGTGTTTAAGCTTTTCGACGAGTATATCAGCAAGATTGGCCATTTGTTGAGCTGCTGGTCCGTTGCTTTGTTGCGCATCTACCGGTCCATTGGTTGGTCGTCGGTCCCACGTCGTGACAACTTCCGTCGTCGTAGGGCACGTAGAGCAGTATTCTTCGAACATTGTGCGTTTGTGTCGTAGACGATGATTGTTCAGCCGAAAAATGTGCACGTCGTTAGCCAAAAAAGGAGGCAGAAAGAATATGAGATAAATGATAGAATAGACTAAATTTGGTTGCTTTTATAATGTTTCAGTGGAATTTTTTTCTTTTATTACCTACCTACAAAGTTTGAATCCTATACTAGGTAAATTTTCGAAATCATCTAGGTACTTTTTGGTATAATATAAGAAGTGGATTTTTTCACTTTTACACATTCCAGTATTTTTCACTTTTACACATTCCACCATTATTCACATTTGCTTTGTCTTCTGCTCCCGTCAACAAACAACTCCGAAGCAATGGTGCTCATTGCACTGATCCCTCTTCAACTGATGCTGATCGTCGTCGCTGTCTGCCTGCTGGTGGCCATCACGCAATGCTGCGGCGGCGGCAAAAAGGTAAGACGGCTTCGTGTTGTTTCGTCATTTGGAACCAAATGATGAATTTCCCTTTCCCCTTTTCAGAACACAGAAGAGCCGCAGCCAATGACACCACCCGAAGGCGCGCCGGAACAGGGACCGAGCGCAAGTGCAGCACCTGGTGGGACTTCCGCTGCAGGACAACCGAATGACGCCTCCAAAAAATCTGTGGCTCCGGCGGGCTCGATCGCAGGATGTGAGAGGAGTGGCGAGGGGACTTCTAATGATGAAATCGTTAAATCATTTTCCCTTCATTTAGCAGTGCCTTCCGCCTACGCAGTGCCAGGAGGGACAACGACCATGGCAACGAAGTCGGCAGCTGGAACATCATCAGCCATGGCCGCCGCCGCGTCACAGAAGTCAGCAGCCGGAGGAGCGACATTCGCCGCCGGGACCACGTCACAGAAGTCGGCAGCCGGAAGAATTGCATCGCAGAAGTGAGCTGCCTGACCAACCAATCAGATGACACATGAACGAGGCGCTTCTACACCTATTTCACTGATGCTCAACGCTAGTGATCAAGATGTTAAATGATGAAATGTATTGCTTTTTGGATATGTAATTGTGCCATATTGTCTGATCACATGCCCTTATAAAACCATTGTCTGATCACTATTTGTGTATATGTATATTCTGCCGTATTGTCTGATCACTGCCGATGATAAACAATTAACTGTCGTTACAATGTTCGTTTTGATTGGTACCATAGACTGAATCACAAACATCACTGTAACATTTACTCGTCCCATAAATCTGACATATTTTACGCATCCCCTGACTTCATTCGTCTATGTAGTTACATATGATAGTATACGATAACGCATTTTGGCCCCTTCAAGAATTTAATTTTGCACATACAAGCATGCATAATAAGGTGATTTAATAGCGCCACGGTTGAAAAATATAATGGGATGCCTAGGGGATGTACTATTTCCGGAAATACGGTATTCTTTTTTTATATTTGTAAAATTAAATGTACATTTTCCAAACGCTGCATAAGACAACCGTACTACTAGCGCGTAAACCGCTAGTGTGCCTATAAAAAGAAAGTAAAAAATACAATTAATTTTTTGGAATTTAACTAGCTAGTAGAGCCAATTAAGAGAGTAAGCTGTGGTATAAAATACCTTAATTTCGGAAATTTAAATTTTCTCCAAGCGCACAATCTTACCGCTCACGTGCCTCTCCATCCCACTAAAGCATTTGCATTAATTCTCTGCTTAATTCTCAGATAAGGTATTGAAATGCAAGTCCATATCAATATTTTACAATTTATTTTCTTTGGTTATGCCAGTCTTACTTTTTCGCAACTTATTGATGAGGAAAGAATGACAGAAGATGAATGCCAATTGGCTGGTCTTGTTTCGAAAAGTCTGAAATGCTCTGCTTGCCAATTACTGGGTCAATTCAATCTGGAGGAGATCTTGACGGATTGTCTGAGATGTTGTGAAGAGATGAAAATCGAAGAAGAGGTCTTTCTTTACTTTTATAAATCAAATTTCCTTTTTTATACCAAATACCATAATAACAAAACAACTTGTTCATCTTCCTCCCATTCATTGTGTTAATTCCTTTAAGATTTAGCGCTTCGCTTATGCTGAAATGCATGTCTGTGAGTGCAATTTGCATCGGTTTCCGCAAGTTGCAGGTACCCTTTGCTTTTTTTAATGCTTTTACTATATGTGCTTATTTTTTGCAAGGGTGAATCAATTTTTATAATAATTATTATAACTTAAGCCTTTGTTCGCAGTGCAATGAAGAATCAATGGGGAGGCAAACTGAAAGTCAAACAGGTCCGTGGAGTTCTGCCTGCAATTTTGCTGAAAAGTGACGATGGGCAAACGCACAAAACGCTTAGCATTGAAAAATGGGATACGGACACGATTACCGAATTTCTGAACGGGGCTTTGTCTATGGACTGATTTTTTTTTGGTCTGCTTAATTTATGTTAATTGCGATTTCCTACAGATTTAAACATTGTGTTCAAATAATAGCTTGGAGAACTTTTTTAATATTAATTATTTGGCAATTGTATTTCGAGTTACTATTTTGAAGAATTATTTTGGTTTAAATTCATTCCATTTGTTGGTGGGATGGTTAGTTTAGATCAACAGGTCGCTCTAGAAATTAATGAGTGCGATGTGGTGAAATTGGTGCTTGAATTTTTGGAGAATCGCCGTATCCATATCAGTCAGGTTATTTTAGTACCATGCTAGTGCAATCTTCGCAAGTGCAATTTTGCTTTTTTTTAATTGGGTTTTAGGTTTCTTTGGAAAGAGAGACGGGTCTTGTAAATGGTGCTTTCTCTGACGACCTTCTTTTTTTACGCCAACTCATTTTGGTTATTTATCTTAAAATAGCGTTTGTTTATTTGAACAACCAGGATGGCCAATGGGACTCAGCAATACAATTCGTTGAGCCACTCAAAGAATTGGAGGGGTTTCCTTCAAACAGAATTTATTTTTTGGTAATTTTGCTGATTCCCATTTACTATATTTTATTTCCATAAGATTTCCAAGTGCAAATTCTTTGAATTGCTTTGCATTAAACAAGAGCCCGGTCCCTTACAAAACAGCGAATTCGCGGTTGAGGCAAGTCCAATTCCGTGTTGATCATTTACCTTAACTGAAATGAGACTTCAATTGGTTTTTATTTTAGGAAATTGTTGAATGTTTAAAACAGCTTGAAACTTTATGTCAGAATGCTGAGGAATTTCGTAAATTATGTGCTCTTCTAACTCTGCAAAAACTTTCTGAGAATGAACATTTCCGTTCATGGAACCCATACAGTGCAAGTTATGCGCTTTTTGCTCCGTCTTTATTGTACAATAATATGCAAATAAACAATTTTAGGATGGATTGCTTCCAAGCAATTCTTCCGCTCATTGTTGACTTTATGAATGGAATATCACAGAAAAATAAAAACGCGAAGCATTCGACGGGAGACCGATTAGTACAACTCATTGCCAGGGGCATTTTGTACGAATATACGCTGACTTTTTGCCAGGAGCAAGCAGTGAAATGTGAATTTTTTAGTAAAACTGGGCGTGCTTTTCTAATAAATTTTGCTTAAACAAAGTGGTACTTTTTTTTTTGAAAAAATACAAAAAAAAAAAAGTTAAGAAAACATTTGCGAGCAGATTAGGAGTATTGTTTTCTTCCTTTCTGGTGCGGAAGCAATTCTTATTTTTAGCCTCAACTCAAAATGGACGACACTTTAATGATTTACTTTCTCATGAAGAAAAATTGTCTTCTGCCGATTTATCGCTTGTTTCTTGGCTTGAAATGCTCGGAAATGAGCAATTTACAATACCTTTCAAACAAAAAGAGTTGATTTTTCGCGTGAAACCACACATGTGAGTTACCATTGACATTTTTCAAAGACAATTTTTATGACAACATGTTTTTTTGTTGAAGAAAACCGAATCTGGAAGCCCAATGGAGTGAACAAATACTGGCGACACCAATCAAACCTGGAGGGCAATTTCCCCATTCGATGGTTCCTTATTCAAAGCCAAAATTTGCACAAAAAATGATGGCCCATTCTATGACAGCTTCTTTAATTTTTGATCCCGGTATCAGTTTTTGTTTTTGTTTTTGACCACGAATATATAAACCCAGGTCGGCGTCATCATACCGAAATTCGTTTAAACCAACCGATGTCACAAAGCACTTTGCCGTCTGTTACATCTTTTTCCATCCATCCGCCATCGGATGGACTCAATTTGGACAGGGATGTGATGAGACAGGTTTTGGAAATTATTTATGAACTAAGCGATAATTTTCTGGTACTTAAACTACGATGTGTGGGCAGGAAAAGAGAGTAATGCAAATACAGTAAAATTAATTTGAGTAATTTCAGAGTCAAATAATATCGGATATGTTCTCCGAGACGAATTCAAACATAGTCTCGTCAAACCCAAACCAATCCAAAGGGAATATAATGGGAAATTGCAGAATGAAGTAAGGTTCAAAATATCCAATTTTTAACTTTTTCATATGTTAGTATTACTCCATCGTCAATGCCTTGTTCCCATATTCCACCGACACCTTCTGGCTCTTTCTCTTCTAACTCCCACCAACAATTGGAAGATATTTGCCAACGTAACCAAATGAAATTGCCTGTGAAACATGACAAAATAGTCGAACTGGGTGATCATACATTAGCTCCTGTTCCAGGTAAAAGCTTTAACATATCTTGTATAAAAAACATGCTCGTGGCTGACACTTAGGTGGCGCAAGACGACGGTTACTGAAGGGCTGCCTTTTGTCATATTTTCGGGTTCTATTGCATTTAATAAAAATCCACCCCTTTCTTGGTGGGAGGGGGGGGGTTGGCTTGGCTGCTTCGTATCCCCAGTAACTGTTCTTTAAATTTGATTCATTTTAAGGCAATCCTGCAGAATTTTAAGCACAAAATAACAAAGTTAAATTAGGGACACCCATTCTGCAGGATTGCCCATTTTAACACTTTTACATTATTTTAGAATTGGATACACCTGTCGGTGAAAATATGGGATTATCTTTTCCTTTTTGTGTGAACCAAATTGCCGAACACAACAGCCCGATGATGCAGTCGCGTCTCTTTCAGCAATTCCAAGTTGCAAAAAGTCAGGAACAAAAACAATTTCAAGGTGGCGACCAGCAACAATCTTTTCATTGTTCGTTTGCAACTTTATTTTTTGACATCTTAATAATTAATCATATTAAGATGTTAATTACCATCCAATGCTTACGGCTTCTTCTCCTTTTTCTTATCCGCAAAATGCGCATTTCCAAATTCCTCAACCGCAGCAGCAAATCGCAATGCGACCAAATGTGGCTCCTATTTCCAATGGTAAGTTTCGCGTAGTTTTCTAACTTAAGTTCTCATTTACGCAGTGTGTCCTCGACCAATGTCCAGCAGACCTTTGTCGATGACCTTTCCCCAAAAGGTGACGGTGCGAACGAATGACGCAATTGGCCAGAGTGTTGTTCGTCCAAGGTTGGACGCCATGTACATATACACATCTTTTGCATTATGTTCACAGATCCTTTTTGGACAAACCTCTTGAGCTGGATCAACAATCTTACGGCTTCTCCAACGTTTCGGTTGATTTTGGAAATGAACAAACAAAACGAAGCATTGATGACGATGACCTAATTCTGGAGGATGAAGAAGACATTCGCGTAAAAACTGGTAGCAAAGATAGTGAGGAGTCCTTAAAATTTGTTCCGGTCTGCTGCTATGAAGACGCGCAGGTTCCTTTACATAAAAGCGTCAAATTTTAAACATCGGACGACTCAATTGCAGGCGATCCGAGCAGTTACGTTCCATCCGAGTGGTGGATATTTTGCTATTGGAACAAATTCGAGAAATTTGTTGATATGTCGGTATCAGTCTACTAGTAATGAACTTCACTCACCGCTTCAGAAGTATTTTTTAAAAAATTGATTTGTGTAATAGATTTTTTTTTATTTTCAGTGACTTTCGTTTTGGGTTTGCTCCACCTCCAACAATTTTGCTGAACAGAAACAGACATCACCGCGGTTCTGTGTATTGTGCAGCATTCAATCAGACCGGCGACTTACTCGCCACCGGCTCAAATGACAAAACTATCAAACTGATGGCAGTGCAGGTATTGTAGAAATGGTCATTTGTGGAATTTTTGACATTTTGTTAGATAGATTCGGACCATTGTCGAATTGGAGTCGAAATGGATTTACAGCAAGTGCACGATGGTATGCATTTTGGTGCATATTTTACACTTTTTTAAAACTTATTTGTTTTTCTAAGGCACTGTGCGAGACCTTCTTTTTATGGAAGATCGAGTTTCAACCAGTTCTTCTTCATGCAGCACTCTCATTTCGGGTGGGGCTGGGAGTTGTCGCTTGTGTGTCACAAATTGTGAGACTGGCAGAACGTTACGCTCCTTTCAGGAACACACCGGTATTTTGTTTATCCAGGTCCGTATCCATAAAGAAAAACAAAAGGAATGCACAGCCCTGGCGGCTTGCTCGGCAACCGAGAAAAATATGGACTAAATAAGCGACTTACTAAGTTACCATACTTAAGAGTTATCGCGAAAACAAAAAATTCATACATCTCGTGATGCTGATAGGTGTCCCCTGTGAAAATATAAAATTTCAAAGGGATGTGGGCAAAGGTGCACCCCCACCACCATGGATACGTGGACCTGTGGTTGACTAATTTGTTTCACTTATTCTTAAAATTTTAGCACCAATTCTCGGCCTTTACAATTGGGGTTCTTTCACTTCTTTTGTGAGTTGTTCTTACGACAAAACCATTCGTTTTTGGGACCTTCGCGCATCAAATGCCACTTCTGTGATTTGGCCTGCTATGAGCACAACAAGTATAAACAATTATATGCAACTCTTGACTTTTTGTTGTTATCAGATTCGCGAGTGACGAGTGTGTGTGTTGATCCCAGTGGTAAATTGCTCGTTTCTGGCCACGAAGACGCGTCTGTGATGCTTTACGACATTTGTGGCGGCAGAACAGTACAAATATTTCGTCCTCATGGAGATGAGGCAATTTTTTCTTTTCATTTTTTACCGTCGCATTGTATTAAGGTCAGAACAGTGCGTTTTAGCAATGCTGCCTATTATCTTCTTTCGGGATCTTACGACAAACGGTAAAAAAAATTGCCTTAGGCTTACTTAGCGCCTTTTGTTGTTTAGCATTGTTATCACTGACATGCGTGGGAATTTGACAGAGAATCTTCCTTATTTGCCCGTTTCAGAACACCATGACAAAGTCATTCAGTGCCGGTAGGAATAAGCAAATTTCATCATAAATAACATTATTTATTAGTAAATTAAGGTGGCATCCACGTGACTTCGTCTTCCTTAGCACATCGGCCGACAAAACTGCTGTGCTTTGGTCGCTTCCGTCCAAATCTTTTTAATTATTTTTTTTGACATTCCTTTCTTTTTTCCACTTTTAATTCTCCAAGTTTTCCACCATTCGCTTCAGATCTCATCCGCATTCTGCGCTGCTAAATAATGCTTATTTGATCTCCTATTTTGATTTTTTTAGTTGTGATTCTCTATTTTTTTGTTCTCATTCTTTGTGAATTTTTTTAAATACATGTTCAAAATAAATTATTTTAATACAAAATACAGTATTTGTCTTTGTTTATTATCATGTACCATCTAGTAAGCTACCTGCTACCTTTTCTAGGCCATAATTCGAATTTGATAAGGGTTAAGTGCATTCCTCTTCCAAATGAGTCAAAAATAAACCAATCCTGCGATTTCGGAGCTCAATCCGAGAACAAGGATAGATAACTTGGTTTTTTCTACGGACATAATCGGAAATTAATTTTAAAATTTAATCATTCCAATAGGAAAAAATGCTTTATATGCTGTATAAAAATTCGTCGCTGAAAAAATTCGAAGGTTGAACGAATTCCCGAGAAGAAGAAGACCATAATTTTGTGGGACAAGAATCCCGTGCGGGTGGGCCATTTTAAAAAGTAACCGTGAAAATCATGGAACGATTGGTTGTGGGAGAGAAACCGTTTTTCAGAATAATGTTTTTGTTCGCAGTACCAGTGTTGTCGAATATACATAACATATAATAGCTCAGTATTTTTATATTCCACCATTAACCTATTTTTGTACCATGGAATATTGAATTTTTACCAACAGAATAGAATAAATTTATGGATTCAAATATTAAAATTGACAACAAAAATGTCATTGACCGGAAGGACGACGATACCTGCAATAAAGTTGGAAACCCTGAAGAACTATCGGAAGAAGCGCAAGACAATCTGAAAGAAAGCCAAAGCGAAGAAGAAGAGACATTATCCATTGGAGAAGGGAAAAAAGAAGTGGAAGAAACTGAGAAAGGAGAGGAGAACAGCGACCAAAGGTCAACTGACACAAATTACAAGCAGGAAGCATTGCTTGATTATTCTGACGACCATGACCAGGAAGAAGACCTTCCTCGGGTCGAACAGTTGGACCATGCGCCACTTTATCGGGACCCAACGTTCGCTGAAATATGTTCCTTCTTCAACATGTTCACTCCAATGTTCGGCTTCAAACCGCTTTCCTTTGCCAAATTAGAGAATATGCTTTGTACACTAATCGAAGGCGATGGTCTGTTCGCAAAAGGGGCATTTATTTTGGCGACTTTTAGCAACTCGTGAGATGATTGACCTTCATGTAATGCTTATGAGGAAAATATACATAAAATCGGCTCGGGCGGACAAGTGGGAACAGTCACTGCTGAAGTTTTGTTCCATGGCACTCGGATTGGACGCGGAATTCCGACAGTTGCAGCGTAACACTTACGGAAGCATTCCAATCGGCTCAAAACTCGCTGTGCTGAAGGCCCTTTGTGACAGCCAATTCGACTACAATTTGAAGTTCAAAGAGAATGTGAAACGATTCAGTTGTTGCTGTTTTAGTCAAACATTCGTTTACAGATTGCGAATACCTTTCGGCACAATGAACTTCGTCTGGCGCCAATTGGCATCGACAAACGTGGCCAACTGTACTATTTTCAGGTCGATTGTGACCTTGAATTTCGGGTTTATTCCGAGGAAACTGACGATATGGCCGGTGTGAGCTGGTCACTGAGGGCACGAACAGAAGCTGAACTGGCCGAACTCATAGAGACTCTTCAAAACCCTGACTATGGGCTGGTCACCAAGGAACAGCAAGAGGAGGAGGAGGCGGACATTGATGAGGAACAGCTTTTGGATCAGCCGAAGGAAGGTCAAACCAAAAGCGAGCGAATAACGCCAAGGAGCAAATGGAAATAGGTTAAATTTTAGCGAAGAGAGACGCCACTCACACGAGGCCTTCTTCGGCATCGTCCGCCTCAAAACCTTTTCAGCCTTCTTTAAGCGAAGAAGAGCGACAAAAAGTGCACATGGAGGGAAAATTTTCAATGCTTTGGGACCATTATAAGAAAGCTGAGATTTTAAACAAAGTGGGTGAATGCTTATTACCAGGGCTCCCAGATGTGATGCTTTAGCATCATTTTGTGGTTTTTCGTGAGGTTGATGATGCTAAATTTCAAAATTAGGTTTTTTGAGATTTTCTGAGGTTTTTGGAAAAAAAAACAGAAAAGAAAAGCCAAAAAACTGACAAAAACCTTAAAATAGAATAATTTTTAAGGCAAAATCTGCTAACAAATCCGACTCAAATTTTCAAAATGAGGTTTTTTAGTCCCAAATGATGCTTTTTTGCCAGCCAAATGAGGCTTTTAAAAATTTTAATCTGGGAGCAGCTTATTACGTATTATATTCGAAATAATTTAGCGAAAAAGTGAAAAGGAGAAAAAGCGGGGACAGTCATTCACCATTTCAACAAAAGCTATTGAAGAAACAGAGACGGAAAAACAAAAAGAGAAAGAGCATGGGGACAATGAGAACCAAGAAAATGGAGAAATGGAAGAGAAAGGGGACAATAACGGAGAGGGAAACAAAGAGAGATCGGAAGAGGAAAAGCAGCAGAACGAGGGAAGTGAAGCGAAGTTGGAGAAGGGAGAGGAGGCGGTTAATTCGCAGGAATTGGATGAGGCACTCTTGGCCGAAATTGAAGCGGTCCGTTTAAGACCGAACCCTTCTTGCGGCAAATAGTGCCACGGCATTTGCGGTCTTTGGAGCAGGATTTTCTATCCCTAATTCAGAAAAGTTGACCCCCCTCCACATTCTCGGGTGGGTGAGGGAAGGTGACAATCCAAAATGTGCCCAAAATTAATTTCGATTGGGATTAGCACTTTGAAGGACTCACAATTTACAGGAAGAACAACGGCGCATTCTCCCGAGGAGAAGTGCGCGGAATGCTGCATTGCACAATATAAAAGCGTTTGGGGGTTCGCCACGTCGACAATTCGTAAGCGAACTGACGGCACGAGAAACAAGCGGAGCAGCATCACCAATTGGCACGAAAAAATTGGTAAAATTTGGCACTTATTATTGTGCCATTTATATTTTAAAAGGGATTTGTCCCGGCAACGGCCGGTAGTTGCACGGAAGAAGACAGCGAAGACGAATCGGCGGAAGAGGAGGAAGAGACGGGGGACGATTCATCGGACGACGACTTCCTTTTGGACGGAGATGAAAAACCGAAGAGAAAAACTGGGCGTCCTCCTACGACGAAAAGAGCGAAGAGCGGAAAAACGAAGGGGAAGAAAAAGATGCCAGGGGGGAAAGGGTACGAATTGCCTTTAAGTTCAGTCCCATGGAATTTTGGACCATTTCAGTGCCAAAAAGGGCGCAACTCGACGTTTGCGTCTTATCAGTCGTCCCGCAACTTTCCACGATTACCGAACCAAAATGAGGAAGCATCAGCAGTCCGCAGCTATCTTCGAAGACGGCGAGTCGAGCGAAGACGCGGATGAATCTACAGAACTGAAAGAACGGCGAGAGCGGAAAAAAGCCACCGAACAGACATTTTGCCGAATTTGCAAAGGCTCTAAAAGTCCCGAATTGGTGATTTTATTTTTCTTTGTTTTTCTTTATTTAGTCTCTTCTTTTCAGCTTCTTTTGTGCGATTCTTGCGACACTGCTTGGCACACATTTTGCCTTCGTCCTCAGCTTTGGTTTGTGCCGGACGGTGATTGGTTTTGCCCTTTTTGTGAACACAGCGCACTGATACGACGCCTAATTTATGCGCTTTTAATGTTAAGAGAGGAAAGAAAAGATTCGGAGGACAAACGAAAGAAGTTTCTGACTGATTGATTTTTTATTAGAGCTTAATTCTGTTGTCACAATTTGCAGGAAAGAGGCAGCCGACCGTCTGAAGAAAGAGATGGATTACATTGGCATTTCGTTGAATAACATCATGCCTTTTGTAAAACATTTATTTTTATTGAGAGATGGGGAGAGAAATTCCATTCATTTTACATTAGGCACTCCAAAAAGATGGGAATGGACAGACGGCGCAATGGTCCGACAGTTCGGCGGAAGAGGACGAGGGAGGCGAAGGAGAGGAGGGCCAACGAAAGTCCAAAAAGAAAGCAATGAAAATTGTGATGAGTAGGACGAGAGAGAAGCGACGCGCTGAGCAGTTTTACGGGCCGATTGTTACAATTGCGGAGGGGCGGTCGCGAAGAGCACTGACCAAAGTGGACTACAATTTTCATGCATATGACGAACAATTACAGGTACTTGTCGCAAAAAGACAAAAAATTATTTAGAATTATAATTAAGGAGGCTATGCATACCATTGACCCGGAAGTCAAGATTGAAAATGGTATGTTCATAAAGAAGTTTGGTAAGATAAGCAAGCCATGGAAATCATTGCTTTGCAGCGTAATGAAGAGTCAGCTTAATTAACTGTTGATGGCCCATGGAATGACTTATAATTCAGAATATGAAGATACTGCTTCATCGAGTCGTGGTAAAGACATGCAGACCATTTACAAGGCAGAGAAGCAAAAACAAATGGAGCAGCCAAGCGAAGGGGGACGAGGAGAGGGAGCACCGGCGAGGCCCCCGAACAGCCGGGAGGAGGTTAGAGTGGTGAAGAGAGGCGGACGAAAGGGCAAGAGACTGACCGACTTGGACATTGGCAACGCATCCGACTCGGACACGGTTTTACGCATCGCCATTCTGAAAAATGGTCAATTTAGGATGAATGGAAGGCTAGCAGTGCCGATGAAATTGAAGAGGACCCGGAGCCATCGGAAGACGAATATCTGCCCTCGGAAAGGCGATCTGCGAGGTGCTTTTGACAAGGCAACAACCAAAAATTGTTTAAATAATTAAGGGGCATCGGCTTCCAAGGGCGCCGAAAAAGCGACGATGAGTTTATAAACGATGGATCGGACAGCGATTACATTCCCTCGGGAAAAAAGAAAGGGACTGGCGGAAAAAGAAGTGGCGCAATCGGAAGAACAAAGAAGCGGAAACGGTATCCTTAATTTGAATCGTTCATTAATACTCAAATTTATGGCAATTAGACAAATGTCGAGCAGTAGCGACGACGACAATGAATTGCAATTGAGCGACAGTGACAGCGAAGCGGGGCCTTCGAGCAGAAAGAAGCCAACGCTATCCAAAAGTCAAACACACAGCAGAAAATGGGGGCCAAGAGCAAGTTCATCAGAAAACGAGGAAGAAACACTTGGTAACAGAGAGAAAGGCCATAGTCAGTCAATGGACATTTAGGGGAGAGAGAAGTCGAGCGGACGGAGACAGGACGGCCCCTGCGGAGGGCGGCAGTGAATATGCGTATGAAGCTGAAGGAGGAATTGCAATACGAGGGAGAAGAGGAGGAAGTGGAGGAGAGAGCAGGAACGGAAGAGAAAGACGGAGAGGAGGACGAAAAGGACAAAGCCGTCGGGACACAACTGAGCAGACTGGCGGACAGAGCAGTGAGCGCATTGGCACGACCCCAACGGATGTTAGGGAACAGGCAAGCAAATTGGCATTTTATTATGGTAAGGCAAGTATCTGACCACTTTTTATGAAAAAGGTCTGAGGACAGAGATGCCGATGAATTTAAGCCGGACGAAGAGGACGAAGCGGAGGCGGACGAAGAAGAAGAAGAGGCGGAGAAAGAGGAAGAAGCGGAGGAGACCGACGAGGGGGAGGAGGAAGACAGAGGAGAGAGTGAGACGAGCACAGACAGAGAGGAAGAGGAGGACAAGGAAGACAGGGAGAAAGGGGAAAATGACGAAAGGGCAAAGACTGACACTGTAAAAAAGGGAACAACTCCTACAGAAAAAAGGTCGAAAGCAAATAGAAAGGCAGGCTCCAAAAAGGGAATGACGAGAAAGCAAACGGTAATTCAATGCATTAATTACATTTAAGAACATATCATGCTTTTAAAGCAATTGAAGAAACCGAATATTCGAACAAAATTGAGAACGGAGAAAGAAGTTCAAAAAACCCCCGACAAAATGACTTCGGCTGAAACTGCGCACCAACCGCAGACTCAACGACAGACGCGACAACAGCTCAAGAAACAACTTCCATTGGTTGGCAAAATCCATTTAACATCAAAACTTCTAGTCTTTTAACAGACTCAGGAAAATGCGGACGATTTGCCATCAACTTCAAAAAATTCCAATATTCAAGAGGAAGCCAAAAATGAGTCATCCCCGAAGGCACTTAACAATGTTAATGAAGCTACAAATGACTCGAAAGAAGAGGCGAATAAAAATGAAGAAGCAGTTTTAAAGGCACCGATCTCCATACCCACCACTTCTTCCCTTAATGATAATAAAGTGCCAACAAATACGACGACAATGACTCCAAATTCGACAACCCCAATAAATGCCAAGCAAATGACAAGTGCATTGCCTGTCGGTACGAGCAGAACAGCGACTGTTTTTCAGCAGATTCATCCACAACAATTGTCACAGTATTTCATGCGACCGATTGTACCGAGCAATCAGAGACAACCTCAGCAACAAGAGCATCATCAGTCGCAGACGCATTCGACTCCCATTCCGACCACTCCTGCAAGTCGTTTCCAAGCAGAACCGTCGCCTCCATCAGTGTCTTATGCTTCTTACGGTGTAACTCACCAACCTTTGCGTGTTGGGAATGGTAATAATTTGGAAAATAAGAATTTTCTTTTCATTGTTTATTATAATCAGTTGGCTAGAAAATCATTTACCAAATTAGTTCCTGCACCACCCGGACTCTTCACTGGCCATCATTTTCCTATCGGCGCTGCTATTCCCTTCACCGTTGCGCATCCTCCCCAACCAACTTATTTTGTACAACCGAGTGGAGCACCACAAATCATTTATCAAACTTTGCAGTAATGATAACACAAAATATTTAATTGTTTCTATTATCTTTAAATTTCGTTTCTTAAATTGGAATGGCTTTTAGGCCAATTTCTTCTGTTTCACATCATTCAACCACTCAACAACCACAAGCCGACCCTGATGGCAGCTTGTCCCATGCGCTCGCTGGTGCAATGAATCCCGAGGATTTGTAGTCTTCAGATTCACTACCAAATTAATTTAAATTCTTTTCATTTTCGATTATAAATTAATTTTTTATCATAAATTCTTTTCAATTTTAAATAATTTTTTTTTGTCAATTTTTCGCGTTTTATATAACAAAGCAGTGGCAAACTGAACTTTATTGAGTGATCAAATAGAATTGATTTACATAGATATATCGGGATACTGCCATGTAAAAATAACGAAACCATAAAAGTTGAGATCGGTGCTGCATCATTGCCCAATAAATTCTAAAAACAATAACAAATCATTATTCACATAAAATTTAGACTTTATTGGGTTGGCCGAATAGATGGAAAAACTTTTGCCATCAAGAGTCCCGAAGTCATGTAAGAAAAGACCAACAGCTCCGATGTACTTTCTCAAGATTCCCACACTTTTCAATGCCAGTGCCGTTTTTACGCCGAGCTCCTTGAGTTTGCCTTCAGTGTTCAGAGTTAATACAGCTTTGAAGCTGTCTTTATGGTTTGGATGTCCGCTAATGCCCCATTCGTCAAAAGTGATCAGTCCATTGGGCTTTGTTCGTTTAATGTGTGAATAAATTAAGGCTGAAAGATCGGTAATATTCCAATTGTGGAAACCATCGGGAAATTTCTGCTCCTCGGGATCCAAGAAAGAGATATATTTGGGTCGGATGCCGTACACAGAAGCAGACGAGTATAATTCATTTCGCCTTATTGTTCCAAATCCTTCGGAATTTCCCGAAGTAATACACAATAAATGCAACTGAATTCCAATTGAAGGAAGAAACAATAAAGTTGGTCCGAAAAACATCCTGAGAGTTTACGGAACTGTATAAAGAAATCTACGCAAATGTTTTACGTTTCGTCGTCCGGATGAGCAATAAGGAGAAGCCATTTTTCGCCAAACTTTGCAGGGAAAATCGTTTTGTGATTAGTGTAAAAATGAAGAGCTATAGAAAAGAAGCCGACTAAGAACGCAGCAAGGAAACATTTAAAAGCCTTTTGCATTTTCTAATTTTAAAAACAACGGGTCCGGAACCGGATTTTCATTTTAAATTCCGGACCCGGAAACGGCCGGAGTCCGGTCCGGTGTCTAACACTAATTACCATTAATCATTAAAAGCTTGAATTATCGATTAAGCCAAAAACATAAAAAGTCGACAAAATCGATAGACATACATAGGTCACGCTTTCCCTTTCATGGACGTTTTTTTCTTTTTGACACTTACAGTCAGGTGCAAAAGTATAAAATTTTGTTCATTACTTTTGCACCTGACTGTATTAAGATAACGAACATAGAAAATAAAATAAATTCAGATTGACAAGAGCAAGCGAATTTTTAAATTTTATTTAAAAAAATACTATTGAAAACATTTTCAAAAATGACCGGTTGCCTGGATGCGCTTCCCCATCAGGCACATTTCGACTGGGATACTAAACGAAACACTTATTCTGCTGTTGCAGCAGGCTTTTTGGTATTTAATTTTTTGGTTTGATTATTATCGGCAAAACTTTTGATGTTCAGTTCTTTTTGGCTTGGTGGCTTATGATTGACACGGCTGTCACTGCACCAAAGACACACTGGACAAATTGGTAAATGACATAACGAAAGAATCGCAATTAAGTTTAGTAATTAAGGTATTTTGCACTTACTGTGGCCAGTTCCCTTGCAATGTTTATGTAAGACCATTTACTTTTTTTTTTCTTTAAATTCTAAACCAATTAAGGGTTAATTCTGTCTCCAACAGCGCGATCCAAGGCAATTACCTCGATGAGGGCGTCCTCGGGGTGAAAGGTATATGCTGTGGTGACCATGTATCGATTGTTTCCGCGCCACCGTTTCCGCCCAGACACCCTTAAGGCGTCATAGCTTTTTTCTTAGCAAACCAAATTAAACTGGCTTAGACTCATTCGAAAGCTCTGCATGTTTAGAAGATAGTAATAAGCTACTGATAAGCAATTTATCATTGCACAAAAAAATTACAACTTGAAAATTGCAAAATATTCAGAATTTCTATTGTTTTAACTTTTTGCTCACTAATAGAGTCCATAAAGAGCCTTCGAATGATTCCAAATTTGTATAATTTGGTTGCCGTTGCCCTAAGAAAAACTTAATGATGTTTTAAACACGTCTGGCGCGGAACCGGTGGCGCAGAAACAACATCAACCGAATAACCATAGCGTACTTGTTTTTAACGGCGCAATTAAGGCGCCCGTCTTTGGCTTATGTTTGGCTTTATTGGCTCATTCGCCTGTATTGTCGCGGGTGTGTGGATTATGTGAGTCATTTTGCTGTTTTTTTAGTTATTTATTTCCTTTTAGGTTTGGTGACTTCGTACTTAAAGAAGGACAAAATGACAATTGGCCGGGCATTGCTCTTTTCCTGCACACGTTCTTTATTTTTGTGGCTTCATTGGTTTATAAATTTGGACGCACCGAAGAACTTTGGGAGTGAGAAATTAAACAAATCAGACCATTTCAATTTTGCACTGTATTTGATGAACCTTATTTGTAATTTACTCATTCTATCCTTTTTTGTAAATCTTTCTTAACTTTAAGAAATGTTTTATTCTCGATATACCACTGTATAAACATAAAATTTCAATCTTATTAATAGAATAGATTTCGTAGAATTCGCGTAAACCTTTTCCTCCCCATAAGAAATATTCAAGTTATTTATGTGGACATTAATTTGCATTTAGTTGTCGCTTATGTTGTCTTATCAGTGCGTCTTAAGGGCAACACTTTTTTCCCGGCGCCAATTTATACGGTTTTCGAATTCTGAGGTAAAAACTTTGTCTCTATTTTGTTTCCTCACTCCTTGCAGTTGAGACGTTCAGCGCGTTTTCTCCATGGAGTTCACGCCGGACCTCCCTCGTTTGTTCCCGCAAATGTAAGCGTGAATTAATCAGTCAAAGCGTTTAAAGTGGTCATCTATGATGGCGTTTTTATATTATTCATTTAGGGCATTGGTGGTGCGACGCCTGGTGCCTTTGAAATGGCAAAGCGACTCGCTCGTCACGTTTGGCCAAAAGGACAAAGGCGCGTGAAGGGACGCGTTCTTTTCGCCTTTTGTTTGCTCATTGCCGCTAAAGTGAGTAGGTTTGAATGGATTGAACTTATGGTGCCTTTTATTAAAGCTTCTCAATGCGACTGTTCCTTTCATCCTCCGCGACACCATCGATTATTTCAATGGGAAATTTCCGTCAGAGTTATCGCTTGGATTCGCTTTGCCCAGTGAAGCCATTCTGTCGACGGGAATTGCGCTTATAATTGCTTGTGAGTCTTGCTGAACCTATTGTTTTTTATTTATTATTTCAATTTATTTGGATGGTGCTGCCCGGGCCGGCACTTCGATGTTCAACGAAGTGAGTTTTGTTTTATTTTTTTTGCTTTTTCCCATAATTAAAGTATGTCCTTTTCAGCTTCGAAATGCCGTTTTTGCGCGTGTCGCACAACGGTCAATCCGCGACATTTCACGGAATATTTTCTTGCATTTGCACAGCCTCGACCTTTCCTTCCATCTCAATCGACAGACCGGCGCACTGTCCAAAGTTTGCTGTGTAATCTGTTTTCTCAAAAACTAATATTCTGAAGGCAATCGACCGGGGGACGCGTGGGATGAGCACCACACTAAATTCTTTGGTCTTCAATATTTTACCGACTGCGTTTGAAATGGCACTCGTTGGCACAATTTTTGTAAAATTCTAATTTTTTCCAAGTGTATATAAATCCGATTCTGCCGTAGTACACAAAGTGCGGTCCCCAATTTACGTGGGCAATGGCCGGCTGCTTGGGGATGTACGCCACAGCGACCATCGGAATCACTCAATGGAGGACGAAATTTCGTCTGCAAATGAATGAAGCAGACAATGAAGCGGGGAACAGAGCGATTGACTCGCTGATAAATTACGAAACAGTGAAGGCAATTGGAGGGCGGGGTTCGACAGCGGAATAAACAGTACCCCACTTTTCAGTATTTCAACAACGAACGGCTGGAGGCGGACCGTTACGATTATTTTATGCGACGGTTTGAGCACGCATCATTGAAGACCTCAACTTCTTTGGCATTGCTCAATTTCACCCAAAGTGCCATTTTCAGTGCCGGATTAGTCGGAGTGATGTGCTTGGCCGCTTTTAATGTGCAAAGCGGTGATATTAAGTTAAAAGTGGTTTTTTTGCCTCAATTTGTCCCTTGAAGGAGTCATGAGTGTGGGTGACATTGTGCTGGTCAACACTCTCCTTTTCCAAATGTCCATCCCCCTAAACTTTCTCGGATCTGTTTACCGTGACATTCGCCAAGGTATTTTCACCAGCTAAACAACCATTTTTTGCTTGCTACCCCCCGCCCATTCAAATTTCATGTTTTCTCGACATGCAAACGATGTTCTCGCTGATTAAGTTGGAAAGTCGTGTCGTTGAATGCACCAATGCCCCCCCGCTGGATGCTTCGCCTGCGTATTCGCAAATTTCTTTCCGAGACGTCACTTTTGCGTCCGTTTGACATTAGGCCAACAGTTAATCTAACACTTTTTGCAGTTATATCCCTGGCAAACCCATTCTTCGCTCTTTGTCCTTTCACGTGCCTTCGGGGAAAAAAGTCGCACTTGTTGGAGGGTCGGGCTCCGGCAAGTCAACAATTGTACGGCTACTTTATCGACTATGTGATGCACAAAGCGGACAAATTTGTATTAACGGGCAGGACATAACCGCTGTCAGACTTGACAGCCTTCGTCGGTCAATTTCGATAGTCCCTCAGGACAGTGTGCTGTTCCACGAGACAATTTTGTATAACATCCATTATGGGAACAAAGAAGCACCACTGGAGAAGGTCATTGTGATATATTGATACTCGTAGACATTTACGAAATAGCGCTTTTTTCAATTTTCAGACTTGAAAATTAAAACACCGGGAGTCAGGGAGGGCAGGGTAGCCGGTCCGCTGGAAGTTGCCCCGAAATTTTACAATTAATTTTGATGGTCAGGTCTTCGAAGTAGCGAGAACTGCGGACCTTCACACTGCCATCTTAGGGATGCCAGCGGGTTACGAGACAATTGTCGGGGAGAGGGGACTAAAGCTGTCCGGCGGAGAGAAACAGCGGGTGGCCATCGCGCGGGCAATTCTCAAAGACGCGCCAATTGTAAGAGAACCGGCGAATGATTGTGGCAAGAAAAAAAATTAACAGAGAAGAGCTTTGCAAGAAACGAGCGGCAATTACGAAAATGTTTTTTTTTTCAGATTGTTTACGATGAGGCCACCTCATCATTGGATGCTCTCACTGAGGAAAACATAATGCGTTCGTTGAAGCAGGCATTCTCTGGACGAACGTCGTTGTTTATTGCCCATCGATTGGCCACCACAGTCGACGCCGACATCATTTACGTGTTGGATCGGGGAATGATTGTTGAGTCTGGAACGCACTCCCAACTGCTGGGAATCTCAGGTAATATCAGTCCTGAATTCATTTTTTCACGAGATTCATAGCAACGAATGCTGTTTCATTTAAAGGTGGCAAATACGCAGATCTATGGCATTCTCAACATCGAATTGGCGCAGAATTGGACTTGGCAAAGAGAAAGTTGGAGCGCCAGGAGAAGAGTGATGAGGAAGAGGTAATGTTGGACTTGGAGCTGAGCGAAGGAAAATGTTGTGGGGGAATGACTTGCAATCGCTGAACACTCAAAATTTATAATAATTGACAATGAAAGATACATTCGCGCATTTTTGATTATTGTCTTTTCATATCGCTCAGCTTTCATTCTGGTCGCATCGATCATTTTTCCAGTTGTGACACTTGCCGAGTACATGATATGTATTTGGTACCTCTTGAGCAATTACGGTCTTACAAAATTGTACCCGGTTAATTGAAAGTCCTTAATGATGCATGCCATTGAATATCTTTACCGATTTGATAAATAAAAAGACAACGAGGATGGCTTTTAATTTGTAGTACTTGTACAAAACAGATTTTCTGTTCTTAGTTCCTCTCCTTGTGCTTCTTGCTCTTTTTTTCTTTCTTATGCTTCTTCTTTTTCCCGCGTTCGTCACCGCTGTCAGAGTCACTGCGATTTCTCTTGTGGCTCTTTTCCTTTTTGCTTTTCTTTTTCCTGTAATTTTCGATGGATGGCAAATGAAAATTAATCTTACTTTTCTTTTTCATCGTCGCCGTTTCGTCTATTCCTTTAAGTGCTTTATTCTTTTCTCTTTTTCGGTTGCCTAACTCACTTTTCTTGCGATTTGCCGATTGTTCCGCCACCTCCTGTTATTGTCTTTTCCCCACCGCTTTTTCCGCTTTCAGTGAAACGACGAGTCGATGGCGGTGATTCGTGCGAAGAAGACCGCTCACGGCGTTTTTCATCATGTCGCTGTTTCTCGCGTAATAAATCCTCAAATTGAACCGATATGATTTTGGAAAACAGTAAACTGTCTACACTTGCCTTTCTCTCTTTGAACCTCGATTCTTCGTACTTCATCCTTCTCTCAGCTCGTTCGTCTCTGTCGTCCTCCGGGTCGCGTCTCCTTCGCTGCGGGTCGTCCTCTTCTACCTATAAAAAATGCTCAATAGATTGATTGCACTTTATGTACTCACTTGAGCTTTTGGGTCGATTTTTCCATAACGTCCGCCCGTCAGTGTTTGGTACCGCTGGTTCCAGTCCACTTCCGTCGCTTTGTGGTACGTCTGCGACGGTTGTTTATTCGAATTTGATGCCTTAATCCTATTCATAACTCTACATTTCACAGCACTTCCCACCTTCAATTCTTGCACTTTCTTCTCCACCAAACTCGTTGGAATTCCTTCGGGACTGTTCTGAGCTTCGACGAACATTTGCCACATTTCCCCCTAAGCACTGAGAAAGTCATTAAAAAACAAAACAAAAAAAAAACCATAAATTCGCGAGCCCTGCGCGCGTTCAGAAACCCGGTGAGATTTATTTGCATTTTTTTCGGGTTCAGCTCCTTTTCTTCGAGTTGGGTAAACACATACTCCACCACCACATCGTCTTCCATCCCGAGGATTTCGTTCAGTTTGAGTGTTATCCACGGTTTGATGACATCAAGGTTTATTTTGGCCAAATCAACCTGTAACTCGAGAGTTTTGAACAAGGAAAGGACTGGATGGGTAACCTTTGTCTCGAGCACATTCTCAAATTTCATTTGCTTTAATAATTTGCGTTCTTTGTCAGTGAATCGGATATCCTGGTCCGTCGAGGTGCCTCTGTAAAAGCCAGCATCCATCGTAATAAATGATGGCAACAGATGGGAAAAGCTGAACGAAAATGATTATCTGTTAAAGTATCGGCAAAACGTACCAACTAAAGACTCAACAAAGTGAAGGGTAAGCACTAAACAATTGCCTTTTCCGCGAGGATGAAAATAGAGAAGGTTAAAATCTAAAAGCGCACCGATTTTAATGAAAAAATAGTAGAAGAAAAAACATCAAATTCGAGATGAAAGTACCAAATTTGCGTAAAAAGTCTAACATTTTAATTAGCGAGAATGGGTGGGAAAGAACTTAAGAATAGGCAAAAATTAACCAGGGGCTGCAGACCCTCTCTGTGGCTCCGCTCCTCCGTTCATTTTCGCTCCCTTGCAGCTTATGCGGGTTTTGAAGACCTGAATAAGCTGGAGAGAGATTAGAAGATAAAAAAGGTAGTTGGGGGGAGAAACAATAAAACCGTAAGGGTTGGGTACAGGTGATTTGGACGCCCCACGTTTGGGTGCCAGCCAACTCTCATACATCTTTGGCAACCAAGTCAGAAATTTGTAAGTTTTGTTTATATCTTTTTATTTTAATTCGCTATCTGCAGATAAATCTCTATTCATAATGCTGGGGATAGAGTATCCGTATTCCGAACTCGCAAAAAATCCCCATCCCTAGCCGCACTTATTATTTATTTTCATCTCAAATTTTAGAAAGTATTTTATTGCTTTATAAATGTTTAATTGTGGACGCGTAAACTGCTTTTCATAACAACAAAATAACAAGGGGGTCCGGGTCGGTTCGGCGTGGGTTTTTCGGCGTGAGGCTTTTTCGGCGTGGGCTTTTTCGGCGTAGCCGGTTCGGCGTGGACATTTGTGCAGAAAATGGCCAATTTTTGGAGATTTTGAGAAAACTTATGCGAATGGGTGTCCGGTGGTGCCGATAGGCGCAACCGGGGGAAACGTAAAAATTTATAGCCCATTAGTTAACAGATTTCCGCAAAACAAAAAGTTTAAAAAATTCTATGTAAAAATTAATTATTCATAATTTTTTTTTAATTGAAATGTGCAGTTTTGATAAAATTGTGTTACATCTTTAATTTTTCGATGGACTCATCAAACTTTGATTGGACTCATAAAATGCAGGAGCCATAAAAACGATCAATATACCCCTATGAACCGACCAAAAAATATCAATAAGACCCCGACATTTGTCAACCCCGACGTCGGGGTCGCAACACTAATTTAAACGATCACTGTTATAAAGATTTGTGCACAATGAAACCCAAACCCGAGTCAAACCGAAAGCGGGTTTTGTCAAAACAAAACAAACTGTCTATGTAAGAATTTGGAAACGAGCATAGGAAAAGGTAAACCAATTTTATAGTAAGTTTATTGTTAGCATTTTTTCGGCGGCACGCCGAACCAAAATGAATCTTCGCCATAAATGAACTAACATAAGAAAATTAAACAAATTATAAACAACATGAAAAATGTAAAAAATTGATATATTGAAAACGAAAGGACAGGCAAATTAAGTGAAAGAAATGGCAACATTTTACGATATGAAATGAATTCGCAAACATTTTAATAATTGTTAGGACAGCCTCTCACAATGCCAATCTTGTGTTACACTAGTGCAAATTACCGATTATCTTGGTCATTGGTGCCAAATTTTCCTTCTTCCCTTCCTCAGTTTTTTGGTTGGGAGACGGAGAAAAAACCCCCGGGGAAAGGCGTCGCTGCTCATCTTCGTCATATAAATGCGCAAATCGATTCTCCGGCAAACGATAGCCCTGGGAAAGAAAGGAAATTCATACAAATGTTGTAATTGATGCACCAATTCAATGCATTTGCGAAGCCATCGACTCGTCACCACATGAACGGTGCCCCATTCGCGTGCCTTACGGAATTTCTCGCCCGAATTTGTGGCTGAAATTAAATGGGTGCACGAAGAACGGCTCATTTGTCCATTGAAAATTCCGCCATGTAATTCAACGAGACGCCCAATATCAACGCGATCGGCACCGGAGAAGCCGGACACAGTGATTTCCTGACAAACAATGCAATTGGGGAGGGATATATCCAAGAGGAAAAGGGAGGGGGGAAGATAGGGCCAGGGGTGTCCTTTTACCTTATAAATCAGGCATTTGCCCGGTTTTGGGGGTCCGCGCCCGGTTTTTGCCCGGTTTTTGCAAGTGCCCGGTATTTGCCTTATTTTGCGGGTTTTTTGCCTTACTTTGCCGGGTTTCTTATTTTCAGTCATTTTATTGAATTTCGATGAACATTTCGCCAAATTTTTAGGCCTAAATCCGTTACAAATTCCCAAAAAATTTCCCCGGTGGCGCCTATCGGCACCACCAGACCCTTTTCGCCTATGTTTACTCAAAATTTTTCTCAAAAGCTGACAAAAATCGTACTTTTTGATAAAAATTTTTTAGCAAAATATATCCATTTTTCAAAATTTTCCCCGGTGGCGCCTATCGGCACCACCGGCCCCCTTTTAGTTTTTTTTCGCTTTTTGAATTAAATGTTCTAAAATTAGGTTTTTTGATTATTGTGAATCAGCCTTTTCGGTTCTCAAGAACATCAAAACGGACGAGAGAAACAGTATTGGCATACCATTATTGAATTCACTCATTTCCATCAAATTCAATTCAAATATTTCTTGCTCAATGCTCACAATTACTTTCTTTCATTGACAAATTTGCTCAAACAGGTGAAAAGTGGTGATAAATATGTTACTTAATCTTTTAACGTTTTTTACACGAAAGAATTGGCGTAAAAAATTGCCTTATTTTTTGCCTTATTTTTGAAAATTTTTGCCCGGTTTTTGCCCTATTTTCGAACTCGCGCGCCCGGTTTTTGGGTTTTGCCAAGGACACCCCTGGATGGTGCACAATGTATTTTTTAAGAGTATAAAAATGACATGCATTACTAAAAATAGTAGGGAAATTTTCATATTTAAGTTTGAAATTATTAAAAGTCCCTGCTGTTACACAAACCATAATCTGCGTACATCAGAAATCCCATCAAAATTTTTCGAAGGATATTTTTTTAACGCTATCCACTTGCATTTTTATCCACTAAAACTAACTAGAAAAGGTTTTGTCGATTCGGCAATCATCGGTTTTTCTTTTGGTTTTTGACTTTTATCTACCAATTTTCTAACGATTAAATTGATAGTAAAAAATTAGTATATCAATAATCAATTTTTTCCGGCAGCGCATATCGGTACCACTGGCTCACATAACTATCAAAATTTTCTCAATTTAAATCCAAGGTAAAAAATTACAAATTTAAATTGTTGTTTGACACTATCCCACCCAAATCCTGAAAAAAATTCGCGGCGACGCCTACAGGCACGGCCAGACTCCTTTTTTTCTTGAAATTAAGAATTAATATCTTTTCAAAGCCCATTAGGGGAAAAAAACATGTAAGTCCTTGTTTTTTGTTCGGCTTGTTTTTTAAAATTGTTAAAAATCTAACGGGCAGGGTTGGCGGTGCCTATAGTAGCCGCCGGTGAAATTTTAAAAATCTGGGTGTTTATGGAAACAAATGCCCAAAAAATGTTACTTTTTTAAAAAGATTGAGTGTTTGCGGTACCGACAAACGCTGTCAGATAAAATTTTAATAAAAAGGCAAAAAAAAATCAAGCGATTCTAGCATTAAAAAAGAATTTTTGAAAAAACGGACCAAAACAAAAAGCGGACCAAAACTGCACTAGCACCAAAAAATGTATACACTGATTTAATTTTATTAATTTACATATAAAAATCAGAGAGTGCTTAGGATAGGAATTTATGAGACGACCCAATATAACAAAAAAAAAAAGGAAAAGATGAGGATAAAAAAACCTAAAAATTGGACCTTCCCTCCCCACGAAAAAGAGCGATAGAACAGAAGGGAAACTCTGACATACATCCCTTGGGGGTGAGTGGTTTGATAACATACACATTCGGCGAAAAGTGGCGTTTTATGAGTGTCAAGGCTTTGCTCGGAAGTGAAAGTACCCCTCAAACAGTCATCCACTGAAATGGCTGCATAAACCCACGAAGGCAGCAACACCGGCAATTTCCTACGACGTGCTTCCTTAAGGGATGGAATCAAAATTCAAACGAAAAGGAGAGAAAAAATTGAAAGAAATGCTTGTCGTTATATTTCCTCAAATAACTCACTATAAATGTCTGGTTTAAGTGTAAAAAGTGCCTTATATTTCTCCGATTCGGCGTCGCATCTCTCAGCAATTAAATGGGTGACTTTGCAATTCATCTCTAATGAATTCTGTGCCCCCATTTTGTGCAGCAAATCAATCAGTTCATTCTAAACCAACATTAAAAACTAAAGGTTTGGAAAAATTCAAGAATAGTTGTACCTCGCCAATTTCGACAAATTATATCATTCGTCTCCTCTCGGTCTGTAATGCTCGAATCCGAAAGATTTTTTACGGAAACACTGTGTGCCAAGTTACAGACTCGGGACTGAAATAAAAAAGTGAGTGCTAAAAATTCTTTCAGATTCGAGCATTACAGACCGAGAGTCGAATGATATATAATTTGTCGAAATTGGCGAGGTACAACTATATTGAACTTTACCAAAAGTTTTGCCGTTTCTCACCCGCTTTTCTTTGGTCAGTCCCGTAAATGTGACAAAGACTCCGTTAAGCGGGGTCAAAACTGATTCAGTGGCGGAGGATCCAACATTTTTAAAATTCATCTGATGAAAAGGAAGGGGATGCAATATAAAAGGAATGGCGACAATTTCCGATGTTTTTGGGTTTTTTGGAGCCCATCTTGGCGCAGAGCCTTTTTAGTGTTTAATGGACCAAAACTTTCTTCTTGACTCATCGATCCTTACATTCTTGGGTATCATTCAAAAAAAAATTTTTAATCCGATTTTTAGGCCTAAAAAGTAGGGTTGAGCGGGACCGGGACCGGGACCGGGCCGGGAAATCCCGGTTTTTTAGGTCCCGGTCCCCGGTCCCGGTTTTCAAAAAAAGTCAAGTCCCGGTCCCGAAAATTGGGTCCCGGCGGGACCGGGACTAACCGGGACTAAATATGCACTGGTAAGAATGGGAGTCTGAGTAAGAAATTGTTGAGAATAAATGTAGAAAAGGAAAATTATGGAGAAAAAATTCGTTATAAATATTTTTTTATTATTAATCCATACAATGACAATTTGGTGTGGTGGTAGAGGTATTGCTTTTCCAAGCCTTTTGCTTGGGTTCAAATCCCTCTCATGCAGTAAATTTTAATTTTTTAAAAATTGTTTGTCCAATATCAGTTCGGTCAAATTCAAAAATTATGAAAAGGAAGTGAGTGCTCCAACCTGTTATAATTCATAAATTATCAATTTTTTAGCAATTTTCTGTTAAATTTCATTTATTTTCGAAAAAATTTACCATGCCGGATCCCTTTTAGCTTAAAACTTCTCGAATAAAATCTCTAAAAATTGAAAGTTTCGCTCAAAATCTGTTAACAAATGGGACACAAATTTTCAAAATTTCTCCCCGGTGGCGCCTTTCGGCACCACCGCGCCTCGTAGGTTTCTCAAATTTATCTCAAAAATCTTCAAAATTTAGCTTTTTGGTGGCAAAATCTGATAACAAATAATAGTAAAATACCAAAAAATTTCCCGGCGGCGCCTATCGGCACCGCCGACCTTTCCTTTTTCAAAATTAAAATTTAATGACTTTTCAAAATAAACAGCTAAAAAAACTTTAATATTTAATATTCATTTACTTCGATAATTTACAGTTGCGGCGCATCATTTTTCAAAAATGTTCTGATTTTTGGGGCTGAATGTTCTGACTTTGAAATTTTTCATATCGGAACCCTGGGTAAACTAGGGGTTAAGGGTTCATTTAGACTTAATGAATTACTTTATCCATTTATTTTGATAATTGAAAAGTGATTGAAGATGAAATGGGAATTCAATGAAAATTCATAAGAAAATTTTTTCATTTTTTCAAGAAAAATTTTTGCTTCAAGAAAGTCCCGGTTTAGTCCCGGTCCCGGTCCCGGTTGAAAATCGAGGTCCCCGGTCCCGGTCCCGGGTTTTCCTGGCCCGGAAAGTCCCGGTCCCGATTTTTGCCAAAAGCCCCGGTCCCGCTCAACTCTACTAAAAAGGTATAATATAGCCTTAGATAATTTACGGTCGGGGTCACCTTGGCGCAGCGGCTACCGGTCCGAGTGTCGACCGGTCCGAGTGTCGACCGTCCGAGTGTCGACTGATCCGAGTGTCGACTAAGGGAAAAATGGTCCGAGTGTCGACTAAGGGAAAAAATGTCCGAGTGTCGACAGTCTGAGTGTCGACCCTTCCGAGTGTCGACTAAGGCAAAAAAAGTCTGAGTGTCGACTATAAGAAAAAAGTATCCGAATATAGAAAAAAAAACGCTTGTTCATTTTTTTGTACCCCTTTAATACTTTTTCTCTTTAATATCAAAAATGAATGTACGAGAGCTATTAATCAAAGCGACGACAAAGCCAAAACGCCGCCAAAAAGAAATAGCGAAAGAGCAAGATGAACAGATTGAGGATTCAGCCGAAGGACCAAGCGAAGGAATTGATGGCACAGCGCCGGTTGACCAGAACCAAGTGAAATTCGAAATTGGTTGTTCACGACAAGGCGGTGACATACTCTGGCATGAAGGTAGGGCATTAGAAGGCAATTTAGTTTTAATTCCTTTTTGTAGGTTTCCGATTTATGTTAAATAAAAAGAAGCGTGATGCAGTGCATTGGCGCTGTGAACTTTCTAGAAAGAATGGGTGTCCAGTGACTGCAATCACAGGGCTCAACGATTACAACACTGGAAGGATTATCCCATCCGCAGGAGCAGAGGAACATACGCATCTGCCAAAACCTGCGGAGTTAAGGTAATAAAGTGGAAATAAAAATCAATCTAATTTTTTCTGTTAGGTTGAGCGCAGATTGGCCAATTTCAACAAACGCGCATGTACAGAGCCAAACATTCCGCCGAGCGACTTGGTGTCTGATGCGTTGAATGTGCCGGATGATGACAACGAACAGTTTGCCCTCATGCCAACTGCCGAAGCACTTGCGCAGCGGGCGGCAAAGAGACGTCGTCCTTTCGGACGAGCGCTCAACGGCAACGAAGTGGCCAACATTGTTGTGCCACCAGAATTTTGTCTCAAGGACGGCAGATCGTAAGAATACTTAATTTTTGGCCCAAATTCAGTTTTCTTTTTAGATTTGTGGTGTACGACTCGTCTTCTCTGAACCCTGGCTCTGAGGACAGAAATGATTCTTCGATGCACGTCAACAACGTGGTCCCAAGATACACTCAGCCGCTTGTCCGTGACCCGCTCTTCCAAATACCGTTTTGGAATGTGCGAAACCGTGTAAAGGACGACCTGCCGAGAAGTCAAGCGTCGATGGAGGCGACTCACTTAGCATTTCAAGTTTGAACTGTTTTTTATTTATAAAAATGAATAAATTTCTGGCTTCAGAAGAGTTGCAAGAGAAGGCCACGAATGTTCGATTTCCTGACCGCTTTGCACAAATGGGACACGAAAAAGATGCAGGAAGTCAGAGAAGCGTCGAACAAAAAGTTGCCCAGGTTAATAAAACTTTTTGTAAGGAAAAAAATTTATGTAAATAGGCGTCGTCCGGAGTTCATCGAGATGGACCGTCAGCTGCTTCACTTTGTCAATTCTGCGGCCCTCGACAATGACCAACAGATCATCGTGTTTTTGGACGCAATTTCGATGGCACTTCAACGCCTTGAGCCAAACTTCCAAGCGGATGCCGGTGCTGAGGAGCCAGAAGAGATGACGGAAGAAAATGCGTACCAAAATATGCCACCAATTATGGAAGAAACAGGCAACGAAAATATGCCACCATTTTATTATATTGATCATGATTATCTCACCTAGTACTGAGCAGAAAATTGTTGAATTATTGATTTAATAAATATTCTTCCCCATTGACTTAGACGCTTAGAGTTAAAGAATTTATCACTGTTAGGAATCGATTTTGATCGATATTTGTGAATTTATTAGCCAATTTTTACCTTATAAATTAGTCGACACTCGGACCATTTTTCCCTTGGTCGACACTCGGAAGGGTCGACACTCAGACTGTCGACACTCGGACTATTTTTCCCTTAGTCGACACTCGGACTGTTTTTCCCTTGGTCGACACTCGGACGGTCGACACTCAGACTGTCGACACTCGGACTATTTTTCCCTTAGTCGACACTCGGACTGTTTTTCCCTTGGTCGACACTCGGACCAGTCGACACTCGGACCGGAAGCGGGCGCAGCCACCTTGGCGCGGCTGTTTTGGCGCGGCCACCTTGGCGCAGAGCCATTTTGGCGCGGCCATCTTGGCGCAAGCCTTTTTAGCGTTTCATGGACCATAACTTTCTTCTTGACCAATGAAATCCTACAATTTTGATGTCTCAGGAATGTAATTAATACATGAAAATTTCGGAAAATTTACGTAAAAAAAGTTAAAGGAGAAAAACAAAAATTAAGTAATTTTTTAGTAATTTTTTATCTTGTCGGCTTTCTATAAGTTCAAAATTGATTGTTTAAGCTTCTATAAGCTTTAAGCTTTCGAATGATACCAAAATTTTAGGAATTGATTAACCAAGAAGAAAGTTATGGTCCATGAAACTCCAAAAAAGCTTTGCGCCAAGATGGCCGCGCCAAAACCGCCAAGGTGTCTATGCCAAGGTGGCCGCGCCAAGGTGACCCGTCCCGATAATTTAATGACGCTTTTTTAATCTATTTCATGTTTTATAAGTCATTATAAGTTTTAAAAACCGGATTTCAATAATTTTGAATTTTCGACTTTTTGTTCGAATTCGAGTCCGGGGTCCGAAATTGGTCGAAATGGAGGTAATAGTAAGGTTTGTCCGCCCCCCCCCTTTTTCGAAAAAAAAATTTTGAAAAAATAAAAGTCATAAAAAACATGTTCTAAGGGGTTTTCGGGTTGAATATTGGCAAAAAAATTTTTTTCACTATCTCGTCATTATTTTGGACTTTTTGTCACTATTTTGACATTTTTTCACAACTATTTAGCTAAATACCTATTTTGAGTTTTCGTCACTAAAAGTTGCAGCCCTAGTGATCAGACAATACGGCACAATATCCATATACACTAGTGATCAGACAATGGTTTTATAAGGGCATGTGATCAGACAATATGGCACAATTACATATCCAAAAATCAATTCTTGATCACTAGCGTTGAGCATCAGTGAAATAGGTGTAGAAGCGCCTCGTTCATGTGTCATCTGATTGGTTGGTCAGGCAGCTCACTTCTGCGATGCAGTTCTTCCGGCTGTCGACTTCTGTGACGTGGCTCCAGCGGCGGATATCGCTCGCAGCGAAAGTCCCACCAGGTTTTGCACTTGCGCTCGGTCCCTGTTCCGGCGCGCCTTCGGGTGGTGCCATTGGCTGCGGCTCTTCTGTGTTCTAAAAAGGGGAAAGGGAAATTCATCATTTGGTTCCAAATGACGAAACAACACGAAGCCGTCTTACCTTTTTGCCGCCGCCGCAGCATTGCGCGATGGCCACCAGGCAGACAGCGGCGACGATCAGCATCAGTTGAAGAGGGATCAGTGCAATGAGCACCATTGCTTCGGAGTTGTTTGTTGACGGGAGCAGAAGACAAAGCAAATGTGAATAATGGTGGATGTGTGAAAGTGAAAAAATACTGGAATGTGTAAAAGTGAAAAAATCCACTTCTTATATACCAAAAAGTAGATGTTTTCGAACAAATTTACCTATCTATAAAAGCGATAATTGTGCCCAAATTTTTCCATTCACTTCCTCTAGCACAATCAACATCCCAACTATTATATTTATTTCTGTTATGCCCTTCATCTCCACTCCTCTCCAAATCATTTTGCGTCTATTGCTCATCGCTGTCATCTTTTTCAACTGTTGCCATGGGTAAACACGCATTTTCCTTTTTGCTATTTTGCACATGCCACATTTTCCCGCCTTTTCAGTGAAAAATCGCAAATGAAGCCTTCAACGAAGTCTGAAAACGACGGCAATTTGAAGCTGTGGCTCATCATTGGCATCGGAGCCGCAATTTTGTGAGTTTGCCGACTTTTCACAAATCTTCTGACATGAATCTTTTCCTCTCGTTTTCAGTGCGGTTCCCTTTGTCAGCATTGTGACCTTCTGCTGTGTGCTTTGGTGCCGTCGACGGCGCAGTCGCTCTTCCAGCTGGGACTTATCTGTGCTCTCGACAACATCGCGGGGCGAGTACGACGAATCAGCGCGGCCATTAAAAAGTGTGTCAACAAAATCGCAAGGAGGAGGAAATTCAACGATGCCGGACAGCCTAAAGTCAGCGGAGATCCCAACCGTGAAGACGAAGACGTCCAGCACTGTGGCGAAGATTCCGGATAGTCTTAAATCAGATTACAAATCGAAGACAATCCAGTAAGTAATTATGCGCGATCTGCGTCGCCGCCTTGAACAACAGAAAACGGGCGGCGGAAGCTAATGTCATATGTTGTATTTGATATGATATCGGACGAATTATTTACATTTAATTGTTGTTGTGTATTTGTGCCATTTTTGTTGTTGTTCTTTCATTCTCATTTCCTGTTATTATTGTGTCTGTATTCTATTTATTGTAGTTGATATAAAATTGGATTTGCTCCATTAAGTAAGAAGCATGCTTTGAACTATAGTTCGGATAATCAAAAAATGCAGGGCGTACTCGAAATTTTTTTTCTTAGCCACTGCCCGTTCATCGTATATTTCGGTTTTGTGCATCCCATTGAACATTTTTGTATTCATTAGCGAATATGTATGTTTAATAGTGCTAGGAACCGGATTGGGATCCGGGTCTGGAATCCGGGTTTTTTGGGCCTCACCGGATTTTTCCGGATTACCTATCCGAAAAAATCCCACCGGTAAATTTTGAAAAAGAAAACCCGGATCCGGTGTTTTTAAAACCGGATTTCCTGGGGTTTCAGGGTCGCCGAGTTGGGCTTGTATTGATAAAATACGTCAATTATGCGGTTCCCTCCGCTCATGTTACAAATTTATTTTTAATATTTTTCTTTCGAAATAAAATGTTTTTTGGCACTTTTCTAGGGTAAAAAGACGATTCGTTTCAGGCCATTTCGTTTTTTCCCCTATTCGTTTTTTACCCTATTCGTTTTTATTACCCCCATTCGTTTTTATTACCCCCATTCGTTTTATTACCCCCATTCGTTTTTTAGCTTTAAAATGTCAAACCCACTTTATTTTGATCATAATTTTGAATTTTTTCCTCATTTCTATTACAATAAAGGGATATTTTAGGTAGATAAAATGACTTTCTTTAGTAAGCGAATCGGCTCTAAATCTGTAAAGATCACCGAACACCCAGAGAATCCAAATATGTGCGACAGATGGACGAGTGCAGGACTAAGAAAGGAAGATGGACAGCGCTATGTGCGTTCGGGCTGCATTTTTGCCTGCCAATTCCAATGACTGAAGTTTTTGGCGTTGAGGTAATAGAAATTTTTTTTCAATGATTTTAGCTTTCGTTTAGGAAAGGCGAAAAGTTCAAGCCGAATTGGCTCTTGGTTCAAGGGAGAACATTGCTTCAGCCAAAGTAAGGATTGAGTGTCGGGTCGCGCAAAACTACAATAACAAAACGGAGCAAGAGAGGGAACAAATCCGAGACAAAGCATGCGGCAACGCAAAAGCGACGAAAAAGGCAAACAAGGAACAAATAAGTTTTTCATGTTCCTTTTAAGGCATTGTACCGCGCACAAGTGAAACGAACCATCAAAGTTCGTACGCTAAATGAATTACAACGTCCAGAAAGTGCTTCTTTATGGACAACTTTGAGAGGGAAATTGGCCCACCCGGGCAGTGACTATTTTCAAGAGCTTTTTTTACGTGATTGCTCGAATGAAATGGCATTTTTCATCGCCTCGCTAACTGAGTCTGCTCAAAAAATCAAGGATAATCGTTTGTGATGGCACCTTTAAAATGGCACCGCGGGGTGTATACCAAGTAAGAACGAATGAGATATGTTATGGGATTTATTTTTAACTAAGGTTTATCGCGTTTTCGGCTTTGTGGCTCATACACACTGTTCCACTGGCAACTGCACTGATGCGCGGTAAAACCAGTGCAATTTATTCCCACTTCTGGACAAAAATACGTTACAAATTGGATATGCTTCCCGGAAATTTAATGGGTTTTAAATTTAATTTTTCTAATTTGTTTGTTGATTTAAATACAGCAGGCGAACTTCAACCCTGTTCAACGAAATGAACTTGTAAGGCTTTAAGGCTTATTCATTTATATATTATTTAATCCATTTCTTTATATTTCAATCGACAGTTATATTCCACAATTATATTTCTTCGTTTATTCTCTTTCCAATTATCTTTCTCTTCTCTTTGGCTCCGCCTATCTCTTCACGGCTATTTAACGATCTCTTTTCCATTTATATTCATTCATTCTTCCATTCTCTTATTCAATCACTTTTACACCTTTATTGGAAGTAATAAACGATTGGTCCGAAGTGGAGTTGGTTTCTGGGTTGGGATTAGAGACTCGAACAAGCCCCCTCGTTGGGATAGGCGCCATTCCTTCGACATTCGATCGGCATTTCCCTCGTCCCTTCCCAAACCCTTCTTTCTTCCCTTTCCCATCCATCAATCCTCTTGGCCCAACACCCGTCCCTCATTAACTTGAACAAATCCTTATGGAAGATGAGTCGCGAATTTTGCTTGAACAAAGTTTGGACGAAAATGGCATTCTTACTGAGTTTACCTTTTGATGAAGACGGAGCTAACGAACTTCATAACTTTGGAGACTTTTTACATCAAGAACAAGATGAAAACAATATTATTCACTCAATATATGACGATGTTGATGTTGTTGATTGATTGAGTTATTAGCAATATATAACACTTTTCATTTTTGGTACCATTTCATATTCGCTCGGTAATAAAATTTTGTTACAACTTACTTAATCATATTTCATGAATTTGGTCGGATTCGGTACCTAAGAAATAATCTGGCCTGTTTGAGTGATTTGGATGGATAAAAGCGAATTTACAAAAAGTAAAATTTCTAGGCTTTAGGTTCGAATTCGGGTCCGGGTTTTGGAATTCGACCGAATGGGTGCTATTTTGTGATAAGCGACCCAAAAACTCTCCTAAACTTCATTTCTTCCCTTTGTTTTCCTTTGATTTTTCGTTTTTAAATCGAAAAACGAATGGGGGTAATAAAAACGAATGGGGGTAATAAAAACGAATAGGGCAAAAAACGAATAGGGGAAAAAACGAAATGGCCTGAAACGAATCGGGCGTCGTCCCTTTTCTAGTTGGGGCGCCCGAAAATTTTTATTTTTTTAAAGTCACTTTTAAATGTTATAAGGTGTTTTCGGATCTGCTGATCATGAATCCGACATTCATTTGTCCCAATTTCGAACCCCTGACTCAAATTCGAATTTTTTTACATAATAGTAAGTTCGGATTTTATTAGTCTTACTATCTAAAAAATATTATAGAAACCGTACTACTATTTTAAAATTCAAAGACCGAGTGGTTTTAAAAGAGTTTGAGTCATTTTAAAAGTGAAGCGCTTTGGCAAAAATTGAAGCGTCGACACAAAGAATTTGGGTCGGCAAAAACAACCATTGATAGTCACATTTCTGAATTTATTTGGCAAAAAAATCTAATTTTGCAAAAAAAAAAATTTCTCGAATTTGGGTCCGGGGTTCGAAATTGGGACAAATGAATGTCGGATTCGTGGTCAGCAGACCCGAAAACATCTAATAACATGTTTAAATGATATTAAAAAAATAAAAATTTTCGGGCGCCGCCAACTAGAAAAGTGCCTGTTTTTTTTTCTGTTACCTTCTAATTTGATCAGCACTTTTTCCCTTATGAGACGTTGTAAATTTTCAGTTAATCCGTTAATGGTTGGAGAAAGCACTCACCCGAAAATCAGTTTATCAGAATTGTTGGAGGTGCGTAGCGATGGTCTGACACCTTTTGAGCTTCTTTCACTCCTTTCATGTTCATGCGAATTCCTCGCTCGCATAAAAGACATTAAGAGCCAAGAGTGTTTTTTTTCGTTAAATCAAATTTTCCTGACGAGAGGGGGCCGGGTCGAGGTTAGTCCTAATTGGCCAATGCTGTAACAAGATAACACACACATGAAAATTCAGATTCATTTGACTTCCGATTTGCCGACACAATTTATGCCTCCAAAATTGTCTGCCGAACTCCAAAATGCAAGGGAACCCAATTTGGTCTGGTGTTTGGGCATGAGCTGCTTGAGAGTGAGAAAGTCTATTCAAAAGTATCGAACATTGTTGGTTCAGCTTACCCAAACAGCAGCCTATTCCGACGTGGCCCTCTTTTCCCTGCTCAATCTGATGACGGTTGGCCATGTTCCGTCAAGGCCAACTCTCTCCAAAGTGTGTCAAATGGTTCGCAATCAACTCGGCATTGAGCAGTTGGCCAAAAGCCAAGAAGTCATCTCAAACTTGTTCAAAGAAGTGATGGGCGATTTGGATGAGTTGGTGCGTGTGTTCAGCCTTTGGTGACTCTCCGCTCCGTTTTCAGTTGGCCGATCCTTTCGACGATGACATTCGCTTCTCCTCCAATCGCTCCTCCCAACTCAGTATCATTCCCGGTCCGGGTGCGCCGGAGCAACAAAAGAGTTAATCCACTCATTTCCATTGTGTTGTTAACAAACCATTGCAGGTGGCGTCAATGACAGTCAGCAAAATTTATTCGTTTCACATGTCACTGATCGATTACAAGGGGAATTTTTGTCTCAGGAGTCAGCTGTAAATCCTTTTGATTACGTAAGTTAGACCGGGGACAGCGAAACAGGGGGGGGGGGGGGAAGCGGGTGTCCCTCTCCCTCCATGAATGTCCCTGGGCAATGTTTATGCCACTAAATATATAAAAAAAAAATAAGTCAATTTCTTCGTTTTCTTTTCGCCGCCCCCTCCCCCCACGCACCCAACAAAAAGTTAACGCGAAAACAAAAAACACATTACTTGTAAAAAAGCCCCAAAAAAAGGGTAAATTTGAGAAATGCTTGTGATAAAGAGAGGTTGATGACGAAATAGTGCGTGGGGGAGGGAAACGATTTGGAGAGGGGGAAAGAATACACCCGACGTGAGGAGGAAAGGTCAATAAACCCCAAAAAGTCGTAACAATTAATTTCACTGACCCATCCCCGTAGAGAGTAGTTCGTATTCTCGTATTCAAATTCAATTCTTGGCACAATCACTGTTTGTTTAGGACTATCAAATTGACATTCCTGAAAAACTTCAATCGGAGAAGGACATGCCATTCCAACAATATTTGCATCAACCAATAGAACAGCCAAAACCCCATGAACAATCGGCGGACGAAGACGGGTCAACGCCGAGGGGGACAACACCCATTCCGAACAAAGACCAAATGGATGCCGACAAAGACGGAAATGGCGCAAATAATGAGGAAAGTGGAACAGACAAATGGAAAAAGAAACCGTCCGATGAACAGACGGAACAAAATGGACATTCCGAAGGAGGGCATCCGCCTAACGAGCAGCCACTTGAGGCGGAAATGCATGAAACAATTCGAAATCCCCTTCCACAACGAGCACAACCTCAGAAAGCGACCGGCCGTCTCTTTGCAAAAGCCGCACAAATTGGCAAAGTGCCGAGGGCAGTGGTGAGAAAAGAACCAGAAATTGAGGTAACTTTTCCTTCTTTGTTATCATAAATCTATCCCATGTTCACCAAAAACAGATAGTGTCGCATGAACCTGAAGGACGACTCGAAGTCCCCTTTTTGGACTCGTCCGATGGGGCCGTGTGTTGTGAGTCCGTTGCACCACCCGTCAGTGGCTATTCGCCGGGTACGAGACGAAAAATGCCACAGGAAAAAGTCAGTCAAAGGGAAGCGGACAAAGAGGAGCAAAACGCGCATTTCCAACGCAAAAATTCTCTTGAACCTTCGCGATGCAGCAAAAGGAGAGAAAGTGGCGGACGGAGAAGGGCACTCCCCGGCACAAAAGTATGCTATTATAATTACTCCTCGTCTTTCTTAACAATTATCAGTGTGATTTATTTAGTCCGCTTCCCTTCTTCCGACTGTGCCCGAATTTTTGAGTCCAACCGTTCGGCCAATCTTTCGTCTCAGAGCGCAGAGTTTGAAAAGGGTTCATCTTTTTTCTCAATTGCTACCATACATAAAAATGTCATTCTCTTTCATTGTCTCTCAGAAGAGGATTGTCTCCCTGCACCGTTCCGATCCGGCCGTGGTGTTTGTTCGTTTGCTGAATGGGCACATCGTCGAGGTTAATTGTCGGACCGACACTTCAGTCGGCGCGGTGTTTCATACTGTAGCCGAAGTTTGTTTCGAAAAGAGCCGAAAAGGAAGTTCACGAATTATCCCTCAGCATTTGGACATCACTGAACATTTGTTCTTCGGGTTGACGCTCCAACAGTCAAACGGGGAGAACCTTTTTTTGGAAGAGCATCAGAGACTCGAGAAATGGGCGCCGCCGGGGTGGAAAGGCGGGCCCGGGCTGAGGCGAAGCTTCGGAGCAGGCGGTAGTTTAGAACTTTTGTATTAGTCAATTGTATTTACGCATACAATAGTTTTATGCATTGTTCTAACTATTCTTTTTTATTCATTTTGCCTATGCTTTGCTTTTCTTTTGCTCAAGGCACTCTTTCCCGTCACTTGGACCATTCGACAGGCGCCGAGAACGAACAGTTCACTCTTTTGTTGCGATTTCGTTATTACCCAAAAAAGCGGGAATTTGTCAAGTAAACAGAAAAACAAAGATCTGACGATTGCTATTCACAAATTGCAGAACGGCAAATACAGCCCATCAATTGTATTTGCAACTTCGCCAGGACATTCTCAGCGGGACGCTGCGTTTTTCGCCCAAAGAACGCGCGATAGAAATGGCGGCTTTGGCATTATGTGCCGAAACACATACAATGCCAAAAGGAGACGAGGAGTACTTCCGAATGGAGGATTATTTGCCAATGGTGAAACACATTAACAAATTCTTTGAAATATTAAAATGATCTTTTGTAGAAATTTTATGGGATTGAACCAAACGAAGTCATTAAAACACAGCAGCGTATTGCCGAAAGGCACCGCCATTTGGCCGCTTCTTTTGGCTATTTAGAGGCGGAAGAACAATTCGTCGCGCGATGCCAAGCCGAGGTGACTCACACTCTTCGATCACTTTTTTCTCCTCTTATTTGTCTTATTTTACTTATCAATTTTGTTTTTGCAATTTTTTTTTTCTTTTAGCCACTTTATGGCGCCCATTTTTATCGCGTACACAAAATAAAGCCGAAGCGAGGCTATTCCGCACCATCTCGACCATTTTTGTCCGACTCACGTTTTATTGCTGTAATTCCTTCCGGAATTGGCACTTGTAGAGAGGAGCGAAACGGCACACAACGACTGCTAAATTCCATACACGAATGGTCCATTTACAATGGGGGGGGGGGGGGGGGGTTATAATTAATTCTGTGTGTTTTACTATATTCCAAATTAGGCATACCATTAGAACCCTCCAATTTGACCGAAAACGCTTCCTTTTGGGCACTATCGAAGAGAATATCGCTGTGGACCACGTTTTCTATACGGATCACCACTCAAAGTGCAATATTCCATCTTTTATTCCAAATAATTTTTACAAGGGCCTCTTATTTGGTTCGTTTTGCCGCCTCTCAGCACAGATTTATGCTCAAAATGCGTCAATGGCAGGGGACGCTAAACAGAATGCATTTGGTGGAATGGCAGAAGGATGTCGGTGTGGAGCAAAGAAGGCGAAGCGAAGGTCGAAGAGACAAACGCACGCGGAGGGAGGGGGGGGGGATCATAGAAATTTGACAGGGAAAAATCTTAAAAATTATGAAAAAGTTTAATAATTTATATTGTTTTACAAATATTCATATTCTTTTATTCTCAAATGTTTGTTGTGCTATTGAGCAAAACAATCATAGAAATTTGACAGGGAAAAATCTTAAAAATTATGAAAAAGTTTAATAATTTATATTGTTTTACAAATATTCATATTCTTTTATTCTCAAATGTTTGTTGTGCTATTGAGCAAAACAATCGGATTTGCCCTCGCAAAAAACAGCAACTCAATTTGAAAAGAATCTACTTAAACAATTATAGACACTTCAAATGAACAGCAAATTGGGGCCGTCAGAGACACGCGTCAGACACACGCCAGAAACTCCTCTCACCCACAGATGGGCATTAGCCAAAGTGTGTCTTCTTATTTTTAGCAATATAAAATTTCATTTAATCTATTTGGAAAGAGTTCGAAGACGCATTTCCCAATCATTTGGACCATTTATCTGACAACAATCGGCTGATGTTCGAAACGGAGAAGGAATACATTGAGGCACTAATTCCCACCCCTACCCCCTCTTTTTGTCAATCCTCTCTTTTATTTTTTAGTACTTTTATGGGTGTGAGGCACAACGCATAGACGTTCTTTTAGAAAAGGACCCAACGCAGGGGTTGGGACTGACTCTGATCGACGGCGACATGAATGGAGTCAAGGTGGTTTTTGGCATTGGTTCCATCCACACATCACAGTTTTTTAGACAGTGTTTGTAAAATCTTTGAGCCCAGAGGGTGACGGCAAGCGGAAGGGTTTGTTGGTCGGCGACTGTCTTCTGAGTGTAAATGGTAAATTCGAACGAATGAATAGGTGAATTCTTTCAAATTAGGTAGCCTAGTTCCTCAAAGTCCCGTCTCCGTTGTACCCAACCCCCGATAATTAGGCATTTTCCCGACCCCTGCAATCCCTTCCCCGAAAGGTCCGTTTGCTCCTTATTGGATGGATGAATTGTTTTTTGTCTACTAATGATTTTCCCCTCCCAGGCGTTTCCCTCTTCAACAAAAGCAGACACGACGCGGTCCAACTTGTCGCCAATTCCGCCAGGGAAGTGCGTCTTCAGCTGCTGCGCTTTCCGTCCGTCTCTGAAGTGCTCGCTCGGTGTTCTCCTTCTCCTCCGAGTGAGTTCCATTTATCGGGGATTCTGCATAAAATATGTGTCCCATTTACAGACTTTGACAAAACGCAAAATGAGAAGAACAGAGAAAGTGGGCAAATGCCGTCGTCGGTTGGACTAATGGGACGACACTTTGCCAATGCTTCGGTTAAAGAGACACGGACAGAATCAAACGAAGGAAAGACAAACGACGATGATTTGCGCAAAAAGGAGTCGACGGCAACTAATGAAAGCAAGTCTGTGGAGAAGGGGGTGGGAAGATATTGGTCAAAACCCATTTATTTATAACTGAAGACTCAGTTTGACGAGCGGAGGCACTCCTAATTCCGCAAATTCATTCGCGCAAAAACGTCAGCGTGCTGTTTCGGATTTTGGCGCTTCATATTTGCCCGCACTAAGAACGGACGACATTTTGGCATTAGGTCCCACAACCACGGGACGATTAAATGAGCGACCGCAGCGTTACAGAAGGCACAAGACAAGTGCCGGGTTCCCCGAGTTAGTGTGCCAAAATCACCCATTTTTTATAGTTTCATTTTTAAGTTCATTAGACTCGGATTCTGATAGCAGTGACGGCCAAAGTGATAATGCGAAAAAAATTACTGACTCGGCTCGACGAGGCGAATACAAGCCACAGTTGCCATCGGCACTTTCCATGTATTCATTTTTGGGTGACGAAGAGGAGGAAAATGCCGAAGAGGTGAATGCTCTCTCTAAATCGTCGGCTAATATGCGTTTGAACGTCGACCAACGGCTTCGCCCTCATTTCGACGAATGTTTCTGTTTGTCATTCGCCCATCACCTTCTCCGATGCCCTAATATTCAAATTTTCAGCAATTGACAGTCTTGACAAATCAAAAAACTCTTTCGGCGGTCAGTCTCCGTTTGCTTCGGCTGTTGAGCGTTTCGCTCGGGTGGACAAAGCGACAGATTCAATTTCGTGGAGCAGTGCGAAACTATCGGCGAAAGATGACAGACGTTTTAAAGGGTGCGTTTAAAGGACCGTTGCTCTTATGTTTTGCTCATTCATTGTCAGTAACAACAGCAGTCTTAACCTCGACTGGGCCAATTGTTTGTCCGACGTCGTCGGCGCCGTTTCTCCCGCCCCGTCGTCTTCGCCTTCACCACGGACTTCTTCGCCATCCGAACGAAAGCAAATGAAATTTATCATTCGAATTGCCCGTGTACCTTCCGTTGCTGCTTTGCCTTTCAAAGTCCGTGCACTGCCCGGAAAAGGCATTTTTGTGAGCGAAATTTGTGTTGGAAAAATACCCCAGTCGATCACTTTGCATGTTGGCGACCGAATTATCGCGGTGAGTGCTCGTGAGTTGACTTAACAAAATGTGCATTTACAGGTTGATGGGATGTCAGTGGTCGGTTACGCTTGGGAGCAACTCATTGCTAAGATAATTTTGGATGGGTCCGAAAAGGCCGAATTGGAACTGACAGTTGAGCGACCCGTAACGGAGGAAGACGGTGAAGCAGAGGGACAAACTTTGTCAGTGACGCTGGACAAAACACAGAGCGGCGCAATCGGTCATTGATACGTACTTTCATCATTAGAAATATTTTACAGGACTGAGTTTGGCCAAACGAATGGGCTCCGAAGGTGTCTTTGTGCGAAATATCGCGCCTGACTCAATTGCCGCACGGGAGGGCACCTTGCGGGTGGGGGACAGAATTTGGCGTGTGCAAGGGAAGCAAATCGCTACAGGAGAAAGTCCGGCGAATGTCGTCAAACGGCTTAAGGACTTATCTGGGCAGTTCAGTATTGAAGTGCGGCGAAGGAGAGAATAGGACAAACGACTCAAAACCGCAAAAATTGGCTCATTCCCCTACACATCATTCAGTTTTTCCATCTTTTAGCCTTTTCACTTAATATATAATATTTCTTTCCTTATCAACTCTTAATTGTGATATATACTTAATTCTAACACGGAAAGATTCTTAAAAGCTAAAAATTATTGTTTTATAATACATTTATAAAGAGAGCAAAGAAGAGGTGAACGGTGCATGGATTGACATATAAATCCATGGCATTGAACTCTGAAGGGATAGAGGCTGAAGAAAAAAAAACAATCCCAGAGTTTTTCATCCCCGGAAATTGTCCCAAATTTGCTGTTAAGAAACTTTGGAATCTCATTTTAGAAATTGTTCTTATTTTTGACCAGCGATGTTCTTCGGAAAATTTTCGATGGCATCCCTGGTTTTACACGACTTTAAAATTCGAAAGTTTATGGTAAGGATAAAAACTTAACCATTAGCGTATTTTCTTCTTATTTGATTAGTGATTTCTTTTTCATCAATGCCTTTCGTAATTGTTACACATACACCCCCATCTTTCTTCCGTGAGCACTTCGTTTCCCCCCCCCCCGCGGTTTTATGCGGTTTTTCTTTAAAACCTAACCACCTAGTTTTTTATAAAACGTGAAAAAATAGGGTTAGGGTTAGTTTCATAAAAAAGGGGTTAATTTCAAAAAAAGTTAGGTTAGGTTTCTAGTTTAAAAAATGTAGGTGGTTTTCAAAAAAACTAGGGGGGTAGGTTTTCAAGAAAACCGCATAAATTCGCGGGGGGGGGGGCGGAAACGATTCGGGGGAAAACGGCGGGTGAGGGGGGAACGAACTGCTCCGCTTTCTTTCCATGCTCCGAGTTTCCAAATTACTAAAATAAAATATCCATGTGAACAGATGCAGGTTTGAAAATTTATCAAGAAGATAAAATTGGTTGTTTCCCCCCATCAAACCACCCGCATTTCGTTCATTCTTTCCTCCGCTTTCGTTATCACGCATAGAATTTGCTCAGTTCACGCATCGCCTCCAAAACATCGCTTGGGCGCATCGACCTAACAAACATTGAAGCTAATCGGTCTCTCAAACGAATTGTTTACTCCAAGATTTTCTTGCGAAAAACGTCGAGCTGTTCTTGGGTTGCACTGTGCCCCCCGTCGTGTGGCAATTGGACGCAGGCGAAATTCAGCCATTGTTCCGTTTTCTATGAATGAAATGAAATTATTGTCAGCAATTATTCCGAGTGGGTGGACCTGTTTGTCCGTTTTGAGTAACTCATGGACGATTTCGGCCATTTCTTTGCACAACGAATTGGAGAGATGGAAAAGCGCGGCACTTATAGAAGCAAATAGGAGTTGGGGCCCGTTTTGGGCAAGCAATTGGCGCACTCTTTCAGTCAACTCCTTCGAAAGTGCTTGGCTCTAAAAAATTCAACTGAATCATAACATTTATTAGTTCGGATTTTCCTTAAAAATCTTCTAAAGATGGAATGATTAAATAAACTTACGCGTTTTCCTTTCGCTACTGCAATGATTTCCATCACAAACTTCGTAACCGATCTGTTGGCGTCTTGGTGGTTAAGAACGAGTCCATGAATAGCGCCCTGGAGAAGTTGGACCACAATCGGATGCGAAAATAAAGTGGTCGGAGAACGCTGTATTTTGAAAGAACTACATTAGACAACCAATAGGAAAAGCGCTTTTAGCTTTTCCAAAACAATACACCTGAACAAAACGAATAGCCAATCGGTAGAGATCGTCCACAGTGTCCGGATGGTCACGCAGTCCATTTTCCGAATCAGCCGCCAAAAGGGCAAGGGATTGAGTCGCCAAATTCTTAAGACCACAGAGTATCAATCAAACTGAAGCCCCGTCGGTGTCCAACATCCAACAATTGGAGCATTCCCGGCTGAAGATGGGCCATTGAGCCGTACTCATCCACCATAATGCTGGACAGGTAGAGAAGGCACGAATGCGGAAACTGGCTAAAGGTGAGCATTATTTGGCTCGCAACCGGCTCAATGAACACGACGGACTGAGAGCCCATCGAACGGATCAAAAACCGAATGGTTCGGCACGCGTGCTCAACGACCCCTTGGGAAAAGAGGTGAAACTGGAACATTACTTATCGCTCACTTTGCTGCGTTTGATGGCGCTGCAGAGTTGCGAGTGAACATTCCATAGCATTTGAACAGAGCGAAAGCCAAGGGCACTCGGGAGGAATTTGTTGCTGCTCATTGGCCAACTGTAAACAAAACATGGGACAGTCGCATGATTGTCCTTTCTAAAAATTTACTTGCCTGTTTATAAGCCAATTGCTGTTGCCATGGGCGGAGGGTGCGCCACACGTCGGCAAGTCTGTCCAGCCAAAGCACGGGGTCGGTCTGCAATTTGGCCCAACTGTCGGGACCATTCTCTTTATTATCTTCGAATGAAGTCGATGGAGAAGCAATATGGGAAGAGTTTTGTCCAATAGACCGTTGGTTCAGCTTAATATTTCGGATGAAATGAATCTTCACTTTTGTGATTAACACCTCTCCAAGGCGGGCAATAAACGTGGAACAAAGACGACCAAGACAACCGCAGAGTTGGGGGGCAGGGAGGTCGTTGATCAGGTGGGCAGATGCTTAAACAGAGGCAGACAATCAGCGAAAGTAAGGAGGAAAAGCATTTGAATGAATTGAAAGATGGACTCTCCAAATTGACTGGTCCCTTTTTTGATGGACTCTCACCCCTGAGCAAATGGTGCGCTGCCATTTCCATTTCCTGACCATTGGCGTGCGCCTGTTCGACCCGTGCCAACAGTTCATTCAAAATCGACAAGAACTGGTCGTGAAGACTTCGTTTTTGTACCTGGATTGAAAATTCTCTTCAATTTAAGCCATTTCGGCACCTCGTGCCATCCGCGTTCCATGAGTTGTTCCAAACACTCAGAAATTGTCAGCGCGAGAATTCCCTGGCAAAGCCCAAAGAGAGAAACAAGCCAATTGAAAATGCGTTCTAAAGACCATTTACAGAAAATAAAAAACAAAAGAAAAACCGAACCGGTGTATTCCCAGTTGAATTCCAGCCAGTTTTGAAGATTGCCAACCAATTGGACGCTCGTCTTCAACAACTGCCGATGAGTGGCCAAGACGGGGAATTTGAGAATGGCATCCAACAGAAGAGGAACCACCGAATGCTCAGTTCTGGAGAGAAGTCATTGCAGAATTTAGTTCAATGATTTGCCTACTTACTCGGCAATGTTTCCTACAAACGCAGAAATGATGAACAAAACAGCCTCCATTTGATCCCAACTGTCCGAACAGTTTAGCACCTCCACCAAACGTTTGAGCAAATTGACAGAGCCAATGATGAAAGTCTGAATGTCGGGGAATGAACACACCAATAAATGATAAAGAAAACTTGCCACGTCTTTTACACTTTCTTGTGCCTTTGACCGGAAATCGGCGTGTTCCGAATTTCTGTCAAGCAATTCCTGCGAGTCGGACTCAACCCGACAATGTTTACACAGCGAAAGAATGTGTCTGAAAGAAAGAGGAGAGAATTTACAGGAAGAAAAGGAGTCACTTTTCCACGTAAGGAGTGAAAATGCATTGGAGTTGATCGAATTCAGTTTCATCGCACTGATACAAATATTCGGATAATTGATACCACACATTGAAACTCATTTCACACAGCTAAATAAAAATTAGCTTTAATTTGGTTTGCCCCTCCTCCCCTTTACCGAATAATCATGATAATCATTGGCCATCTGAAGCATGTCCAGCATTCGTAAGTCGCCAAATCCCTTACGGGGATTATTGGCCATCGCAGTGAGAAAAGCGTTGGACTGTTCAGCATAAAGACGGGCGAAATTTTGCAACCTGAATCAAAAAATAAATAAAAAGTAATGCACTAATTGTCACACTTTTCCGAGTCCTCTTCTCTCATAGCCAAGCGAAATGCGTCGGCAGTTTCGAAAATGCCCTGTTGCAACAGTAAGGCAAATTCACTTTGCTCCCTGCTCATTGTCGACGTGATTTTCTCGTCGTCGATCAGTTGGAGCGCATTAACCGCACATTCCGTGGCGGCGTCGTGTAAATGCTGAGAAGTGCCGGGTTGGCTGAGCACAGAAAGCACCGAACGAAAGAACGGAGAACGAGTGAGCTGAAAGGGCAAAAAGGGAGAGGAGTTTGAAAGGGGGGGGGGGGGGGGTGAAAACGAACAATAGCAACGGGACAGCGAGGGTTCAGTAGCCAAGAGGCCAAGCAATTGACGGCCTATTTCGAAAAACGAGAATAGAGAGAAAATGAAAAAAAAAATACCTGAGTTCGAAAACCATTCTCCTCTAACACATCCAAAGAGCATAAATGAAACTAAAAAGCTTTGTATGGAGTTTTTTTCTTTTTGAATTTTCGATATTGAGATTTAACATAGAGCATAAAATTATCCCAATTCTTCTCTATATTTGAATCTTAAAACCCCTTAATTGGTAAAACTAAAGAAAGTTATAAAATCTGAAACAAACCAAAAAAACGGACAGTAATTATGTGCCGACCTAATAAAAGAAATTTTTAGCAAAAACTAGACGCTCCTGGGTGGATTCGAACCACCAACCTTTCGGTTAACAGCCGAACGCGCTAACCGATTGCGCCACAAGAGCAGTTGTCGGATATGATATTATAAATTATCCAAGTGCTTACTATTTTATTGAGCAGTGTCTCTGTGTGCTCCGCCAATTCCTGTTCGATTTCAATCCTTCTATTTTCGCCAATTTTGAGTTTGCGACTGTATAGCTCTTCGGGAAGTGCTTTGAACAGAGAAATAAGAATGGCGGGATTGGAAAACGAAGTGGGCGAGGAGTCGAATTGGACAAGTATTTGGGCGATAAACCCTTTCCAATCGACCACTTGGATGTACAAGTCGGAGAGGGCTGAAGTGAGTTGAGTGATTATGGCAATCGAATTATGGCCCAATGTTGTCTCAATTGAACTGAAGGGACGGAAAATGACGAAACATTTTTCGGATCAGCTGAGACCTCAGCCGACTAAGCAGAGAGTCGCGTAAAGGTGCGATCGCGTCATTGGGAAGTTCCCTGGCCGAGTTAAGTACTTTCGCACGAAGCGTTTGCGCAGCGAATAAACACGCTTCAAAAGAATGACATTCGGCAAGCATTTGGTCGGCCACAGTCCAAGCATAAACCTGAAGGGTGTCAGCACAATAAAAGAAACAGTAATCCGTATTTCAAAACCGATTTTTGGAATTCTTCAAGCCATCTTGATGCCTGCATGTTTTGCTGGGTTTCATTGCTTTGCAGGGCTGACAATGCTTCATAAACGCGCTCGGCGGTGAATGTCATTTTCAGAAAAATGGAAGATGAAAAAACTTTTTAAACAAAAGATAAACAAAGTAAATGGCAATCCGATAAAAAAGGTGTATTAGTTATAACGGGAACTAAATATTTTCATAGATTTAATAGTGTTATGAAACATAAATATTCAAATAAAAGATAAAAGTCCGGTATGAGCTTCCAAAATTGCTCGCGCACACCCAATTCGCGCCAAATAACCGCCGGCAATGGATGAAGACGGCGCCTGTCGAACAAACTGCAAATACCCCAGCCGTTCGATTTCTTCGTCGCTCGGAAGAGGGGGTCCGTTAAGGGAAAACGTCGGCTGATTGTGGTAGTAGGGCTTTCCGCTGGGCCGGATGACCCCGAAGGTTGCCCTCTCCTTAGCCCTCTGCTTCTCTTCTGAAGGGATACGTCCTTACAATTGGTCTTCCCTCTAACTAACCCTGTTTGTCCCGCTTTCGGCGTATCATCTCCTCCTTGTCCGCCATTTCCTGCTCTATCCGTTTTCTTCGTTGTCTGTCCAACACAACTTCTGCAGGCAAATCGCTAGCCTTTAGTTCGTCGATGATGGCTTTCGTGTCGAATTTGACACTTCCCGGACGCTCTCTCCTTTCGGCCTAAAATGGTCAGTTGTTTGATTTCCCAAGTGAGGTTTGTCTTACATTTTCCTCCTGCACTTTGCTCCTTCTTAGTGTCTCCTCTTCCAACATCGCCTTCACCCACAAATCGTCTTTCGTTGGCCGTCTTCGATTGCGCTCAATCGCTTCCGCATATTTCTCTTTGAAAGTTTGCACTTCCTGTTCCGTTTCTTCCACCTTTAACTCGTTCACTAATCTTAATTTTCATTTTCCTTCTTCCAACTTTTGAAGAACTGCGACCTGAACACGATTTCCTCTACTCTTTCCAAATAATCGTTAAATTCTCGCAACGTCATAAAATCATCTTCTTGAAGGTTATAAGCCTTAAATCAATTTTATTAAACAGCCCAAAAGTGTTGAATGTTAGTTATAATAGCGAGTTTAAGTTAATAACTAATTAGGAAATTTATATTTGGGAATATTTACAACCGAAAACCATTCACTTTTGCAAGTTTTTTGCGAACAAAATTTTCACGCTCCACTCGCGGGTCGTCAAACTGTTGAATCCAAAAGCCGGACCTCTTTAACATTTTGCCGCATCCATCATAAGGACACGGAGCAACATTTCTGGCAAATAAATTTTCAACGCAATTTTGGCATAAGGGGTGACAGCATTCGTTGAGCATCATAACCTAAATTATTGAAGGATAGCCGCGACTACAAAGAATTAAAGTACCAAAGCACGATTTTGAAATTCACTCGTTTTACATTTGGGACACTTTCGGTAATTATCAGTAGTCATTTTAAGACTAACAAATGAAATGATTATTTTAGATTTTAAAAATAAATAAATATCTAATGCCTATTACCTAATTTATAGGTAGGTAGGTATGGTATTTTTGCGGACGACGGACCATTCGTTTCAGGCCATTTCGTTTTTTCCCCTATTCGTTTTTTGCGTGTTATAAGCATAAGAACTGTCTAACCTACCGCTGTCTGCGCTCCAACGCAAAAAAGGGTTAAAAAAACGAATCGGGGTAAAAACGAAATGGCCTGAAACGAATCGCTTTTTACCATTTTTGCTGCTGTTATTTATCTATCCACTTCTTTCCACACTCTCTAATATTTTATAGCGACCGATGCAAGAATAGTTCTAATCGTTTTTTAAGCGTTTTATTATCAAATAAAAATTTTTTTTAATATTTGTTTGATCAGCATTAATGTATTGAACTTATACCTACATAAGTAAGTTACACAACATTAATGCCATGAATAGACACAATGACATTTACTCTCCTGACGGCGTTCCCGAACAAAATCATACTTATGTTCATTCGGCCAATAAACTTGGAGCCAAATTGCAAACACAAGACATTGTAAGTTTATTTTTAATGTATTAATAAAGATAATTAAATTCAGATCGGGCTTTTTATTTTTTTCGCACTCCTCCCAGTGGGATTTCTGTATGCTGTCACTTTTCCGCTTTCCTTTTTGTTCGAACCGTTCAGCAAAGTGAGACCAAATTTTAGATACTACTTTCATTTGGTCCTATATTTTTTTTCAAACAAAAAAATCAGAGAAGAGAAATAATTTGTTTCCATATCTTGTTTTATGAGCTTGCTTGAACGTTTATCACGGTTGATTCAATTGTTTTATATGCTCAGCAATGGCTGAATTAAGAAAAAATAGGACCAAACTAAAGTTGTACTGTATTACCTTTCACTTTCTTCATGGTCTTACATTATTTTATTTTCATGGCTGGTTGCTGAGGGTAGTTCCCTGCTCACTTCTTGGATTGAATGTGTACCTGAATGCACTGATGATAGTCAAAATGGGCCCAAATTCTTCCGGCAATATTTTGCCATCGGTGGTGAAAGCCAACTTTCATTTCTGCCACATTTGTCAATTAAATTCGCCTCCGCGGTCATTCCACTGTCCAGGTAATACAAAATTAATGCAAAGGGAATGGCCAAATTGGGAAATATATTTTTTTCCCCTATAATAATTTGCAAAACAGTTTGTGATTTTTGCGTCTTCCGCCGTGACCACCATTGTTCATTTATCGCTTCTTGCGTTGGTCACTTTAATCAGCGTTATTTTGTAGCCGCTGTGGTTAATCTGTGGCCTGTTTCCTTTTTCTGCTGCGTGTAAATTTTGAATATTTCGGGTTTTGGCCTAATAACGTTTCCTCTGGTAGAAGACCCTCCCCACCCATTGCCATATAAAAACCCCTAAAAAATCAAAAATTTCCTTTAAGCCTTAGAAATATCTCCGATGAACCAAATAGATTGCACAATTAAATATTCTTTTACAGTTTTCCAATTTCTTGAAATTCTGATTTTTTAAATAATAAGTTACTGAAAAATGCAACTTTGCATAATTACTTAGTTATTTTCGACATAATCCTCCACTGTTGTCCGAATAATAGTTATTTTCGACATAATCCTCCACTGTTGTCCGAATAATGCTTTCTGGTTAATATTTGGATAAATAGAGCTTTGAAATCTAAGCAGCCCGAATCATTCTATTTCGGAGAATGAAGAGACATACGAAAAATGTCGCTGCCGTCGAAGTTGCCATCGCTGAGTTTTCCAAATCCCAAGAAAAAATGGAAGAGGGAAATGGATGGGGGAGCAGAAGATGGAGAAGAGTCAAATAAAGCTATGATGGGAATTTCTAAAATTGACAAATGTAAGAAAGAAGCTGTCTGGTTAAAACGCCAAGAGCTGGGTTGATAAGATCCATAAAAGAACGGGGGTGCTCAACTGCGGACCGACAACTGCGGACCAGCCAACTTTAGAGCCTCATAACTTTTTCCTAACTTGATCAAATGCTTAAATTTTGCTGACATTCGAAAGGCCTTCAAAAACTCTATTAGCTCTTCTAAAATTTAAAAAAAATTACTGAGCATAAAAAAATTACACAACAAAACTCACAAAAATTCTGGCTTTTTATGGCTTTTTTGCAAATTTCAAATTATAACTTTTTGGCCAGTTATTATATCGCTTAACAATGTCTTAATGGAAGTTTCAAAACACGTAGAGCAATCGAATGTAAGCAAAATTTAAGCATTTGATCAAGTTAGGAAAAAGTTATGAGGTTCTAAAGTTGGCTGGTCCGCAGTTGTCGGTCCGCAGTTGAGGTACACCCATAAAAGGAAAGGGCTGATGTGCCTCGGTAGCTCAATGGTAGAGCTGCCCACGGTTTGGGTGGAGGTGTGGGTTTGATTCCACCCGAGGCTAGAATACCCGGGTCTTCTAGTAGAGGAAATACGGTATTCGTTATATGCTCTTCCCATTTCCGTCGGTTTTTGTTCCACTGATCAGTGCTTTCCACCCCCTTTCAGTTGGAATTGGAATGCTCTTCTGCTCGCCTTTTCCCCACTCGAACTGTCCGACTTGTTAAAATGGGTCTTCCCCCACATGGCTTTGCTGTTCCGCTTCATCTCTCTCTACCAATTTTTCGTTATTTTGGCTTTCGCCTTTTCTTTGGTCACTTTGCTCTTCACTACTTATTTGATCGTTGCCCAATTTTTCTGCTTTTGGCATGGTCAAACACGTGTCGAATATTTGATGGTTTTTAACTTCCCATACATTAATTATGTTCTTTAATTTTCTATCACTTAGGATGTTCATGCCTACAATTTGTCTTTCCGGGAAAATCTCAACGCCTGTCTTGGCACGCGGTGGCCTCTTATTTTTCTTTCTCCCTTTATCCCGTCGTTGTTGGAATCCGATGGCACTTTTTTCAGAACCCGCGAACGGGAAGCGGTTGGGAAATCGATGAAATACTTTTAGAATGATTTTTAAAAATGCTATTTTTGACTTAATGCTTTAATACAGAGTTGGGATCTGTCAAGCATGATTTCAAAGGACGGATAATGGGATTTTAAAGGACATGTGGGGAAAATTTTGTGATTTAAAAGAACACACTAAATTTTTATCATATGCAATAAAAAGTCGTTTTTTTATTCAAATGTTTAGATTTTTTTACCAAGGGGGGGGGGGGGAGCGGCGGAGGCGGTGCCGATAGGCGCCGCCGGAAAATTTTTGAAAATTATGGTCTGCTTTTTTAATAGATTTTGACTATAAAATGGTCAATTTTGTGCGCAAAATGGCAATTTCAAAGGATGTCTTTGGAAATAAGGACAATTTCAATTTTCTAAGCAGCGAGGCCCATTTCAAAAGACTGTCCTTTGATTCTAAGGACAGGTCCCATCCCTGCTTTAATAACAATGCTTATCTCAAAATGTTTTTTTTTGTGTCATGCTATTTATCATATATGTATTTATACCCATGATATATAAAACAAGTTACAACAAAGAGGAAACAGCTGTACTCTGGGACCAACGCAAAACTAACTACCCATTGGGCAAGCGTTATATAATTTAGATAAAAAAAAAATTGTAACAATGAACGTTGAGTAAAAATTAACATTATTGTTGGTCAGAGAAATCAAGATCGTTCTTTTCGTCGTTTATCCAACATCAAGAAATAGAGACATACAGCAATTTGAATGGTTTATAATTAGGACAACATCTAGCGCCACGGTTTTTTCCCATTAGTCCCAGACTTAACGGTGCATGGTTGGTCTGGGTGGCAAGGTGCGCTCTCCCTCACTTGATTCTGCTTCCGAAATGTTAGAGCTACTGCTTGAAGAACTGCTTGCCAGGGAAAAGTCCTCATCCGGATTCTTAACAGTGATATATTAAGTTTCGGTTTTATATAGTATCTGGGTTCAAGACAGTAACGAGGAGCGGTACACCCCAAAGCTCAGCCGAGACAAGTCAGTCGCAAACAAAAAGAAAAACAATAATTCTTAAAAAAACAAAAAAAAAAAATTTTCAACATTTTTTTTTCGAAACCCTCTAATTTTTTTTTTTTTTTAATATTCTTTAAGGCAAGAATTTTTTGAAAAAAAAAATCGAAATTTCTTTCCTGGCTGAGTTATGTCACGATTGAGTTACGGCCGGCTGAGCCTTCTCCTGTTTCCGAACCAGGGGAGAAGGAATTCCAATCTCGGAAAAAAAGGTTAAAGCCAAACAAAAATGAGATGCTCATGTCGGCACTGGCAGGAACCATTTCCGTGCTCATGTCTGTTAAGGAATTAAATTCTGCCAGTTTACTCGCCTGTTCGTCCTGGTCCTCTTCGTCTAAGTCTCTGGGGTGCACGGTGCGCTCTCCCTCACTTGATTCTGCTTCCGAATTGTTAGAGCTACTGCTGCTACTACTTGATGAACTGGTTCCCAGGGAAAAGTCCTCATCCGGATTCTTAACAGAGACATATTAAATTACGATTTTATAGTGTCTGGGTTCAAGACCTTTACCAGGGGAGGAGGAATTCCCCTCCCCCCTCGAAATGAAAATTAAGCAAAAGAAATGTGTGATGTTAACGCAGCACGCATTTTCTTATTTTTTAGTTCGACCAACTCCGAACACCTGACACGAATTCGAACAAAAAATCGGAAATAAATTTTCGAAAAAGGGAGGTATAAACTGCACTATTACCCCTATTTTTCTTGATTAAATTGGAAAAAAAACTAGGACGAAGAAAATTAAATTCGGATTCCTCCTCTGCAACTCTTGCTCGTGTCTGTTAGAGTTGTATTAAATTTTGCCAGTTTACTCGCCTGTTCGTCCTGGTCCTCTTCCTCTTCGTCAAAGTCCCTCCGGCGGCCAATTTCGTAAAGTTTAAAGAAATTTGTATCGTCATCAGATCGTCCGACTTCAATAAGGCCAACGAAATTGTCGGTATAACCAGCGCAGAAATCCAAAATTGGTTTTTTGGTGTCAACAGTCGTTATAACCTTTAAAAAGGTTAGTAGAGATAAGAAAACACCATATAAATATGGTACTTGGTAATCGGTTGAGTCAAAAGAGCGAAAGTAATTCCCAAACATTTGCTGGAACCGATCATCAATTTCGTCAGCGGATTGGTGCACAATGCCGTATAAAATTGAGCCTGTTGCATTAAATGCGACTTTGCACTGATTTAATGCCGGCACCGTATGCAGGAGACGATGAGTTCTCAAATCCCACTAAATAAATTCACATAAAAAGACATTATTTGGGCATACTTTTAATTCGGACAAACCACTTCGCAATTAATAATCACTTCAGTGCCCCGTGGGTGGAAAATGCCACTGTTCTCCGGGTTGAGCTTGTCAAACTTGTGCACTACTTTCCCACGAGCGCCAATACGAGGGTCGAATAAAATGCCGTCATTGAGCACCAATTCGTCCATTGGATCAAAGTAAGCCTTGTTCCGAAGATAATGATTAGCCAACCGCTCATCGTACAGTTGCACCACCGGTGCTGCTGTTTCCGTGTCATATATCTCAAGCAAACAAAGAATTATTAAAGAGCCATTAACAAACGAACAGTGGCGCGAGGTCCTTGTGTAGCAACTATTTGATTTGTTGACAAATTGGCAAATTCGACTGACTCTTCGTCGTTGAAATCAATCAAATGTTCATGAATTGAAAGTCCTTTTTCGTCCATCTTCCAAAGAATGCAAAAGGGTTTCACATAGGCGGACGATGTTAGCATCAATCGGTCCTTAGATTGGAGTAACATATGATTAGGATATTGCGTTGGTTATTTTTGTTGTTCTACAAACCTTTGATGGTTGGATAGTTTTAATCGCAGAGTGTTGCGCATTGTAATTTGTTTCTACTGTACCACTGTGAATGTTAAAGACGAAGATGTCACCAGCATACGTACCCAAAAAAGCATGGTTATCTGTTGGCTAAACAAGCGTAATATAAAATTTAGAATTAAATTGAATGTGACAACCGAAAAGGCACAACATGTAAGTGCTTCAGACTCTTCACTAAACGCCTTCCAATGTCTGAATCTGCTGAACACCAATCGTCGGTCTGCTCGACGAAGTGTGTCCATGGTGCACCGATAGGAGGGACTTGGACGAGACAGAAGTCGACTGACAATATTTGTTTGTGCGGGGTACAACATTTTCGGCTCAGGACAACGATGAGGGCTTAAGAAGCAAGGATTACACTTAGAAAGCAGAAAAAAACTCACTAGAAAAGGGAAAAAGGGGGACAATTTGCGACAGGAACACGACACATGAAATGCTCATTTCTTAAAAAAAAATTTTTTATGTCTCATTAAAAAAGCGTAATCAGTACCTGAAATAATTGATGACAATTTCACTGAGTGATTTGTGTGGGCGAATTTTGAGGGAAAAAGCATTATTCGAATTTGCGAGTGGTGTTTGTTGTGACAAATTGGAAACAACGGAGAAGTTGGAGGAGCCTGTTGAAAGAGTGTTGTGAGCCGATGAGTGCAGTTTCAGAGGAAGCCGACTGCCAGAGGCGATCGGTTTCGAGGAGGAAACCGTCTGCGGCCGAGGTGTAAACGGTTGCTGGTGGGAAATTGGAATGTCAGCCTTGGCAATCCGTCGTGCGAGAACATTGGCGAACGCAGCTTCGTTTTGACGTGGCTTAATTCAAATGAATTACCATTTTTTATCAATAATTAGTGAATTTACAAATCCGGGGAGAGTAGCAGGTGTAGAAGGAATGCGACTCGCAGGAACGTTAGGCAGTTCGCCTTCCATTTGAAGCTGTTTGGCAGTCCTTTTGAAGCCAATATCACTCAGATGTTGGTAGATTAGTTGCAACAGCTCCTTTTCGTTGAATTTGATGTGAGTTTTCGCGACAACGGCAGCTCGCCAAAGATGCTCCTGAAAAAAAGATGATAATTCTCATCAAAAATTGAAGAAACGACCTGAGTCATTCCTATGGCAAACTCCTGCAGCTTGGTCTGACTAACGCACTCAATTAATTGGCGTGCATGTTCACAAAAGCGACTGTGTTCAATTCGCTTTTCAAGGAGAATAGGCGATTGAATTAATGCTAAATAAAAAAAACAAAGGCATAGCTAATTCAAAAAAAAATGACTTCGGGATTTTTCTGCTGACAAGGTCTCATTTTTTTTTCCTTTGGCTCACAATCAACCGTGCAGATAAAGTAAGGGTCCGCCGATGCAGCAGGGAATTTTTTGAAATTTAAATACTAAATTTTATAAGTTGTCTATTTCTTTTCGAGTTTCAGGGGGGGGGGAAGTCCCTGCCATTCTGGCTATGCATTTCGAAAAAACACCATTTGCCAATAAAAACTCACTGATAAGTTCATTATTTGCAATAATTGGTAATTTGCTCAGAATTTGGCGGACCGGTTCAAATCTAGCGATGCCGTTCAGTGCACGGCAGGCCAATTCCCGGATAGAGTCCGCTTCGGTTGCGGGTTGTTGCTTATGCAATAAAGTGGTGAGAACCTGAAAATAATACTGAAAAAACAAAGTCGAATTCAAAGTTGACCATGATCGCGTTGTTCTGCTGAGAACACTTCCATATGATTTTAAGCACTTGCAAAGGAGTGACGAATAATCGCGTGTTTTGTTGCAAGAGAGGGAAGGACGAAGTCGAAGGATGCGCACCATCGCCCAGCGGTAAATTGGCGGGTGGAACAGAGAGTTCTTGAGGAAGCAGGTCACGTTCGAAATTGGGTGTGAAACGATAATGGAGGCCCAAACAGCCGTTTCCCTAAACAAACAAGCAAAATAAAACACAAAAAACAAAAGAAGCCTAACAGCACTTGATTGGTTGGACTACACAGAGAGTTGATCAACACCTCAAGCGCCAATCGCTGTACTTGGTTATCGTTTATGAGAAAACCCTCAGCCAATTCCATAATGAGGCTGTTCAAGTAGAAAAAGAGCATAATACTAAAGTAAGAAATACCCAACCAACCTAATCCCCTGGATAGGTGATGAACGAATTTTCATTGTTTCGCAACTATCCAATTGAACTTTCGGCGATACGGTGGCTAATCGAAAAAGTTCCAACAACAGTTTCAATGTCTCGAATTTATTAGCGGAACGTTCCCAACTATTCCAGTTTGGATAATTGGTGATGAGGTTGAACAACAGTTTGAATACGCCCAAATTGCGCATCTCTTCAATCGGGCGCCAATTGTGATGGTGTGGCTGAAGCATGCATTGGCTCTTTATCAGATAATCAATGCAGCATTTCTCTGTTTCATCGTCCAAAGACATAGGCTAAAATGGAAAAATTAATTATATAAACTATGTCCTAACCTTTGAATATGGGTGAGAAGTGCTCGGAATGGCGCATGGAATGGAAGGAAGACGGCAAATGCCCGCCTGCAATTGATGATGACGGCCACCGATTGACCGCTTAATTTGTTCCATTTTGAGGAAGACATGCGATGACAAATAACTGAAGAACAAATGACCAAAATTGGTAAAAACCTGACTCGTATTGGCCGAATCCGTACAAGCAACCCCTCGTACTTTTTAACCCAATTTTGCGTTGGAGCGCATACAACGGCGGTTAGACAGTCCTTATACTTATAACACGTCAACAGTACGAGTCGGAGTTGTACGAGTTCGACCAGTACGAGTCGGTCGGGTGTCGTCCCCAAAAACTCAGAGAAAATACACCAAAACTAGATGACTTTGATTCATTAGTCAATTGTTATCCTGAGATCCTTTTTAAAAACAACCCACGTCCGAAAAGCAAAGACTGCATTTTTAATAGTGACAATGCTTTGTGCGATGTGGTCGTCGTTGAGAAGATCCGACCCGTCTTCTTCAATTCTTTGCAGAACGGTCAAAGTTGATATGTAATTGTAAAGACGGCGAAGACCGTCGTGTTGGTCAAAACGGTCCAGGATTGGACGGAATTGGAGGGCATGAGCAAGAAACATCGCAATTGAGGCACGGCCGCTCTCATGGTTATGGTCAAGGGCATAAAGAGCGTAGTCGATGACTTCATCCAACAATTGGTCCGGTAAATGGCACACCTAAACTTCATAAGCTAATAAAACCAACACGCGTCTCAACCTTTTCCATTATATCCGCCGAATAAGCCAAGTAGTAAAGACAAGTGGTCACTGCAGTTGAGGCGATTGATTTGCGATTGATTCTCAAAAGGCGTTGAATTCCCTGAGCAGCAATAAATTCCCAGGCAAATTTTCGGTGTATAAGCAGTGAAGAAATGTAGCGAATGGCATCGAAAAGCAACCGAATATCCCTACATTTGTGGTTTGGACCATCTATTTCCAAATAATTCAGAATGACATCAAGTGCGTGGTTCTCAAGAACGATACTCAAATTCTGAAAAGGTAGTCCAGGTAAGAAAACATGACTTCATTTGATAAGTACGTCTTGGTATTCGCTGGTCGGTCCCAAATAGTTAAGAATCAACCGTTGCTCCATTTCCACGGAAAGAGGGTATAGCGAATGGGTGCCAATCAAAATGGGCTGCATTATTTGACGCCAACTGCTGTTGCTGTTGCCTCCGTCGGCAGCAGAGAGACCATGGACAGAATTGTTTAGGTGAAACTCATTGTCTGCCACTTGGTCAGGAAATGAACGTTTTGGAGGCGGAGAAAGTTCGCTCTGTCGTTCATTCTGTCGCTTTCTTTTGTCCTTTTGGTGCTCTTCCTGAAAAGGCGTATTTATTGATAAAAAGATAGAAATAAATTGAAAAGAATAAGTTTGTGTAAAATTGCTAGGTTAGTGAGATAAAAATAGTACAAAAATGTTTTTGAAACTAAATCATCATTTTTGTACAGCTGCGCTTACAATCGACGACTGAAATCGCGCGTCCTCATTTTTGTCAGATGGGAGAGTTGCAGTTCCATTGTGTTCCTGGCGTAAAAATGAGAAATCGGTAGGACCAACCACTCGGTGTTCTCGTCTGAATTGCTCGTCTTGACGATCATATTCTGATAACATTTTTAACTAAAAATAAATTACCTTGAAAACCCCTTTATTTTGAAAATATTACATAAAGCGACTGAAGGCGTTGCATGGCAATCGGAATGAGTGTTGCGTTTTGCTGTCGGTATTGGTGCGCCTGTTCTGCGTCCATTGCCGACCCAAGCAGTGCCATGCTGTATGCTCTGAGTTCGCGAGAATCCCCGTTTTCTGCCCAGCGAAAGAGTTTCGTTAACAAAGAATCGGCATCCTACGAACGAATGAATGTCACAGAGCGGGTGTGTGGGTTGTTAAGTGTATTTACCGCAAGAATCACATTTGTATCGATGCCAGGAAGCAAATCCAAAAGGAGTCGGGCAGCGAACATATTCAGCCGGGGATTGTCTCTGGCGAGAAGATACGAAATGATCAGCTGAAAGAAAATGGAATTTGGAAAATCTTAGAAAAATACCTTGTTGAGGAAGTCCTCCTCTTTAGTGATCATTTTCAGCAAATAGCCGAGCGGTCGCGAGGGTTGCGATTTGAATGGGTGTCGTTCATCCTTAACAATCATTTAATTTACACAACGTAATTAACGCCAACCATTGGGTCAGGATTGTTCTGAAGATAGTCATTTATAGCTTCCTCAAGTATTTCAGCCATTCTTAAATCAGTTATTTTTAAAAAACGATTAAACAAAATCATATGAATCATTTTTTTTTAAAACTGACCGCTTCAATGTCGGTTCAACATCCCAGTCGCTGTTGCGGTTTTCGTTTTCCCAAGTGAGAAGGATTTGTCGGACTTCTTCTTGGAGATGTGACTTTATTGTGGATTCCTCTTGATTCGCTGCATGCATTCGTTGCTGTCTCATCGGTAACATAATTAATGGAAGGTAATTAACAAACTTCTTAAGAAATTATACATGTTTATTTGGCATTATTCGTTCAGTATGGTTCAGAGGCTGGATTTTTTTTCTAACGATGCGTCCGCACTCCGGCGGTATACATAAATAATTAAAAATAACCTTTTATGTGTGCATAAAAGGCAAAGTTCAACATGAAATCTCATAAAATTTAAATAGCGCGACATAATTTGGGTTTTTATACAAAATTTGACTGTTTCTTAACTTCGTAAAATTTTTGGATGCGCGACTTATCGGTCGGGTCATCTTGGCGCGGGCCATACTGGTGTAATTCATATTACTTTTCTCAGAAGCAGCCTCGACTCCCCTCGGTCTGTAATGCTCGAATCTAGGAAACAATTCTGTGCCGAGTTACAGACTCGGGACTGAAATGTCCAAGGACTGAACCGTCCACTCATAAAAATGTGAAAATGAAAATATATAGGTAGAGGTACCTGTGTTCCTATATAGGTATATCAATTAAATTTTAAGGCCGCGGAGCTTACGCCGGTAGCGAGCGAGCATGCGAAGACGGAGCAACTGCACTCAGATACTTTTGACAAAAAAACATTTTTCTTGGGAACCTAGTGCTGCTTCACCCACCAAGTTTAATTCCTAGGACACCTGAGAACCTTTCCTTGTTAGACCTTTTATACAAAGTCTGGTGCGAAAACAACAACCTCTAGTTATCGATTCCGATATCAATATTTGGAATTTGAAAATTAAAATATCTAAGTATATGTAAAAGCAATTGTATTTAGGATAATTCTTTTCCTTATACATATATAGCATATTAGCAGAGACATCTTTTGTTATTGCTGGTTTTCCTCTTTTCGTCTTTTATGGCATTAGTTCATGTGAGTTCCTGCTTTTTATTATATTTTCTGGTGTTATTTCTTTTAGATCAAATCCAAATTCGATTCGGAGTTTCGTCGCTTTTCCATCCCTGTAAATGGCGATCGTATTATGAGTTTTGCAGAATTTCGTTCATTCATTGAAACAGTGCATTCCCTTCATCAAATTCCGTTTACTCTTTGTTACACCAGTTATACAGGCGATTTGCTTCCCATCACTAACGATGACGTTCGGTTTTTCTCCAAAACTATGTACTTTTTTTTTATAGAATTTTCGGAAGTCTCTCGAATCAGCAAGGCCTTATTTACAACTGTTGATTCAGCGGAAGGGCGAATCATGGGAGGAAAAATATGGGTACGGCACTGATGCCTCAGACCGAAGACGGAAGGGCCTTTCGATGCTCATTTCGACCAATGCGCGACCTGGCAAAAGGAATTATAACATAAGCAATCCCGAAGACTTTAGACAGGTCGTTTTTTACAGTTGTTTCTTATGGTTTTATATTGGACTTCAGGTTTCTTCAATTATCGATGTTAATATTATCCCTGCCAGCCACCGGCGAGTGAAACTTTGCAAATACGGCGGAGATGACCGAAAGTTGGGTTTTTTCATAAGAGATGGTGAGTTAGTTGCTTGTTATTTAATGGACATTCTTTGTTGAAAAGGTACATCATTGAGAATGACCCACCAAGGACCGATTAAATGCGAAGGCATTTTCATCTCGAGACTTGTCGAGGGGGGGCTGGCTGAGTCGACCGGTTTACTGAGTATTGGTGATGAAGTGGTCGAAGTTAATGGGATCGAGGCAAGAATCCGTCTCTTAATTGAAGTAAAATTCGTTAAAGGTGAATGGCAAAAAATTAGACCAAGTCGCCGACATGATGGTTGCCAATGTGAGTTTTCCAATATTTATTCGAAGAAAAAAAAAAATATAGAACAATTTCCTCAATTCCGTCGGCGAATTTTTTTTTCTCCTTTTTTGCAAATGACTGGGTTTTTTAAACTTGCTAATTTTAGGCACATAATTTGATTATCACTATAAAACCGGCCAACCAACGCAATTCCCTGCAGCGTAAAGGAAAAGGCGATCCATTCGTAGCTCAGATTCAGTACCATCCGAACCAGCACTATTCAACTGGAGAGGGTTCATCATCGTCATCGACCGTTGGAAAAATTGGCGGTTTCGGAAGCGGTGGAGGAGGAAAAGTTTACCCGACAACTGGTCAGGGATCAACTCTTCATCAAATGAGTACGGATCGATATCACCACCAAATGAATGAGTTTGACGATGATTACGCGGAAGACGAAGATGAAGAAGACGAGATTGTGGACCACACAAAAAATGCTCTCAAAATACATTAATGTGAAATATCCCATCCCAACAACTTTTTATACATATCGTAAAATGTTACTCTAACAATAAGTGCATTACCGTATTTGGGGCTTCCTAGGGTGGATTATATTTTGACGGGTGCAATAAATAATTTCCCTGACTGTCTAACCTAAGGCACCAGATGGGTGGGCTTTGGCTGAAAATTAGTATTAGGCACCGGATCGGATCCGGCCGGATTTTTCCGGAATCCGGATTTTTTGGGCCTCACCGGATTTTTCCGGATTATCCGGGAAATCCCACCGGTAAATTTTGGAAAATGAGAGTCCGGATCCGGTGTTTTAAAACCGGATTTCCGGATTTTTCCTGATCCGGCGAAAGATGGTAATTTGAAGAAAGATTTTGAGATTTAGTGGAAAACGCCAACAAAATAAATATTTTTAATTATTTATGGTTTAGTCGTGGTTTAGTTGGTTGTCCTCAATTATCCCAAGTGTATACAAATTTACGGAATGGGGCTCCGGAACGCCACCGTCAGACACAAATCTCTTTGAATTTTTTCAAAAATGAACCTAAAATTGGCATTTTTGGTGAAAATCTGTTACTCAAATACACTCAGATTTTCAAAAAATTCCCCGGTGGCGCCTATCGTCACCGCCGGCCCCTGCCGCTTTAAATTTTAAAGTTGGTCAAAATAAATATATTCGTGATCGGAAACCAAAAAAACTTATGAATCAACTTTTTTTAGGATTAAAAACAACAAAACAAAAAAAATTTGCATGAAAAAAATCACTTTTGGCGAATTTTTCAAAATCCGGAATCGGATCCGGCTTTTTGAAACCCAAATCCGGAAAATTTAGGAAAATAAAAATCCGGATCCGGCCGGTAACTTTAAAAAAATGAAATTCCGGATCCGGAAAACCGAATTTGCCTAACACTAATGAAAATGCAAAAATATTTATATAATTTGACATTTCGTAGTCAGTAATCTTTGAATCTAAAAGAATTTTAAGGCGGTAAGCACTTGAAGGCCGCGCCGCGGAGCGGCCCGCCAACGGCGAGCATGCGAAGACGGAGCAAATACCTATGCTCCGTTAAGAAATTATAGGGTCCACTAATTTTTCCTTCACTTCTGCCATTTCACGTTGTCCAATGACATTTTTACCATGCATACCTCACCTAAAAATACTAAGATTCACAGAAAAAAACCGGAAGAAGGGGAAGATTTTTATTTTTTTTTTTCGAAATTGACCCCAATTCAAGCGTTACGGAATGTAAGGTCACTAATATAACTTTTTTAAAGATAACAAAAAAATCTGAAAAAATTCTTGTTAACATAACTTTTGGTGTTGATTAAAAATGCCGTCTAAACCAACTTTATCAGACCACCCCTTCATGTCGAACAAAAAACCCGAAAATGGCTTGAAACCGGGATAGTTGCGGGAAAATCCTAGGGGCTTTGAAAATCTGAGAAAAACGAATAAGGCGGACAGCAAATTTTAAGCTACTTTCCCTTGATTTTTACTATTTTTTTGGATACCCAATGTTAAGCGGGAAGTTTGGGACCAGGAAATTCATGATAGTACATATAAAGAATAGTATACTGTAAAGGCAAATATTTTGGTTTTTTCATTAATTAAAATTTGACAGTAGTACACTTTCTCACGTTTTTTCGGTATTTTTCTAAAAAAATCAAGGTTCTAAAAAATGGATTTTTTTATTGAAGGATTATTCCGGAGCCCGAAAGACATGCCTGAAACAGTACGAATCGTCTTTTACCAACCCATACCAGGTACAAAAACCTGATTGGGCGCGTACTACTGTTAACATTAATTGAAATATATAATTTACTACAATGATAATCAATTTAAATACATAAATTAGGTTAATAAATATGGATGAAAAATGAAACAAATTATAGCACCCAATAAATAAGAAAACACAGTCAAATCGGAGAATTACAATCGTTGTAAAATGCATTCGTGGATAAAAAGCTGCCAATGGGAAAAGACACAATTATGTATAAAAATGAGAAGAAAATCTAGTCAAAGGTCGAAACGTATCACAAAAACAGCGACTGAAAGACGATCTCACACGCATTGGTCAGAGATATTTGTCCGCAAGACACACCATAAAAGCACCGATGACGGAATTCGCAAAAGCGACAATGGCCGCGCCACAGCCCATGTAAAAGGAATAGCCGACGTGGTTACCGTCCTTAATTAGTACAAATATTAAGGCGAAATCCAAACAATTTTACGTCGTCGAGTTTGTCGATGAACTTCCGAAACTCTTCAGTGTTGTCAAACTGTTTCTCCTTCATCATAGCTAAAGAAGGGTAAAAGGTCCGTTGCGCTGTTCTTAGGAATGCCTACGAATGTATTGCTGATTTTTCATGTAAAAAACAGAAAGTGCCAATGCCAAAAACAGTCCGGTGAGTCCGGCCAGTCCAGGCAAAGGTTTCATCACGTGGGAGTGGCAAAAGCAGGCGCAGAAGGTGACCAAATTCCAAATGAACGCGAGACAGGCCAAAACCAACGCGACGACCATCGCACCGACTACAAACTTCTCCCAGTCCGGTTTATTCTGTCAACAAAGGGAACCGATGAACGAATTGCCTTTGGCAATTGGCCAAAGAATATTTTGCCGACCAAGAACCACTGTTTGCACACGTCGACCAATTCCTGCTGGGTTTTCGGTTGCATTGGTCCTTTTTCGGCCGATGCGCCGTCCACGCCCATCGTTGGCCCTCTGCAGAACATCAGCCCCATGTTAACCGTTGGATTGTCCACAAAGTCCATCACGACACCGGTGGTATTCGACGAAGCATTCAGTTTTCGCCATCCTTCAAATGGGTTTTAGAATAAACGATGTTTTCCAGAAAACTACTTCAACTAAATCCCTTCTGATCAGCACATGTCCAACAGAGGCCGGGGAAATCCCAAAAACATTGTAATTTCCCGTTTTATCATTTCATGTTGAAGGAAGGTGAAGGAAGGCATCACTTACCATCAGTGAACATTGACACACAAATCAGAACGACCGTCACAAAAGAGAGTGCCCCGTAAATTATTTGTCCCAGCCGAGAAAGGCACATTTTGCAACAAATCAAAATCTGTGATAAATTCGAATTAAAAAAGGTCGTCAATGTTTAAATTTTAATGCAAAAATGACTTGGGAAGGGGGAATTTCTCAATATCAATCACATTTTTTGTGTAACAAATGCCCAAAAAAGCTGTGGAAAAGCCATCGCCAACGCGGCCAACGAAACGCGCGCATTGGCAGTGGGAAAAGGAGAAATTCAAAATGATCGACCGAACATTCAGTCAACCAAGCACACCCCCGCACAGTGTACACAGCACAGGGAATGATGATGAAAAAATGGAGAGGGATTATGAAAAGGCGTAAAGGAGGGGGGGGGGGGGGGGGGGGGAGGAGGGAGAAGAGGGGAAATGAGAAGGGAAAGGGGAGGGGAGGGGAGGGAGGGGCAATGGGAAGGAAAAGAGGAAGATGGAGGGAGGGAGGGAGGAAGAGGCAATGGGAAGGGGAAATGATGGGAAAGGAGGGGCATTCTTTTTTATGTTCCGTCATTCCGCAAAGAAAGAGTCGATTCATTTCAGTGTGATAAAATAAACAAAATGATTACTCATAACCAAATTATTCATTCATTCACTGCATGCCATCCATTTTTATTTCCTTTGTTCCCTCTGGATGAACTTTGAAAAGAAAATGCCTCGGTACTATCAATAAAAAACATTTTTAGAAATTTGTAATGAAATTCGATTAAGAAACCGATTAAAAAAATTCTTTTCAATTTACTGGCGATCTCCTGTCATTCTTTTGTCTTTTTACATATGGACAATTTGTACGTCCGCAAAAAACTATATTCTTTCCGTTTGTGGACTTTTTTTTTCTTTTTTGACAATAAAAAAATTGGACGATACGTTTTTGGAAATTTCTTTTTGTAAAAATAATTTAATTAGACAATAATTAATAAAAGACTTTTACCAATCATTTAGTTAAAATATCACAGTTCTTCCCGTTCATCCTCTTCCGAAAGTCTTTTGATGAAATTGTTTTCGCCTCCATTTTGAAAAGAGGCCGCACTCTGAGAATTTTTTTTGATTCTTTTTATTTAAAATGAATGTGTTTCACTTGGTAGTCAATTTCGGCTGCCGACCGACCCGAAATTCTGCCAAAAACAACGCATTCCAACAGCGAATTCCCAGCCAATCGGTTGTTCCCGTGCACTCCGCCGGTCACTTCACCGGCAGCCAAAAGTCCTTCAAAAGGACGGCCCATAAACTCATTGAAAACCACCGCCTTAAGAAAAACGGAGTCAAAAAATGGACAAAGAAAACAACACCTTCTTGTCAATCTGAAGTCCTCCCATCGTGTAATGAATCGCCCTAAGTTACATTGGTGAATAAGAGGATTATTAATTAATTAATGACAAAACTCACGGCGTAACCCTCGCGGCGAAAATTTGGTCATTAGGGTCAAATTTAGATGGAAAATGCTCTAAACAATTAAGGGTCATCAAATTAACGTAAAGAAAATGTGCTGGGCAATTGGCAAAAGGAGAAAACCCACTCTTTCCGAAAGGGTCGGCGAATTGGTCACTCGACGTGCTCATCTCCGCGTATTCGTTGTGCTCGGCGAGTGTTTTGCGCAACTCTTCGCCTGAACAGCCAATGTCTTTTGCGAGTTCGTCCGCATTAGCAAAAGCCTTTGAAAGTTGCTTTTTCAATAATGTAAACATTTTAATGTTCAACTGACAGTGAAAAAGCCTTTGATTTTTGCATAAAAATTAAAGGCAGGGCGCCCAAAGGAATCGGCTGAGGCGTCGTTCATCAGAAGCCATGCAATGGGCAAATCGGACATGGACTTTTGACGGGCACAATTCTGGAGAAGTTGTAAACGATTTTCTCTTGATCAGTCGTCAAAACAACAAAATTGATCACTTTGTTAATTCTGTCCGTTAGATAATCTCTTCGTCCAAGTTCGTTGCCAAACCGTTTCCCCTTTTCATTAATCTAAAATAATATTCTCAAAAAATGCCGTACTTTTGTCCCTCTCTAACCAAAATTGCGCCCTTTCCGCGCAATGCCTCCGCTGCCAAAAATTTCGTATGAGCTGTTGGGTTTTTCGGATCTGTTGAAAAATGGCAGAAAAATTAACGATGCGATGCGTTCGAGAAACGAAGATGTGCCAACCGATGAAAGCAGTCGGATGGATTTGAACCTTTCCCATCCCAATCAAAGCAGCGCCCATCGCCCGTGCCATCTTTACGCCATCTCCGGTGGCGAAAGGGCCATTGGTGGTCGGCAAAGAAAGAACAGTGGGCGCAAATTCAGTCAGCAGCGAAGATTCGTTGTCCCGGTCCAAAGATAAGAAACAATCCGACAAATAAAGCAAAATATACAAAAAATTACCGGAAGAAAATCCGCCAGTGGTTAAAATCACAGCTTTCCCGTTTATTTCTTCTGCAATAAATGGGGTAAATGCTCAAAAAATTGCATGTAACCGCACTGAGTTTGTTGTCTTTGTCTCTGACCCTTACGCCCGTCACGTATTCATTCCAAGTGACCAATCCCAAAACTGCGGTGCCGAGAACAATTTGCAGTCGTTCGGAATCCTTTGCCTTCCATTCTTCCAATTTGGAATTTAACGATCGGATTATTGCAACTCCAACCGGCAACGGTTTGCCTTCTTTTGGCGAAAGCAACCTTTAGATGGGGGGGGGGGCACAAAATAAGTTCCATTTGGTCAAATTCTATAGCCAAAGCGAAGTGTTACCAATGCGTCCTGGGAACGGAATGTCCGCCACAAAGGTTTATGTCGGCTAAATCAACTCCATTTTCGATCAAAAAATTGACAGCCGAGGCCGATTCGTGAACCTACGAAGATTGAGAGATACATAAAAAGACCGAAAAAAGGACAACCATAACATCGACGAGCACGGGATCATTCTCTCTGTCGCCCGCTGCCATTGTGTCCGAGTAAAACTTTTCCGCTGAGTCATTAATTCCCAACTTTTTCTGCACTTTCGTCCAACAGCCATTGATTCCTTGGGCCCATCAGCATTTATTAATTTAAAAAATTCGTCAATTCCAACCGCTGCTTGCTTTGGCACTATTTCCACCCAAATTCGACTCTTTGTCAATCAGAATCACTTGGGCACCCGCATCCAATGCCTCCAATGTGGCGGACATCCCCGCGAGTCCACCTCCAACAACAATTACCTAAAAAAACATTAAATATTATTTCGTTCGGCAAAGTACCAATTGAAATATGAAAAAAAGTTATTATCTAAAAAAGAACAATACCGGCTCATGTTTTTTTGGAGCTTTTTCTGCTGAAAAGGAAGGGTCCAATGGCTGAGGCTGCACATCCGCCTTAATTTTACTGACACTCATCAGAAAAGTAAAAAATAGCAAAAATGTAGGACGCAAACAAACAATGAACTCCATGCTGAGAACAAAACGAAAAATGGAGTTAAAAATTCAAAAATACGCTGACTATCAAAACAAATATTTTGGTAATAAATAAAAAAATTTTAGTTTATCAACGGAAAGAAGCAACAAGTTGCAAAAAGGAGCACATTCACTCTACCCGACTAAAATTGCGAAATGGGAGGAAAGAAATGAAAGGGAGGGAGGGGGGTTAACGAACAAAAGGACTTTGAGTGGCAGTCGAAAAGAGAACAGAATACAGTAATATACAGAAGAAAAATGTTAATTATTACAAGGGAACCTAACGAAATGTCGGTGTCCAACAAATTAAAACAATTTATATCTTGTTGTAAAGGATAGCCGATTTACTATTGAACTTTTCGACTTTTTTGGCTCCGGCTTTTGATTGGTTTTGAAAAATTAATAAGAAGGCATTAAAAATATGTTCATAGTAGAATTACACTCAATTTTATATGTAAAAATCGGAAGGTAACAATATGAATTTCTTAAAATTACCATCCATTGATGGGACCTGGCAATCCTTAAGAATGGGGGTCCCTAATTTTAATTTGTAAAATTAAAGTTTGCTATTTTTGACTGAAAATTGGTTTATAGGGTTCTCAGGGGTGCTGAGTACGAATCTGAACTTAAATCTATCGTAAGACATCATCTAAGCTGAGATTTCATCAGATCTATCGTAAGACATTTCATCAAGGACATACTCGTTTTCAAATGAAAACATGGCGCTGCCGGGTGCACAAAAATTGATAAAATCATAGATTAGATGGCGTCTTACGATAAATTTAAGTTCAGATTCGTGCTCAGCACCCTTCAAAACCCCCCATAAACCAATTTTTAGCTCAAAATAACAAAGTTAAATTAGGGACCCCCATTCTTAAGGATTGCCTGGGACCCTAACCCACGGTAAAAGTGAGAACTAATTGCTTTAAATAGTTTTAATAAACTTTTCTATCACTTTGAGGCCAAAGTAAATTTACAACATATAATCGATATCCTCTTAAAATTAATTTGTTTGGACAATCACAGTTCGATAGGTTTCCTTTGTTATGAACACATTGAGGAAGAAGAGGAGGAAGACAGAAGTGGCGACTGCTGGGGAAGCAAATTGGGAGTTGGATCACGTACCAAAGGTGAGGAATTTGAATTGCTTTCCGGAGTCGTGCATTGTCTTTTCATGGCGGGGACCGAATTCGAAAAAGAGCTAAAGAAAAAAAAACGGTGGGAAAGTTTTAAAAAGTGCAGCAACCTCATGGACCCTTCACCATCGCTTTCAAGGCCAGAAACATTTCCGTTACAATTGAAACTGCCTGTGTAACGACGTTTTGCAATTTTGCGCACAGCAATAGGGCTCATACTTCTAAATTGCAAACGATGGTTAAAAGTGAATCTGCACTTTTTATAAAACCGCATTCGATGCAACGATGGACTGCTTGCCGGCGTCGGACTTGGACTCGGTGAATATGCCAAATTGCCGCGAACAACTTGTTGTGCAGACGGAGAGTAACATTGCTGAGAAAAGGAGATCAGCCAAAACCAGCGCCCGTTTTAACCTTTTGCCCTTCCGTACATCCTCTGCTTGGCGATGGTGACGAACTCTGTGGAAGAAATGCGTTGGTAAATATGCAAATGGGCTCAGTCAACGATTTTGCTCGTTTGCGCTCCTCGAAAGATTTGTCGTCCTAAAAATTATATAAATAATAGTAAAAAAAAAATCTAACGCACAAGACAAAAATCCTCAAATCCCATCGCAACTTGCTGTGCCGACTTCACCATCTTTTCATGTGCCGCTTCCGTTTCGCCAAATTTTTTCTCTGAGTTGCAATCCGACTCACGACGAATGGAGGCTACCCGACTTCTCGGAAGTATCAATTTCGACACACCATTTGATGGTGAATTGGGGCGACTTTGTTGCTTAAATTTAATTTTTTAGTTAAATAAGTCTTCTTTAGTTATTTATTTTATATATTCATAAAGAAAAAAGCATCCAAAAGGGAAAAAGCCGCTTACATTTTTGGAGAATATATATGGCCAAATAAGATCTCCTACAATTTTTTCAATTTGTTTCTGTAGCTTTGAATTGAGATTTTTTTTAAGCTCTTGTAAATTCTTTGTTGTCTCGGTTTTTTAAGTTTTACACCTTGTGATAAGCCTAGGCAATGAGGAATCTTCTTTGGGAGATTGTAAAAAATTTTGTTTAGAGGAAGATGAGTTTCATTTTCCTTTAAATTTAAAGGCAGTTAAAACTCTAAATATTTCCTTCTGGCTTCTAATCTTGAATGTTTAGGCATTTTAGACGGTCAGATAGGAGGGAGATGGCATTTCCAAAGAATCTAGTAAGGAATCTTTGGAATTATTCTAACCAGTGAATCTTTTTTTTACGCGAATACTCCAATTTTCAGTAGAATTCTCGAGGAGGTCTAATATAAAACTTAGTTTATTCTTTATTGTCTATGAGTAACTCTTAAATCTCAAGTGTTATGCAGCAGTTTTCTCTAGCCAAATTATTAAATTGAAAAGGGTTTTTCAAATTATCCTTACCAAGATATACGGTGGCTGATTTCTCAGTTGAGAATCGAAGTCCACAGGTTTTTGCCCATTGCTGGGCGTTTTGAAGGGAATCACTGAGTCTTTGACGTTCATGATCTTAGGAGCAGGTCAAGTAAATTTTGGTATCATCGGCAAAAAGTTTAATTGAAATGAAATTCCATCTGGAATAATTATTCGTTAATATGTATAAATCAGAAAGCGAATGTGCCCCCAGGACAGACCTCTGGAATGCCTGATTTAATGGGTAATTCTTGAGATTTCTGATGATTAATTCAGGGAGGATATGAAAATTTTCAAAAATAGAACATCCAGTCCAAAAAATGGCGTTATGTCTTTATTTAAAAAACCATCACTATGAAAATTTTAACAAAAAATTATTCATAACTTTGCTCCAAAGCTACCAAATTTTTTATTCTTCGTATCATTTGACAGCCCTAAGTTTTCTCTATTAAATTGACAAACCAAAAAAATAGGGTAAATTTTTGAGAAAAAAATCCTTTCTTAGGGGTTACTTTTTTGAAAAAGCTGATTCCTAAGTCAGCAGAAAAAAAAGTCATTTGACTAAAAGTGCCAGCCCTAGTTATCGGTCGGGGTCATTTCGGTGCGGCCGTTTTGGTGCCGCCGTTTTGGTGCCGCCGTTTTGGTGCCGCCGTTTTGGTGCCGTGCCGTTTTGGTGCCGCCCGTTTTGGTGCCGCCGTTTTGGTGCCGCCCGTTTTGGTGCAGCCGTTTTGGTGCGGCCATTTTGGTGCGGTGGCCATATTGGTGCGGCCATTTTGGTGCGAGCGCGTAAACATTAAATACAATTCAGCACACACATACGCAGGGATTCTGTGGGGTAATGCTGTAGAATTGGTGTCTCAAAGGAAAAAAAATTTAAAAATTATCTTTACATTTTTTTAGTATTTCAACACAATTTGTTTGTTTAATATTTTCTTAAGAAAGATTCTAAGGTTTAACTTAATGACTGCAAATAAACAATTTTTATTCTGCTACGGTGCTTTAATCAATTAATTGTACTCTATAATCTAATATATTAAAAAAATAAAAAACAATTGTCGATTAAAATCATAGACAAAAACAATATTTGCCAAATCTAAGTCCCGATTCTGGCACTTTAACGGAGTCTTAACAAAAAAACTGAATTGAGATTCGTGATCAGCGACCAAGATAAGCCCAGAAATTATTTTGTTGATATTTTTCATGAAATTTTTTTATGAAAAATACTTAGGAGACCTAGCTAAATATTTTTTTTTGATTAAAATTATTTTTATTTAGTTATTTTTAAGCACTCGCACCAAAATGACCCCCGCACCAAAACGGCCGCACCAAAACGGCCGCACCAAAATGACCCGCTCCGCTAGTTATAACTTTTTTGAAATTCAAAGAAATTTTCTGAAATTTACATGCTTATAGAGGAAACTTAGGGCTATTTAATCATATCAAGAATAAAAATTTGGTAGCTTTGGAGCAAAGTTATGAATAATTTTTTGTTAAAATTTTTAATAATGAAGGATTTTTTAAATAACGCCCTTTATGAGGCTCTATGATAATCCGAAACTGGAAAATACGACACCGGAAAATTCAACACCGGTAAATCCGTCACAAGCGGAAAATCCGACATAAGCGGAATATCCGATACTGGTAAATCCGACACTAAATTTAAATTTAAAAAAAAAATTCTTAGAATTTGAAATATTTACTGAAACAAATTTTTATATGGATTATTTTTATAAAAATAACCATGGCTTGGTTATTTTAAGGATTCAATATGATAATTTAGAATTAAAAAAAAATTATTACTTATAGAATTGTCAAATTTCTTATTTGAATTTTAGTAATTATTGCACCATATTCATTGCCCAGATGATATGGAATCCTTTTAAATAGGTCCATTTCTCAATTTATGGTTTCCAATTAGTTAATTAAATGAGGGATGGGTGTTGGGCCAAGAGGATTGATGGATGGGAAAGGGAAGGAAGAAGGGTTTGGGAAGGGACGAGGGAAATGCCGATCAAATGTCGAAGGAATGGCGCCTATTCCAACGAGGGGGACTTGTTCGAATCTCTAATCCCAATCCAAAAACCAACTCCAACTTCGAACCAATCGTTTATTACTTCCAATAAAAGGTGTACAAGTGATTGAATAAGAGAATGGAAGAATGAATGAATATAAACGGAAAAGAGATCGTTAAATAGCCGTGAAGAGATAGGCGGAGCCAAAGAGAAGAGAAAGATAATTGGAAAGAGAATAAACGAAGAAATATAATTGTGGAATATAACTGTCGATCGAAATGTAAAGAAATGGATTAAATAATATAATAACAAAAGTTGACCATAAGGGGCTTGATCAGCCTCATCCAAAATTATATGACTCACATTCTCAAAAACTGACCCGTTTGTTCACCAAGGGAAAGGGTGCAGAAAAAGACACGTCTTTTTGTGATTTCGAGAAAAATTCTGGCAACCGTCCCTTCATCGGTTTGTCGAGGATTCGAGCTGCACTGCTCCAAATAGTGGTTCACTTTCTTCTTGTCCGATTCATTCTCATGTGCTTCTCATAACTCAGGAGCACTCACAGCTGTTGCCAACAGATGCTTGGAAATTTGTTGAAGATGATCAGCATAACGGTGTTTTCCATTTCCACTGAGAAGTGCCAAAATGGGAATTTCAGAACCTGCCTTTTGTAACGCTTTTTGTGTTTCCTCGCAGAGTCGCGCTGTGGCAATGTTCAATGGTGCAACAAAGAGAACGACCGCTTCAGGATCATCAGCAAGGATGGCAGCGGCGATTATTGCAGAACAAAAAGTCTTTCCTGTGCCAGGTGGTGCTGGCATATAAACCAATCGGCGCACTTGTGCCGTTTGTTGTTGTCCTTCACAAAGAGATGAAAGTGCCGCACTTCTCTTTGATTTAATGCGCTCAACGATTTCATTGGTTTGAATTCGCCTTCATCTCCTCCATCTCTGATGCGCAGAAAGTCGTCTTAAGCCATAATTTTTGCTCCTGAAATGAAACAAAAATTTGGAGTTTTAAATAAAATCCCGTCTCCGATTTCTCTCTGCGATTTTCAATGATAAATCCGTGTCCACATGGTTTAGCCAAGTCTGTATTTGACAATTTGTTTGCAAAGGCTGATCTTCTTCCCATCTTTTGGCATAATCTACCAGCTGTTTTTTCGTTTTCAACCATTGGTAAATCCATGCCTTAAACGAATTCGGGTGCGAATCAATCACTTCAGGTACTGAAATGATGGTAAACTGAGACAAATCGGTCTCCAATCGATCGGTACACGCAGAAATTGCAGCCGCCATCACGCCTTCACTAAAACAAGTATTTGGCAAAGAAGGGGGAAAGGGAAACTTATTTAAAAGGGCGGTCGGTCTCGGTTCGGCGCGCTTAGTTCGATGCGCCCGGTTCGGCGCCCAGCATGTTATAACGGGCGCCGAACTGAGCGCGCCGAAAAACTCAGGCCAAACCGAGCGCGCCGAACTGAGCGCGCCGAACCGAGTGGTCTCGTTAAAAGGGGCTTTATTCAATTCCACCGATAACACGGTTAAAATTGGCCTGACAACGTGAGTTGGACTTTAGCAACCATTACAACCATTCAGAAACGGCTGAATGTCCGCTTCAAATTCAGTGCCAAATTGTCGTCGGAAAAGTCGTTGAGATGGGTGAAGACCTGGGCTAGCAACCACAATCGACTGGATCGCTTCTTTTTGTTGTCATACCGCACTTCACTAACGATACTTGGTTGTTCAAAGGGCTGATTCAGAGGAAGGACAGCACAAGCAGTAACAACTGCTTAAGCATTTATTATCCCTAAATGAGTCCAAGAACGACCTCCTCCTTCTATCCCTGACAAATGGCGAAAATATTCTCGCCACTCATCACTTATAACCTCAACTAAATCTCCAAGCTTCAACTTACGAACGCCTTTATTTAATAAGAGAGTCGGAAATGGAAACAAAGTACGGCCAATTCTCCAACTGGCGCCGCAGTGACTCTGTCATCAACCATTTGCTGAATCACGACGTAGATTTTTCCAAAATTTCCATTCGTTTCTTCATCTTCGTCTAAAGTTTCCAAATTGGCAACCGCCGAGTTCACACACTACTTTTCGAATTGAACGCCTCGAAAGGCACACGCTTGTGGGCACTCTCACACCCTTTTGGTGTGTTGTTCCGGTTGTTCGCAGACCGGACTGTCGTTGGCTTCCGACTGTTGAATGGGATGGCCAATTTGGGGTTCCTCAGCCGAATCATTGCGAGAGGAAGTAGGCGATGGCTTTAGCGGGGGAAGGGGATTGAGTGGGTTTAGCCGTTAGTTTACGTTTGCGATTTTTGGGCATAGCAAGGGTTAGGGATTGAATTCGAATTTATAGCCAAATTGAGGGAAAATGATTGAAAAGAAATGGTCAGCGACGGAAACATTATGATAAATAAGTAAAACAAGAATTATGTGAAATGAAAAAAAAATGAAGGCGGGGGATTTGCAAGAGTAAGTAAAAGAATTGAGTTGTTCGCCATCGGTCATACGACTTGTCGTCATTCATCCTGTAAATAAGAAAATAATAATGACAAATCAGCCCAAATTAGTTAAAATCAGACCGAAGTCTTTTTGGAATCGTTATTTTGGTACGGTCCCTTAGGGTACGACTCTCAAAATTTTGTTTTTCATTTATGTGTTCATTATTAGATTTGTTAGCCTTATCTAAAAGTTCAGATTCGGAATTAATTTTTAATTGATTGATGTGAACCTTTTTGGGATTTGATTGAGAATTTTTTGAAAAAAAATCATAAAAAATTTTCCTCTACATTTTCTAACTTTTTTATGTGCTTCTTATTATTTATAGGTAGTATCCTTAGTAAAAATTTCAGCTCGATTGTACCTGGGGAAGTATGAGAAATGCCAAAAAAATGAGTGGCCTTTATTAATTTTTTTCTGTGCTTGGGCAACGAATTGCCAATGAGCAAATGCCGTGCCATTTTTGCTAATTTTATTCCTATAATTGTCTTTGGAAAACGAATGGAAATGCCTAAAAATAACCAAAAGGGGTGCCATAGCTACGTCTGCATATTTCTTCCGCTATTCACCTGCTTCGTTTCGAATTTTCTTTTGCTCTTCCTCATTTTCATGCCCCACCCCTCCTTTTTCCGGGGCCATTTCCCTCTGTTTTCCTATTCCAATTGCTCAATTCATCTAATTTTGCCTTATTCAACCCAAGCCAAGCCGATCCCATCGCGGCGGGGCTCACTCACGCTTACTGCGTCCAATGGAGCGAAATCCGACCCCCTTCCCCGCCCCCTCCCCCCTCCCATCACCACTGTGAATTTTTTTTTCTTTCATTTCTTAAGTTTTTCGAGATGCCATTTATGCGCTGACGTACCGCAAATTTTTCAGCATTAAAACTTTTTCTATATCACTGCATAATTTGCCTCAAATCCTCCCCCCTCCCCCTTCTCTTCCTTCTTGTCTCCCTCTCTTTCTCTCTCTCTTTCTCTCTCTCTCTCTTTCACTCTCGCTTTCGTCCCCCTCCCTCTTGATCTGTTCCACTTTTTTTCCTTTTCAACCCTTTCTCATTAACTATCTCTCCTTTTGTTCCTCCTCCCTTTTTTATCTTCGTTTTTTTCGTGTGCGTGCCGCCAACTGACAATAAGTAATGTTTAATTCAATTAATATTTGCTCAAAATTCACAAGCAAGCAGATGAAGTTCGAAACATAAAAGGAGAAGAATTAATAAATTTCAAAGAGAGCAAAAGCAAAGAACAACAACAGCAAAAGTGAGGGACCGTAGAGTTGTGATTTTCGAGACCAAAATTTTCACGAGACTAGAGACCGAGATTTTTTTCAAAATTTAGTAAGGAAGAGCTGCTCTGGCTGAACGGTTAAAACACCGTAAGGCGGGGGTTGAAACGATCCATAAGAGAGATAGCTAGTGTGCCCCGGGAGAGCACTCGTTTGGGTGAGAAGCAATCGCCGCACCGGAGGTCATGGGTTCGAGACTCACTCGGGGCTTACATTTTGCTTATTTCTTACTATTTTTTTTCTGAAGTGTAATTGTGTAAGAAATCCCCCAATTTTTGTCTGAATTTAAAAGAAACTATATTTTACAGGGCAGGGGAGGGGAAGGGGGGGGCGGGGTTAGGTATTTGGGTATCCGGCGGTGCCGATAGGCGCTGCCGGGAAAATCTTGAAAATTTGAGAGGAGGGCAGGAAGAGGAAGAGTTTGCACGAGGCATTATTCAAACTAATGCCTTCGGCGGATCATTGCCATTTTCATCTTCAAACACTTCTTTTTCACTTTCCTTTAATTTAATTTTCTTCATTTGCCCCCCCCCCCCTCCCCTTCGCGCGGTTTTGTTCTTTTTGGCCTCACTCACCGCTGAAAATGAGTGCTCTTTGCCCGGGATGCTTTCGTTCGTTCATTCACGCGAACAAAAAATAAAAAAATAAAACTCCCCGAGGGAAAGAGGAGGCGAGGGGGGGGGGGGAAATATGAGACGAGAAAAAGAACGGGTGAAAGGGGGGGGGGGCGGAGGGGAGGGAGAAGTTCGGACGTATGGATTCACTAGAAAACGGCAGTTGTCACCTCTGCTGGGGTTTCTTCAATTTTATCCCCCCCCCCCTCCCCGGGGGTGACAAATCCTTTGTCCGTCCTCCGCTTTTAGTCCCGTTCATTACAAAATGCCCTTTCGTCATTTCATCTATTCCCCCCCCCCCCCCTCTCCCGACGGTCACTGTTTATTTCTTCTCAAAACAATGCCGTCATTTTTTTGTGTCATAGCGTTCAAATGCATAAAATTTGAGTTGTGTCGTTCTCCGATTCAAATACACGACGGAATTGAACTGATACAAATGGGCCTAATTGTGACTTCAAATAAAAATAATAAGGAATTGTTTTGCATATTAACACAAAAACAAGCAGCAGAAGCAGCTCCCAAACAATTCAATCTGTGGGCTCAAAAGATAAAATGTCAATTAACCAAAAATGACATTACTTAATTTAATTATCTGTTTTCGCTTATTCTTTATTCCTTTTCTGTCTCCCTTTCGTCCATTACGTAATTTGGCATTTTCTCTCCGGGAAAACATTCCTTCCTCTGCCGCCGCCCCCCTAGAAAAAGCATCTTGTCACCACATAAGAGAGGGGGGGGGGGGGGCAACATTCATTTATTTTCCCTTCCCATTCGCCTCTTATTGAGCCGTTCTCCCCCCCCCCCCCCCCCCTCCCCACTTGGCCCCGTTACATTTGTTTCCTCCTCCTAACAAAAGAATTTGCACAATTTAAGTGTGCCACTTATGGACATTTGGCCCTTATTTTGGTGCTTTCACCTTGCACTAGCAGAGTCCAATCTTTGATCTTCTGATTAATTCGATTTTTTACTTGAGCTTCAGAAAAGCCCGTGGGGGAGGGGAAGCGGGAGAGGGGGGGGGGGAGAGGGCCGTGAGGGGAAGGGGGGGGGGATGTTTTGTCACCCGCCGAATATAATTTTCGAACATTCCCCGCTTCCACCCTTTGTTTGACCCATCCATCCGCGCAAATTCTATTACCCCCTCCCTCCCTCCCCCCTCCTTCCCCGCTCCCTCCCCCCCTCCTCCCTCTCCTCTCTTTCCCCTTACCCTATGCCCTTATCCTTTCTTTTTTCTGTGTTCAATTTCCATAATTCCGCCTCCAAGCCATGCACTACCAATGCATTTTCATCACTGAAATTTGTGCCTAATTTGTACAATCGGATGGCTAAAAAGCTTTTTCCCTCGCCACACCAGCAAATAATTAGTGCATTTCTTTCAGATTATCGCTTTGTCCTTTAGACGAAGATGTGAACTTATCCCATCGTCACCTTCTCAATCTCTACCCTCTCCTCTCCCCTTCATCCCTTTTCCTCACCTTTTCCCCCTCTCCTCTCCCCTTCATCCCTTGCCATTTTCCTTTCCCCTATCCCTTTTCCCCTCTCCTTTCCCTTTCATCCCTTTTCCTCACCTTTTCCCCCTCTCCTCTCCCCTTCATCCCTTTCCCTCACATTTCCCCTCATCCCCTCCCTTTCACTCTTTCCTTTTCATCCCATCTCTCTCACCCTTTCCCTTCCCCCCCCCTCCCATCACTGGCCCACCTTTGCCTTTGTCCCTTTTCCTCACCGTCTTCCATCCTTCCCCCTTATTCGTCCGACGTTTTTCACATGCTCCCAGACCATTTTCTTCCATAACTCATTCAGCAGTTATGAGAAAATATTGAGAGGAAGCACCTCTGTCGAGTACCCAATGTGGTGTGATGAAAGGGCGGACGAACGGACGGGGGGAAGGGCCGGGGTCGGTTATTCAATGTCAGCATCATTAAAATTAATTTTGGGAAAGCTGAACTTGAAAAAGCCAATAGTGTCCATATATTAAGGTTTCATTGTCCATTCCTTTGCCCTCCCACCCCATGGAATCGGATGCATTGGATACGGTGCCTTTGTCTCTGTTGAACCTCTCAGTCGGCACTCCAATTTCTGTTCGATCATCAGAAATGCCGGATAATTCCGAGTCGGAAGATGGCAATGTGATGAATCTTCCCCTTGTCAGGGCATTCTTTCTGTTCGCCTACATTTTCGTCTTTGTCTCTTGCGTCGTCGGTCCGTCCTCATTTGGCCTTTCTTTTCCCCACCCTTTTTAAGGCAATTCCATCGTTTTGATTTGTATCATTGTCAACCGTTCGATGCGCACAGTCACCAATTTTTTCTTGGCCAATTTGGCCATCGCCGACCTTCTTGGTGAATGAATGGTCAACAATGAATATGCACATTAAATATTTCCTTCAATTTTCAGTAGGCATTTTTTGCGTGTGCCAAAATGCGGTCCATTTTGTGCTGTTTGCCCATGGCAGTTGGCCTTTCGGGAGGGTCCTCTGCCATGCCTATGTGTACATTTTGCATATGTTCGTTGTCCCTTCCCTTTTTACCCTTTTCCATTTCAATTCTCTGTTTAGGATCCCAAATTCATCAGCCGGCATTCTGGTGACCAATTAATTGACCATTCATCCATTGGCATTTCTCCATTATTTCTCAGGTGCTTCTCTCCGTGGAACGGTTCATCGCCGTGTTACGCCCCATGTTGGTCCATCAGCTGCTGACCAAGTCAGTCCATGTTCTGTTCCATTTTGTCTTGTCCTGTTGTGTTGTGTTGGCCTCTTCCTCTTCCTCCTCATTTCCCTGTTTTCTTTGTCAAGGTCCGTGCTGTGTCTGTGCACCGCGTTGGTTTGGTCTCTTTCCGCTTTGATGAATATTCCTTATCTGATCGCTGTCCAATACATCGAATTGCAAAATGGGCTTCATCCTAACCAAAATTACGGGGTTTGTTCTGCACACAGCAATCTTTTCCCGTATCACTGCTATTTGGTCATTTTGGCAGATTTGCACTCGCCGTTTCCTCCTTTGGTTGGCTCTCTCTCACTTAATGAATGAATTGGACTCCCTCCCCCCCCCCCTCCCACTATAAAAGGTCGGACATTAATATTCTCCAATTGGTGTCCACTATCAATCTGATGGTTTGGTATATCCTCCCGTTGACTTTGCTCTTCACAATTTACGCCAGCATTGGGTATCTTTTTGGCCCTTTCAGCTATTCAAAGTTCTTTTTTGTTTTTCCGTTTAGCCTCGTACTGATTCGCACTACTGACGATGACTCGGTGGTGCGCACTTCGCAATTGGCGAGAGCACCGGCCCACCCCAAAGCCAATTTGGGGACCAACCGAAAGGGTGGGCCGAATGCTAAACCATCGCCCATTTGTTCACTTCAGAGAGTTCCCTGCTGCTGAGTGGCACAGTGTTCGGTCGGCGTCACTCCTCCCGCGACAGTCCCCCGCAAAAACATTCGTTGAATTTCGCCGGTGTACGAAAGACATCGCAAATGAGCCAAAGAAAGCTGTCGCAACTGAACAGTTTGAGCACCGAAGCGGGAGGCGGAGGGCATTTGCGGAGACTGCCAAAGATTGAGGTGGGCGCGGCAATTTCATTGAATTTGGTAAACCAGGGATGATATCCCAGATGGCCATCTTTTTCTCACTCGATACTCCTACCCGACCCGACATTTTTTATTTCGAAACAAAGCCATAGATTTTAGAGTTGGTCGCGGTCGATTAACCGAACCGAAACCCGGTTTTTTTAAACCAAAAACTGAAAATCGGAGGTCTGAACAACGGCCTAATCGAAAACCGGGGGGCCGGTTTAAAACCAGCCGCGACCAATTTTCTGTGTTGGACTAATTTCGGGTGCTATCCCTTTGCTTGGGAGCTAGTTAAAGAGAGTAACGATGAGAGAGTGTGGGAGGAAGAGAGAGCAAGTCTCTTCCATCCAAATATTCAAAAAGGGATTTTGAGAGATTGAATAATTGTTACAAAATTAGTTGGTGGATAGCCGACGACGCGTCATCCGCCTTTGCGCTGTCATTGTCCTCGCCTTCGCTGTCCTTTCTTTGCCCCGATACGTATAAAAGGCCAAAACAATTATTCGCCGATAATTACCCACTGCTTTTTCAGATTTACTTCACTTGGTCTGTTTGGCGAGAAGTCAATGGTGTGTTATTTGTTCATTATTTTTCATTTTCCCTCATTTCCCTTTGCCCCCCCCCCTCAGCTCCCCGCTGTTTGAATTGCCTTTCGGCTTTGGTTCAGCCCACCACTTTCCTTCTGATGTTCTTTGCCAGTGGCATTAATCCCATTTTGTACGCTTTCCTTTCTCAACGCTTTCGTTCCGCCGTTTGGGACACTTTTAGCTTCAAAAAGCGAAAAGAACAGGTAACAGGACATAGGGGAATGGAATGTTCAAAAAACCCAAAATTTAGAGGAAAACCGAAATGATAATGCTGCTGCGTAACCATCGAATGTCCGAGAATATCGACAGGGACGCCCTGGGGGAATCACTTTCGGCAATCGGTGCCAATTGTGTGGGGCGGACGATGAGTTCGATTTCATGCGGAAATGTTGCACGGAATACGTACAGGCAAAAGGGACCAAGCATGGGCACAAATCAGCGACAAAGGCACCACACAATGGCAAAAACGACGAGGGAAGAGCAAAGAGGAGAGGGAAGAGAGGAGTCAATTGTGGAGATGATAGTGGCGGACTGAAAAGCGAAAATGGAGGAGGGACGGTGAGAGGAGGAGTGAGAAAAGGGAAGAGGAAGGAAAAGAAGCGAGAGGAGAAGAAAGAGTGAGGGAGAAGGGAAGGAAGACGGAGGAAAGAAGGAAGGAATGAGGAAGAGATGAAAGAGGAAAAAGAGGGTGGAAATACTGAAGGAAGATGGAAAAGGGTGGAAGAAAAGGAAGGAAGATGGAAAGAGACACGAGGAGAAGGGAAGAGGAAGGAAAAGAAGCGAGAGGAGAAAAAATAGAGAGAGGAAAAGATGAGAGAGGAAAAAGATGGAAAGGAATAGTGAACATTTGGACGAATACAATGAGGTAGAAAAGAACATGCACACATGTACATTTGAATTTCACTTTTTTCAAAAATATATACATAATAAAATAAATTATAAAACTCTTCTGTTTTTCCTATTTCCTGGCGATCTGTTTCTTCTGCCTCTGATTTTGCGCGGGTTGGGCTAATGTTAACAAAGTGCCGCTCGAGAAAGGATACTGTATCTGTAAGTATCGTTTTTACCTGTCCATTGCGCTTTCTTTTGCTCTTACCTCTGCCGAAGGGGTCGTTGTCGGATGGCTGAGCACCGACGCAGGAGGTGCAATTGTCCTCTGGGGAAATTTCCTCGGAGCTTTGCCTTTTGCCTGCATCTGCGGCGATTTATTAACGCCTTTCGCAGGTGATGGCATTCGCTTCGGCGAAAAAGTGGGCGGGGCACCCTTCGGCGGCACTTTCTCTTTTCTCCCATTAGCCCACTGATTATTCTGTCGTGCGCGTTTCTGCTGGTCAATCGGCTGCTCAACCGCACGTTGCCGTTGACCGAATTGGCGACCGTGGAAGGGAACTGCTGCACCATTCTGTTGGGGCAATTGCCGGTTTTGTACACCGCCGAATTCTTTTTCGGGTTGTTGATACGGTCGGTTCAATTGATGAGGGTTTTGCAGAGAATTAAGCGAATTGAGTGTGTTTGTATGGCTTGGATTAAGATTTGACATTTGGTGTTGGCTTAATTCTTCCTTGTACTGTAGCTGGGCATGTTGTTGCTGCTGATGTCCCGGGTACCGATGGTATTGTTGCAGGTTCTGTTGTTGAGGATACTGTAACTGTTTCAGTTGTTGTTGTTGATATTGTTGTTGCTGATACTGATGTGGTGGATAGGGTGATTGGCTTTGCTGTTGTGAGTACTGTAGTAGGTGCTGTTGTGGATACTGTAGCAAGTTCTGTTGCTCTTGGGGTCTTTGTGAAGGGAACTGTAAATTGGCATTGGTTTGTTGTTGGCTGTTGTACTGTTGCGGTTGTTCCGGCCAATTTTGTTGCCAATTTGTTTTTTGTTGCTCTGTTTGCTGCTCTAGTTGGACTGTTTGTTGCTGATGTTGTTGCAATTGTTGTGAGTGTTGGGGAGGGGGCGCGGAGTGCGGTAATGGAAATGGCCATGGGCCAGCGACAACGGCACCCGCGGGGAAAGAGGGAGAAGCAGAGGGAGGGAGCTGCAAAAGGGAACAAATGCAGACCAGCAATGGTGAGGAGGGCTTTATTTTTATATGGCCATTTGTTGGTGTATTTGTGCCTTAAGTCAAATGCCCTCCCGTGCCTCCCATTCAGTCCTACTTGTTGCTGCTCTGTTTCTGCATTTTCCACCATTGAATCCACAACAAGCAATTGTTGATCATTGTAATGCCCACTTTGGTCCGCTTCGGTCGTCGTTTTCTCCGTTGTCGATGCCAACGGACGTCTCTTCTGAGGTCGTCTCAAATTAAACTTCTGCTAATCAAAACTTAATTAGTCACACACAGAATTCTCTGTCAGTCTATCTCTCTCTTCTAAAAACACTCTCTCTCTCTCTTTCGCTCTCTCTCTTCCCTTTTCACCTTTGTCTTTGTCTGAGTGTGTTCCGTGGTTGTTGTTTCTCCGCCGGTCCCCATTCGTCCACTGCTTTTTTTCCTCGTCACTTTCACCTCCTCCGCCTTTTCCTTTCCGTTCTCCGCTCCATCGTCCACTTTTTCTGATCGCACCCCCAAAGCTCGTGACGGAGTCGCTTCTTGGCTCCGCTGCTGTAAATGGTCATTGGCATTTGCCTCTGTTCCGCCTCGCCCATCGATTCGATTGCTCCTTCGCCTTTCGCTTCTTTCATTTGAGCCGAAAAGAAGTGGAGTGAGCTAAAACGTCAAGCAGAATTGGTCCAAGTTGACCGGGCGTTTGTTCATCCTTTGGGAACGATTGGAACCCGTCAAGAGACTCCCGAAATGTTTTTAAGCAAAGGGGACGACGATGTCAGCTGAACGAAGCGGCAAAAAGGGCAAACGAACCGTTGGGGACGAGGTGGGGTGGGGCCTCTCCAGCGAAAGAATGACCGGGGGATGTTGGAAGTCGACTATTTTGCGCAGAATCGGGTCCCGCTGTCCGTCCACCAACTCCACGCGGTCGCCCTCGCCGTTCTGCGCTTTTCCGCCTCCCCCGTCCTCTTCTGTTTCCGTCTCGTCCGCTTCCCTTTCGGATCCCTTCCTAAATGCCTCCAAATTCCGATTGGATGCCTCTTCTCTCTTCGGATTTGGCATACGAATATGTTTCGAACCTGTGAAAGAAACGAATATAAAAACCCAATTTATTTGAGCCCTTCCCAAATTCCCCTCCCACCCCTCCCCCACAATTTCTCCCCTATTTCCCCTTTCCTTCGTCTCCCCCCCCCCCTATTTCCCCTTTCCTTCGTCTCCCCCCCCCCCTAAATCCCCCTCCCCTCCCCTGCCCCAATTCGCCTTATTCCATTGCCTTTGCTCTTTCCCTGCAATTCCGTCTCACCTCCTTTGCCCGTCACTGTTTCGTCTTCCTCCGAATGTCTTGTCGTCGTCGTCGGCTCCGTGTTTTCCCGCGGTTCTCCCGGCTCTTCATTTTGGGCCAACTCAAATAATAAAATGAACTGATGCAATTGCCAATTTCCCTCCCATTTTGGACCTGCTTTTGCAACTCCTCTAAGTCCAACTCGCTCAGATTGCCTTTCTTCAATTGGCTGATCAGTTTTTTCAGTTTTGGCACTTTGTTTTCTTCGCCGTCTTCGCTTTCGTCTTCCCCTTGCTGTTCACTATTGCCCAATTCGATATGCGTCATATTTAGTCGCTGGAGACGTTTTGAGTAAGGCCCCTCAGATGGAATCTGCTGATTGATCAGCAAGTTATTGGCCACTTTCACCCTAACGAAGTGCGACTACCTATCTTACTCTGTCTGTCTCTCTCTCTCTCTCTCACACTCTATGTCTGTCTCTAGCCCTGTCTCTTCCACTTACCTCTCTGTCTCTCCTCACTCTCTCTCTCTCTCTGTATATGTATCTCACTTATTGCTGTTTGTACTTCCTGTCCTTTTTCTTGACTTTATCTGATGACTGACCAATGGTTCCAATCGGCTCTCTTCGTCCACTGTTTCTCTTCCCCCGTTTCCACTGTCCTTGTCCACGTTGAATTCTGTCTCCACTTTGTCCACCACCTGCTCCGTCTTTTTCCCCGTCTGATTTTCGCTCCTTTCCTCGCTTTTTGCCACCTCTTTTTCTCCGTCATCATTTGGCAATTGTACTGTAATTCTCGGCGATGAAATGTCCAACTTTTCTTTTCCCTCTGCTGCTGCTGAACTGTTAATTTGTTTTGCTTTGTTTGTCTTTGGACGTTCCTTTGTCGGTGCAATTTCGCCCGGCAATAATCGGCCATTAAATGGCGGAAAGGGCGCCTCTGAGGGGCCAATGCCAATCACGCGCCTTTGGTTGGGTTCCGTCGAAGGGGGCGACAAAGGCACTTCCTCCACAGAGCCAATTCCGATCAGTTTCTGTGCCATTGGCTTTCCTTCTGAGGCCATTTAACCAAATGTTACCCCTCCCATTGTTTGGTGCCCTCCTCCGCTTTCCTTTTCGCCAAATTCTCCCAGCGGACTTTCCCCGGGCAGTAATGATCCAACTCCAGGCAACATTGGCCTGTAAACTGTTCTTTTCAACTTTCCACTTCATTTCTTTCCACCTTCTCGTGCCCTCGGGCAAAAGAGTGGCCGAAGTTGTGCCAAAGCCGGGCAAAAGTGGCAGCAGAGAAACGCGAGAACCGAAAAGACTGCCTGAAGAAGTGTCAACACTTCCAGTGCCTCCTCCTCTTCCAAAAGTGCCTTTCTCTTCACTTCCAAATTCTCTTCCATAGTCCGTGCCAAATTCGCCCACATTTTTAGTGCCGCCTGTTCTTTCTTTGGTGGCGCCTTCTAAAAGATGCGCCATTTTTTGCCTGTCAATTAATTGGTTCCATTTGACCCACTCGTTGCGCCCGTTTCGTGTCCGACTGCGCCAAGTCCGCCCCCCTGTACCAATCTGTCCTGCAAGTCGCGATGCATTTTTGCCTGAATCTTTCATTTCAAATTTTCTCTTAACACACCGCTAAAATTGACCGCATTTTCCACGACAACGGGGAACCAAGCACTGAAAGAAACAGTTGAATTGGCACAACAACTGTGCGTCGCTCCCACCTTTCTGATGCTTGGTTGGCGATGCCCACTCCAGTGCCCGTCAGTTGAAGAGCTGCTTGAGCCAATTGGTACACTAAATGGCATTGAAAAAAAAGCGAAATGCCAAAAGTCACACGTGGCCCAATATTGCTCAGAGCACTTGCGGCACCAGAGCCTGCTGAAGCGCCCAACGATCCCAAGGAGCCGGCAGTGCCGAGACCGGCCAAACCGGCAGGAGCACCGTTGGCCACAAGCGAAGAAATGACGGAACTGAATAAGAAAGCAGCTTTTGGGGGATTATTGGGCGAAAAACATTATGTGACATATTTAATTGTCTCATTTATCAGTTAAATGATTAATATAACTGACGCAATCTCTCCAAATTGGCCGTTCGTTTGGGAAAGGAGCAAAAAGACAAGGCCAAAGTGAAGGATACGCTTCCGATGGACGAACGGGCGGAGGGCAGGACGACGCTTCGGCTGATGACATCGCCGCCGAAGATGACGAAAACCGTGGCTAATTAAAGAACGATTACATTTTGTCGTCTGTGGCATGACGAAAATGAAATGAAAAATGGGGAAAACCTAAAAAAATATTTAGAAACAACCACAGAATGGGAACATGGGAAGGAATTGCTGTGACAAACATTGAAAATTGATGGAAAAGCGGCGACTGAAAGGTCGGATTGAACAATTAACAATTTCAAAACCAATTTCGGCACCCTTCCTCCCCCCCCCCCCCAAGTTCATTTCTCATCCGTCTCCTCCACCGTTCAGCAACCATTCTAAAGAATGTTTGGGTATTTGGGAGGATGCCCCAGGCACCGCGTCACTCATTAATTAGTTTTTTTTTTCTTTACGCAAGTCTAAAACTGGTCATCTTTGTCCACTAGCAAATAACGCAAAGAAATGAGGAGAAACAAGTCCAACATCCCCCTCCCGCCCCTCCCATCCCACAACACCAAATTCCTCCCCTGCGGGTGTCGTCCACCAGTCGTGTCCATCCCTTCCCCTCCCTCCCCCCCCCCTTTTTTTTATCCCTCCCATCGATCGATTCGCTGAGATTTATTTAGCTTATCCCATCCTTCTTAGCACGTAATTTGCATCAGTCGGCTGTGTGGGCATAGTTTTTGGAAGAATAATTGGAGTTGGGAATGGGAACAACGAAAGCGAATGGCACTTGACGCGGCGGGGGGGGGGGGGGCGGACCTATCAAAACATCGAATGTGAAATAGAAAAAAGCATTTATTCGCTTAAAATGGGAAAAGGTAATACGGACCCACAGATAGCAAAACATGAATTTAAAACAAATTTTTTTTTTTCGTTTGACTTTTACGCCCAATTTCTTGAAGGCAATTTTCGGGAACATTTGCGCCTCCAGCGGAAAGGAAAAATTTTGCTCTTACCGATCCAAAATAAATACAAGTCTTATTTCCACACTAAAGCACTATATTATCAAAAACGCAATTATGAAAATGTTTTTTCAAGATTCAACGAGCCGTCATGAATTCACCAATTTTCATAATCAGCGGGCCAAATTGTAGTGCATTTAATTTTGTGTCTTTTTTTTTGGGAAAACAGTCATTTTTTGTAGACCGACAATTTTGCCTTTCCGTCCATCTTATTCGTTTTCTCTAAAGATTTTTTCCAAACCCCTAATAATGATGTGTAATCATTTGATGATTTTTACTAGCCAAATGAGATTTTGAAAAATTCGTCTGCCAGCCCTGTTTTAAGCTCATTTATATTTTTGGACTTTTTTAAAAATTCAAAGGGGCCTGTGCCGGAAGTGCCGCCAGGCGCCATTGGGGAAAATATCAGAATATTTGGGTGTATTTTGATAGCAGAATTGTGTCAATTTTGTTAACGGATTAGCCTAAAAACCTCACTGTTTAAGGCACGTTTTACTCCAATTTAATCTTTTGAAAAGGAGTCAAAAACTTTACGTTTTGAAGCCAAAACCTGGACAAAGAGTCAATTTCATACTCTTTTTATAAGTTAATCAATTAAAATATTATTTCCGATGTTGATATTGAGAAAGAATTAACTTGAGATAATGCTTTTTCTAATGAGAAGGATTATGGTCTGATGTCAGATCAGTGATAGGACGGAATTAATAGGTCTTGAATGATTAAAAACCCTGCTTTAATTAAGTAAAACAATTAAACAATAAGAATTATCATTAAATTATCAATAAAATATTTTGACGAGTTCATTTGAAGTGGCGGGGACCGAAGTGATCGGACAACGGCCTTCAATTCGGACCTGAAAATGGGTCAGTTTTTGGCGGAAAAAATAGAATCATACAAAGTTGTAAATGCAGGAATGACAGAACACAAAGCCGGAGACGGTGAGAACGGTGTCATTTTTGCGAGTTCGACGACAAATCGGACATTTGTCCACTTCCATGCACAAAGTCTGTTGCTCAGTCGGCAAATTCTAAACTTAACTTAACTTGACAAAAGCAAAAGGGTCGGACAAAGCAATTCGCGAATATTTTCGAATGATCGAATTTTACGTTGAACGGATGCGTCGGAATGCGAATGTTCCGTCGCCCTTCCACAAATTGTCCAAAGCGTTGGCCGAGTTCATCCGAGTAAAAATACTCGAGAAATTGGACCAAGAAAAGAGTGTAAGTGAAGAAACGGCCCAAAATTGAAGGAAGTGAAATCAGAGAACGCCAAATACGCACGAAAATGCTGAGAATGAGTAATTTGAGAGATTATGGTACAAAGAAAAAAACAATGGGTAAGGTGCGACCGTATCCGTTCATTCTAATTAGTTTCTTTTCCGCCAATTACTTACTTTGTCCTACGCAAATGAAAGGGCAATTGACCCTCAGCGTCGAATTGCGCCATATCGTTGGGAGTTAATTTTTGGAGACGACATTTGGCCAAAAGGAGGGCGGGGCTGGGGACGGAAGAGAAGGAGAAGACGAAAGCAAATTGGAAGAACAGAGTGAGGAGAAAGAGGAGGGCTTTCAGAGAAGGGTAAAAGCGAAGGAAAAGACGGCGCCATCCCTCGAAAAAAAGGAAAAGCAATTGCCAAAAAGGGAAGGAAAAGCAGACAAAATTTAAACGGATGTCAAATGGTCCAATTGCACTTTATGAGTTCAATTTTTGAGTCTTTATTATATAAGCTATTATAATTAAATCCTATGCATTTTAGTGGATGGGGGCGGGGTGACCGGCGATGCCGATAGGCTCCGCTGGGGAAAATTTTGAAAATTTGGGTGCATTTTGGTATCAGATTTTGACCCTAAAATGGTTGATTTTAGAGTAAATTTTGAGAAACCTAAGGTAAAATGGTCCAGGTGCGACAGGCGCCACCGGAGAATTCCCCCCCCCCCCCCTTTCCGGTCATTATACGAACGAAGTGGGGGGAGGGGGTCGACCAGGGACGTATCCAGGGGGGGGGGGGGTACACGGGGTACGTACCCCCCCCCCCCCAAGACCCTCCCTCGGAAAGGGAAAAAATCAGAAAACCCCTAAAAAAAAAAAAATTGACTTTTCCCCTCCAGTACCCCCCCCCCCAACCCCCGGTGCCCCCCCCAGACCCAAATCCTGAATACGTCCCTGGGGTCGACCCCCCCCCCCTCCCTATTTAAGGTATGCCCCAAAACTAAGCTGCCCTAAACTAAGCCGAAAAAAAAATATTGCAAAACTCCGATTCTTTCCCGGAAAATAGCAAATGTTTTTTAATGAAATCACTGTAAGAACAAAGAAGTTCTTTCAGTTATTTTTTTGAAAATTTCAAGAATTTTTATTCTTTTTAGATTTTTTTGTCAAAAAGATAGTGAATTTTTTTAAGTATAAAGCCAAAGATAAAGCATGATCTCTCCCTTCCATTTAATTCACCGACTTTGTGCCTTGTCGTGTCCTGCTCAATTTGAAGTCGTTCACCCATTTTCTCCAATTTGTCGAAAATGTATGGCAAAATGACCTTTAAATTTAAAATGTTTAAAAAGAACATCAAAAAAGGGTTGCTTATTTTATCTGATTTTGGCTAAAAAATTTTATATTATTTTTAATTTAGGTTTAAAAGATTTTTGCCACAGTGTTCAAAAATAGATTTCGAAAACTCGAAAATGGCTTGAAACCGGGATAAATTCGGGAAAAAATTCCTAGTGATTAATGAAAAAAGGGTGCCAAAAAAGCCATTTTCCAACGGGCGCCAACCTAGCCTCGCCAATTTATAATGCGCGCCAAATGTCCGCGCTAAACAGGGCAGTTCCCCCCCCCCCCCAAAAAAAAACAATTCGCAATGGTTTGGCATTTAACTCACAATAAAAATAAGTGATCGAATTCGATGGCGCAGCCGAGAAAAAGTCGCATTCACTCGCAACGGAACCCTTTTCATCCCGTAAAAATTCTCCGAAAATGAAGCAGCTTAATCGGAGGGATTAACGCAATTCTCATGAAAAGACAACAAAATTTTTTAAGAAAATGATTCTCCAGAAACAAATGGAGCGCCAAATACAATTCGTCAAAGTGAGTGTCGACCAAAGAGAGACGACGGCCCAAAAGATGGAAGAACAGCTGATCGGAGAAGGGGGGGGGGGGGAATTAGAGACAAACACACCTTAATTAACAGACGATGATGAATGGCTTGACTTTATTATTTTTTTAAATACTACTGCCTAAAACAGTGCCATTCTAACGGGTTGCCCAATTTCCTCGTTGAAATTATGGAAATCCATCCATCAAATGACTATTTACATTCACAACACTGCGGATGCCCTGCTTCATCGACCCGCCCAGAGAGTCTTGTGCCAAATATTCAAAAATGGAAGGCAAAGTCTTCGCGCATTGGCTACCCGAGTCGGTGTGTGCGCCGAGAACAGCGGCGATGTTTTGATTGATTATTGACATTTTTAGAGAAATTTCTTAAATGTATTATTTTTAACTATTCAAGTGAAAAAAGGTATAAAAAAGCAAACGAAGTTTGTTGCTATTTTGTTGTGTTTCCCAAATGTTTTATCCTTTCGATGCATAAAAAAGGGTCATTTTGACGATACTTTCAATCGCAGAAGAAATAAATAAAGCAAACAATGTTTCTGATCTTCACCACAGGGAAGACTCACCGATCAACTCCTTAAAAACAATGCCTCTTCAATTTCTTAGTCCATTTCCATTTTCTCCTCCTTTCGTCTGCTTGCGCGTCCTCCATGGTTTTGCTGTTGTTTGATCGCATTATTCTGTGCCTTTTCCGCCCGTCTCTCCTCTTTAAGTTGCTCCGGGTCATTTAAGCGAAAAAGGGAGCGCAAATCGTTTGGAGTCCGCTTTAACATTGAAATTCCGTACCTAAAAAATAAGACAAAAAACACGCGATAAATCAACCGAAATAATTTGCAAGCTTTTGAGGGAAAAAAACTTGACAGGAATTCTTACATCAATTTCCAGCGAAGTGATGCCAAACTCGATTTGCCAACATTGGCCGCAACATTATGCGAAAGTTCAAGAGGATCCTGAATATTGACGAACGAAAAGCGCCATTTCTTCGCAATTCTTTCGTCTTTGTCCACGTAAAGACTCTTAAACTCGTTCAACTCAAACACTCGCCCATCACGTGGAGCAATGACGCGATTTTCTTTGATTTGTTGATAGAGAAATGTGAAGAGACCCTTGAAAATTATAAGATAATTGCTAACTTTAAGAAAAGTACATATATTTGTGCCCCAGACAATTACATTTATATTAAAATACACTCGAAATTTAACATTCATTGATCTCAAATACCATTAACTTTTTAACTTATGAATAGGGCTCGAACTTAAAAACCGATACTTAGAGGCCTATTTTCATTTTTCTGGTGTAATTTTTAAATTTGAGCAAAATATCAAAAAAGGAATAATAATCCCAAATGGTGCGAAAAAAAGAGGCATTATAAAAGTCATCGTAAAAGCTTCAAACCAAGTAAAAATGCTTTTTTTTTTGTGCATATTAGCTCATCCCAAGTCAACAGAAAAAAAAGGCATTTGCCCTAAATTCCGAGCCCTACTTATGAAAAAAACAATTTAATTATTTAGAGTCACCAAAATATAAGTTTTTTGTTTTATAAAGGTTAAATTGGAAGTGGATTTTAGACATAGGCGCAATTGTCTCGGGTAAAAATGTCCGAGGCGAAATGCGGGGTAACCGACTTTAAGAAGAGTCGGAAGTCCTTCATCAAGTGCAAAAAAGGAAAGATCGTACTCAATAGACCACCCATCGATTTTGCGGGAATTGTGCCGAAGCAAAAGTTGAATAGGCGGGATACGATACTTCTGCTGGAGGAAAGTGAGGATAAGCAGCGAAAGGGAATACGAATTCCAATGGGTTTTCGGATGGACCGTCGACCGCTGCTTAGAGAAAGTCGTGGTCGCCCCATCTTCACCCTCAGTCGGTATTTTGTTCTTTTCAGTAGATTGAGGGTCAGGCGAGAAAAGTCCGTTGCAAGAGGCCCAAAGTTTGAAGAAGAAAAAGAGGCGCCAAAGAGTACCTGAAAAATGAAAAAAAAGGATAAACTGAAAAAAGGTGAAAGGAAGGAGGGAAAATTTAACAAGTTACCTGTGTTTTCAGCCCGAACCAAGTCCCGAATCAAATTGGCCTTGCATTCGCCTAACAAATTTTGCACCGAGAGTTCACAAGAGATGCGAGCCGATGAATAGCGAATCAGAAAACGAACAACGGGAGTTCGTGCGTCGGGTACAGGAACATGCGCAGTGATCCATCCCTTTTCTTTTCGAAACTCATTGACAAGACGATTAAGAAGACGAACACGATCTGAGTGAAAAAAACGGGATTGAACGGTCGAATATACAAAAAAGTAGTCCTCTTTTTACAATGAGGAAAAAGTAAAAATGGGTTAATCCAGGCTAAGGATTCGTACGTTGTTTCAAAATACAGTACTTTTTTTCGTGTTCAACATTTGCAGTTCCAACCAAATAAGGGCTTATTTCAAAAAATAACAAAAATTAAGCAATTTATTTTTATCAATTAACTTTTTAAATCGCGACCCTTCTATATTCTATTTTTTTAACTTTTTGACCAGCCCATGAACAATTCTAGACATTTTCATTAATTAGAGCGTACATCAACAGGATCGACATACTAATTTTCATAAATTTCCCCGGCGGCGCCTATCGGCACCGCCGGACACCCCTCCCTCTGTCCACTAGAAAAATAAACTTTATTGCAAATGCAAAAAATTTTTTAAAACTGTGAATTTATAAAAAAAGGTAATGACTTTCACGTAAGCGTCTTATGCTCACTCTCTCTTCTCTTCTATTTCAATTAGAATTTTTTTTATTGAACCGAATGAAAAAAACCTATTTTCGGTAGCCGATTGAAAGCGTCTCGGTCGATAGGGTTATGTTTGAGCATTTCGGCGGTCAATTGTTTTTCGGTGTCAGCCAATGTCTCATCACTTTTAGACGACGAAACGGAGGGAGCTTCTGCATGGTCACAACAATTAGCAAAATCCTCCTCGAATACCAAATTCAAATCCTAAAAGCAGCATTTTATATAAAGGTAAAAAAAAAAGGAACAACCAAGTCTGAATTAACAAAGCCAAGGCCAGTAGAAGAGGAACCGAACACACGGATTTTGAGAGGAGACGCAAAAAATACTTGGAGGAAGGTTTTGAGTTGCTGAGCAAAGTCGGCCCTTTCATTCGCCTAAAGTCCTTAACAACAATCTTTCCCTTTAATTCTTTAACCTTGTTTGCCGGCATTGAAAATTTAGAAATGAGTGAGTTCTAAAAAAATATTTTATTTGCGATTAGTAATCAACTTATTTAAATGCATTGCTGTTTGTATCTCTATTATCTTTCTCCATTTTTGGGATAGAGAATCGGGCCCAGTTTTTAACTCCTTAAAGCAAATTATAAAACAGGAGCGGTGGAAAATTACATGTTTAAGTTTAGTGGGCTCTATTGCAGTTTATCCGACCATAATAAGTCGAGTATTTTGATTAAAAAATTTCTGGGAATTTTTTAAGCAGGAAATTTCAATAAAAACTTGTAATTTTCGTAAGTTTCGAGTTTTTTCTTGAAACTTTCTGCTTTAAAAAATTCCCAGAAACATTAAATAAACTCAAGACTTAGAGAAATTTATAATTTTTTCGTGAGGGGTGACACCTTGGTCGTCTTTTTTACTATGGGCGTATAAATCTTTTAAGCTCGTGTTAATTTTTTATGGTCGTTATTTTTATGGTCGGCTACTGCAATAAAAACGAAAGTGTTACCATTTGGCTTTCAATGTTGTTTGCCCCACTTCCATTCAAATAATCAAGAACTTCAGCAGCAGAGTTAAGGTCATCACTTTTTTTTGGTAACGTGCGACCAATGCCCGTCCCTTCAAAGGCAACACGCCTCGGGTGGATTCGGACATTACACTGAATTTTGTTTATTACATACCTAACTTAGTTCATTCATTCACCTTCCCAATGCGCAAACGCTCAAATGAACTGAGCAAATTTTGAGCAGCGTCTTCCTCCTTGAATTCCACAATAGCAAAAGCCCCGTTGCCGCTTCTGTCCAGAATCACTCGGTCAACTTCGCCAAATTGGCTCATCGTTTGCGTCAATTCCGATTCATCGATTTGCTTTGCAAAATTGTTCAGATAAACTGATCGATTCATCAAATGGTCAGTCTTTGTTCGAGATTCAATGTTTTGAAGATGCATTTTTCCTTTGAGGTGATCGTCCCAATGTGCCTGCGAATGGACCAAAACACCGCAAACATCGCACTTGAATTCCATCAAAAAATAAAACTTTTATTTAAATCACTGAAACAAATGAAAATAAAGACTCATTGTCAGTCCAACTATTAGTGTTAAATAAGTACTAATTTAAGATTTTAATTCTTTTAAGCGCTAAAAGTTTAGTCACTGTCAAATAAATTGATCAGAAGAATTGGATGGATCATTAATTGTCGTTTTCTGAGAAGACTTCCAATTGAGATAATCGTAAAACATTCTCTGCTTTTGGTTCTAAAATGTAATACTAAACGAAGCTCAACCCTTCAATGCTTACCAAGCCATCCTCTCTGAACTTCGACCGTTCGTTCACATAATCATCGATCACTCTCTTACGAAAATCATCATCTTGGAACCTGAAAAATACTGGGCTTGACTTATATAATTAAAGGTAAACTTCATTAATTTGCAGTCTTCATAAATCTTCATGTAGGGCTTGCATTTCTGTGGTCCTAATATGGAATTTTCAGCACGCAAACACTGTATAAAAGCTATAAATTCCGGATGACATTCAGACTTATGCACCTTTAAGCAATAATAATTGATTGGTTTATAACATTCTTTACCTTTTTACCCATCAATTCCGGAATGACTAATGTTTCTTCGACCTTGCTCAAAGTTTTATTTTCTGGGTCGCCTAAAATATTTGGTATTAATAATTTTTATTGGAAAATTTTTTGTATTCGCATCAATTTGAACTAGCAACAGCTAAATAAACCCAGATTTAGTGGTGTTGTAATGGTCCATACTCGTAGGAAGAGGGACAACTGGGCGACAGCCAAAATTTTTCTTTCATAACTCCCTTATAGGTCAGAACTTAAATTTAGGCGCTTTTATTTCGGTGCTTTCGTTCGGCGCCAGAATCATACCGAAAGGAAATTGATCAATAATGTTCGAAAAAGAGAATCTGTTGAACTCGATGACACAAGCAGGCCTGATCGAAGCACCGATTAATGTGAATGGAACGAGCGTGAAACGAATCGGGAACCGAGGTAACGACTTCTTAGAGAGGACTCATATCGCCGAAACGGAACGCCAAAAAATTGTAGTGTTGGAAAAACCCACCCTAAGAGTTTGAAGTAGGAAATGAAGTACAATTTCGATGGGACACCAATTTCCGGCGAAAGGAGTACAACCGTACGAGCTGATACCAAAATTTTTGAGAAGGTCCTCCATTCTTAAGGGCATACTTTAAAAAAAAAAAAAGTCTATCTAAGCAGAAAAAAGTCATTTGACTAAAAGTACCAGCCCGTTATGAGCAAAACTTGGCTGGCGCACAATTATCCCCTGACCGTGCTCATGGTCCTATGGGAGTTGCTGTAAGTTCGAATCTCAGCGGCTTTTATTGGTTTTAATTTTATAAATATTTACTCATTACAACTAGTAATAATACTTGTAGAATTCAAGAGAGTAGCCAGAGGAGAGCTGAGGGGGCTACAGCTCCCGCCCTCTCGAAATCAAAAAATGATTATGTTTAATGAAAAATAGGTATTTATAAAAAGCAATTTTGTAAAAAACTGATATTTTTTAAAGCACAGTTGCACAAAAAAAAGAATTTTAAAAACACTCCACTAAAAAGGCTTTTTGAGTTTAGCTCCCTCCCCCCCACGAAGCCAAGAGTCTGACTAATTCCTTGATAGAATGAAATGGATAAAATACCTAGTCCGTGGGGTCCACCAATCGTCGTCGGATAAATTGTCTTCCTAAAGGCATTAAAATCACGAATTTGATTGCCATAAGAAAGGTGGTATTCTAAATTTTGTTTCAAATTATTAAGGAAAAATGAGTACTCCCCATTCTAACGATTGCCCTCTATCTTAATCAATTCTTTCAAGTTCTAATTTGCGCCCTGAATATTTTTTACTATTTTAGAGAGAGATGAACCTAAATTGTATACCATTAAAAATTTTTCCAATTTGCAACCTACTTTGCTTTGTAGAATTTTCCGTTTGTACCCTTGACAATTTCGCCTTCTTTAAGATCCTTTAGTTGCTTTTTGTTGTTTAAATCAATCATTTTAATTGAGGATACATTGGGCTGCGACATTTCTGCATCCACTGTTCTGAATGAAAAACTTATATGTAAATTTAATAGTTCAGTGAGATTGCAATTTTTTCTTCTCTTTTTTAGTGAATTGATAATTAATTAAATCAAACAAAATAATGGCACGCAGTTTTTATTTCTAAGAATTATTTTTTTTCAGCCTTCTGCTCATTTTTTGTTAATGTTTCTTACTCTGACGTAAAAATATGTAGTTATTTTACTTTTTTTTTTACTGAACTCTCGTAGGGCAGAGACGCATATGGTCACTTAGTGGTCACTCGCTGCATCAGAGAACGATATCACATCCCAGTGCAGCGAGTGACCACTGAGTGACCATATGCGTCTCTGCCCTACGAGAGAGTGCCTTCACTTCAGCGCCTCTGAAGAGACCATACAATCCGGTCAGACGTCAAAGCGCCTAACACTAGCAAAAAACCAAATTAATGTTCCCTTATTAGCATTTTAGGACAATGTGCATTTAGACACAAAACCCAAACCCAAAATAGACAACAAAAAAAAAAAAAATAGGCATTATAAAAGTAATCGTAAAAGCCCAAAACCAAGTGAAAAATGCTTATTTCAACGTATCAAGTGCGCAGTGGCATCCCTATTGATAAGTCATCAAATTCACAGTCTTGTATTATTTTATAGTAAAAAAGGCATGTACAAAAATCTTTTCTAATTACAGCAAATTTTTGTTCTGTATTGACTCAATACATTAAAACCAATGAACAATGCGCCAGGTCCATCGAATAATGTAAACCAGGGAAACAAAATTGGAAATAAGAAAAATCTTTTGTCGGATGTCGACTTGTTCAAAGTTAGAGTCGAAATTTGTTCATGTTAACAAAATGCTTTAGGAGATCTGTGGCATTGATGAACCCACTGCCATTGCCTTATTACGCGAGTCTGGGGGTGATCTTGAAGCAGCAATTCATCAATATTTTTTCGTAATTTTATTGCTGTAACTGGGTAAATGAAAATGACATTTAGACTCGAGAGAACCCCGAAGTCCTTCAAAATCAGGATAATGAAATTCAGGAGCTTAGGCGACGTGTTATTGTTGGAAATATTCAGGAGTGAGTTTTTCTTACCACCCTAACAGTTTTTTCTCTTACTCAAATTTTTGCCTTTGGTGTTTAGGCAATCTTTTCCCGTGGTGCCGGTGCAGCGGTCCGCTGTTCTTTCGTGGTCTCAATGGATTCGCGGAATTGCGCTCATTCCCTTTCGCTATCTTTGCACAACTGCAATGGACCTTTTCTTCTTTTTCTGTATGTTTCATCTTGAATTGAAATCAACGAACTGAAACTGACACAATGACCTTCAGTTAATTTATTCTTTGGAGTGCCATCGAATCGTCGCCCATTTGTCGGAAACGCTCTTCAAAAGTATTTAATTGGCTTGATATCAAATGTTCCCCTGCCGGTTGTCCGGCAAATTTTTTTTGTTTCTAAGCTATTGCCTTCGACATTTCTGTTTTGTTAAATTTGATTTTGCTAATCAATAGAGAACTATCATTTTAGTTCCCGTGCTGTACGAGAGACTGACCTTCTGGCAGATCGAATGTGTGATGCTATATTTTGAAATGATAATCCTTGAAGATTTAAGCATAATGCGTGAACAGCAACAAGCTTATGAACAGGCATTGGCCATTGACAAACAAAAAACTGAACAGCGCAAAATGGAGGAGAGGCGAGTGCAGGAAGAGACGGACAAGGCGAACACCCGAAAGGCATTTCTAAGTCAAAAAAGAGCGGAAGTAGTGGCGAAAATGCGGACGGAATCATATGGCACAGATGAGGACTTAGTGCGGATTCGAATTTCGTTTCCGAGTTGTGCAAAAATGGAAAAAAACTTCCGTCACTCCGACAGTCTCGAGGTGTGTGGGTTTGACTCAATTCACAATTAGCCGTCTGTTCTTACAATTCTCACCACCTTAAAAAGATTTCTAGGCAACCATTCACATGGTCCTAAAAAATTCAGTTGAAATTTGCAAATCTATTTTTTTGAAAATTTTTCGAAGAATGAATTTTAAGTCTTTTCAAGTACATTTTTAAGATTATGTGAATTTAAGTTATATATAAAAAACTTCATTAGAGCCAAGTCTTAGGGAGTGTTTTAAACATAAATTTTCACCTTCAGCGTCTCTTCGACGTTATCTTCGTTCACTCGGATTGCCCCGACAATTTCTCTGTGTTCACTAATTTTCCTGTCAAAAAATTGAACTGCGCACCCGATTGGTACTGGAGGGAGTTTTGCGCGGACGATTTTGACAGAAATGACGTGAAAATTGGCACTTTTGCTGATGCCGAACTGTTCAAGTCCGCAAATGTCGTGGTTCGAGACAACGAGGCATAATATTGTAGATATTATAAACAGGGGAATTTTGTTGAATGGACGGGACACCCCTCCCCCCCCCCCCCCCCCTCCATCATTTCAATGCTATTGAATTCATTCCATCACAGCTGGTCATTTTATGGTAATTTCCCACGACGAACAGTGATTTGGTTGTATTTAACATTGATTAATGCCTTTCCATAAAATGGATTTTTTCGAATCAAATTTATTAATATACCCATGAAAGAATAAGAAGGCCAATAGTAGACAAACATTTTTTTTTTAATATTTGTCATACTATTCAGGCCTAAAATTATTATTAAGGAATTTACACTTTCCATGGTGTGTCTTGCACCTCCGTGGTCTTTATAATTCCGACAAAATAATAAAACAAAATATTGTAAAAGACATAAAATCTTATCTTTTTTTATTTCTTTTTTTATTATTACGGGTACCATTAAAAGTCCTGGATTTATATTTAAAGCTATTATTGCGCATAGCTTTGAAGGAAAACACCCTTCGTTGATAATTAAAAATTGTTCATTTAATTTAAATCTTATCTCTTGCTTACTAAAAAGTTTAAAAACCATCAATTGCATTTCTAAACTTACAGATTTTAAGATACATACACCTATAAAAATAAAATTACAAATAAATTTCTCTCCAAGCACATTTATATCTTGATTCCCTCCCTGAGGCCTTCATTTTCCATAATATAAAAACAAAGACATTAGAACGTACAATTATAAGGGAAGCCATAATTTTCTCCTGGACTGTAGGTGGGCCAGAAACTCATGACATGTTTTTGCTTGGGTTGAAGTTCCTAGAATGGACTCCTATATCTATATTTTTCTATATTTCGCGATTTATTTGAGTTTCTTGAGAAGATTTTTGGCAAATATTTTGTTTATATAATTAAAAACAAAATGTTTTCAATTGTACATAAAATTAGCCATTTGTCTTATTTTATAATGTTTTCCTTTAATTTGATTTTTAGTGCATTTTTTGACACTTATTTCGTCAGTTTTGGGATAGCTTTCCAATTCCTCGCTTGTAAGTGTGCCGTATTTTGACCCGAAGAAAATTGTCAGGCGAATACGGCGATGTGCGAGTTTTTCCCAACCAAGCACAGTCTCGATGTGTGGTGTGCCGTCATTTGCAATCGATGGCATAGAGCGTACTGTCGGAACTTACTGTGGCGAAAGAATTATTTTTTAATCGTAATCATGGTGAAACATGAAAGAGGCATAAATTTTCAAGTGGACAATGACATAAATTGTGCATTTTGATATATTTTATTAAATTTATATATAAACATTAGAGAGGGTTCAGGATCAGTATTTACTTCAATATTTTGGCAGCATTTTATTAATTTTGAGCCTTTTTGTATATTTTTATTTAATAATAATTTGTGACTTGTATATATATTTAATGATTGGAAGCATTTTTGCTTAAATTCGCCTCTATCACTTTGGTTGTGGCAAATGACGCCTCCGCAGCATTGCGGAATGTGCGAGTTTACTGTAGGCAGCGAATCGCCTTGAAGCAATTGATTGTTCAGAAGTCACTGTCGCCTCTTCAATATCCCTTGAAGAATTTTTTCCTGTAAAAATTGCCGAAGCGCTTTTACAGAGGAGGCTTTTTGTCATACCGTCATATTGTTTAGCGTTGACAGTTGGATTAAATGACGCCTTCTCAATTTGGGCTGTCGGCGTTGTCCCTTCTACGGCACTCTTTGATCGCTCCGGACACGGGCAATATTCTGAATGATAAGACTAAAACTAAGTGATCTCTTCTGTCTAATCCGACCTGCATCTGCTCCCGGCGAGCCTTGTGCGCCGGGCATCCCTTGGGCACCGTCTTTGCCCCTTTCCCCGGGACGGCCCGGAGGTCCCATCTCTCCCTGAGGACCTGAAATTTTTTGTTGCATTTTTTTTTTTTTTTGATTTTTTTCACCTGGGGAAAAATCGTCGCCTCTCTCCCCGGGAGGCCCCTCGTCTCCGACCATTCCTGCTGCACCGCTTTCTCCCTTCGGCCCAGGGGCACCCTTGGCATAACCAATCCCATCTTCTCCTGGAGTTCCCTTCGAGCCATTGTCCCCAATGTCCCCAGGCAGTCCGTTCTCTCCCTCCGGGCCCTCATCCCCGGGCTGTCCGTCTCTGCCCGGCATTCCAGGAGCGCCTTCAAAAAAAAGTTGTGACTATTGTTGTAATTCGGTTTACCCTTAGGTCCCTTCTCTCCACGCGTCCCACGTTTCCCTTTGTAACCTAAAAAATACGAAATGATTTTCTTTTAGTTTTGGCAAATGCCTGGCAATCCAATAGGTCCTGCTGGGCTGAAAAACAAACAAAATGAATTAGCTTTCTCATGGGTAATAAATTCGATATTCACCATCTTCCGCAACTTTGCGCGTTTCCTCCAGTGCCATAGGCACTTTCTACTGAAGGGGACTCTGCTGCAGGGCTTAAACCCGGCGAGCCGGGCACTCCAGGCTCACCATCCGAGCCTAAAAATTCATTATAAAAATTATGTGTTTAATAACAAAATTACAATTCATGATTTAAACTTCAGAAAATAGGGAAATATTAAAGCAGAATTTTAAAAAATGCATTTTGTGTTTATCTTCTCAAATAACAAATGTACAGAGCATTCTAAAAAAAATGAATACATTGTTCGAGTCTAACCCGGTTCTCCGTTTTCACCCGAGCTGCCTTTTGGCCCTCGGGGGCAAGACGATGGCATATTCGTTGCGGCTTTAGTTGTGGAACTTTCATCTTGGAAAATGGCAAATTCGATGAATGCATCGCATTTCTTCCCGTTTATAATTCCATCGTCATTTCATCAGTTAAACTCTCACATTGTCTTCTCCGTCGCATTGCACCGAACGATCGTTCCATGCGAATCACGTCGTTCTGCTCCATTACGCTTCTCCACATTTTATTGCTCTGTTTTGGTTCTTTTATTTCCCTTTATTAACAAAAGTCCCACCAAATCCATGTAAATTTGTCTGCGGTGGGAAATATCTCTCTCCAATTGTGCCTGTAATTGTTGAATCGAATTATGAGACATTTTTCTACTGTATTTTCGTAAACAGAAAATATTTTTTAATTTGCTCATTATTAAAAAAAAAATTTTTTCATTGGCTCATATTTTTTAAACAATTTCCCTTTACTTTCTTACCACGTCAATGAGCATAAACGTAAAGCTAACAAAAACGGACGCGAAGGCCAAAAAAGCCATTGAAGCCGCTGTCCTAATGACCCATTGGGGAAGAACGCAAAGATTGGCATTATTGGCTTTGGACGAATTATTCATCGGAATGCTCTAACCTTATTCCTTTCTTCAATTGTTAAATTTAAAAGTAACAAGTCGTCTTTAGTAAGAATCTTTACAGTATAAATCACTTTGTGCAAATCGCTTTTTTACCGGTCAGCAGCACACACCAAAAAGAATGCAAAATTATTATATACAAACTTAAATCGCGTGAGCCAATGCAAAATTTCCACTAACATAAAATACAGTACATAACTAATTAACAAAAGATTATATATTTTAGGCTTTCCTACAATCTTGGTATCTTCGAAAGCTTAAAGTTTCAGGAATATATTAGTACATGAAAATTTCGGAATATTTCCGTCAAAAAAAAAGTTAAAGGAGAAAAACGAAAATTAAGTTGTTTTTTATTAAATTTTATTTTGTCGGCTTTTTATATGTTCGAAGTTGATTGCTTAAGTTTCAATACGCTTTAAGCTTTCGAACGATACCAAGATTGTAGGAATAGATTAACCAAGAAGAAAGTTATGGTCCATGAAACGCTAAAAAGGCTTTGCGCCAAAATGGCTCTGCGCCAAGATAGCCGCGCCAGAAAAGCTGTGCCAAGGTGTCTGCGCAAAGGTGACCCCGACCGCCCTCAGTGGTATACTTTTTTCAAAAGGTCAATTTTAGGAGTGCATTTTTCATTTTTATCGCAGTTCTTTTTAGGAATCTATTTTTTTATAAGGCATTTTTCTTAGAAATTTTCCAAAATTTTAAAAAAGTCACCAAAAATGGCGAAATAGGACAATGAGCATTTAGACACAAAAACCCCAAAATAGGCAAAAAAATAGGCATTATAAAATTCGAACAGTTTTCGTCAGAGTTTTCCCCACATAGAATATACAAACGAAATATGGAGTCCTTCAAAAATTATCGTAAGCTATCGTATTGAAGAAATACAATTAATTTTACGTGCATTCCCCTGAAGAGGTGTGGATTAATTCCACATCCATATGAAACGAGATTAGAAATACCTATGAGGACTACAAAAACTAAGCACAAGGAGGACGATTTACACACTTAAACTCTGAAAATTAAAAAAAAAAACACTTACAAATTAGTAAAAAATACTCCAAAAATAAAATAGGAGGATTAAGGAGCGTGTCCAGACATTTGCGCCTGAGACATTTGCGCCTCGGACATTTGCGCCCTGACATTTGCGCCTATGTCCAAAACCCTGTTCAAATTTAATTTAAACCAACCCAAAAACAATTAAGGCTTAATAAACCATACCAAACAGCATTTTGTGGTGGTTTTAAAAAAAGAATTCGAATGTTTGTATAAATAGTCATTTTTTCAAAACTCTCGAAGAACGAAACTTTTGGCAACAACCAATTCGTAACCTCCAGTTACATATTATCAAATTTTGTTGGCTTCTTAAAAATGAAATCTAAACTGAATTTAGGACATAGGCGCAAATGTCTCGGGCGCGAAAGTCCGAGGAGCAAATGTCCGAGGCGCAAATGTGGGGTAACCTTAGGGAGGTATGAATAAATGGAATAAATGAACAAAAAATTTTGGACCTTGCAAAACCAAAAAATTCAGGAAAGTGTGAAACGATTTAATGAGTAACCACGCCTCCCCACAAAATGTCGACTAAGTCAAAAACCCACGAAATGTCGACTCGACTTTTTGTCGACACAGCCAAAATTTATGTTCAAAAAATCATTCCCATTTTGTTCGAACCCAATTAGACATCTATTTAGAACATCGAATGGCGATTAAATTAATTTTTGCAACTATGTGATTTTAGCACTTAAAATCCTATCCCTAACTATCATTTGGAATTCTAAAATTGCATAGGGCCCGCCGGGAAAATTTTCCATCAATTTCCGTTTTTCTACCAATTTCTCTCAACCATTTCTTGCTCAGACTCCAATTCTTACGAGTGCTTATTGGAACCGGCATCACCGAGTAGGGTTCTGCATATTTGCAAGTTTTAAATGTAATTTCAAGTTTAAATAGGTGCTTCGTCTCGTACTTAACCAAATATTTGTTGTATAAAAGTGAAGGAAAACAAAAGAAGGACGGAGAATATGGGGTGATTCATTTGTAAGCGATTAAATGCATTTGAAAGAAATCAAATGCACTTTAAGGGCAATAATTAGCTAAGAATAAATTTCCTGTTTTGCTGTTGAAAGGACAGGGCAAAAGGAAAAGAGAGCGCGAAAATTAGCACTCATTGTCATCACAGCATTCATTTTTTGTACATTTTCTTGGAGAAATTTTAAATTTTCAGGTCGGCACTCAGAATTAGAACAGAACCCGACATTTTTTGATTGAATAATTGGAAACAAATGAAGCATTTGGCTATTGACATTAATAGGCAACATTGACCACTTTTTTGTCAAGTAATTTGTTGCATTGGGACTGTCATTGCCTAACCGCGTAGTACACAAGAAGGAAACTCATCAGTGACAACCTCCCCCCCCCGAGCGCCCCCTCCGTTCTCAACTGGTCGCCTTATTACGTGTATCCTCAAGTTTTTCTCCATCAGCAGCTCTTCCTCGGAAAGCTTGTTTGTTTTTCACTGCCAGCAGGGCCATCGTTATAAGTAAGCGAACATCGAAGGTGATAGAACTAATAATAAAGCCGATTGTGAGCTGTTGAGAATGGAGGTGGGCAAATAACGAAATCCAAGCGACGGCAGCCAAAATGATGAGAGGAAAGAGAAAGGTGCAGAGATAGGAAAATAATTCATTCATTCCAATGGAAAAAAAATCAAATGAGTGAATAATGGGAATAAATAAATTATGTGAAATAAAAGAAAAAACAACTGAAGAAAAATCAAATGAGTGAATAATGGGAATAAATAAATTATGTGAAATAAAAGAAAAAACAACTGAAGAAAAATCAAATGAGTGAATAATGGGAATAAATAAATTATGTGAAATAAAAGAAAAAACAACTGAAGAAAAATCAAATGAGTAAATGAATAATGGGAATAAATATATGTGAAATAAAAGAAAAAAACAACTGAAGCCAATCAATCATTCACTCCACCCAGAAAAAGGAGCCGACGCGGGAGAAGAGTTCGAAAGACGAGGCAAAGCAAAGTGCGAAGGCACAAGAGAATTTGGCAGACGCTTAAAATAAAGTGACATTTGCAACAAAAAAAAGAGAAAGAAAGAGAGCATCGGGTGATCCGGCCCGATAAATTTCACATATTTTCAACCATATGATTTTCTGTACTATTTCTCATATTTTTTTCAAAAATGCAAAGTCAAATAATTTAGCATTTTGTTGGCATTTTCAATCAGATTCGACCAAAGAATTTAATTTTAAAAAGTAAACATTCCCAGTAGGCCCGGAGCAAAGAGAAATCGTTTGTTTTCGATGATTTGGCTCTATTGTCGAAAAATATTTTGAGTTCAGTTTCATGTGGAGCTTCCTTGTTTTTTTCCTCGAAAAGTAATAATTGAATGAATAGTTTAAGTTTAATTTTTTTTTTTTTGCAATTTGATTTTCGATATTTCTATTTCCTGTCGATTTTGAAAAAGACGACGAGCGAAAAGGCTGAGGGGAGGGGGGTACACCGAAAAATTAAACAAATAACCTGGTCACGATGAATGTACAAACACTTGGCCTAAACGACATTTAAAATTTCGCTTCATTCAGTTTTTCTTTTCGTTTTGACTTACCCCATAAATACAAAAGCCGAACTCTTCGAATTTACGACAAAGTTTCGTCTTGTAATTGTGCGGAAGCTGATCAGCGAAAAAGAGATATTGAGTGATTTTCATAACAAGTATTGTTAGTGCCGACCTGCCGAGAACGGAGTTGGTCGTTGCTGTGCGCGAAACGGCACGCGTCGCCATAACTGCACATCCCAGAAGTGCGGTAAATGCGACAGATCTCCGTCCGGTAGGCGTTCATAATACGCTGGATACGCTTGTCTTCTGAACGTTGGGCGTCCGACTTGCTTCTGTCCATCAATGCGTTTTCAAATTTCTAAAAAATAAATCTGCTAATTATGCCAGAATTTGCATTGCGCGAGTGGAGGAGGGGGGGGGGGGGTTGAAATAATTTTAGTGAGTATTTTCTTTACTACTATTTTTTAATTTTCATCCCGTTACTCGTGTTAAGAGCACAGTAATAGAATTCAAGTGAAATAGGTAAGTCCGTTATACCCACAAAGTTCTAGATTAGTTTCAAGTCTAGTTATGAAAGTATGAAAACGTAAACACTTACCTCGTAAAGCCCTTCAAATTTGACATTGACAGCCATTTTCAAAAATATGTACAATTGAAATCAAATAAAATAGGAAATAAAAAGAAAGTCGATTCTGTAAAAAAAAAAAAAAAAAGTAATTATACATTCAGGGGGTTTTGGGGTCGCTGATCACGAATCTGACATTTATTCCTGCCAATTCCATACCCGAACCCGAATTCGAACAAAAGTAGAGTTTTCAAAATCGGAATCGAAATTTTTTTTTTTCAAAAAAAGGGGAATACAATCTAAAGTATTACCAAAAAAAGAAATATATCAATACGTATATTGTTATCCAGGATCGGTCGAACTCATTTGAAAGGACCGATAAGGGACGACCATCTATTCGTTTTCGACCAATTCGTTTTTGCCTCATCGTTTTTTGCGTGTTATAAGATAAGGACTGTCTAACCTACCGCGTCTGCGCTCTAACGCAAAATAGGGTTAAAATCCGAGTTGATACAAAAACGAATTGGTCGAAAACGAATCGAAAATTTACCCCCGATTTGTTTTCAGAGGACATAAGAAGGGGGATTTGTGAATTTAAGGGACATAATAAAATTTATTCAAATGTTTTGTATTTTGCCTGGAAAATTTTTTTGAAAAATAGGCGAATTTAGTAACAGATATTGTCTCAAAAATATTCAATTTACAGAACAAAGTTTGCTGTAATTATTTGTACATGCCTTTTACTATAAAATAATACAAGACTGTGAATTTGATGACTTATCAATAGGGATGCCACTGCGCACTTGATACGTTGAAATTAGGGTTGATCAAAATCAGTTTAAAACCGGTCCCCCCGGTTTTCGGTTTCGGTTTTTGGCCGATACCCGGTTAACCGAAAACCGAAACCGGTTTTTTGCTTTATTTTCAGTCCCAACTTTAATACACTTAATTTAAATTTTTTAACATTTTTTTAATATTTTGTACATTTTGGGGGGTTTTTTTTTTTGGTTTTTTCTTTCCTAAATAGGCCGGGCTCGTTGATGAAAACATTTTTCATGACAATTTTAGCTGTTATAGGGTTTTCGGCTTTTTATTAAAGTATTAATTGGGCTGGGTTACGGCGGCACCGCCGGGAAAAAATTTTGAAAAAATACTAAGAAATCGCTTTAAAAATTATAAAAAATAGTATTGTTTTCTTCTTTTTTTACCTCACAGTAAGAAAAAAGGACAAAATATGAGCAGTGGGCTGAAAAAGGACATTTCTTTGAAAAACGGACATCTAACATCAGGGGTCGCATTTGTCCTTATTTCTAAGATTTGTCCTTATTTGAGCCTATGATCCTTATTTTGTCCTTATTTCTTACTCTGAGGTAAAAAAATTAGAAAAATGGTTGTTTTTTTATAATTTTTTGAAGCGTTTTCGTTATTATTTTTTAAAAATTTTCCCTGCGCCTATCGGCACCGCCGGACACTCTCTCTACCTTTTGAAATTTTTCAAAAAAGGACACAAAATTGACCACTTTTTGAGAAAACTGTTAACAAATGGACCATAATTTTCAAAAAATTTTCCCGGTGGCGCCTAGCGGCACCACCGGACCCTTTTTCGCCTATGTTTTATTAAAATTTATTTAGAAAAGTATTAGAAATTTGGTAATTTTTTGTGCAAAACTGTTATCAAAATACAAACAATTTTCAAATTTTCCCCGGCGACGCCTATCGGCACCGCCGATCCTTCCTTTTTCGAAATTAAAAATGAAAAGCTTATTCAAAGCCTAACACCTAAAAAAATATTGCCATAGGGAACAAATATGCTACAAACAGTTGATTTTTTTGAATAAAAATGCTTTTAAAGCTTTGGAAGCATGTTTTAAAAAATGTCCTTATTTTCGATCCCAAGTCCTTATTTTTTTACCTGCGATGTCCTTATTTCGGGAAATTTTCAATGCGACCCCTGTCTAACATCCCTGATATTTGGGTCAGATTTGTTAAGAAACTGAACCACGACCACTCACAAATAAGAACAAAGAAATTAAATATTTGGTGCAACTTTCCACCAAAATTTTACTCAAACATCTTCATTGAAAGTCCCATTCTTAAGGGTGTATTTTTTTTTCATTTTCAAACCGAAACCGGGAAACGGGTCCCCCGGTTTTCGGTTAGGCCGGTTTTTGGACCCTCGGTTTTCGGTTTCGGTTTTTGGCCCAAAAAGGCCGGTTTTCGGTTTCGGTTCGGTCGGCAACCCTAGTTGAAATAAGCACGAAAAAAGTTGTTTTTGGGCTTTTAGGATTACTTTTATAATGCCTATTTTGTTTTTGTTTTTTTGCCTATTTTGGGTTTTATGTCTAAATGCACATTGTCCTATCTCGCCATTTTTCTTTAAAATTTTGATTTCTTAAGAAAAATGCTAATAAGGGAACATTCCGAACTGTAATTTTAAAATGAAATTTATTCGCTAGTCCTTGTACATATGTGATTTGACTAACAAATTGATAAAAAAGTGCAAATTTTTCTGCCGATTTTTAATTTTTGTGCCTATTTGAGGATTTTTGTGCTTATTTCATGCTTATTTTCCGCAATCGCACTTTATGAGTCCAACAAAAATATATGAGTCCAATCAAAGTTTATGAGTCCAACAATCGACTTTTTGATTCTAATCCCATCTTTTTAATAACAAAATTTCTTCTTATTTCTCTTCTTTCCGTTTTCATTTTGTTTATAAATAACTTAACATTTTTTTTTTGTTTACGTTTATAAATGTGATGTGCACTTAAAACTGGTTACGCACTTCACATGTTACCAAGCTAATCTTACCAATACATGTTCCGTCGGTTTCATGGGAATTCATAAAAATTCCAAAATATTCTTGTCGAAATTAGGTATCTTACATCGGTCTATGTCACTTCGGCGTTCGCGATTCGGCGCCACACGATTCGGCGCCAGTACAATTCGGCGCCACACGATTTGGCGCCAAGCCAAAAATAGGAAAACACGACAAAAAGATTTTTGAAAACCCAACCCCCGTTTTTTTTGAAAACTGAACCCGCTCAAGGATTAAGTCTAAAAAAACTAGGGGGTTGGGTTTTCAAAAATCTTTTTGTCGTGTTTTCCTATTTTTGGCTTGGCGCCGAATTGTACTGGCGCCGAATCGTGTCGCGCCGAATCACGAGCGCCGAATTGACGGGTCGGGGGCGTTTGGGCCCCGACGTTTGGGCCCCGACGTTTGGGCCCCGGGGTCGTTTGGGCCCCGGCGTCGTTTGGGCCCCAAGCCAAAAATAGAAAATCCTATGCAAATTTTTTTTTTGAAAATCTAACCCCCTGTTTTTTTGAAACCTAGCCCCTTTGTTTTTTGAAACTACCCTAGTTTCTTTTTGAAAAACTAGGGTTAATTTCAAAAAAAAACTAGGGTATGTTTCAAAAAAACTAATTCTTGAAAACCTACCCCCCTAGTTTTTCAAAATATTGGTAAAACTAAAAAGTTTTTAAAAAAACTAGGGGTTCAAAGATTTGAAAAAAATAGGCTTAAGTTCAAAAACTGAGGGTTGAAAATTTTCAAAAAAAATTATGGTGAAGTTTTCAAAAAAACAGAGTGATTTTACTTCTTTTTTTTGGCTTGGGGCCCAAAGGACCACGGGGCCCAAACGTCGGGGCCCAAACGACCCCGGGGCCCAAACGTCGGGGCCCAAACGTGGGGGCCCAAACGTCGGGGCCCAAACGAGCCAACCCCGAATTGACGGTGTCCGTCTTACATGTATTGTGTTATTTTAGCGATAGGGAAACTAACTACAAAAAAATAAAATGTGAAAATATATTGCACTCGACTCATGATTTGTTTCCAAAAAGGAAGGGTCAGCGGTGCCGATAGGCGCCGCCCTGAAAACTTTTTAAATTTGAATGAATTCTGGTAACAAATCTTGACAAAAAATGGCTAAATTTAAGGGTTTTAAAGATACTTTTGTAAAACCTTAACGTGTGGGGTCCGCTGGCACCGGGGAAAATTTTGAAAATTATGGCCCATTTCACGATAGATTTGGACCACAAAATGGGCAATGTTGGAGAACTTATTGCAAAAAATGAAAATTCTTTTATATATAAAGCCAAAAAATTTAAATTTTTCCAGAAATGATCATTTTTTACATTTTATGGGCAAAATGCCGTTTTCAAAGGACGAAAGCCAAAATAAAGGACGTCCTTTGAAATAAAGGACGAATCCCTACCCTGGTATAATTTAATGGTAGGGTAAGTCTCCGGAGGTAAAAAGACGATTCGTTCTAAATTTCCCGATTTGTACTGTACCACAAAAAACGAAAAAAAAGCACTAAGTTTATTAGTAAAAAACACTCCATTATATTTTGTTTGGTGTCTGCAAGGCTAATTGAATTGAAAAAATTAAATTGGTTCCCAATTTTCATCATTTGGCTCAACATGAGATCATTCTCGTCAAGGCTTGCGAAATTTTTATCTTCTTATTTTTCATCAATTTTGTGCTTTTAATTGAAAAAGTGTGTTTTTATTGAAAAAAGATATTCAATTATAAGAATCGGGATAAGTACGAATCGGGAAAATTAGTACGAATCGGGAAAATTAGTACGAATCGTCTTTTTACCCTTCGAATGATACCTCAAAAATTTAGTTTAAGTCGATTTTTGTTTAACTTTATGAACATAACTTTTAGGTACAATTTTTTTAAATTTTGCAAGCTTATAGAGCTTACCAAGAGCTGTCGAATGGTACTACTAATATTCAATTAGCTTTCTTCTGGACAAAGTTATAACTAGGGAACGGATTTATAAGTTTTTGCTTATTTTTTCTGCGGCTTTAACTCGACGAGAAATGCACGAAAAACACATTTTTTGTCCGAAAATTTTTCGTTTTGACGCACTTATTCGAGCTTAGAAATGCTTATTTTGGATGTTGGCCCTTAAAAATGCATATTCTAGATGTTCGCCCTTAAAATAAGTTTTTGCCCTTATTTTGGCGTTTCGTGCTTATTTTCGCACTTATTTCGCGATTTTTAAATTTTCAAAGGACTATTTTAGGATTTTATGGAAATTTCTTAAGGAAAATACAATAAAAAATGAAAAAATGCACCCCTAAGAATCGGCCTAAAAAATTTCAAAAAATAAACCCCTAAGAAAGGACTTTTTCAAACCAAAAATAACAAAAAAATTTATTAAAATATTGAAAAGGATTTGCCCCAAAATTTTTAAATGTATCTTATTTGTAACTATAAAAAAAGCAATTTGAAAAATTATACCCCTAAATTTGGAATTTTTTGATGCTTATTTTCGCACTTATTTCGCGATATTTTCGCACTTATTTAAGGACTTATTTTGGACTTTTTCGCGCTTACAAATCCGTTCCCTAGTTATAACGAACGACGCCAAAATGGCCCATGCCAAATTAAATTTAGAAAAATTTTCAAAAAAGTCAATTTAATCTGAAGAAATTTAGAGAAATTTACCCTCAATTTGGAAAAATTAATGTCCATATTTTTGTTCATATTTGTGATTTTTTCGTCCATATTATATATAGTTGACCTTCGCTTGGATAAAACACGGTAAAATGACGCCAGAAAATAGGGTTGAGATTTAGACTAAAAAATTGATATAAAAAGTATAAAATTTTCTTCTGGCGAGACGCAAATGACCCGTACCGTCCCCAAAATGCGTTCTACACCTAAATTCGGGAAAATAGGTTTAAAATAGTCAGAATTATTCTCTGAATGAGGAGGGAACTGTTTGAAATGGTGCCACATTGCCTCGACATTTGAGTATAGGAACGGGTTTGAGGGTCTACAAAAGCCATTTCATCCATTTGAATCGGATTTGTGCATAAATGTGAATCATGAAAAAGTTGGATTTTCGACTTTTTGTTCGAATTCAGGTCCAGGGCTCGGAATTGGGCGAAATGGATGTCAGAATCGTGACAGCGATCCAGAAAGCCCCTGGAAAAATGTTTTGCACGACTTATTAAATTCGAAATTTTTGCCAAAAAGGGGGGGGCGACAAACTTAACTATTTATTACCATAGTAGGTAATTCTTCGGTCTTTTAATTGGACAGTTCGTTTTTCGCTCTCTCTCTCTTTCATATTTTGCCTTATCCATCGATTAATTAATTAAGAATGTTTTCTGTTCGATACTCTCACAAATGAGTAAATTCAGTAGTGAGTCTTCTTCGTTAACACAACCGGACAATACGGCGTTGAGAGTGAGGAAAATGGTGGAGGAGCAGCACAAACAGGAAAGAGGAAAGCCCAACTCGTCTCCTCTTCGCCCCGTCCCCCCCCCCCCATTTCTTTCTCTTCGCATCTTTCGTTTTTTTATTTTGTTTTCACAAAAAATTATTAGACGAAATGAATGAATAAATACCAAGTCCGGTCCCGCTGTTCAGCATTTTCTTTGCCTGTGAACCCTCATCATGGCATAAATATCCGAATGAAATTCTTGTTAGATTTTAACAACTCGTTTAATTAACCGTAAATTTCCCCATATGTCCCTGTGGACGTTTTCCCTTCCCTCCCCGCCCCCGTAAAATTGTTTTATTCCCATTGCAACTTCTTTTCATTTTTTCCAAAATGTAAATTGCTCAATTTATTAATCGCGCTTTCCATCCCTTTGGTCTTTTACAATTTCTATTCCTTTGAATGTGTGCAGAGTGAAGTTTTGAATTGATCGATCCATTTATTTGTTTGTCTCGCGCAGCGAAACGTTTTCCCTTTTCCTTTAGGGGGGGGGGGAGGGGCAAAGGAATTAAAAAAGATAAAAAGAGCAGAAAGAAAACAAAAAATACGGCACTTACGGACGGAGGGTCTTTTTTAAAGACGGCAATTGCGCAGTTGCATTTGGCATGAGTTGGCTTCCATTTCCCCCCCCCCCCCCAACCATCGGCAAAATGTGCTTCTATTTTTTCCATTTTCCATGCCTAATATTAAAAAGTCCGAATTGTCACTGTTTCCCTTTGCATTTAATTGCCCCCCCCCCACTTTTAGCGCACTTTACTAATACACTAACATTTTCTTCAAATATATTCCACCAATGTTTTCCTTTCTTGTGACAAGCCGCCATTTGTACGGCGATTTCCTCGTTGAACTGTTCTCCAAATTGTTTTATTCGGCGGAGGCAAAAGGGCCCAGTGGGACGGCCAATGATAAAATGGGCCATTATCAGCAACAGTCTCTTAAGGTGGTCTCAGCCGTGCCTTTTAATTGTGAAGGGTAAATAAATAAATGGTTCGAAAGGTGGTGAAAAAGGGCGGAGGGACTCGTTGGACAGCGAAACCGATTTTACCCAATTAATGGGAGGGACGGGTGGGCGGAGGAGGGAAAGTACTGTCTTGAGTACAATTATTTTAATTAGGTATATATATATATATAATATACACATTTTAGGAGTTCTCACTCTTTTATAGCAGCTGTCCAATTGTTTCTCTCTCTTTTTCTCTCTCACTCTCTCTCTCTGTCTGTTCCCTCTCTCTCTCCCTCTCTCTTTTTCTCTCTCACTTTCTCCAGTATGTTCTCTCTCACCCTCTCTCTGTTCTCCCTCTCTCTTTATTATCTCTCACTCTCTCTCTGTCAGTTCCCTCTCTCTCTCTCCCTCTCTATTATCTCTCACTTTCTCCAGTATGTTCTCTCTCACCCTCTCTCTGTCAGTTCCCTCTCTCTGTTCTCCCTCACTCTTTATTATTTCTCACTCTCTCTCTGTCAGTTCCCTCTCTCTCTCTCCCTCTCTCTCTCACTTTCTCCAGTATTCTCTCTCACTCTCTCTCTGTCAGTTCCCTCTCTCTCTCTCTTTCTCTCTTTATTATCTCTCACTTTCTCCAGGCTGTTCCTCTCTCTCTCTCTCTTTATTATCTCTCACTTTTAGCCCGACTCTGTAGGCCTCTCCCTCTCTGTGCTGTCCGCTCTCCTCGGCATGGCTCTCTGCTGGCTTTTGCTGTTCTTCTTCGTCCTTTTGCTGCTTCTCGCCCTCCTCCATCGTCCACTTCCCCCACGAATCGCCGACCGAAGGAAAATTGCCCTTTTCGAGTTTCTGATGCGCTTGTCCAACGAATACTTTGTTCGTATTGTCTTTCTTTTCCTCTCATTCTCTCCTCCAAAGGGTTCACTCGTCGAATTCGTCGCCGGTCATTCCGCCCGTAACAAATTGAGTCGCGCCCTCTCTCTGCTCACCTTTCCCGTCCTCCCTCGTTGGCTTTTCCGTAGGCTTTTCGCTGCCCATTGGTGCGATGTGCGTGATGAACCCATTTCGGGAGTGCGCTGTCGTCTGTTCATGCCGAGGGGAGAGAAACGACGGCACAACGGTGCCGTTGTGTTCATTCACGGCGGTGGATGGTGCATCGGAAAGCCAAGCAAGCAAATTATTTGACCATTTAAGCCACCACCAAAGGAGGCGCTTTCTGCTGATTGTTTCTGCCCGTCTGAATTTGCCCCCTATTTTCAGGGTTTTATGATGGTGCTTTGCTGTGTTTGAGCTGGAAACTCGGCCTTCCAATCATTGCCGTCGATTATTCTCTATCGCCCGAGGCCAAATTTCCTACGGCACTACTCCAATGCGAACGCGTCATTGCGGAATTGAATAACGGACGATTTTCGGCTTATGGAATCGACCCGACCAAAATAGCATTGATGGGCGATTCTGCGGGTGCAAATTTGTGCGCAGTAATTTGTCAGAGATATTTAAAAGCCGGGAAAGCACCGATGATCAGGGCAAGTGGACCATGTCAGTCGAACTGTTCGAACATTTTGCCAATTCAGTGCCAAGTTCTGGTTTACCCACTGGTCCAAATGTTCAACTTCCGGTCTCCGTCTTATCGTTACTTCTATCAAAGTTACCCTGGGACCGGGTTGCTTAACCCCAACTTACTGATTCGCTGGTAAATGATTTGTGCCGCAAAAAGCGACCAAATGCTTTTCATTAAGGTGCCTAATGTATCTGGGTATTGATCCGTCTCAGCACAACATCAAAAAAATCGCGCAGAACAGACATTTATCTACACAGATTTTGGAAGACGACGAATTGATGGCACTAATTGACGAGCGAAATTTGCCTCCGGGGTTACCGGGAGGAGAAGAAAGAAAATGTGAAGGAGAAGGGAAAGGAAGGGAGACGAAGCGGAACGGACGCAGCAAAAACAACAAAGTCAGAGACGAAACGCTGCCGGAAGACGTCGAGGTGGGAAGAACGGAGGGCAACGAAGGTGTTTCTGGCAAAAGGGACTCGGATTCCGGGAAAACTCGTCCCGTGTCCCGGTCCCGCCGGAACAATTAAGCAGCAAAACATATCACCATTTTGGCAATGGCTTTAGCCGATTCAGCTTTCGGACAAGATGACACCGTTTCTGACAAACCCGGACATTTGTCCACTCGTGGGCAAAAATTTGGAGGGCCTTTGCCCGGCAATGATTTGCACCGCCGGCGTGGACATTCTCCGCGACGAGGGAATTTTGTATGCACAACGGTTACGGCAATTTGGAGTTGCTGTGGAGTGGAAACACTACGAATGTGAGGGGAAATTAATGTTTTTGAACCTGCGCTTAAAATTGCCAAAAAGACTTTTGCCGCTGTTGTCCGACGATTGGCCTACTGGACGATTAATCTACTCAGAAAAATTTAGGCTTGGCCTGCCTTTTGCCTGAAAGAATAAAAAAAAAAACGCCACAAAATTGATTTGCTCAAAATCTCTTTTGGCATTTTGTACCTCAGGACAATTTGTGCTTATTAGCGATCGTTACAGAATGAATTGGGTCATTTTGGGATTGTTTTTTTAGCAATTCAGCATTCGGACATTTCAAATTGAACTCCGTTTAGATGCTTACCACGGAATTTTAAACATGTGCAAAAGTCGGCAGCGCCTTCGAATCATTTCGGACATCAGCGAATATTTGCAGAGAACGCTAATCGACAGCTGATACTTGCTGAGGGTGACAATGAAACATTTGCGACAAACGCACCAAAGAAAAAAGAAGGAAACTTTCGATGGACAATTAACTTTTCTGTCCTATTTAAACAAATAGCGAACAGATGGAAAGTCAATTAACACTTCGTCCCTTAGTTTTTTGTTTTGCCAATTTTATTACCAAATTTATTTTTGCAGATATTCCTTTTTATTTTTGCATGTTTTGACTCATTACCTGAACATTCTCTGATGAGGCCGATTTAAGTGATTTGTTTTCTTTAATAATCTCTCAAACATTTCTTTCTTTCTTTTTGTTTTTTGTCATTTTTGTATTTAACGTTAATGTGATTAATAGGGATGCTTTTATTATCTTTACTAAAATCCTGGGAAATTAAAAACAAAGGTGAGGTTCGTACTTTTTCTAAGTATTGTACTTTTTGGCTTTCATGCTTTGAAAATTTTTAGCATGCTTTGTTCAAAGAATGTAATATGAATTTGGCAATTTGCACTATGTAAGGATATTTTTCTATTTTTTTGGCATTCCTCTTAATTATTGCGGGCCACCAATTTTTCGGCTCTACATATGTGATCACAACAGTAAAAAGAGGAGACCTTTTTTAGCTTTTTTTTTAAGGGTACAGGTCGTTTGGGCGCCCGCGTTTGGGCGGTGGAGTGTTTATTTTAATTTCATTTCCGAAAAAATTTTTGAGATTTTGTTTTATGCGCATTTTTGTGCATATTAATCAGCTTACCTTAATCAATTTTCAAAATTTTTTTTCGAAAAAGGAGGCCCTCCATCTGCGGAATATTACCAAATGTTCCTTCGCCCGTTGGGTTAACAGACACATTATTTTAGAAATTTAAAGCGTTAATGTTTTTTCTAAAGTGAAATTTTGAAAAAATCCTGGCGCCCAAACGTCCAAAGACCTTTCCAATTTTTTCTGGCCGCAGACCAATTAGACTTCTATATCGAACATTTTGGCGAGTAAATTATTCGAAAGTATTTTATTTGTAGCTGAGTCGACATTCGTGGGTTCGCCCAAAATTTCATTACTCTCAGACTATTAATTAATATAAATACTGAGTGAATTACATTTTTGTTTTTATTAATACAATACAGTACAATACATCAATGAATAATGATGATACATGCGATAGTAAGTCATATAGAGTACTCAGTATAGACAACAAAACACAGAACATTGATTACAATATAACAATATCAGCGCAGAGATTCAAATATTTTGTGGACACACACAGCAGAATCAATCGTTGTTGTTGTTGTTGGCATGGTTGTTGTTGTTATTGTTTCCTTCCGTTGCATCTGGTTGCTCGTTCTCTTCACGGTAATGAGACGGTATTCTGAACAACGAGTCGCTGTGAGTTCCTCCTCTGCCTGCTGCACCGCTCCATTTAAAATTTTGGAAGGTGATACGTGCCTGGAAAAAAAGAATAAATGTTAAAAAACAATGGATTGAGTGAAAACAAAAGTTAGCCTGAATAGTTGGGAAGACAGGCAGCTCAATACGAACAGGGAACCCATTAGGGAGTCGCGCATTGCACACTTGACACAGCTTACCCACCAGCGGATTGATTGGCTCCAACACTTTGAGGATATCCTTTAACCAAAAAAGCATTATGTTATTGTCTTATAAATTCATTAATGATGAACTCGCCAGGACGACATTGAGGCTCAACGGGAAATCATTGCTCTGAAAACTTGTTTAAAATGGAGAAAATGGCAAGATAAACAACAGACCATTGCCACCATTCCATTGAAATCACGATGAGTATCTTTCAAACGCATTTGCCTGCCCAGGTGGCTGTTCTCATCACTTGCCTTAAAATTTGGAGCAATATTGCAGAAAAAACTGACTAAGTACCCTGAGATATTGATGCCAATTCATTTTTGGTCGTGGCGGTGGTTCAAGACTTCTGCGACCATTCTGTTAAACAAATAGATTCAAATAGACGAGATAATTTCTTTAAGTCCATTACCGACTCCGCGTCTTCATCGTCCGTTTCTGAGTCCTCCGAATTTGAGTCGTGCACGTCCGATTCACTAGTTTCTCCACTCAGTTGCCGCATCATTCGTCTGTTTCGTTTAATGTCCTCCTGTGTCAAATGTTCACGCCTGGAAAAGGAAGGAATGTTTTTCGTTATTTTTACCCTCACATTTCCAAATTTTCGACCTTCTCCTGGTGACCAACTTCATTCCCTTGATGTGATAGAGGTTCGCTTTGTAATTGCCGATTTTTTCCTGTAAATTAAAAATGAATGGAATCAGTGGATGATTTCCAATTTGTACTTCACCCACCAACCGTTTTTGGAAATTGGAGAAAGGTCTTTGCCTGCACAAAACGGATAGGCTGAGTGTTGATGTCAGACCTGTAAACAAATGAATGATCTATTTAACATACTGTGAAAAGGGTAAAATATTTGTTGTCCGTTTACCTAAAGATGTCCGATCGCATTTTGATGTCCAGCAATTCAAGCAACATTTCATGGCTTATCTTGCCGCCTCGTACCACTTGATAGGTCTAAAAAAAGGGAATAATTAGAGGTTTTGTGAAATGAATGTGAGTCATTGTTAAACGGACCGCTTCCTTATGGTCCATCACCACCGTCTTGCGTCCATCTGTTGCCGTCATGTCCAAAAGTAACGACGAATCACCACGCTCCCTGTAAACAAGTGAAATGATTGGAAATCACAAAAACGTAGTGTAATTTACTACCATATGAGTATTCTTTCCTTGAAGTTAACCAGCTTGAAGTCAATGCGAAGACGTTGTCCTTTCTTGTATATTTTGAGCGTTTCGGAAGGAAGAGCGCGGGAGAGCAGAGCTGAAACGAGAAAATCAAAAAATGACACATGTACATTAGCAATGCAATTACGTGTTCCGACAAAATTACGACCCAACCAATATCGACTAAGCCAAAATGACCAAACCTCGACTAGGTTTCAAAGAAATTTGAAAATTCAGGAATTTCACTGAGATTTTGTTGGATGAGATATGTCGGACCAAGATTTTGTCAGTGAACCATTAATTAAATAAAATTGATGACTTACGGATCCAAGAGATGAGTTCCTGAATATTGAAAGAAATATTTGAGTCGACAGTTTAGTCGTCCACCCACTATTTTGGTCTCCATGTAGAAGTCCGGCAAATTTGAAAGGTGTGCATTGACTGTATTCATTAGATCGGCTTTGAACGTCTTGCTAATTTCCTTGTCAAACTGAATCAACATCATCTTGACTGAAAATTGAAAAAAATAGTGGTGGATGGGGCCGTTTTGCGCTCACTGATCCGCCGGTCTCCATAGCTGCGTGCTTCGTCAATGCTGCTCCATCCCAAATTGTTTTTTGTCCGAATCGTCGCTCCATGGGCCAACAACAATTCGACACATGCTGAAACAAAATAGGTAAGAAGAAGCACAGGGAAGAATATGAAATGATGACAACCACGATGGCCCAACATGTTGGCGATGTGCAAAGGTCTTAAAGCGTCAAATTGGTTATCATGAATAATGAATAGATATCTCTTCTCCCAAACTCACGTGTTTCCGTGTGTGTCTCTCCGGTTGATATTCGTTGGTCCACCTGAAAAGTTTGCAAAAGAATAAACGCAGATGTCGAGTGTCACTCTTTTCACCTCTCTCCTCACCGGTCGATTGTCTGAGAAGAACGTTCAATCTCGGCACATCGTTGTGGAACACTGCGTGATGGAGCGGAAATTGTTGGTCCACCAGCTGTCCGTTGTTCGCAACTGAAGAAGCACTTCCAGCAGAAGAGGTCATTATAGGCGATGCGAATAATAATAATGAATGTATTAGTGGACGACGATGACAACAGCGCACGCTGAATGAATGAAGAAGGAAAGCAATAAAATTAAACAAAAAGTGAAATAGAAAAAATGAAGGAATAATATAATAATGACACTTTTCATCCTTTTTATAGTGTGTTTTTAGCCAGGCAAAACATTGATTTTTATGATTTGAAAATTAAGAAAATGTAATTGCAAATGGGTGTTTTTAAAGCACTGGCAGGCTGAGTCTTTATTACACTAAGCCTAAGAAATCCCTAGAAAAAGCAACTAGGTAACCTAAACTCTAAGCTTGCTTAAGCCTAGGCTTAGGGGGCCCTTAGTTCAAAAAAATTTTTGATAGCTTAATTTTGTTTTTGCTTTTTTTTCGCTTGGGCCGAAACGTGGGAGCCGAAACTCCCCCACTCGTCGAAAACATCTTTAACGCATCTCGCAAAAGTGTGTATGAATCCGTGATCACTTTTTATTTTATTTTTGGTAATATTGGCAAAAATTTTATGTTATGGACCCATGCATGTTCTTTCTGTAATTGCATTATATAATTTATTAAAGTTGGGTGAAAAAAGAATTCTCGAACTGCATAAATTGTTAAAAAAGAAATTCTAGATATAACGTGCGCCGAACCGAGCGCGCCGAAAAAGTCGTGCCAGGTGTTTTCGACAGTGTTTGAATTCGACAGTAGTTGATTTCGACAGTGAATTCTATAGAGGTAAAAAATACTGAACACACTATTATCCGTGAACGTTTCATTTGAACACCTATTAAGGGTTGTGCCACATTTGCGCCTCCACATTTGCGCCTGCTAAATTGAAAAGGGAGATGGGCGGCTGGCACTTTTTGAATAACAAAAGAGTCTGCAATTGATTCAGAAGAAATGGTTTTTCCATTTTTGACTGCTCACAATCACTTACCAGACCCAGATTTAACTTATTTTATTCCTGAAACCTGGAACATGCATGATTCGGTAATTGCAGATCTTGGCAGAACCAATAATGGAATGGAAGGGTTTCATTCAAGCTTCAACAAACGTTTTTCAGCACCTAAACCCCCTCTATCAACGTAAATTAATAATTACTTGAATATTTTTAAAATTCAAATTTAAGTTTCATATTAAAAATCAAAGATGAAGAGGAATACCAAAGAAATAAAATGAGACCACATGAAATTGACCCGACACGTCCAGTAGCTGAAGTACCCCGCACCAAAAAATATTTGGAAAATGATCGAGCCATCAAAAACCTGATTGAACAATTTGATCAGCTTGGTCCTGATCAGCGTGATGATGAAAGATGGATTACACATTTACACGCACTGTCATTTCGGCTTACCACAAAAGGAATTGATTATTGGCTCGATTGAGCGAGCATCTTTAAAAAAAAAATAAGAAAATAATAAAAAAAGAAGCAAATAATAAAAAAACAAGCAAAAATGAAAAAAAAAAAATATTAAAAAAAATGAAAACACAAAAAAAAATATTGTGGTTCGTCCAACTTTGTATTATAATAAATATTTTTTAGTATTTAAATTATTTTATATATAGTTTTTTCATTAGAATTTGTGTTGTGGTTTGTGTGGACTCAATGTCTGCTACCTCCTCGTGGTTGCGTCTGGAAACAGAGTTAATTTCCTATCTTTTAAGTTTAGGCATTTTTAACTCTGGCCAAAGCAGACAAAATTTAATTTTTTTCTTTTTTATTGGGGCGCAAATGTAGTAGGCGCAAATGTGGAGGCGCAAATGTAGTAGGCGCAAATGTGGAGGCGCAAATGTAGCAGGCGCAAATGTGGAGGCGCAAATGTAGTAGGCGCAAATGTGGAGGCGCAAATGTAGCAGGCGCAAATGTGGAGGCGCAAATGTAGTAGGCGCAAATGTGGAGGCGCAAATGTAGTAGGCGCAAATGTGGAGGCGCAAATGAGCACTCACCCTATTAAGTGCTTTTTGCAAAAAAAAAGAAGAGAAAATGTGTGGCAAACCGCATTGCTGAATCCCAAATCGCTCCCTCAAATAGAATAAGGGGGCCGCATGGGAAAAAAAGTCTATATATCGGCGTTAAGATGCGTACAACCTACATGACTTTGTCTCAGAATTCGAAAACGGCGAACTTCTACAAGGACCACATTCAATACGTTTTGTCACAACTCATTTTTGTCTCGACTCTTTTTTACGTGTTCTAAGTACAAGGACGGTCTAACCTACCGCTGTATGCGCTCCAACATAAAATGGGGGTAAAAAAACGAGTCGAGACAAAAAACGAGTTGAGTTTTTATCCTTCTATAATTCATTAGAGCCTGTACATATCATTTACAGTTTTTAAATTATAATTTATCTATGCCATATATAACTAATGCTTTTTTAAAAACAATATTTTACTGTCGAAATCAACCACTGTTGAAACTAACACTGTCGAAAACTAACAGCACCGAAAAAGTATGCGCCGAAAAAATACTGCGCCAAAAAACTCGCACCGAACTGAGCGAGCCGAACTGAGCGCGCCGAACCGAGACCGACCGTTTTCCATGGCACATCAACCCACTCTTTCTACAGCATTTTCCAGCATTGGCACATCTTCTTCGGCATTTTCCAGCATGGCACATCAACCCACTCTTTATACGGATGAAATCCAATTCGTATTATTATGTAGTAAACGTGTCCGGGCCAGTTCGGCGTGGGAGGCCAACTTTGAGAAGGCATAACTTTTTTCTAAGTCTGCAAATTTAAATACAATTGGCATCATCAGAAAGTTCTATATGTGCTTGGTTAATCTTGCCAAAAAATCAAAAAATCCATCCATGTATAAAAAAGTTATGACCTGTTGCGCTGAATTATCCTGAAAAATTCCATTTTTTGAGTTTTTTTGGCCATAACTTTGTTGTATTTTCAAAATTTTTTGAAATTTAGCATATTGATAGATCTCGTCCAGTGATTTCAAATAATACCTAATTTATTTAATTGAACGAAAATTAAAAAAGTTACGGCCAGTCGCGCCAAAAGGGTCCACGCCGAACTGGGCGGTTCCCGTAGTAAACATAGAAACAGAAAAAAGCGAGATAGGTTTCTACAAATAGGAGAAAAAAAGATTTCCTAAAATAGTAAGAATCGTCATTTTACTTCCTTCTACGGCAATTTTCAGCATTGGCACATCATTCTTTGGCAGGGCTCCCATCGACCAAACTTTATCTCAATGGACGGATAAGTTGATTTCAAAGGACACATTAAAATTTTTACGCGGGAAAAATCTTGGCAAATCAATTCTGGGGCCTTATTCCCGTCTTGCGATTTATTTAACCGTAGTTAAGCAAACCGCGGTTAAATAAACCACGGTTAGGGCAATAGTTAAATAGGCGCACCCACGTTTCGTCGACTCCACGTTTCGTCGACTCAGCCAAAAAGTCACATTTCGTCGACTAAGCCAAAAAGCCACGTTTCGTCGATTACATGTTTCGTCGACTCCATGTTTCGTCGACTCAGCCAAAAATCCACGTTTCGTCGACAGTCAAAAATCCACGTTTCGTCGACTAAATTGTGTTTTATTCACTAAAATCGAGTCCAAATTTTAATTGATCGAACAAAAAAAACTGTCACTCTTTCACAACATGCTAATTTTATTATAAAAAAAAAAAAAAGAATTTCGAGAAAATAAATGAATAATTTCGATAAATAAATAGTTCAATAATTTGTCTCTTTTCGGTCCTCATTTTCATTTCGTACGCCTCGTGCACGCAATCCGCCCACATATCCCTGCATCTGCAGACTGAGCAGTGAAAGGATATTCAGGAGATCTTCGTCCGTGGTGTACTCCGCTTCGTCCAATGCATTGCCGATAAGCTGTTCTTTCAGAATGTATTTGTTGCGGCGTTTGTGAGAGAACACCCTGGCAGATCGAGCGATGTCCCTCTGCTTATCAATGTCTTCCAAAATCGCTGCCAGGAAATCTGACAATGACGGATGATGAACCAAAGCGCGCTTAAATTACAAAATTTGCTTAAAAAATAAAGGGAAGTTGTTTACCGAAAATTGGAGGTGAGATGCCTCCATTGCATTGTTCGTTTTTTCTATTGATGACCTCGCTCGGTCGTGAACATTCCAAAAATGGACGGGGTACAGTGGCTGACGAACGATTGGAACCTCCCAGCGGTGCACAACAGAAACAGAAATAGCCGCTGATGGCGTCAGCGTTTGTGTTGACGTAGCAGGTGAACGGACAAAAGGAGCAAATGAACGGACGTCCATGTGAAATGTATGGTCATAAATATGATCCAAATTAACTGAAAAATAAAATAGGGAAATTAAAACTAAAAACATGTAACTCACTACTGTCAAATGAACTGCTGTGGCTTGGTTCGTCGTCATTCAAGAAACTATTCGTGCTGATTGAACTGCGTTGGCTTACATCGGGATCATGGACGAAGGCATTGGCGCCGGCTTCTTGTTCGACTACTGTTAGTCCAATATACACTCTTGCGAAGTAGGCAAAAAACGCTGCAAGACCATTAGGCGCATTGTTGACGATGAGCGCAAATCCATGGCGAACATGTTTTTCGGGAATCAGCGCCAGTGCGAGCAGCTTTCTGAAATGTGGAAAAGCAATTTTCAGCAACAAACCCCACCACTCGCCTAAAACAGTGCCGCGCAGTCTCTCCTTGCAGAGTGTCGTCGCCGTACAGCTGTTCAAGGCCCATTTCACGCCACTTTCTGTAGAGCGCTTGGCTCATGTGAAAAAGACACCCAGTCAATTGTGCCGCCGGAAATGTCTCGCGCATTGCTCGGATAGTCGCCGTTTCGAAGTCGCTTATAACTAAATTTTGGGAAGGCATAAATAAATTTAAAAAAATCTTTCCTTACTCCGTGCGGGTGCATTTGGCGCAATAGCCGCTTTGATTGCATTCAGCGCCTCAGTATAGTACCGAAGGTGTTTCCCGGGCAACAAGGCGTGTGCACACAATGCAAGACGACGGTTGACAAATGCGCCGACCACAAATGACTGCGTCCATGCAGATGGCGCGGATTTGAAAGTTCCATCAACGGAAAATTTTCGCGCCTTCTTCAAAATGTCTAACAACTGAAAACCAAACAATAATAAATAAATTTTTGGAGGCCAACCTTCGGGTGCGCTAACACGAACACCACATCCGGCTCTCCTTTACGGTGCAATCTGCTGTCGTATAACAAAGTGGACTCGCCCTCCTTTATTAGCAAAATATCCGGCAGCACAACATTTAAGGGGTCGATTCTGTCCACCGCACCAAAAAGTCTACGCTTTTCCCTAGAAAAAGCAAATTAAATTGGGGTGGGGGGGGAATTGAGAACACATACCGCCTAATAAATGCATTCAGGGCATGATCATTGCCCAACGCGACAAATGTTTCGTCCCTTGTGTCTGCGCGCAATTCTGCTAGCACCTTCGATGGTTTTTGGCGTGGTTTTTCACGCGAAACGGCCTTGATTCTGCAGCGTTTCAGTTCCGCTTTATGCCATGTAGGGTCCGGTAGATGATTGTGCTCTTTTGTCCCCAGCACTCCATTAATTACGGCGTCACCGCCGTCATTCTTTATCGCTGCTGTTGCATCACAGTCTCTGTTAGAGCAGCGGAACCAGGGTCCTTTACTGCGGGTGAAACGGAACCCTAAAACATACAAAACAAAAACTTTCAAGTCATTTAAGCGCTAACCCTGGTTCCAAATGCATAACGCTCCCCTAATCGTTGTTCCGCGCTGGAATTCTACGAGTCCTATGTTCTCCTGATCACTTTTATCCGATTGGGATTCTTCCTCCTGTTCCATCTGCTTCCTCGCGCAGCGAATTCATCACGCTGCTGTTGTAATCAGACGACTCTCTGAGCCGCTTTGGTGCTTTTCGTCGCTGTTGTTGTTCAATTTTACTTCGAATTGATTTCATATTTGCTAAAAACAGATACCTACTATAATATGTGAAATAAAATTTAAAGAAATGAAAAAAATATAACCTAATAATTTTTTTTTCAACTACATGACTTTATCTAAGTCTGATTTTTCATTATACGATTAATGTAAAAGTGTGGAAATGGTTTTTTGGAAATAATTATTTAGGCTGAGTCAAAAAACTGGAGTTTTGGCTGAATCGACGAAATGTGACTTTTTGACTGAGTCGACGAAACATGTAATCGACGAAACGTGGATTTTTGGCTTAGTCGACGAAATGTGACTTTTTGGCTGAGTCGACGAAACGTGGAATCGACGAAACGTGGAGTCGACGAAACGTGGAGTCGACGAAACGTGGGGAGGCGGTTAAATAATGTGATAATTGCGCTGCCGTACGATTCGTCCGGACGACGATTCGTCCGGCTACGATTCGTCCGGTTGACGATTCGTCCGCCCAGCCAAAAAACGACGATTCGTCCGCCCAGCCAAAAACGTACGATTCGTCCGCCCAGCAAGAAAACTACCATTCGTCCGGACGATGATTCGTCCGGCAACGATTCGTCCGCCCAATATAAAAAGTGCCAAAAAATAATATTATTTTAAATATTTTTGGTTTTCTTTTAGCATTATCTTTTTAGCTATGTCGATTGTTAAAAAAATTAAATAGTTTATATTTTTGGCACTTGTTAGCTGGCCGGGCGAATCATCGTCCGGACGAATGGTAGTTTTCTTGCTGGGCGGACGAATCGTACGTTTTTGGCTGGGCGGACGAATCGTCGTCCGGACGAATCGTCATGTTGCCGATAATTTGACCTTATTTATTATTTTAATTTTGTGTGGCATTATGTCTTTTCAATTTTGATATTCTTAAGTTTTTGCTGTTGGAGATATAATGGTGGGGATATAAATTTTTCGGAAATAAATTTTGTCCTACGTTTCGTTTTGTTACCAAGCTGTCAGTGTTTAAATTATCGTGTGGTCTTTCCGGTTATTTTGCTTAAACCGGGTTTTTATTCGATTGTGTCCGCTTCTTTAATTGCTTGGACTTTGCCCCTTTTGTTTGGTGCCGTTGCAACAATTGGAAGGAGATATTTTTTTTGACTATAAAAATATATTTTGCTGAAAATATTATTTGGACATAAAAATGATTAAAAATTGCGAGTCTATAATCATGCTTAATTGCATCAATATTTGCTGTTGGAATATCATCATTTGATATTTCTTCCTCAACACCTTCCTCTATAATACTCTCCTCTTGCGGAGGAAGCGGGACGCATTCCAATCAATGGCAATATTATGAAGAAATGCACATACATTTGCAATTTTGCAGTTTTTCTTAAAAAAAGGCTTCTCTAATTTTGTTACCAGTGAATTTTTACACGGTTGGACTCGGCATTTATTCATTAGACATCTCCACCGATTTTTGAAAATGCCAAAACATTGCACAACAACTAAAGCACCCGAGAGAAAGAATTACCTACCGTATTTCTTCTAATAGAAGACCCCGTTCTATTAGAAGACCACCTTCCATTATAAGACCCCTCTGTGAAAAATCGAATTTTTTCTCATATTTTTGGTAAAAATTGTAAAAGGCCTTATTTTATGGGTTCTGTAGGAAACAAATCCGTTTGAAATATGCATGCATTTATCAACAACACACAAAAAAAAAAAGAAGTAAAAATGGTCATTTTTAAATACCAATTGAAACATCACTTCCATCCTCGCCCAAATCAATTTCTTCCACTCCTCTCACAACTTCCGCTTCGTGTCTGCGCAACTGCAAGAGAGCGAGCCCATTGGGAATTGCACCGTCCGTCTAAATAAAACCCTGCAAAATTTTAAAAAATTAGGGAGCACCTTGAAAACGTGTATTTTTTCGTCATGGCGGCCGTCAGTTTCCTTGGTTATTCCACACGTCAGAAACGAATCTGCGATTAAGGCTTTCGAAATTGAATCCCATGCTGATACAATCCAGTCCAAATATAACTCCATCGGTGGGGCCTTTAGATTTCCTGCCGGAGTTCATGTTGCGCGTCACTCGCAACTTTTTCTCCCGAAGTTCTCGTACCCAATTGGACAATTTTCTGTCGAAGTCGGCATCCGTCAAATTTCGTCCACCACCAGCGAGTCTCATGCGTTTTGCTGATTCTTCCCTGTATGGAATAAAGTTTTAAAAAAGAGTTGTTCCAAATTTTAGGCAGTAACATTTTCCTAAGATGCGTCTCGTGTTTCTTCCAGTCACGGATGTTGTTCCTTCCAACTTTGAAGTGACGGCTGGATGCGTGAATTGACGATTTCCTAGCAAAGTCCAGAATGCCGAGCTTCTCTTCTATGCTGTACTTTCTGCGTTTGCGCGTAATTTGTGAACTCGTTGCCTCGTTGTTGTCCTCGGTCACTATTTGGTAGTTGATAAACTGAGACAATGCGTCGTCGACTTCTTTGCTAGTGGTTTCTGATTGTTTATCGGAATTCGCGTTTTGGTCGACGGAAGTGTCATCATTGAGCCAGCAATCAGAACATGTGACTTTAGCGCCGAATCCCTCCTCTCCTTCTATAGGAAATGAACAGAGCGGTATTGCATGGCATGGTTTGGAGCACAAACGACACTGATGCGCACCAGAACATGGCTTATTGCAGTAGCAACAGACCTAAATAAAAAATAAGAATTAGGTATTTAAATTAATGAAAAAGCAGTTTTACCATTTTCTCAAAGGCAGGAGAACTTTCTTGCGCGTCCATTTTTTTGTAATTTACCTAATTATAATTTAACAGATAATATTGTTATGATGCCAAAAAAAGATGGGTACTGAAAACCAAGTTACCACCCCCCCCCTTCCCCCCCCCCTTCTTAAATTGATCCTTGAAATAGAAGACCCCTTTTTAGAGGTGTTGAACAATAGAAGACCCCGTTCTATTAGAAGACCCCCTTCCATTATAAGACCCCTTTTGAGTAGGGTTGAACAATATAAGACCCGGGTCTTCTATTAGAAGAAACGGTATTTTGATTTGCTGGATCAGCATTTGTCAGAGGACAGCCAAGTCGTGGGGGTTTCAAAAAATCCCCTTGAACTTGGTAATTTATTCCGGCTGCCGGACGTTTCGACAATGATCGTTTCGCCAATGACCATTTCGACAATCCCGTTTCGACAAACCATTTCGACAATGACGTTTCGAAATATTTTTGAAAATATATCATTCTATGACAATGCCGATTAATTAAAAAAAAGAATAATTCATATTTCTTTGGTTTTACAAAAATGATAGGGAAAAAAACTTCTTATTATTTAATTTAGCACCAGATTCCATTCTCACTATCGCAATTTATTTTTGTTTCCTCCAATTTTTCATAAAATAAAAATATGCATAAATTATGATGGGTGGTGAGTGAGAGAGAAATATGATGTGAACAGTTTGTGAATAGTCAACTTTTTGATATTATTGAACTAAAATAACTAATGGTCATTGGCGAAACGTCCGGCCACCATTTATTCCTGGGTTCAACGCCGCAATCTTTTTTATGCTACTTTCTTCAATGCTTAAGCATAAAAAAACAAAAACAATAAAAATCAAATTGCTGCCCTAATAGGTAATTAAAAAGTGCCGCAATCTCCAATGGCCCTTTGGGTGGACAAATACAGACCACGTGATTTTTCCAAACTAACGTACCACCAAGAGCAAGCAGAACAGCTTGTCAGTTTGGTTAGCACCAGCGATTTCCCACATTTGCTGTTTTGCGGGCCAAGTGGGGCCGGAAAACGGACGCGAATTCACTGTTTGCTGAAGAAACTATATGGGAAAGGCGTCGAAAACATTCGTGTGGAGGAAATCTCTTTTTCGGTAGGTTTTTTTGAAAAAGTAATAGATTTGCTTTTTTCCGTATGAATTTACAAACTGATTAAAAAATTAACTATTTTGGGACAAAAATAATTACAAATGGATCAAAAATTTCAACTTCACAGGCGGCACTTAACGGCACCGTCGGATCGTTCTTATAAATTTAAATTCTAATTCTTCAAATCAACTTTTAGTAAGATTTTGTTTGCAAATTTTTTAAAACATTAGATTTTGTTGATTAATATGCAATTATTTGTTGTATGTCTCGTTTAGATTTCGGTGGCAATTATTTTATAATGTTTTTGGTTTTATAGGTGCCCAGTGGAAAGAAGCTTCAAATTCATTCAGTGACAAGTAACTATCACATTGAGTTGACCCCAAGGTTTTTATTACAATTTACGGGATTTCTTCATTTTTGTACAATGCTTTTTTCATTTTTTGCATTTTTATTTTTTGGTTCGGTAAATATGGATCATAGGTCCCAAACTCAAAAGTTCTAAAAACGTTCTGAATTTGTGTTTTTCTAAGTATCTATGGTCATTTTAAATGGATTCAGACCGTTTTTGAGGCTTTTGACTTTGGGACCTATGCTACATATTTTCCTTTGGTTTTTTTGAGCTTGTCGAAATGACCAGAAAACAATCCAAATTTTGAAAAACTTCTTAATACTGTCAAATATTTATTTTGCAAAATTTCCTTCTTTTAGTGATGTGGGCATTTACGACCGAGTGATTGTGCAAGAAGTGGTCAAAACAATGGCTCAAGTTGAGCAGCTGAACCGAACCACACAAAAGGCATTCAAAGTGGTCGTTCTGATGGAAGCGGAGAATTTGAGCAGAGAGGCGCAGCATTCACTGCGTCGTACGATGGAAAAATACGCAGGGACGTGTAAAATCATTTTGTGCTGCGAGTCGGCGAGTCGCGTCATCGACCCATTGCGCAGTCGATGCATGCTGATCAGAGTGGCAGCACCGAATGAGGCGCAGGTCGAACCTAAAAAGGGAGCTAAGAAGAGGGACGAAGAGACATAATCGTCGTTTCCCCCCCTCTCTCTGCCGTTTCCTCCCCCTATCGTTTCCCCCTCTTTTTAAAAAGTCTAATTGGTAAATGGATGTAGGTATATAATCGTGATCAGCAATACCGAAAATCCCTTGTAGAGGCGGATGGGGCAAAGCACATATCACCCCTTAAATACTGGGCCTCGGCGCCATGGGTGGACTCCCTTTTTCCTACAAGCATATTTGAAAAATGCATTTAAAAAGCTATAAAAAGATTATTCCTTAGTGTTTAGATGGACTTCCGATATTCATTTATCAAAAAATCACAAGTATTCATTTATTCTTCCTTCCGATACTTTCGCGAAACACCTGACCAAAAACTCCATAATACTCATTCATTGAGTTAAAATTTCGTACCAATTCCAAAATTTTGTTTCAATACCCTGGGTCAAAAAAAAAAGAAGCTGAGTTCTGGTTCCATCATGGCGTACTCTACCCGTGCAGTTGATCTTAAACCTGGGAAAAACCCAACTTAGTCTCAAAATTTAGAGATGAGAATTTGTGTGAATGCACTTTTGCACTTAAGGTTTTGTTGACCTTAGCCTCACATCACCAAAACGTCCAATCAAAATAAACCGCTTGAAAAGGTGAACCTAACCGTTTTTAATATAAAATTTTTAAAAACTAGGGTGGGTTTTCAAAAATTGGGTATTTAAAAAAGCTAAGTTGGATTTTCAAAAAAAAAAACTATCTTTTCAAGCGGTTTATTTTGATTATACGCGTAAACTTTTGATTGGAGGCGTAACTACGATTCGTAAAATCAATTGGACGCGTACTGCAGTTTAGTCACTTATTATTTCCGTAGCAAAAAAACAAAATATATTTTTTGGGGCTTGGCGCCGAGTTGAGCTGGCGCCGAGTTGGTACACCGGTAATTTTTTATAAAAAACCTTTTAAAAAATCCTTTCTAAATATGCCGAGTTGGTGGCGCCGAGTTAACCCCCACCAAAAAATTCACATGTCTTTAAAAAAAAAGCCCACCAGAAAATCAAAAAAAAATTTCTAAGTCGACATTATTCCTTCAAAATATTTTTCATTTTTTGGCAGGAAATTTTAAGAAACCTTAGTAAACCCAGTTTTTTCTAATTTTTCGGTAGGGGGGAATTTATTGTGTGAATTTTTTTGGTTGTCTTTTTATGGGCGTGAAATTTTTTGGCGCTACTAAAAAAGTGGATAGTTTTGAAACAAAAAAAAAAATTATTTTTTATTCATTATTATGCTCAATTATATTATAAATGATAACTATTAAGCATTTAAATTATAATTATGGCAACTCGGTGCCAACTTAACTCGGCGTCATGGGTGGAAAATGGTATTTCCTGCCTTGATAAAAAATCGGGGAAACCGTGGCGCATGAAATTTCGTTTTCATTACTTCTTATTGAAGCAAAAAAATATATCATGAGTTTTGGGCTTGTGCTGAGTTGAGTTGGAATTGGTCAAATAAACACCTTTTTGTGATCAGCGACCTCAAAACCGTTGGAAAGAGGTTTTGAGGACTAAAAATAAAAAAAAATGTTAAGAAACCAAAAGCCCCCCCCCCCCCTTCGTTTTAGAAAAGGATCACTTTAGGAATAGAGCAATCTTTTATCCAATCACTTTTTTCTTAAGATGCGTGAATGCATTGAGTCGGTGTCCACCAAAGAGCGAGTGAATTTGTCTGAGTTTTGGACAAAAATTCTAATTGAAAAAGCGGGCGGAAATGTTCGACGTGCGATTTGTTTGTTGGAGGGAAGCGTAGCGCAACAGTAAAGAAATTTACGAAGCGCACCATCGCAAATTATTTTTCATTTTAGTGGTAAAAATTTGGACAAACAGAACATTATGGAGCCGGAATGGGAGACATATTTGAAGCAAACCGCGGAATTGATAATGCAGAAGAAAAATGCGAATGGGTGAGTTGAGAGACGGACGGACATTTAGCAGACAAATAGTACCGAATTCACAAATTAAGCATTCTCGAAGTCAGACAACGCTTTTATGAATTGTTGTGTCGTTGCATTCCGTCATCAGCCATTTTTATCGTAAGAAAGTGCCATAAAATGACAATAAATGAAATTCGTAATTTCGTGGATATGGCAATAAATGAAATTCAGAATTTGGTGGATGAATTGTCCAAACTCTGTGACCGTTCCCTTGTCGGCCCTTTGGTTTCTGCAGCGGCACGTTATGAACATAGCTCAAAGTTGGGCAGTAAAGACATTTATCATTTGGAGGCATTTGTGGCCACTTTCATGGAATTGGCGTGCGGACATCAGCAGAAACACTGACCATGGAAATGGGACTCACTTTATTTTTGGTGTTGATCTCTTTTTGTTCAACTATTAATAAAATATTTATTCTTAAGCAAACCCTTTATTCTTGTCTTGTAAATGGGAATTACGGCTCCTGTAATTTTTTACCAGGCTCTAATAAAAGAATATAGCATGCCTTTGAATTATGCCAAATAAAGTTGCAAAATCGGTTGATTGAACATTTTTTTATTTGCTCCTATTAATTATAATCAGCGCTGTTCTTTATTATCAAAAATAGAAAAGAAAAAAAAGGCATCCAAATTATACAGTTAACATTATCCAAATTAGCAACGGGTATTTTCGTCTCAATGTCTTTTGCTATAGCTTTTGAACCGAGTCGAACTGCAACGCACATTGATTTTTCTCCAAAATTTGTTGCAATAACAGGGAACCTAAAGTGCGCGATTCAATTGGATAATTTAAGCCAGTTATACAGCAACAAGATTGAGCAGAATCAGTTTTTAAAAAAGGACGAATTGATTGATTAGAGAATTTCTAATTATTTGAGCAAATTATATTATGATACATTTAAATATGTTTCTCGAACTCCTGATATTTTGTGCCATGAAAGTGTGATTTGATTAATGCTGTACGAATTGCCAATGACCTCTTAATCCACACGTATAAGTCATACGGACAGAATAAACGGCTCTATTCCAGTTTACGCGTCTAATCATTTTTGCGTGTCCAATCAAAGAATTTTTTTTTATTAAAAAAATTAGGGGCAATCAGAGATTGGCCAGGAATGCCATAAAGAAGTCCAAAATCGGGGCGCCGATGTCGAAAATAGGGGCAAAACGGGGCATTTAGTTTTTCGTCTTTAAATCGTTAAAAAAGCGTTAAATTTAATCAAATGACTGTAGATTTTTTAGTAATACTGTGCTTTGTCGCCCCCATTTTTCGAAAATTTTTTTTTTTTAGTTTTATAAGTTATAAAAAGGCAACCGTTTTGAGGCAAATACCTTTTTTTTTCTGCGCACTAGTTCCGATATATTTAGCATAAATAACGCATTTTCCACTTGGTTTGAAGCTTCTACGTTGACTTTTATTATGCCTTTTTTGCCTTTTTCTGGATTTTCGTGCCTTAAATGCCTTTTTTGGCATTTTCGTGTTTTCATGCCTTTTTTGGCGTTTTTGGGTGCATTTTTTCTAAATTTAGAGAAATTTCTTAAGAAAAAAGGCAAAAAAAAAAAATGAAAAATAGACCCCTAAAAAATGACCTTTCAAATTTTTTAAAAATAACCCTAAGAATGGAAGAAATTTTCAAAAAATTGCCCCTCAAAATTATAATTTTAAACAAAAAATTTTTTGTTTAATTTTTAAAGTTCCGCGCCAGACGTGTTTAAAACACAACTTTTTTCTTAGGCAACCAAATTATACAAAATTGCAATCCATTCGAAAACTCCCTTACACGAACACTTAGTGCACATTTATCCATCGATTGCTAAGGTGTGAAATACAAAGGCAAAATAAAGAACTAACATATGGACGACTGAAAGCCAGCAGTTCCATTCCATTCATTCACAGTTAAGAAAGTGAGAAAATACAGGTAAATTCTTTGAAAACAAATAGGGCCTTACATAACGAGCAAATTGAAAAAAGAAAATGCTTCAAATTCACATATTTTCCATGTTCGACATATATGGGAACTTATGAAAATGATTTAACTGTTCGAAAATCTTGTCACGCTTTTCCAATTCTGACAATTCCGATGATGCAAAAATTGCTTCTGTTTTAGAATTCTTTGTTTGATTAAAATTCAACGAGTCGATCAATTCAATACACATTTCCTTGCCCGTTGAGTCCAACAATTTTTCCAATTCGATGGTGTAAATCTGTGAAGCCTCCATAAAAGAGTCACTTTTCACAGAAGAAATAAAATGCGAAAACAGTTCAAATTCCTTTTTTGTAGTGACACTTTTCCGCTCACTGTCTCTCCAATTGCCGTCGTATGTCGACAAAAAATGCCTTTTTGACGGAAAAGACATCTGAGTAATGGAAAAGAAAAATAATTGTGTCCCAGCAAATCTTTTTTTGGTCTCCCCCGAGCGCTTATTTTAACACACCGAGTCAAAAAGGGAGATGTGTGTCAATAAATAGATAGTGCGAGAGGCCAAATAAATTTCCCCTTTTTCTCAACATTCTCTCACCGACGTGGGCGGTTCCTATAAGGAAGTCATTGTTATCTGACCATGACATGACCAGTGGCAAAAACGTCATCTATCAGTTCATGGGATTAGTGACCGTGATTTCGTTGTCAAATACCACAAGTCGTGACAATTTGAATAGCATCATAAGGACAGTGACCATGGTCAATTTGGACGTTGGACCATTCGTTTCGGGCCAATTCGTTTTTGTGTCTGGTAATTTCGACACTGAGTAATTTGGACACTGAACTATTTTCAAAACTTTCACTGTTTTATTCGACATTGGACAATTTCGACACTGTGTAAATTCGACACTAATTTTTAAAAAACAATGCCAACTCGAAACTGATATTGCTGGGAATTTTTTTCAAGCAATAAGGCAAACCTCTAGGAAATCTCCAGTACTCAAATTATTATAGAATTGGCTCATTTTGGCGTTTCTTGGTTTTAAAAAGAGTAAATTCGAAAATTTTTTTAACTCTATGCCTGACCATTCAGTATTATTGAAAAGGAAAAGCTAATTGCCGAATGATCATTTATTAATTTGTTACTTTCAGATTGGATTAGACTATACTTTACCATTGCCTTTCTCTGTTTCAAATGCAACAAAATTATCCGTGCCTCAAGTGAAAGCATCCGCTCGCGCATTCCTTCACTTCTGAAAAAGATATCGTATTTTGAAGACCGAACTGCAATACTCTAATTGTCAAAAATCTTAAATGTTCAGTTCGAATTAGCCCCGTTTTGATGTATAAATTCGATAAATATTTTAAATAGAAATACTTTGGCAAAGACATCCAAACGGAGTCCACCTCGGACAATACTTTCGAAAAGTGTTCCCTTCCGATTGTTTGCATCAAATCGCATAAACTTTCAATGATTTGCAATTGTATCGCCAAATCGCCTTGCACAAATCCATTTGCTAAAAGCATGCAGCATTTGGTTATTTTATCTATTTCAATTTGCTCAAAATTTGTTTGACCTCTCTTCAAATAAATGAATGCTTTGAACGGTTCCTTTAGCGAACGCATTTGAGTTGCAAGTTCAAAATGAGTCAGTCCAACCATCGTAAAATGATCGGAGGAAAATTCGGACCGCAGTAAGCCATGAATCACCTCCAAATAGCACTGCTCCATGAGCTCATTAAACTCAGCAGAGCCTAAAGGGGAAATTGACAAAACAACGCCAAATCCCATCACTATTTTAGGATTAAAAAAATAAATCCAAAAAATAAGTGAATGCCCCGAAAACAAGGGGTTCGGTCCCGGCCCGTCAGCAGGTTTTTTGAGATTCGCGCTTTAGTAAGTACGTGTCATTCCACTGGTACTCTTGTTTTACAAATCTACATTTTAGATTTTCTTACTCTAAAATCACTAGAAACAAAAAAAAATGCAATGCATTTGTCTAGGATTATTTGGATTAGAAATAAAGTTTTAAGGAGTCTTAACTTTTTCAGGATGAGCCCATTTGCTTAGCAATTGCTTAGAAAAAGCTTTTTACTGACGAACGCTTTCAAATGATATAAATATTGTGTTTTGTAATCAAAAAATTCAATTTTATTAGGGGAAATAATAATTATAAAAAAAATTCTTAAAAACTCATCTTTTTCTTGGAGGGGAAGCGACCCCAGGAACTTTCAATTAGAATTTACGAATTTAGGCACCGTAGCCAAAGACTCACAATAATAAATCTCTATTCTCTACGCGATAAAAGTGGGTTTAAAGTGATTTGAGCAGTCAGTTTCGGAATGTTCCCCTGTAAGACGAAAATTCAATAGTTTTTGAAAAGTTGGCCCAAAATTGACTGTGTATTTATTTATCCAATTCAAATGTGATCGTTTCTCCCATTTGTTTTTTTCGACATACATTCCGAATTCGTTCGAAGAATTGTCATTTGCACAGAATAATACAATTTCGCCGCCTTTAGCAAATGCCGTTGCTCCATGAACCGATTTCCGACTTTTGCACAAAATGCTGCGATTTCCCTGTGGCATAGTGCCGACTGATCAAAAAGTTCACTCTCCCTAAAACTGTGTTAATTGAAACCCAAACCATTCGGCGCCGGATTCAAGGCACCGGATTGGACGGCATTCAACTCGTCTTCGGGTAATTCGTTTTTTCGAATGTTTTTTCTAGTGATTTTGACTAAAAAATTGCTTAAAATAAATTTTTGTTGAAAAACGGCAGGAAAAATATGCGTTCAAAAACCCTATAAATTGGCCATCTTTTATTGGGAAATGTAAAAAAAAATTTTGTTGGGCCAAAACTAATGAGCCAAAATTGCTCGCACTCACTCCAATGAATCGGCAAGACGACGACATTGCAGAATTGCTTCGGGAAAATTCGGCTTCTTAAGCAATTTCTTCTGCGTAGATGACTTAATATGGCTGAACTCTCTCCATAAATCTCTGATGTTTGTTGCTTCACTCATTCTAACGAATTTTGTAAAATATAAAAAATGCATATAAATTATGGTATTAAACCCCGATTTTTGAGACTTATTGTTGAAAAATAAAGATTTATGAAGAACAGAGATCAAAATCTAAAAAGGGAATTTTCCATCAGTTCTCGGTCGATTTCCGATGCCATTGCACTTATGCTCATACGCAGTGCGCCGTAGTCACTTTCGTATTGCTTAAGCTGCTTCTTAAAATCTTCTTCAGCTCTGAAAGAACTTTATAATCACCAACAAAATAACGTATGTTTTGCAATAAATTTTGAAAAATTACTTGGAAATCGAGTTGCTTATAAAATTGAAGTCGCGGAGAGTGAGAAATTCCCGAATTTCGCTGAATTTAAAAAAGTTTAGCAGCGTTCATAAGTAGCGCTAGTAAAAGAGGTAATTTTTGGTTGTTTTTTTTTCTACAATTTATTGTTATTTAAGTCCTTTTTAACAAATGGGAAGAATGTGACCCTGCCGGTATGGCTCTTTTCAAAGGCAGTTTTGAGATTTTCAAAAGCGCCAAAAATTTGTTATTTTTATTAAATGATTTACTAATTCGTTATTTTTTGCCAGAACCTTCGAACCGAAGATTTTGCTGCTTTTTTTTTTTTGAAAAAAATCTAACACTATTTTGATAAATTTAACTTTTATACTTTGTTAACAATTTCAATTCATTCGTAGCCTTGACGAGAAGTGCAGCTCTTGCAATTGCTTCATTTCTGATTGCGTAATGCTCTGCTAGCTTTCCGGCACTGTTCGAGCGATGAGTCGCATCATCGCAATTTACCTTCAAAGCATTATGGAATATCGTGCTGAGTTGTTTCGTAAATTTCGCCGCTATGGGCGTTTTGTAAACCGCGCTATTTTTATAAATTTTTCAGAATGTCATAACCTTGCTTAAAAGCAACCAAATTTAACAATCTTGGTATCTTGTAGCTTTTGATTGGCTCTATTAGCATCCAAGCAACAAAAATTTTATTAAGTTAAGGAAAATAATCATTTTTTTTGACGGCCATAACTTTCTTAAACCATATTTTTTGGAATTAAATGGCTTATATAGCCAATTAATAGCTATCGGACGACACCAAGATTGTTAAATTTGGTTACTTTTAAGCAAAATTACGACAAGTTTTTCTCAAAAAATTATAAAAATGGCGGAATTTATGAAACGACCTAGCACCATGAAATATTATTACAATACGAAAGAATGGAATTCTAGTATTAATTCCATTATGAGGAAATTCTGATAAGATAAATATTCGAACCTTAGAAGCGCTTAATATACATTCAAAATTGTCATTTAACGATTTGATGTTGTCTTTCAAACGATTTTTGTACTCCTGAACTATCAGCTTTTTTGTGGCAATTGTTTTATTCGTTGGATGTTGCTTTTGGATTTCTTTATTGGTATTGGAACGGTCAGACATTTCAAACCTAAACTGAATGTCCGTTGTTTATTAATTAATTCGAGTATTTGTATGGATAAAAAATTCAAAAAAGGGTATAAAATACTAATGAACAAAATTAAAATAGGTATCAAGGTTCCCAGATGAAAAATTTCAAAAGCCTCATTTGGTAGAAAAAAAGCCTTATTTTCCGCAGACCCAGACTCAAAATCGAACAAATTATATATCAATCGACTCTTCTCGGTCTGTAAAGTAATAATCCGCAAAAAAATTGGCGGAAACCTTTCCCTGAAGATGTTACAGACCCGGGACTGAAATGGAAAAATGGCTTGGGACTCAACCGTCCACCACCTAAAAACGCACCAATAAACGACTTAACATTATAAATCAGTTTATTATCTTTTTTTTAAAGAAATGCCCTTTTTTGGAGGGGTCGAATCTTTTAAATCAAAAATGTCCTTTTTTCTTACTATGAGATAAAAAAAAGAAAATAATATTTTTTTACAGTTTTTGAAGCAATCCAAATTGGTCATTTGTTGTGTTATCAAAACACACTACATATAATTGCTTATGGTAATTAAAAATAGAATACTTGCAAAATTTCTTCTTCGAAGATATAATGGCATAAGAAATTATTTATTAATTAAACTTTCATAGTATTTAATTTTTAATTCAATCAGAAACAACTAGGGTAGCACGGGACCGGGACTGGTACTGAAAAAAAACGTACAAATGAGTACCAGTGCCCCGGTTTTGACCGGGTCCCGGTCCCGCCCCGGGTTTTTCCCGGTTTTCCCAGCCAAAAAGCCCCGGTTTTTTCAACCTGAAAAGTCCCGGTCCCGGTTTTTGCCAAAAGCCCCGGTTTTTTCAACCTGAAAAGTCCCGGTCCCGGTTTTTGCCAAAAGCCCCGGTCCCGTGCTACCCTAGAAACAACCTTGGATTTATAAGAAGCCTGTGACATTTAAATATGGCTAGTGAAACATTAAAAATGCAATTTATTAGTACATTAATTGATGTTTCTTTTGGCGTAAATAACCCTTTTTCTCACCATTCATTTTTGAGAAAATCGGATTTAAAAAAAATATTTTTTTTTGCTCCAATACTTTTGCACCTGGCTGTAAGATTTTTCCGGATTCTTGAACCAAGGATTATATGCACTTACTTGAATTCAATAAGTCCTTTTTTATTGTATTTTCTCTCTCTGTTGCATTGAGAACGATCCAAAACTTATTTATTTAACAATTTAAATTTATTTTTTATTTGAATGACAATTAAATAAATTTTCCGTACTGAAACGGCCCTTCATCAGAAATCCCTCACTTGCACTATTCGGACTTCGCCCACACTTGCACTATTCGGACTTCGTCCTAGCACCGCAAACACCAAACAAAATAAATTTGAGAATTTTATAAAAAATGTAGTGTTTTTTCGTTTTTTGTGGTACAGTACGAATCGGGAATCTTAGTACTGAATCGGGTTACCATTTCGAATAGGGCAGTACGAATCTGCCCAGTACGAATAAGGTGCCGTTCATATTTTTTCATATTCTTTCATTTTACAAGTTGGACGACTGAGTCCCAAGCCATTTTGGTTAACATCTTCAGTGAAAGGTTTCCGCCAATTTTTTTTTTCGGATTCTTACTTTACAGACCGAGAGGAGTCGATTGATATAAAATTTATTCGATTTTGAGTCTGGGCCCTATGAACCATATTTTCCATTTCTTTTTTCAAAAAAAATAGAGGGCTCGGATTTTAAGATTTGAAAATTTCAAAAAATTCTAAGGCTGGTCCGCAAATGGCCCTTTTCCATTGGTCCGTGGTCCGCAACCGGCGGTCCCCACGTCCGCAAACGGCGGTCCACAATCGTACCATACCGATAAATTCGATCCTAAGGGGCTGAAAATTTTTTCGAAAAAAATTGAACAGAAAAGTTACACTGGGTTGAATTTTGATGATTACAAAAACCTACATTTGGAATTTTGGTTTTGGCAAAATTGCTTTCTTAATAATAGCTTAGGTATTTATCAGATTCCGAGAGTACCAACTTTGTAGCATTTGGTTAACAAGGCAAAGAGTTAAGGTGTTTTAAGTTAGCCTGAGCACCAAATGACCTGGACACCCCGCTGAATTACCCCAACACGTTTTTACTCTTCAACTCGTTTTTTATCGAAGGAAAATGGAAGGAAAAAGATGAGTTAGGTGCTTACCTGCTTACGTGATTTTCGGGGTCGCTGAATAAGATAAAATTTTTCATTTTTAAAAACAAACTCCCACCTGTGAATTTTCCCAGATAAAACGTTCTCTTTTTAAAACAGATTATACTTGAAAATAAATAATGTCTTCAGTACATCATTTAGCTAAATCTCACACGCATACAGAACATCTGCAAGAAATGGTCATCAAGTCCAATTCAATCCTGTCACGTTCGCATTCGGATCACATTCAAGAAGCTTCTGGCTCGTCTACTTCCGGTTCAGAAGATACAATTAAACATTGGACTTGGTGGAGGCATTTCGTCGCTGGGGCCGCTGCTGGTTGTGTTAGCCGAACGATGACGGCACCGCTCGATCGGTTAAAAGTTTTCCTTCAGGTTTCAACCAATAAATACATTATCTTTTTTTAATGTATATTGTTCCTTTTTCAGGTTAATGCAAACCATAAGACTCCTCATACCTTACCATCCGCCTTTGAATATTTGTTTGTTTTCTATTTGTATTTGTAACAAGGATGAATTTAGGTACCGCGAAGGTGGCTTTTTGTCGTTCTGGAGAGGCAATGGCATTAATGTCTTGAAAATTGCACCAGAATCAGCTATCAAATTCATGTTTTATGAGCAGGTGAATTTTATTTATTTCTGCTTTAATATTACCTGGTTAAGATAAAACAAGAATTCCAAAGATTGATGGGGCATCGTGATCTCGACATTTGTGAGCGTTTTATGGCTGGAGCGTCTGCTGGAATGATCGCTCAAACGGCTATTTACCCGTTAGAAGTGCTGAAGACGAGATTGGCTCTTCGAAGGTCCAGCCGTAATTTTGTATACGGTGCAAATTAAATCCATTCATTCTAATTTTATTTTTTAGAACGGGTGAACTAAATCGTGGTCTTTGCTATTTTGCTCAAGAGATGCACCGTCGTGAAGGGTTCACCTGTTTTTACCGGGTTTAGCGCATTTTATTATGGCGTATATGAATTATTTGCAGGGGTATGTCGCCAATTGTATTGGGATTATTCCATACGCCGGCATTGATTTGGCTGTTTATGAGACACTAAAGAATTTGTGGATCAAGAGAAGAAATGCGCCAGGGACTGACCCAGGTTGGTCGAGACAGACAAAAATTGACTTGAATTTAACTTGTCTGTTTTTTGAATTTATAGGTGTCGTATTAATTCTCGGCTGTGGTCTTGTTTCAAGCTCAGTCGGTCAAGTCATCACTTATCCAATTGCACTCATAAGAACAAAATTACAGGCTAGAGGTTAATACACGGGTTTAGGGTTTTATATCAAAAATTAACTATTTCCTTTTTATTTCATTTATAGCAATTTCGAGTGATCCTAATCAGCCTTCGACAATAAAAGGCCAGGTGTTCTTAACCTATGATGCTCTTTGAATTTGCATCATTATTTTTAGATTGCTTATATAGTCAAGCACGAAGGATACCGTGGTTTATATCGTGGATTGGCACCCAATTTCATGAAAGTGTTGCCAGCTGTTTCCATTTCTTACTTGACTTACGAGCAATGCCGAAAATGGCTGGGGGCGAAGATGACTTAACTGGTTTTTTGAGAGATAGCGGATACTTTTTTGATTATTGCTGCCTAGTTCAATTTGTTTAACTGTCATTTTGCTCTCGCTCAATTATTCTTATGGGTGTACAACTGTTCTTGTTGTAGATCTAAAATTGTTGCACATTCTGACTGAGGAACATCAAAAGATGACCAGGCATTTGATTAACTTAAAAATGTAAAAGTTCCACTGATTTAAAATTAATTGGTTTGGTAACTGGTCGTTGGTGATGGATTGATGGATTCGCTAATGTATTCTCCAATTATTTGAACTTATGCTGTTTAAAAGATGTTTTTGTTATTAAAGTTGATTTCATGAATGTCCTTTTGTTTTATTTCTAGTTTGCTTCCAAGGTTATATAAACATTTTTGAGCCTCATTAATTTTTTCAGCGATTCAGTGTTATCAATGAATTTTTCGGCGTTTCTTACCAGGGAGGAAAAAGAATTGGATCATGCATTTGACAGACTCAAGCAAATACGTGAACAAATTAACAAGCGGAAGGGTGTTAAAGTGGATGCAGCAAAAAATGCTAAAGGCGAAATAATTATTGCTCAGAGTGAGTGACGATATTTGGCAACAAATAATCTTGCCTAATCGGCATTTCTGCAGTTGTATGCCCCTAATTTAACTGTTATTTTGAGCTAAAAATAGGTTTATGGTGAGACCCATTCTACAGGATTGCCCAATATTCTTACGGGTGTTTTCGGATTCGTTTGTTGCAAGCGTAGTATGAATAAAAAGTCGAAAACAAACCTGTTTGGAGATCAGTGACTATGATAACCACAAATTGTTTTGTTATACAGTAAAATTTTATTGCGTGATGGGGAGGTGGCCAACCATAAATTACCAAACTATTTTTATTTACTTAATCGGACATCTTGAAATCGTATATTAAGCTTTACAAGATGGTGAAACGAGGGCAGTTGAAGTGCGTAAAGCTGTAGCTGATGGGAAATTGGTATTTAAAAATTGCAAGCCGCAAAAGGATGTGTTTAAACAGCGGCCACAGACGAACAAACGGAATAAGGTTTGAAAAGGGGTGAAAAATAAAAAGCATAACAAACCCTTTTGTTCAAGAATGGTGATACCAGCAGCGGTTATTCTGAAGATAATGAAACCGAGCAACAAGTCAGACGCCAATCACTGGTTTATCAGTATGAATGCATTTTAGAGTGAACATATTGGAGAACCGACACAAAACGCTGAAAAGACGGATAGTCCCGAAAACTCTGAGAAACAATCGACAAATATTGGACCCGTTGGTCTGTTTTTCCAAACATAGGCTTATTCTAATTATTTGTTATGACTTAATATCCTTTGAAAATTTTTCAGGACTTTTCCACGGGAACTTTCGTATTCCAAAAAAGAAACCGAAGACTGACGAGCAACAACCTTTATCGAGTTTCTCCCGTATTATCATATCATTAAAAAACAGTTGCATTATTTATTTAGGTGTAATGCCAGACGATCCGGAGACATTTTCAAGTAAAAATACGCGCGAAACTCATGCCAAGACAAAAATAAGAATATTTTGAAAAAAAGGTTTTGCCAATGCGGATGGGTTTGGGCAATCTGGTCGTCGTTCTTCTGTGACAAGTCCTGAGCCAAGTGACTCCTTTTCAGGTTATTATTATAAGACTTTTTTTTAGCATGGGATATTAAGGCTTCGGCAGTGACAACACTCGCGGTGGCAGAGGTAATCGCTGGAATGACGGCGGAGGGCGAGGAGCAGGCCGCGGTGGTGGTGGCGGTGGATTCGGTCGACAGAATCGCCAGGACAGCGACGGAGGCGGCGGATTCTCCAACAACGACTTCTCTTCTGGCGGTGGGTTCGGCAAGTCGGAACGCCGTCCCTCCGTCACGAGTCCGACTTCGGGCGGCGACGCTTTTGGAAACGATGGCTTCTCAAACTCCGGTTTCGGCAATTCCGGTGAGCATAAATGCTGCCATTCTGTTCTGGCCGCCCAATTGGTTTGTCAGTATAGCGAATTGTCTGTCGATTTACTTTCGGTCTGTTTCGAACCTTCCTCCCATTTTAGAAAAAAACAGAAATCTTCAATTTCAAATGACGGTGCTGCAATATCTGGGCACCATCCTCATTGTTAAAGAGAATCTTTTTTTTTGTAAAAATTGTTGAGAAACTCAGCTTTTTTTCATGTTTTTTTAAACTAGGGGTGGTTAGGTTTTTTAATTGTATTAATGCACGGTAGCGGGGGGGGGAGACGAGCTGCTCCGTTATATTTTGTATTATTGCTAGAGGTACTCTAAGCAAATGAATTTGCCTTTGTCTTAAGGTTTCGGCAGTGACGACACTCAACGGCAGTCAGACGGCAATCGTGATAGGGGTGGTGGTGGCCGAGGTAATCGTTGGAACGACGGCGGAGGGCGAGGAGGAGGCCGAGGAGGCGGTGGATTCAGTCGACAGAATCGCCAGGACAGCGACGGAGGCGGCGGATTCTCCAACAACGACTTCTCCTCTGGCGGTGGGTTCGGCAAGTCGGAACGCCGTCCCTCCGTCACGAGTCCGACTTCGGGCGGCGACGCTTTTGGAAACGATGGCTTCTCAAACTCCGGTAAGGCGTTTTGGGTTACTAATAATTCGTTTACTAGATAAGTTGATTTTTATTGTCAATTTTCTTCATTATGATTATGTCCGTGGTAAATAGTAAATATTTCGGGATCATTTAAACTGTAAGTAAGTATTATTGCTTACAAAAGTATTTACAGTAAAGAATTTTAATCATACTTAATTACTGTTATTAGAGCATAATGGGGACTGGGCCTGAAGAAGATTTCCGGTTTCTAACTTGCTGTTAATCGCCACCGAAAAGAAATTTTGAGTATTGGATTTGGCTTTTATATAATTACCATAAAACGGCTAGATTTAGAGTAAAACTTCGAAGGTGTAGAGATTAGGTTTTCAGTGATCACGATATGGGACCACCATTGAAAATTAAAAGGTTAACGCGCACGCACCCAGAAGGACCAAGTCGTGGAGTGCCTTTGTGCGCGATACAGGGGTATGGAATTCCTGGTCGGTCGGAGACCTTAAGAATAACAAGGGCCTAAAGTTGTCCAATTTCAAATCTACGTAGATTTTCTTTATGCTTCTAAAGAGGATCTGCCAACTTCTGTAGCCAAATACAAAGTTGGATGTACTTTTTGACCATTCATTTGCATAAGGGTTTTATTCGTGTTGATGAAATCGTAAACATTGGTAGTCTGGGACGTATCCAGGGCAGGGGGGGGGGGAGGGGGGTACACGGGGTACGTACCCCCCCCCCCCCCAAGACCCTCCCTCGGTAAGGGAAAAAAATCAGAAAACCCCTAAAAAAACAAATTGACTTTTCCCCCCCCTCCAGTACCCCCTCCCCCCAACCCCCGGTGCCCCCCCAGACTCAAATCCTGAATACGTCCCTGTTGGTAGTGCGCTCCAGTGTCAAACATACCTGTGCAAGGGGGGGGGGGGGGTCGGTGAAGGGGTCTTACGATCGACTTTGACCCCCCCATGAGGGGGTCGAAGCCCATTTGCATTACGATCGACCATTTTACAAATTTTTCCCTTGTTGAAGACCTTTTTCTTTTTTTTGCTTTTCAAGTCGCTTTTTTTCAATTCGCTTTTTTTTTTTTTTGCGACGCGCTTTTTCCAACCATTCAAACAACATTTTTTAGTGGACGGGGGGGGGGGGCGTTGCCGATAGGCGTCGCCGGGGAAAATTTTGAAAATCTGGATGTGATTTGTTAACAAATTTTGACCTAAAAATGTTGAAGTTTTGGAATAAATTTTGAGAAACCCTATGGTAAAAAAGGGGCCAGTAGTGACGACAGGCGCCACCGGGGAAAATTTTGAAAATTTAATGTCAATTTTGCTGACGAAATTAGCATAAAGTGCCATTTTTAAGGATTTTTTTTTTAAAACCCAACTTCTTACGATCGACTGTCTCGAACCCTTACGATCGACTAAGAGGTAATGGGCGCAATTCCCCCTTCTCCCCCCCAAAAAAAAATAATTCAGATTTAATTTGGAACTTAATCTCAAAAAAAAAAAATAGACCATTTTTCGTACAAAATTTGTTAGTAGCTTAAGCAAATGAATTTGCCTTTGTCTTAAGGCTTCGGCAGTGACGACACTCAACGGCAGTCAGACGGCAATCGTGATAGGGGTGGTGGTGGCCGAGGTAATCGTTGGAACGACGGCGGAGGGCGAGGAGGAGGCCGAGGAGGCGGTGGATTCAGTCGACAGAATCGCCAGGACAGCGACGGAGGCGGCGGATTCTCCAACAACGACTTCTCCTCTGGCGGTGGGTTCGGCAAGTCGGAACGCCGTCCCTCCGTCACGAGTCCGACTTCGGGTGGCGACGCCTTTGGAAACGATGGCTTCTCAAACTCCGGTTTCGGCAATTCCGGTAAGGCAGTAAAACACTTTCACCGTTATAAAAATGTTTTACCATCGTTTAATTTATATCGAACCAAAAAACTCAATTTTGAAAAAGAACTAGAAATTAGAAAATATTTAATAGTAAAAAATGGGTACACCCCAAAACACAGCCGCCGAAACACAGCGGCCGAAACACAGCCGCCGAAACACAGCCAGCCGAAACACAGCCGGCCAAAACACAGCCGGCCAAAACACAGCCGAGACATAACACAGCCGGCCGAAACACAGCCGGGAAAAATCTCAAAAAATTTTTTTTTGAAATTCATTTTTCGCTTCCTAGCCTTTTATGGCATAAGATTGACCTCGCTCTACCGGAATAAAAAAAGGTAGATGAGTTACCGGCACACGGAACGTGGAGGCCTGTGATTGGAAATGGATAACCTTAGTGCGCCTTTTTTTTTTGGGTTTTGTCGGGTCTGAATCTGTGGCCACCTCTGATGTACCATTATTATAGCGCTTTATGGTGACTGCTTAATTGGAATCCGCGCTTTCAATGTCTGATGGCACAACATCATGATTGAGTTTTTCTACCCATCCCCCCCCCCCCTCTCCCCTCGATTTTGATTGACGGAATCACTTTTGACAATTCGAAACCCTAGCCCGGAATTAAATTAACATGTTTGGGACTCGAAAAATGACAAAATTATGACGGTCTTATAGGATGTACTAAATCTTCTGTACTAATCTTCATTGAAATTGACTTCACTCTCCCGCTGTGTTCTTTGCCTTGGCATAAAAAAGTGTTGTTAAATTTAAGCATTGCGCGCTAATTTTCTTTTTTTAAAAGGCTAGAATCGGAAATGATTTGTAAGATATTTTGATATATTTTGACTAGGCTACTTTTCGGATTTTTTTTTTTTATGCGCGTCGGCTGTGTTCTGTCCCGGCTGTGTTATGTCTCGGCTGTGTTTCGGCCGACTGTGTTTCGGCCGACTGTGTTTCGGCGGCTGTATTTCGGCGGCTGTGTTTCGGCGGCTGTGTTTTGTCCTGTTCCGGTAAAAATAGCTAACTAACATAGAACCAGAGATCATTCGGAATTTTATTTTCCGCAATAAGAACATAGTCTAAAAATGATTATATTAACAAGCAAACCATTATAAACCAATATTGGTCAAAAAAAAACCGATGACCAGGGTCGCTGAAAATAAATTACTGTCTCTTAAGGTTTCGGCAGTGACGACACTCGGCGTCAGTCGGACGGCAACCGTGGTTGGGGTGGCGGTGACAGAGGTAATCGTTGGAACGACGGCAGAGTCGGAGGCCGCGGGCGTGGTGGTGGTGGCGGTGGATTCTGTCGACAGAATCGCCAGGACAGCGACGGAGGCGGCGGATTCTCCAACAACGACTTCTCCTCTGGCGGTGGGTTCGGAAAGTCGGAGCGACGTCCCTCCGTCACGAGTCCGACTTCGGGCGGCGACGCCTTTGGAGACGATGGCTTCTCAAACTCCGGTTTCGGCAATTCCGGTGAGCATAAATGCTCCCATTCTGTTCTGGCCGCCCAATTGGTTTGTCAGTATAGCGAATTGTCTGTCGATTTACTTTCGGTCTGTTTCGAACCTTCCTCCCATTTTAGAAAAAAACAGAAATCTTCAATTTAAAATGACGGTGCTGCAATATCTGGGCACCATCCTCATTGTTAAAGAGAATCATTTTTTTGTAAAAATAGTTGAGAACCAATCAGCTTTACTTCAGGTTTTTTGATGGAGTATTGAACACTAACAATAAGCCCTCCACCCTCACGGAATGAAAAAATTTTTCAAAGAAAATGGTAAAATTTTTAAAACCCTGGCTTCGAAAAATCATAATTTACATAACTTTCACATGGCATGCTCAATAGACACAAAACCAATAGAGTACAGATTTGTTATAAAAAATAGATTTTATCGCACTTTATTAAACCCGTTATTTTCTCTTGTTTTAATAGAGGGGAAGTGGCCCTAAGTTTCCAAAAGGAACAAGCTGGGTCAAAAAATAAGTGGATCGCGGAAAAAAAAGAATGCCGCGAATCGCATTCCGCTCCACCCCTGGTCCAAAATACATCCACTCACCTCTGAACACTTAGGGGCACGCATTATATTTTGTATTATTGCTAGAGCTACTCTAAGCAAATGAATTTGCCTTTGTTTTAAGGCTTCGGCACTGACGACACTCAACGGCAGTCAGACGGCAATCGTGGTAGGGGTGGTGGTGGCCGAGGTAATCGTTGGAACGACGGCGGAGGGCGAGGAGGAGGCCGAGGAGGCGGTGGATTCAGTCGACAGAATCGCCAGGACAGCGACGGAGGCGGCGGATTCTCCAACAACGACTTCTCCTCTGGCGGTGGGTTCGGCAAGTCGGAACGCCGTCCCTCCGTCACGAGTCCGACTTCGGGTGGCGACGCCTTTGGAAACGATGGCTTCTCAAACTCCGGTTTCGGCAATTCCGGTAAGGTAGTAAAACACTTTCACCGTTATAAAAATGTTTTACCATCGTTTAATTTATATCGAGCCAAAAAATAGAAATGACGGTTAGAGGCAATCCCGTGTGGTACTTTCTATGCCAATAGCCAAAATATTTATCAATCGACTCTTCTCGGTCTGTAATGAACGGATCCGAAAGAATTTTTGCGGCAATTTTTTCCTGCATGGATCAGGTATTGAAGTGTCCACAACCACTGGGAGACTCAATTTGCTAGCGCCTAAAATTCACAAAAACGAAATTTTAATGTCAAAACGGCAAAAGAAAATGTTATGAGTAAGGCGCGGATTTATATGCACAAAAAAAAAGCCAAATATGCTCTGCTAAAATTGCATTAAAATATATACACCAAAATGGCAAAATATGCACAAAATTTGGAGCAATTTTAATCTAAATAAATTAAAAGTTCAATAGTTTTTCTCACATTAACAAATCAAATACAAACAAAAAAAAAATTTCTCCTTTTTTGGTAAATTTTGCTAAAGTTGATTCTTAGGGGGTGTAAATTCAAATTTTGGCAAAAAATGCCAAACATGCATGATATCAAACCAAGTTGCAAATAAGTTTTCCGTGCTTATTAGTCCATTGCATTTTAGCAACAAAAAAAAAATATGCATTTGCATACAAATCCGCCCTCTAGTTATGAGAAGCATCACGTCCCGACCAAATTCTTTTTGTCTGATTTCGGCTTCAATGATGTAACTCGTCAAAATGGATGTCGGATTCGTGATCAGCGACCCCTAAACCCTAAGAATTTGCTTTTTTTCTTTTCGAAAAGCAAAAAAGTTTATGGGGCCTAAAGTTGCATAAGAGCTCCAGCATCAGAGACATTGCTTTATTTTGTTGGAAAAGTGGAAGGATTTGGGGGCGGAAGTAATTCGTCTATTGCTCGCCACTGGCGGGCCGCTTCGCGATCTCCTGCTTTTGCAACAACAGATTAATATTTCACAAATCTATAAATTTCTTTATAAACCAATATTGGTCAAAAAAAAACCGAAGACCAGGGTCGCTGAAAATAAATTACTGTCTCTTAAGGTTTCGGCAGTGACGACACTCGGCGTCAGTCGGACGGCAACCGTGGTTGGGGTGGCGGTGACAGAGGTAATCGTTGGAACGACGGCAGAGGCGGAGGGCGAGGAGGAGGCCGCGGGCGTGGTGGTGGTGGCGGTGGATTCGGTCGACAGAATCGCCAGGACAGCGACGGAGGCGGCGGATTCTCCAACAACGACTTCTCCTCTGGCGGTGGGTTCGGCAAGTCGGAACGCCGTCCCTCCGTCACGAGTCCGACTTCGGGCGGCGACGCCTTTGGAAACGATGGCTTCTCGAACTCCGGTTTCGGCAACCGATAAATCCATTTTTGTTGGCCATTCAGTGTCTTATTATTTAATACAATATTTATTTGTCAAAAAGAGTATGCGAGTAAAAATTCTAATCTGTCTGTCTTGCCATTTATTTCACAAAAGTTCAAAAACTTCTCATTTTAAATTAAATTACTTCCGATACCTCTTCTTTGGTTTTATTTCTATCAAATTTCAACAAATTTGTAGCCATAAAAATCTAATCATAGATTTGACATTAAGGCATTTTTGGCCATTTTGGATGTTGGCGGGTTTGGGACAGAGAAGGGTGAAAGGAATGATCGGCCCCGTGTCCAGATATTTGCGCCCCGGACATTTGCGCATATTTCCAAAACCCTGTTCAGAATTAATTTTAACGAACCCAAAAACAAAAGGCTTGATAAACCATATCAAACAGCGTTTTGTAGTGTTTTTAAAAAAAGAATTCGAATGTTTGTATACAGCCACAGAAAATCTAAGAAAATTCATGCTAGTATAACTTGGTACTGATCAAAAAAATTAACTACACCAACTCGACCAGATCACTTTCATAAAGTTCTGAAAACCCAGAAATGGCTTGAAATCTGGAAAATTTTTGAAAAAAAAATCCTAGGGGGTTGGAAAATTTTTTCTGAAAAAAACGAGTAGGGCCATTAGAAAGAGCACAAAATTCTCTACATAATTGCTCTTGGTATGCTAGGTCTACCATTTCTCCCCATTTAAGGACATAGGGTGTCAAATTCGGTTACCCCAAAAATGACTGATTTCTACAGTATTTCAGTGGAAAATGACCGAAAAATGAATATTTTTGTAATGACAGTTTTAGCATCGGAAAGCCCTGTTTTTAGACCCAAATCCTTTAGCAAATAAGACCCAAATTTTCAAAAATTCCCTCGGTGGCGCCCATCGGCAGCACTGGACCCCTTTTCGCCTTATGTTTTCTTAAAATTTTCTCTAAAAACTTACAAAAATCGGGCCTTTTTGGTGCAAAATCTGTTACCAAAATACACCCTGTTTTTAAAAATATTTCCCGGTCGCGCCTATCGGCACCACCGGCCCCCTTTTACTGTTTTTTTGCTATTGGATAAATTTTTAAGATTTTACGTGTTTTTAGAACGTTTTTACATTAATTTTGCGATAACTGCTTATTTTTGGTGGAATCCGAATCTTAGATTTATGACCGTTTGTGCTTATTTTGGAAAAAAATACTTGGCAGCCCTGTATTTAATATATTAACGATTTTTAGAGAATTTTAAGATAAATTTGAGAAAATAAGGTAAAAACCAGGGGTGGTCACGGATACGGATAACGATTTTTGAGAATTCGGACGGACACGGATATGAAAATTCGTGTCCGTGACCACCCCTGGTGAAAACTGTCCGGAGGTGCCCCTAGGCGCCGCCTGAGAAGTTTTTGAAAAATTGAATGAATAGAAAAAAATTTATAAAATTACCTATTTTTGAATTTAATCACAAAAGAACATAGGAATTATATCTTAAAATCGTTGTGTGGCCGGTTGTACGACTTTTCCGGCCAACACATTTGCGGACCAGAGAATTTCGGCCCCAGCAAGTCCGGGCGCAAAAGTCGGACCGCAAATGTCTGATTTCTGCTGGCCGGAAAAGTCGCAACACCGTGTGGCAATTGTTTGTGATTTACAAATTTATAGCCCTAATGATGAAATCTTCTTCGTAAATAATACAAGGAGGACACCTTGAATTTTTTGACCTCCCTCCGCCCAACAACACCCACCCCATTTTAGTATCTTTTACGAAATATTTTTACGAAATACTTTGCCCGAGTAAAAACATAAATATCACGAAGAAAGATATGACGAAGGTGGGAAAAGACAGAGAGCGAATAGAACAGAGAGAGAGAATAAAACAATTGGGAATGGAAGTGAAGGAGAGAAAGCGAGTGATGCGAGAGACACGAGGAGAGAGAGGCGTACGAAGAGGGAGCGGAGGGGGGGGGGGCATCGGAAGAGAAGTGGAGGAAACACGCTCCCCTCCACCCACTCCCCCGTCCAACTCTTTCGAAAACCCTCTGACGACGACGCGTTGGAGGAGGAAGTCGACAACCGACCGCCCAGCACATTCTTTCACAGCACTTTCCTTCACCACCAACAAACGGCAAAACTATCAACAGAAAAAGGGGTGCCTCCTCAAGCAACAGACAATTCGTTTTAAAAGTACTTTTATTCCCCACGATTAGTGCGTGTATCTGTGTGCCAGATTTTCACCAATCCATTTATTGTTGTTCTTTTTCTTATTGGCCTTTTATCTCTCCTTTTCTTTTCATCGATTGGTTCGTTTCCATTCTTTCGCCATAACCCAACAATATCACTTTTCGCAGCCTTTCATTCGAGTTGCTTTGTTTTCTTTCAGCAAATGCTTTGCTAATATCGGAACGTGTCCTCTTCCTTCCTGACTTGTACTGTCATTTGCCTCTTTTACCCGGACAAATGGTGCCGTCCACGCAGCAGTTCTTCCCTCAGTCCCCGGCTTCGGATCATTGACAGACCCAAAACTTGGCTGATCGAAGGATTGCTCACGGACAAAATCAACTGCATATACAGCTTAATTCGACGGATCTCCGCAACAACGACCCCTCCCCTCTCTCCTATTTTATCATCGTTGAGGCATAAACAAAGGAAATACAAGAGAATCCCCTAGAAGCTAAACAAATTTACCAAACAACCAAAGAAGCGTCACCACCAACACTAAGAACTAAAAGGTTTTTGAAGATTCGAAATTAGAGGGAAATTCATTTATTCTGGAGGAGAAAACGACCGCATTCATACAAATAGGAAGAATGTGTTATTTGTTTATGGAAAGAAATCAAGGGGGAAATAATGTGAAGGGAGGGGGCAAAGAGTAAACAATTGAGAAAGACCGAAAGTGGGGGGGGGGGGTATAAAACAGGGAAAGGGGGAAATAATGCGAAAATAAATATTTTCTATGTACTAGGGTCACCGTTCATTAGGTGCAATGTCATTTATGAAATGCCGTGGTCTTTTAAAGTAACTACCACGACACGTGGGAAAGGCTAAGTTTGGATTTAAGAAATAATATGGGGGAGAAAAAGGAGGAAGGTTTCGCAAATGATGACCCGTAAATAACGCAAGAGCGAATTATGGCGAAACGGATCCATTACCTAATAACTACAAAATTTCTCCCCCAAAGAATGCTCACGTTTTCGGCAGTCTCTTCCTCATCAATGTCTTCTGTTGTGGGTGAAGTCCGTCGTCCGTGCACTCTGTCGTTGAACCCCTCCTCTTCCGACTCGCCTTCCCTTTCTCCCGCGGTCGCCAACATTCGAAAACGTCGGGCAGGGACGCTTAGTCGAATTGACCTCAGTGCAGTGTCGACTTTTACCAAAGAGTTGTGCAGTTCCAACGAGTCTTTGAACAGCGACAGCGCAAGAGGCGGCGAGTCACAGCAGTCACCGTCATCGGGCGCAGAAGAAAGGTCGGCGAGTGAAAGGGACGAGGGATCATATACAGTTTGGCCCACAATTTAAGCGTTTTAGGGTCACTGATGACAATTCGACATCCATTTTGGACCTATAATTAGTGAATAAAATCCCAAACCCATTGGAAATGGATACCGGGTTCTTAAATTAATATTTTTTAAATGGAAAAAAAAAATTGGGAAGTTAATTTACAACGATTGTTGAGTGTGATAATGTTTTCAGTTTAGTTGATATCAGAACTGCCATTCTTGCTTTGACCTTAATTTAACACCTGCCATTCTTTCTTTTGACCTTAATTTAACAATGTCAATTAATTGATATTTAATGTATACTTTCAATTCGGCAATTTATAAAAGGGGGCCTTGATCTTTAGATCGAAAAACATTATAAAGCTAGGAAAACCAATACATCCTTCCCAAGATGTCCTGCAAATGATTTACTTATTTCCTTGGGAATCGGTTTATGCTCTATTGGAAATGGGTTTGACCAATGGCAGCTCAACTATATATAGACACTTTTTGAGTCGATGAAATTTAAATTAATTTTGTAAAGCAATGATATCCTGTTTTGAGGGAGAATGTGAAGGCTTTTTCCGCAATTCTTTCCCATTGGCTTTTGTTCCTTTTGCAGTGGGTCTTTTGGCTCTTCCGCTTCGTCCGCCCTCGGCCCTTTCCATGACCAAATCGACCCCCTCAAGCGTTTGCGGCTTTGTTCGACCTCATCCACCACCACAACCATCAGTGGCATTTCCTTGTCTTCTGACTCTGACAATGAATCGGCTGTCACTCCGTTCGCTCCCTCCGTCCGACCACAACGGCCCGTCAAACAAACACCGACATTGGCCGAATTGGAGTTAGAACATGCAGACGAATCAATTGTAAACTTTTGGATGTCCTCCTTTTTAAATAATTCGCTTTCTCAGACTCCAAAGCATTCGCATTTTGCCAGCGGTGGCATTATCATTTCTGACGAATTGGACGGCCACTTCGAATTGGTTGGGGACGGACGGAATTGCAAAGCGGTGGACATTGTCAGCCAAACGGTGTTCCATTGTCAGGTGAACAAAGAAAGAATGAATCGTTTATTCCCTGTTTATGAGTGCTCATTTAGGTGATGAAAAGTGACCAGTTTCGCCACTTTTCGGAAATTGTTGCGCGTATTCGCATGGCTTTCGTCCATTACAGTGAAGAGGAATTCGAACAGCGAAGGTCCGACCCTTTCCCGACTGTCGGCATCCAAATTCGGTTTTCCCAGGGATTTGCTGCTTCCGCTTCCTCAGCTTCGCGTGGCGAGGAGTCCGTGCAGGGCGGGCTTTGTCTATGTCCTTTTGCCGGACCATTTTGGAAATTTGCACCAATTGGTGGAGGAGGACTTAGGGACGGAACGAAGAAATAACGCGACAATTCGATGGACGGAGCAGCGAATGCAGCCAATTCTGAAGCAGATTGCCACGCTGGTCGAATTTAGTCATCGCATTGGACTGTTCTTTCGCGACTTTCGACTACGAAAATTTGTGTTTTCCGACTCGGAAAGGTAACAGAGGGAGGGACAATCAAATGCAAAACCCACTGATTTAAAACGGTCCGCTAATTTTGCCACACTGTCGCCGAGCTAAAGACTTTTTTCTCTTTACGCCAGTGCGAAACTGGTAGAAAGTGACATCACAATAATTTGATTTCTTAACAGATTTTGGAAAAGACTTCATTTACAGAAAAACAAAAAAAAATGTTTAACTTCTTTGTGGCTGGCCGATCATTGCTAACGCGAAGGGTTAGGGTCGTTTCGGCGCCAGACTCGTTTAGGACGTTGTAACTTTTTTTTTCTGAACCAAATTTCACAAATCCATCCGGTAGCATTCCAAAGCTTGATGCAGTAAGCTATTTCTAAAACGATTTACCAACTCTTAAAAAAAAAGTTGGACTTGAAGAACGCAAAAAAAGTCGAATTTTGGTATATTTTGGTTCATAATTTTTCTGTAAATCGGCTATTCTTAATATTTTTGAGTCTAATTTCTGAGGACCTTTCGAGTTATAATAAAATTGTCGCTAGTGTGTCGTCTAACCCTAACGAATGGTTCTTTCTTCTTTTGCCTTTCCTCTCTCTTTTTCTTTTCTACTTACGCTCTTTTTTTTTTTCTCTGTCATCACTTCTCCATTTTTTTCTTTCTTTTCCCTTTTTGTTTCGTCAACGAATAGACAAATGTGCAGCGACAATTTTTACTCCTTTCCTTCTCAAGTTAATTGCATTAAAAAGAAAGAAAAGAAAAAAAGACGGGATGGCGTGGTGAGAAGCATATTTCGTAAACAGAATGATGTTATAATTTATGGAAGTAAAGAAATAGAAGGCGTAAGGGATCAAAGAATTTCCTAAAAAACTTTTTTTCACCCTCAAACTGGAACCGACCCCTATGCTCCTCCTGGGGAAGGGAATGAAAATACACACGAAGGATGGGCCTAACAACCAACAATTGCCATACCAATTAAAAAAGTTACTGGTTGACGGAAAATGTCAGTATAATACTATCGTTTCTTCTGTTAGCAAATTTCATCAAAATAATGAGAAAGTTTCGCAAAAGGGCCTATTAGCACCGCCGAAATTTTTTTTGGGATAAGCTAACAATAGGAAGCTTTTTTTAAATGTGTATCGGCGCGGTGTTTCGGGAAGCAGTGTTTTGGGGTGCACCACCGCCGATCCTTCCTTTTGTCCTCGATTTGACTGGAGTCAAAAGTCAACTTTTTAGAACAAAGGTTCGCGTTAACAATGTTTTGGACCTTTGCCTTGCCGACAGTCCGACAAGCGATTCGTTGGCATTTCGCGAATTCGTCCCGGCTTACGTGGCACCCGAAATATTGGACAAAAAGGTGAACGAGCAGAGAAAGGCAAATTGAATTCCGAATCATCGCTTTTCTCAGATTACATCTTACGGAGCGAGGGCAGCCGACGTTTGGGCGTTTGGGGTGCTGATGTTCACGTTGTTGAATGGACGGTACCCCTTCTTCGAGTCGAGCCCGAGTCCTATCGCATTGCTACGCCGTATTCGAGCGCACAGATTGTGTAGGGAAAGTCCTGCCGATTGTTTGTCTCATTGCGTCGTGTTTTAGCTTTTCCCATCAGCAAGTCTATCTCCGACTCTGCCCGATGGCTTTTGCACTCATTGCTCAACCAAAATCCATCGGAACGTCCAACTGCAAAAGAACTTCTTGAAGCTCATTGGTTCCGCACCGATATGTGTCCTTCTGATTGCGAGGCGACAACGCGAAAAAATTCTGTGTTTTGTCGGCCCAAATTATGCCATGAAGTGCCCACAGCCCATGGGCGATTTTTCCCGTCCTTTTCACTGTCGGCTTCGCAAGTGCCCTCGTCAGCCGCACGGGTTCTGTTCAGTCCGACTGAAGAACTGCCACAGAACCCAATCGAACTTCACGAAGCTCAACGGTTTTCTCCCCGATGGCAAAGACAACAAAGGGCATTTGTTGATCAGGTGGGGGCGGGGGGGGGAGAGGAGAATGCCATCTCAAATTGGCATGACAAAACTGAAAAAAGGAGTCTTTCCTCTTCCACACTAAAATAAACACAATTTTGGTTAGATGGAAATCGTGCGGATGCACAATGAGAGGTCCCGACAGTTACGAGCGCTTTTGGCCGACACACTGTTGTTGCCGTCGACGTTGAACAGAGGGACAGCGAACGTGACACACCAAAGGGAGACGAATCGCCGGGGATTGACGGCATTGGTCGTACGACACCAAAGGGCCGTCTCGGAGAATCGGAGCAATTCTTCCGAACTTCGTCAGCACAACCGAGCGGATATTTTACGACCAGTGAGTGTCATGAAAAAAGTCATTGGATGACATGGTCCATTTTGTACAGATGGCCCGTGGCAATGTCACTACCGACTTATTGCGACAGCCTCCGTCATTCGCTTTTCAGCGCCGATCCGTGGCGGAAGATCATTCGCAAATTGTGCCTTAAAAACGAAAACAAAACGGGGAACGACACTTTGTCCAGCTTCTGGGGGATTTTTTATTTTGGCCCCATTTTTGAACATTAAAGGGTTGGGAACCTTAAACTTACTTTTAAAATAGTTTTTAATTCTATTTTTTTTTTCTAGCGAAAGTTTCGGACCGAATTTCTCTTTTTCCCCTTGCGCTTATTTTTCCTCATTAGCCTTTATTTTGTTTCGCATTCGAAGTACAAAGCCATTGCCACAGCACTTGTGTTGTTTCCTTCTCTTTTTCAACCATTTACAAAACAAAAAGATGGACATATTTTGCTGTATTCAATTGTACATTCTTGTAAAAGCGTACATATGTAACATTTTGATATTCACTTGATGTCCAATGACATTTTAGCATTGATTTGTTCAGTTGTTTTTCACTTCTCTCGTATAAAAAAAGCCCATTGGAGATTGGGAAGTAAATTGCACTTTAACCTAAGCAAAATGAACAAACATTAGTGATTTCGACAGTAACTCTTAATTTTATGAATGATTTATTGCAGAATCTTAACTATTCATAAAATTAAGGGTTACTATCAAAATCACACAACGAATCCACTTTACTGTCGAAATCAACCACTCGGTACCACCTAGCACAGTTTGCTTAGCGAAAACTGGTGTTTTTGGGCAAGACAGAAACACCGGTGGGGGTCAACTGGGCGTTGCTAATGGGCGCCCAAACAGAATATGCACAAAACCACAAATTGTATGCGTTTTTAAGAAAATTATTATTCTAATTTTATTTTAATATTTTCTATTGTGATAAATTTTATTTAGCTTAAGAACTGGGGTGCAATTGAAAATTTTCCGAAGTAAGGACATCGCATGTTAAAAACAAGGATTTGGGGTAAAAGATAAGGGCAAACGACAAATGGCACCCCTTGTGAACAATACCGAATTATGGAGAAGTACAAATCTCCATGAATCTTTTAACGAATCAGTATCTTTCGCCAAAAGAATAAACGGAGGCTATCATATAAAATTTGTGCATTTCTTTCTGTTAACATTTATTGAGTAAATTGCCGCATTTGTTCTAACAGCGCTGCAAGCTCTTTTGGGGGATATGTTTCTTTTTTTGCATTTTGAGCCAAGCCAGGGCTAGGCAAACCGAATTTAGTTTTTGGGTAAAAGTAAAGGAAACTGACGTAGTTGAATTTCTATACAAGTTACATATCAATCGACTCCTCTCGGTCTGTAATGAAAGAATCCGAAAGAATTTTTTTGCGGAAACCATTCCCTGAAGCAAGGATATGAAAAATTATTCACATTATTTGATGTCTTACTGTCTGTAATGCACGGACCCGAAGGAATTTTAAGGCGAAAAGCAAATTGGACAGAGTTATAGCCACGGGACTGAATGGACAAATTGAAAAGCACTTTAAGGCCGCGGAGCGGCCCGCCAATGGCGAGCATGCAAAGGCGGAGCAAGTAGTGGGGCGCCCGAGCGAGCGGAGGGTTGCGAGCGCCTGGTTAAGGTCGGGCCGAAGGCCCGACCTCAGGCGCGAGCAACCCGGAGCGAGCGAGCGGCGCCCCACCTACTGGCCGCCGTAGTCGAGTGTGCGGTGTCTTGCCAAAACAAAAACCACCAATTTTAATTTGGCTATTTCAGTCCCGGGACTATAACTCTGTTCAAAGAGCTTTCAGTCTAAACATTCTTTCGGATCCATGCATTACAGGCAACGAGACGTCAAATGCATAAATATTTTTTCATATTCATTCATTTTTAGAAAGGACGGTTGAGTCCCAAGCCATTTTCCCATTTCAGTCCCGGGTCTGTAACTCTTCAGGGAATGTTTTCTGCAAAAAAATTCTTTTGGATTCTTTCATTACAGACCGAGAGGAGTCGATTGATATGTAATTTGTATAGAAATTAAACTACGTCAGTTTCCTTCACTTTTTCCAGTTTTTGTCTTTCAAATGTTACCAAAATTGCAGAATTTGATCGAAAAAAGTTATGAGGTTCTAAAGTTGACTGGTCCACAAACGGCAGTCCGGGAGTGTCTCATTCCGTGTGAGGGAATAGGTCGGCTCTATTAAATTTTTTTGAGTATTGCTACCTGAAAAATTTAAGTTGAATTTAGGCTTATTTTTTTGTGTCTCTTTTTTAACGATTTCATAATTTTAGTCCAACGGTGCCGCAATTGAAAAATGGAATTTGCGCAGCTTGGCGCTTTTAATTTGTTTGTCTAATATCGGCGAGTCGTCCCTCGGCGAGTCGGCGTCGGCGAGTTGTCTTCGGCGAGTCGTCCTGTTCCCCTGTCCACCTGTTGGGCCATTTTGATAGCCTCGTTTGTCAAGTTCAGCAATTCGTAATGTATGACGGCAAAATTCAGCGCCACCTTTTTGTATACAATGAACAACATATTGCGCTCGTCTTCGTTCGATTTGGCATCCATATCGATGAGCTGAAAAGTGGGGAGAAAAACAATTGAGCATTATTCAATTTTACTATTTTGAAACGAGTTTAGGGGGTGGAACACAAATTAGTTGTCAATTTAGACAAATTCAGAACATCATTCCCGAACTCAAACAAAAAGCATTGTCGAAACGTCCGGCAAAACCGGTGCCTTTTACTGATTTTTCTTGCTCTCTTTAATTTGCAGCATTTAATAAACGCAAGATTAAGCTAAATGTCCGGTAACCCTCTTTTCCTTCCATACCCCCCCCCCCCCGCTACCCTTCTCTCGCATTTCTCCTCAGTTGGTGATCGTTTCGTTTGCCTCTCTATCTTCTCTTTCTCGCTCTCTCTTCTCTCTCTCTCTCACAGAGATGTTGTTTCCCAGAAACTAATTATTAATTTCTCAAGAAATGCTTATTAGACTAATTTTGTGCCAATACCAAATTGCTTTCCTTACGATTTTCCCTATAGGGGAAATGAAGCGGCACTGACGGACGGGCGGACAGAGGGGTAATGAAAATGAATGAATGGGGGGGGGGGAGTCACGTTTTCGAATTTATTAAACATTAATCTCAAATGCAACATGAACAAAAAAAAAAGCCAATTCATTGCATTTGAACTCCTTAACCCTCCCCCCCCCCCTTCTCCTGCTGAGTGATCAAAGTTTTTCACTTAAATTTGGTTTAAAAAAGCTTTATTTTTGGATTGGTCCCACTTGTCCCTCCCCCGGGGGTTCACTCGCTTAATTCAATTAGAATGGATGAAGAAAGGGCAGTAGGACATTCAACTGAAGAGAAAGAAGACGAAAAGAGTCGACAATTGCGCCGATGAAAGGGAAGCGAAAATATTAAATATAGTCCATTCCAATTAAAAGAATAGATCAGAAATAAAGTCAGATTGAAACCAACGAAACGTTGACTTTTATAAAATATTTTAAAGTAGGCTTTAATTTTTAAAATCTACAAAATAAAGAATGCATGATGAAACGATTAACAATTCTGCAAATTCAAAAATGAAGACATATGTCTTTCCCCCCTCCCCCTGCACTTTCTCCCTCCTCCCTACCCCTTCTCCTCGCGCTTCCCTTCCCTCCTCTGCTGCTAAACTCTTCCCTTCCTCTCTTCACACATTCCTTGGCCCACCTCCTCCCTCCCTCATTCCCTTCCTTCCGCTTTCCTCTTCCGTGCCCTTCCTCTGTCTCTCCCTCACTTCTCCTTCCTCCCCCTCCTTGTTCCTTCCCCCCATCCCCCTCGTTTCCTCCCTCTCCCTCCTTCCCTTCCCCTCGTTTCCTCCCTCCTGTTCCCGCTAGTCTCTTCCCTGCCCCTCCTCGTTCCCTCGTTCTCTCTCCCCCCCCCCCCCCCTCCCCTTCGTCCCCTCCTCGTTTGGTTACTTTCCCACAACTCATCCACTTTCTTCACGTACCAAACTAGCCTCTTCAGTCCATACCGTCTATTCGTTTGCTTGCTTTGCCTTCAACTAATTACCATTGATGGATGGCACTTTTACTCTCCCCCCCCCCCCTCCCCGCTCGTCAATCTTTCCGCCGTTTTTGGCTTCAACGGCGCCAATTTCGTACGTATTTATTTGTCCACGCCGTCTCAACCTTTTGGTAGGCTTTGTTTGGTCCCATAATTGAGTTGTCCAATAATTCGCATCCCTCCCCCTTCCCTCCCCCCGTCCCATTGTTCCGTCGGCGGATGGCGTTGAATGAATGAGCGAATGAATGAGTGCATTTGGCCAACAGTTCCCCGCCCCCCCCCCCTTCCCTTCACAAATAATTCATTTTTCTTCGCCTTTATTCCGGTCAAAAAGTTTTCCCCACTGCCAATGAGTGAAATGTGCTAAGATTGTTTATCTTTTTGTTTTACTTCGTCTAATCCCCCCCCCCCATTGACTCTCTTCCGGCATGGTTATTTTTCCTCAAAGTTGTGCCTTTACTGAGAGCTTTCAGAATTGGCACAGTTTTATGACACAGAAATACAAAGTGAAGGGGATGGGTTTTCGCTGATAAGTGATTGCTGCCAAATGTATAAGTGAGATGACAATTTTCGTACCTAATCGCTTGCAGAATGCCAGATCCAAACTAAATGCACCAGAACAAGCGCTTATAAATATCAAAAAAGAAAGTTCCAATATTTGTCAGGAAATATTTATTAAAATTTAATTTACTGTCGGATTATCCACTTCAGTGGGTTGTCTTCACTGTCCAATTGTCCAGTCACGCCACAAGAGTCCCTCCTACCAAGAAATTCCTCCATTAATTGTGGCCCTACTTGCCCAACTTTCCCCTCCCCCCGCCCCCCGCCATTACATTTTTCATTATTTTTATATTTTTTGCATTTTTGCCGTTGTTTTGCTCATTACATAAATAAATAAATTAGGGCTTTTCGTATATTTGCGGTACCTCCGTGGGCAAAAAAAAAAAGAGTGAATTCGTTTTTGGACGAGGAAGGCCGGGTCGATTTGTGGAACCATATTTTTAGTGGCGAATTAATTGAAAAACGTCCTTTAGCAGTTTGAATCAAATTGTGGAATAGAGATCTTTGGCGTAAGAATTGGAAAATACCACTAGAAAATAAGTCTTTGAATAAGAGTGGCGAAATTGTTCGGTTTTAACTTGGGCACAAATTTAAACCGCAAAAGTCCGAATGTTGTTGGCCATCCTTTTCGGTCTTTGCCCCCCCTCTTTTCCCGTGTCCCTCCATTTACACCGTTCTCCCCAACTGTCCTCCAAAGTTTGTTCAACAAAATGTTAAGTTCCCTTTTGCCTTTGCCATTAATAGTTTCATTCTTTTTGCAAAGTGATGGAGTGTCTGTTTCATTGCTCTGGCAACATTAAGCCTTTAATTGAGCTTTCCTTCTCGCAATTCGTTCTTCGGATGAAATGAAACGAAAAAAAGGCGCGGGGGGGGAAGAGAGCCCAAATCCATTTCCCATTTTTGGCATCGGTTCAAACTCCTAAATGTCAAACCAACAAAGGAGAGGAGGGACCCCTTTAAATGGGAAAGGCATTGGATTCGTCCGTCCTTCGTGCTGTTTGACATACTGTCGCCATCTTCCGACCACTCCCCTCCCCTCGCCCCCCCCTCCGCTCGAAATTTGCTCTTTTTTATTGTTCCAATTTCAAAAACCTCCAATTTCTGTCCAATATGTGAAATGTTGTGAACATGCACCTCTCTCCTCCCCCTCTCCTCTGCCTTTGCCTTTGCCTTCTCACATTTCACCTCCATTTGTCCATTTTAAGTCCGACCATCGCCCATCCCTCTCCTTCCCTCCCCTCTCTTCCTCTCCATCCCTCTCTCCCCTCTCTTCCTCTCCTTCCCTCCCCTCTCTTCCTCTCCATCCCTCCCTTCCTCTCCTTCCCTCCCCTCTCCATCCCTCCCCTCTCTTCCTCTCCCCTCCCTTCTTCTCATCCATTCGCTTCCTTTTCCCTCCCTCCCTTTTTTGTGTGTGATATTACATACTTCACTCCCATTAAGCTTTGCTCCATAAATTACTTCACTTATTCTTTCTTTTTGTTTTTAATTTGTTTTTCTAAACAAATCTCAAGTCGTTTTTCATCGGTGTGCACCATTTGTCACCCAAATTACTCAAAAGCATAAATAAACGTATGCATATAATATAAATGTGTTATTTGGAGGGATTAAGAAGAAATCCCCAAGTCAAAGCAGCGACCCATTTTTCGCTTTAGGTTTCGTGCCGTTAAAAATTATAATCGCTGGGCGGTCGATGTGTTTAATGTAATGTGAGAGGCGGGTGATAATCTCCTAATCCCCCCCCCCCCCGGGGGAACAAGGGCGTACACTTGTTTTCAGGGGTGGCCCAACTAAAAATGATGTAAAGGTAGGTTTCCCCATTTTATTAGCCAATTAGCTTAACTTTTTCTTTTGCTAATTGAAATTTTTTTATTTTAAATTTTCGAGTTAAAGTTCAAGAATTTCAACTTTTCTTCAGCATTTTCAACAGTCATTTAAACCTTTTGTGTCCAAATTTAATTTTCTTCAATCACAAAAATTTCTCGCCCTCCCCTCTGTTTTTATTTTTGTTGTTCCGTTCGCTTTGCTTACGCCAAAAATTATCTGCCGTCATTTTTGTCCGTTTTTTCAGCTGTGCCTGAAAAGGAAGAAATGAGTGAAAAACGTCATTTTTTTTGTCAAAAAAATAATTAATAAAAACCCTTTCCTACCATTTTCGGGGTTTCCTTCTCTTTTCCAAGTTCCTCACATAATTTCAGTCCCTCATACGGCGACATGAAGTTTGGGCACCATAAAGCCAAGTTTAGAGAATAAAAAGACATAAAAATCAAAAAATATATAATTCCCGGCTCAAACGCCGTAAAAATCAGAAAATGCCAAATAAACCCTAAATATGTACTACTGTAAATCTGCCAAAAACTTTAATTAATTAAAAAATTAAAATACATTAATTAAGGTCTCGGTCTCGACTCGAGAAATTTTAAGTCTCGAGTAGTGTACTACTCTTTATATGTCTTATCTTGAATTTCCTGGTGCCTAAACTTTCCGGTGCCCAACCCAGGCTCTTTTTGGAGAATTTTTATTTATTTTTGAGAAAATAATTCGATTTTTTTTTTCGATTTTTCCCCAAATATCGGAAATCTATTCTGATGCTCAAAATTATTACCAGAAATCGGAAAATCGGAATCCGGTCCCAGACACATCGGTTTAAATTGTCGCCATCCCTGCCCCAAACTTCCCCCTTCGCCTCATACTCCGTTATTTTGCTTTCCCCTCCCCCCCCCCCCCCCCCCTCCCATTTCAGTCCCTTATATGCCTTCGTTTTATCTCCTCTCCCATTTCAGTCCACCTTTCCTCGTCTTCCAGTTCCTCTCCCAAATTCACACCGTGTGTCCCCCTCCCTCTCATTTCCCTTTCCACCATTCCCCCCCTCCTCCCCCCCCCCCCCAACTATTCTTGCGGAAATCTGTCCGTGTTTCTCCCTTCTCTCCTCTACCCATTTTTTGCTTTTCTCTTCAGTGATTATTCGTCACTTATCCTTCGTCAGTTACTCAAACAGTGCGTCTCCACAATTTGCTAAGAGAATGTGCGCCTTTCCGGCCGGAAAATTTTAAAAATAGGCCACGAAAGAGCAAAATTTAAATCTCGAGAGAGAGAAGGGGAAGAATGTATTTGTGTGTATGAGAGAGAGAGAGTGAACGAGAGAGAGCGTGAGAGAGAGAAAGACAGAGAGAGAGAAAAGAGAGAGAAAAAGAGAGAGAGAGAGAAGGGGCAAGAAAAGTGTAGCCGACAAATGCCAATTAACCGAACACAGAAATACGAACACCACAAAATAGGGGCAATTAGTGGAGTCTTTACCATTTTTAATGCAGGGACTTTTGGGAAAATCAAATAGCGTTAATTCAAAAGCTTATCGAACAAAAGGCCAATCAAACAACAGAAATTGCCCTTGGCTGGTCGGATTCGTCCGTTAATTGCTTCTCCCAAATGAACTCCTCCGGCCTCTCCTCGCACATCGCTTCGTCTTCCCTCGGTGCCTTTGACTCTTCGTCCCCCACTATTTCGTCCCTTCCCTCCTCCTCCTCCCCCTCTCTTGCAACAAATTCGAGCAGTACTTCAGCCATCTTTGAGGAACCGCCCGTGGAAAGTTCGTGTTTCCTTTCTTCATTTGTCGAATGCCTTTTTGATTTTCCTTATAATTACCCTTTCGCTCTTCAAATGCCACTGACTCTCTTTTCAGCTTGGTGCTTCGACTTGCTGTTGTTCTACCGCTCGGTTGGCGATGACGACCCCCAAGCAAAGAATGTTCTGGCCCAATTGGAAGCGTGAGTGTTTTGCATTGTTTCGCTTGTGCCCCGTCCGTCCCTTTGGCCATTTTCCCTCTTTCTGTTCAGTTACATGAAATTCTCCTTCGTCACCAACGGGGTCATCACCTGCTGTTTGGCTGTGTTTGGCCTTCTTGGCAATTTGGCCTTTCTGCTGCAGTTGCGCCGTTCCAATTGTTTCTCGCGTCGGTTGGCCAACCATTTGTGCGTTCTGTCCGTGTGGGACATCGCTCTTTTGTTGTGCTGTCTCTGTTCCTACGGTAATTATTTTTGACAATGCATTGAAAATCGGACTTTTTTCTCCGTTAAATTTTGATTTATGGCATTTTTTTTTTTTTTAAATTTCACTTTGTGTCGCCATATTTAATTAAATGTCTTATGCTCTTTTTTGAGTTTAACGCGACTTTTGTTTATTTTCAAGCAGTTGACCTATGGCACAAATAAAACTGAGCAAAATTTTTCATTGGGTGGGAAAAATGTCCTTTTTTTGGAAAAAGGGTTCAATGGATGAAATGCCATCCCTTTTTATTTGTCTTTCTCCACAGGAATTATGTGCATTTTCTACGGCATTCTTCCATTCTTCGGTCTCACCGCTTACCTGCTCTATTTGTTCCAACCGTTCGCTTCCTTTTGTGTGACCGGCACGGTAAAATTTTGGCAAACGATGGCACTCGAAAGTGATTTAAATTTGACAGATTTGGCAAGTGTTGGCGATAACAGTCGAAAGGTGTGGGAAAGGCATTTGCATTTGTATTTTTTTCCAATTCCATCCATTGCCACAGATACAAAGCGGTCACGCGACCTTTGAGCAGTCGAAAGAGTCAATTGCCATTGAGAGTCATTTGCGGTGCCATCACTTTTGGCGCATTTAGCCTCAACTTTTTGGCAGTGCCATTTGAACGGAAACTGATCGAATGGCAAGCGAATGGCACCCACCGCCAATTTGAAGCCAACCTTTTGTTTCGCCCTTAAGTTACGAATTCACCCAAAACGGACTGTACAAAATTCGGACAATGATTGTGCAGAAGGAATTGGCCAATAACCAATATTATGCCATCCGTAAGCATTTTTCGCATTCTCTCACGTCGCCCTTCCCTTTCAGTGGCCCATTTGCTGCCCGACGTTCTCTTCCGTGCTCCAACTCCCATTTTGGTCATCGCCATTTTAACTGTCAAAACGTTGCAAATCGCCTCCGCTCAGCGCACCGTCGGCTCCCAACAAATCGTCCGCCACCGTTCCCTCGGGCGCACTTCGTCCGTCCATTTGATGCTCACTTTGTTGTCAGTCAAATTCGTCCTGTGCAACACGCTTTATCTGTTTAATACCATTCTGATGGAAGTTATGGGTAAGAAAAATGAAAATGCGACGGGAGGGGGCGGGGCATCGGAGAAAAATGTCGGACTATCGTAAGAAAATACGGTTAAGGATACGGTGGCAAGACGAGCAGTCAGCAGACGGAGTTGGAAATGGAACAGGTGGGCAGAGGGAGGGGGCGGGGGGGGTTAAATTTCTGTCCATTTACTTTCCAAATATTGGGTCCTTTCCGCTGGTCAATCCATCTGTCATCATTCATTATTAACTTCCCCTTCAGTACATTCGTTCGCTGTATCTCACTGACTTCTCCAATTGTTTGTTGGCCATTCATTCCGCTTCAAATTGGCTGATTTTCTACAAATGGAATTGGCCCCATTTTTGGAAAAAGGCAAATCACATTTTAAAAGCAGTATTTATAGTATTTTATGGGGAAATTGTTTGAAAATCTTTCCCGTGTCGCAGCATGTCGGCACAGTTTTCTCAAAAAAAAATTTTGACGGAGCAAAAAAAAAGGAAGTTGATTTTTCCCTCCTAATTTTTCGGAACCGGTCATTTTGGCGTGGCCGTTTTGGCGCGGGCCATTTTGGCGTCGTTCGTTAAATTTCGTCCAGAAGAAAGCTAATTCAATATATTCGATAGCTCTTGGTAATTTCAAAAAATTTGGTCCAGTTAATAAAAAATAAAGGTCAAAAAAGACCGAGATTTTGATAAAAGTTGATTTTTTCGAGCTATTTTCATCATAACTTTTTATTAACTAGGCCAAATTTTTTGAAATTATTCAGGCTTATAAAGCTTACCAAGAGCTGTCGAATGATACTAAGAATGCTTAGTTTGGTTGACTCTGAGAAAAGTTATAACCGACGATGCCAAAATGGCCACGCCAAAATGATCCAGACCGTAATTTTTGGCTACGGTTATTTCACTTATTTGGTTTTTAGAATAAGAAAAATGAGGCTGAAAGATTTTCGGCCAATTTTTCTTTCACCTCCTCAAACCCCGAAGTGCTCAAGGCGTCACTGCTCGACACGCAATCGGCCGAAATCGCACGGAAACGAATCGGAGAACGGAGGCAGCAAATAGCCGCTGACATTCTTTTTGCGGTGACCGATTGACCCAATAAGCAATCGTTTATCTCTTGTTGATCGGTTGGTCTTTCAGCTCAGTTCCAATTCTTTCGCAATTGCAAAAGCCTTTGGCGTCGCGGAACAAAGGGAAAACGGCACACTCTGCCGAAACGTTTTTCTCGACGTATGTCTATCAAAATTTTGCTCTGATATTACTTCACCAACTGTTCTGATCAGTATTGGTTCTCTGATCATTTTCCTCCCTTTTCCCTTAGAATGCCGACCTTCGAAAACGCGTCCTCCAATTGGCCGAAACCGTCGGTTTGTCTTTGGCATTAATGGCACGGCCTTTGCCCTCTGTTAATTAATCCACTGGAATTGCTTTAGAATCCGTACTTAGTGCGTTGGCTAAAGCGTACGAAATGGACTTCTCCGTTTTTGAGTGGATTAATTTGTGTCGGCAAATCGGCTACAATTTTTTCCGCGTCAATTCTCTCCTTTCGGCCGACCAATGGAAAATCGTCCGCACTCTTTTGGTGCTGTCCCTCAACAAAAATCCGACCACGCAATTGCGGTGCCTTCCCTTTTTTATTGTGCGAATTTCATTCCTTTTATACTCACAGATGGCAGCCGAGCCCAGCCAAAGTGCGGCAAGTGATGCTGACGAATCTGCAGAAGGCATTCATCCGCACTTTTAACATTGCATTGCGCGAAATGAAAGTGCGCCGTGAAGGGAGGGGGAGGGGAGAGAAAAAAAGGGAAAGAGGAGAAAAAGGAAAAGTGGGAGAGCAAGAAGAGAAAAAGGAAAGAGAGAGAAAAAAGGGAAAGAGGAGAAAAGTGGGAGAGAAAGAGGAGAAAAAGGAAGAGTGGGAGAGAAAAAGGAAAAGTGGGAGAGAAAGAGGAGAAAAAGGAAAAATGGGAGAAAATAGAGAGAGAGAGGAGAAAAAAGATAAATGGGAAAGAATGAAGAGAAAGAGGAAAAAAAAGGAAAAATGGGAGAAAATAGAGAGAAAGAGGAGAAAAAAACATAGAACGCAAGAAAGACAAGCAGCAGAAAACGAATAAATAATCTGAGAAATCCATGTACCTTTGAGAACATTTCATCATCATTTAGAATGGCGCGTGCTGTGCTTTGGTCGACTTCAGCCAAAGGCAGTCATCGGCCGAAACGAACAGAATGGTACAGACAAACGTACGACAGCTGAACAGCACAAATGCCGAAGGTAAAGCGTTTGACTGATTTGCCAATTAAAACGTCCAATCCCTCTTTTCTTTGTATTCTGTTGACCGTTTGTTCCTCAGATTATCCCCCGCGGCGTCTGATCCGTCGGCTTACGAAAAGCGGCGGCTGTCCCGCTATGAGTAGTCTCACCAAATCGCTGTTTCCTCGGCCTTCCTCCAGTGGCGACTCGTCTTTCAGTCTGATTTTTCCAACTGATGAAAAAGAAATGGAGGAGGACGAGGAGCAAAAGCATCAGCAAAAAAACGGGGGACAACAGAGCCAAAGGACGGAAGAAAGTGCCAAACGACGGAAGACAATGCCGGCGGAAGAGCAAATAGCGACAAAAAAGGAACGGACGAACGGACTGAGTGGGCCGAGCAAGCAGCACAGCTGCGGACAGATGTTGCTGGTCAGGCAGGAAGTCGTTCAGCTGCAACAGGCAAAAAGTGTCCTCGGGTGATCATCAGCAACTCAAATTACAATACAACTGCAAAGGATCTCTTAAATCAATCGATGCGCAAAATATTGATTATTTTGCTGTCTTTGTCCCTGTACATATAAATGTATTTCGCTGTCTGGTTGCACCAATTAAGCGTGTTCTCTATCTTTTTTGACTTATCCCCCATTGTGTTGTTTCCGACACCCAAAAGATGCCTAGTGTTCGTGGTTGACAGCGACAGTCGTTGGGAGAGGGTCTCCCAAGCGGTGCTGATGGCGATGGGCACAGGCAAAGTACCTAGTGCGATGTGCTGTCCAGCGAAGGCTCAGGCAGAGTGCCCGGGCAACGAGTTAGAATATGTTCGATCACTTTCGACACTGCTTGGAGGGGGCACAAAAATTTGGGTACTAGTTTTTTGATGGTCGGAAATTGCGTATTTTCTTTCCAAAGCCGATCCGTCTCGAGAATTGGAGAATTTTCGAGGTAAATTGCGTGAAAATTTAACTTAAAAAATTCCCCGGCGATTCCGATAGGCGCCGCCGGAAAATTTTTGAAAAAAATTAAAATTTACAAAGAAAAATAGGCAATTTGAATAGTCATTGTCATATATTTAGCATAGGGTTCCCATCGCCTGAGCTCCATTTCAAAGGACAGACAAGGGCGTTTTCAAAGTACATAAGGGGGGAAATTTGTGAATTCAAATACTATTTGCAATAAAAATAAATTTTTTGTTTTCGCCAGAAAAATGTTCTTTTGTAAGAATTTCCTTTTTTTTGCCAGAAATAAAATGGAACCAATTTTTCTAGTAGACGGTGGAAGAGATGTCAGGCGGTGCCGATAGGCACTGCCGAGAAAAGTTTGAAAAATTTAATAGGATTTGTTCGCTGCCCCACGATTGGTCGAAGCAACGATTCGTCGACACAGCCAAAAACGAACGATTGTCGACAAATTTTCAAAATTTAATTTTCTTTAATTAACGTGTGCCTATTTACTTCTGCCATGGGGGGATTTGAACCCGAAAATTTTAAACTTTTCCTCCTAAATTCCTTTTTTCATAGTTTTCTCAACAATTATTCCTGTAAATAAAAAATCCCACAAATTTTCCAATTTTATCAAGTGTAAATTTTTCATGGAAAACCCGTGAATGGACCCCGTGAACCGTGATCGTGATTGAAAAAACCCGTGAAATTCATGGTGACCGTGAATCACGGCGAGTCTCTACCAAAAAGTTGGCGACACGAGTCATTTTCGTGCGAGACGTGTTTAAGACGGGATTATTATGCCTTTTTTCATGCCTTTTTGCAAATTTTACTCAGAATTTTCAAAATTACGCCAGAAAAACGAAAAATAGACTCCTAAGGGTCGACTTTTAAAATTTAAAAAAGACACTCCCTAAACCTGGAAATTTTTTGAAAAAAATCACACCACCTAAAGTTGGAAATTTCTTTGCCAAATATGAAACAGTTAAAAAAATTAATTGAATGAGTTTTACACAGGAAAATCTTTAAAAAAATCCCGACTTATAAATTATCAATTTTCTTGCTTGAAATATTTAATATAAATTTTTTAATGCTGCCTTTTTCCAATTTTTTGTACCCTTTTATTCATGAAACCACTCCATTATATAATTTAGACGATAGCGACGAAAAAAAACAAATGTTATTTTTTCGAGTAATAGAAAATATATTTGTTTGGTGTCTGCAAGGCTAATTGAATTGAAAAAATTAAATTGGTTTTCAATTTCCATCATTTGGCTCAACATGAGATCATTCTCGTCAAGGCTCGCGCAATTTTGTCTTCTTATTTTTCATCAATTTTGTGCTTTTCTTTGTCTTTTTTGTTGAAAAAAGATATTCAATTAGCTTTGCAGACACCAAACATAATAAAATGGAATGTTTTCACAATAAACTTAGTGGTTTTTTTCTTTTTTTTTTGTGGTACAGTACGAATCGGGGCAATATGAATTAAATATAATCTTCAATACAAATTTATGAAGTATTCTTTAGATTATTTCAATTTAATAGTTACAAAACACACAAACAAGCACAATGAGAGCAAATGTACAGAATATGACAAACAAATCAATGATACATTGTAAAAGTGATCGAATGAGTCTAATCACGTCCGTCCGATTGCGTTTGAACCGCCGTTTCCTCTCAGTGCCATCATCACATTTGTTGCTCATTCTGTTGCTGCTCGGCTACGGCGCGAAAAATGTCCACCATTTCGGCAAGTCCGCCTTCTTCGGCCAAATCCATCGCCTGTTTGCCTTAAATGGTCATAAAAACAGCGCTAAATTGTCAGACTCTTTTTTCCCTCACCATCAATGCCCATTTGGTCAGTATTCGCGCCGACCGACAGCAAATGTTGCGCGACCTCCGTCTTCCCGTTCTTCACTGCGTGCATCAATGAGTTGTACCCATCCATGTCGCTATGGTCACAGTCTGCGTCATGTTCGATCAGAAACCTAACTGAAAAGGAAGAAAAATGATTAATTTGTTTATTTTTTGCCAAATTATTGCTCCTGACCGATGTCCAAGTGTCCCCAGATGCTTGCGCCAATCAATGGTGAGGTGCCATCAACTGCTCGCTGATTGACGTCTGCATTTCCCTCCTCCACCAAAATACGGCACACCTCCAAATGGCCTCTTTCGGCAGCGTTTTGAAGTGCGCAATATTCACCATTGAAGTCCATTTGTTCAACATTTGCTCCTTGTGAGAGTAAGAAGCGCATAATATCAATCTGGGCAAGTAAAGAGGCTAAGGTTGATGGTGTCAAATAAATTCAGTCTTTTCCCCACCTGTGCCGAGTATTGGGATTGGTTTGCAACGATAATTAATGGCGTGAACCCATCGCTATCCGCATGATTGACATCGGCTCCATTCTCGACTAAAAATGCGACTGAAAAAACAAGAATTATTAGGCTCGGCCAAAAATGACGTTGAGAAAACGGTTGACTCGCCAAGGTCCACACTGCCAGCAATGCATGCATTCACCAGTGGTGGATCACCAGTATCAGTTCCCAAATTTGCATTGGCACCATGAGCGATCAGCAAACGGCACATCTCCAAATTGGCCTCGTTAGCAGCAATCCAAAGCGGTGTCACGGCTAAAAAACAACACTCAAATCAAAGCAGCAAACAGAATGAAGTTGATTTACCCAATCGCATCTGGATGAGTTGACCAGTTACAGTCTGATGCGGATCAGCGCCCTTCTCCAACTAAAAAAAGGGAAAACATCAGAAAAAACAAAACAAAATTTTGTGTACCAAAAGTCCAACAATTTGTGTGTGTCCTTTACACATTGCCAATGTGAGAGCTGTTCGTTGACGGGTTTCGGGGTAGTACATCTGCAGCAAATTTCTCAGTTCATTGGCATCGAGTGAATCGATGAGCACACGCAGTTGGTCGATATTGCCCTCCATAATGTACGCAAAAAATTGACGAGTCCGTTGTTGCTCCAAGTCGTCATCGTTGTCTTCGTCGGAATCCGAATCAGAAGGCTCTTCATGAGGCTTAAATTTTTTGGGGAAAATTAAAAATAGAAAACAAATTTTTAAAAAAACTATTACCATCGATGAAAAGAAAAGACCCATTGTAGCGCAGTTGGACAAATAATAATTATTAACCAGCACAAGAACACTGGTGGGAAGGAATGAAGGCAATTTCTGTCGGCTGAATAAAAGTTGGAAAGAAAAAGTAACTGCTTTTATACCAAATCAAATGTTTTTTTTTTTTTTTTTTCCAAATTCTTTTCATTTTTCATTGCGTTTCCCAATTTTAAGGCTACTGATGGTCATTCTCCACCTCCTCCTGCAGTTGCTGCTGGCGACTTGGAGCAGCGTACCTATTCGCGAAATTTTGGGCTCCATCAACGAGGATTCAATGGTGAATATTGCGCACTTCAAAACGCTGCCGAAAGAGGCCATTTGGAGGTGTGCCGTATTTTGGTGGAGGAGGGAAATGCAGACGTCAATCAGCGAGCAGTTGATGGCACCTCACCATTGATTGGCGCAAGCATCTGGGGACACTTGGACATCGGTCAGGAGCAATAATTTGGCAAAAAATAAACAAATTAATCATTTTTCTTCCTTTTCAGTTAGGTTTCTGATCGAACATGACGCAGACTGTGACCATAGCGACATGGATGGGTACAACTCATTGATGCACGCAGTGAAGAACGGGAAGACGGAGGTCGCGCAACATTTGCTGTCGGTCGGCGCGAATACTGACCAAATGGGCATTGATGGTGAGGGAAAAAAGAGTCTGACAATTTAGCGCTGTTTTTATGACCATTTAAGGCAAACAGGCGATGGATTTGGCCGAAGAAGGCGGACTTGCCGAAATGGTGGACATTTTTCGCGCCGTAGCCGAGCAGCAACAGAATGAGCAACAAATGTGATGATGGCACTGAGAGGAAACGGCGGTTCAAACGCAATCGGACGGACGTGATTAGACTCATTCGATCACTTTTACAATGTATCATTGATTTGTTTGTCATATTCTGTACATTTGCTCTCATTGTGCTTGTTTGTACATATGTATCTACCCTATGTGTTTTGTAACTAATAAATTGAAATAATCTAAAGAATACTTCATTAATTTGTATATAAATTCAAAGACGTCGGTTTCCTTCTGCTTTTTCTAAAAAAAACCAGGGGCTTAGATTAAAAAAAAAATACTCAAACCACAGATATAAATTTAACCGGATGCTGTGTTTAAAAACGAAAAACCATTTTTTTCTATTAAAAGGATTTCAGTTTAAAATATAAAATCGACCGCCCATTTGTTCGTTTTCTAATGTTTTCGTCCATTTCATAATTTCCTCCGACCTGCCTTCAAAAAGGGTTGTTTGGCAAATAAATCTGTCACCTTTTCTGTCACTTTCTTTGCACGTAAATGTCAATGCCATCAAAATGTTTTGCTTGTCTTGACTTTGCAAATGGTTGTTTCAGTTTCGTGTGTATTATTTATTAATGTTCTGTTGGTATCGGCAAAAAAGTCATAAAAGGCAGGCGACTCTCATCACAAATTGCAGCGCCAAAGGCCATTTCCCGAGGCAATACATTTGGCCAACCCATCGCTGGGCCAGCAGCTTTGCTTGGCCACGTGCCCTTCGTCCCGGCCCCTCCGTCGCCGCTTCCCTTCCCTTTGTCCTTCGTCCATTCCGCCCGCCCCATTGCCTTGCCCCGCCCCTCTCTCTGTTTTCCTCTCCCTTTTCGTTCTTTTTCTTTTGCTGCACTCAGCTGATTCCCCCCCCCCCCCCCTATTTTCGTCCCTTCCTTCACCTCACTCCCATACAATTTTTCTTATGAATCTGTCAAATTGCACTGTTTTGTCTTATTTTTTAAATGAACGACAAAAATTGTAAAAAGTATTTATTTGATTAGAAACATTTTCTTTTCATTTCGTTTTATTTCATTTTATTTCGTTTTCTTTTTCCTTTAGTCTTTCCCTTTTTATGTCACATTTTCTTTTTGGCATTTCAATTTATTTTTCTGCTAAACTTTGTACATTTTGGACCTCAACAATCAAACAAATGCATTGGCAAATTCGAAATTCACTCGCCTTCCCTTATTTATTCTCCTTTCCTCGTCTTTGTTTTCTCTGCCTCTTATCTGTCTGTCTGTTCGTCCTCCTTCTCATGCCTTCTCTCTGAGCTGTCTCGTCAACTTCATCCTCTCAAACACGCAAATTCTCTCTCCTGATGACTTTTCCGCCCTCCAACCTCTCTCTTTTAATGCTCCCAAAAATATATTTCCTCTTCCTCTTTCCCTTCCATTCTCTCCTTCCCGCCTTTTCCCTCCTTCTGCCAGTCACTCGTTCTTTGCTGAGATGTGAAGAGAAAGAAAAAGAACCTCGCGGGGAATGAACAGCTGATGATGAGGGAAGGAAGCGAAGAAGAAACGGAGGACGGACGGACACAGCAGCAGCAGGACAGGACAGAATTGGATGGGAAAGTCGGGGAGGGGGCGGGGGGGAGGGGAGGGGTGGAAGAGAAATGTTGAGGGACGACGACAGAGGGGTGAGGTGAAAGAAATGGGAATGGTAGGGGGGAGGGGGAGCGGGGAGGAGGGAATTGAGTTGTGGGGCAGGGAAAGAGTGGGGTAATATGGTCGTTTTATACTTTCATTATATGATTGTGCCACGGTCCTTTCACCTCCATTAAAAAACATGCTCCTCTCATCAATCACCGATCACCTGCCCAATCATTTGACCTTCATTCTCCGCATTTGTCTGATCATTTTGTGGTTGCGCCCAATCAACGCTTTTCCCTTTTAATTTTGCTATCATTTGCATCTATCCCAATGTGTGTGTGTGTGTTGTGTGTGTACACTGAATTGGTCGGGTTAAATGGGAATGTGTTAGGGAACGGAACCAAAAATCCACATCACACAATCTCTTCGCACAAAGCGAGCGTTGGGTGAAGAAATAGTGTGAGCAAAGAAGTGAGGGTGTAGAGAAAATATCATAGAAGGTGACGGGTCGGCAGTTTTAGAGATAACTAAAGAGGAGGAGAGTGGAAGAGCGTTGAGTGGACTTTCATTTCTTACATTCGGTCGTGGTGGGAGAAGGGGGGGGGGGAGGGGAGGAGAGGGGGTCGGTCGTTTGCTGTTTTGTTCTGAAAGAACGGGCTGGGAAGGATGAAAGTGGAGGTGCAGGCAAGCAGAAGGAGACGACGAGTGGATGACGAGAATTCCCCGGCCCGGGCTCCCACCCCCTCCCCTCGCCCCAATCAGTCGCAATCGTGAAGATTTGCTCTCTCATCTCCTCAAGGTTCATCAACCTTTCTCGCATTCCCCCAATATCAGCCACCATTCGATTTTTTCCTAAAATGTTTAACAGTTTTTTGTTTTTGTGAAAAGCTTTGATTTTCAGAACCAAATTTAAATGTATAACCCACGGGATTGGCAATTACGAAGAACAAGCACTTAACACTTCAGCCTGAATTGGCCCCCAGCAGAATTTTACGATTTATTTCAAACATTTTGCAATTCGAACAAATTTATATACAAATATTTTATGTGTATAGGATTTGAACTTGTTCCTACCGCAGAAGAACTTACGATAACATATTTTTATTATTTTGCGCCTTCCATTAAAAAAAGGACGACTGAGTAAGAAAGAGCGAGAAACAGAGAAACCAGAGACACGAAAGACAATAGGGACAGAGACTAGGGACAACAGAGTGCAGAGAGAGTGAGCGAAAAAGAGAGTAGCAAGACAGACGGACAGACACACAGCCAAAATTCGCCGTCAGCATCAAAATAATCGGCCGCACCAGCAACAGCAGCAACAGCAAACAGAACAGCACCAGCAGCAGCAGAACGAAGAAGTGGAAGAAGAACAGAGAGCAGCGCGAGAGGGAGCAGCAGCAGCGGAAGTTGGGCACGGAGCAGGAACAGCAGCAGCTGAACCACGCCAGCAGCGAGCGGCGGAGGCCGACCAGCGCACTTCGCCCTTCGTCGGCGAAGGTACGTCCACAATTTGTTATCATCACCAGCGTCGGCGCGACAAAAACAGTACCCGAAAAAAAATTTTTTTTTTAAAGATTATCGTCGGTATCTGTCGCCTCCACGTAAAATCAGGTCTGCCCATCCGACGTGGTTTGAAGGGTTATTTATTTGTTGTTCGTTTCGTCGTAAATTGTCCCTTCAATTATTGCTAATTACTAAAGCATTTGACCATCGGTCGGTCGGTCGGTTGTGCATTTTTAAATAATTATTCCACTGATTGTCAGCAGTGGTTGTATTCGGTTGGTAGTTTCCTAGTCAATTAGTTTTTGTCTTCAATCAGTTTTGAGTTTTTTATTTTTTTCTGCCAATTTTTTGTTTTTTTTAATACTCCAAATTAATTCGTTGTTTTTTTTTTTTGAGTTGGTATTTAACTATTTCGAAAAGAGATTCTAAAGAAAAATGACGGTGGACCCCTCCTCCGATGACTGTTTTTATGTTGATCATTGTGGAGACGCTGATCAGAACCATCGCCACCACAGACGGATGCACGGCGGAATGATCACTTCCGGAAGCGGTGCCTCCGCCACAGTCGCAGCGACCAAATCGGTGGGACAGCGCATCAAAAATGCCACGCTGAAGCAGGAGCATGGCTGCGCAGCTGCTGTGGCAAATGGCACTTCGTATGGCGGTGGCGCGAAGGGCGCTCGGGGAACGCCGCAACAGCGTAAGAAATGGTCGAAGGAAATGAAAAAAAAACGGATAAAAGGATTGTCCGAGTTAGTGATCCATTTTGGGACGTAAAAAGGGAGGGGTACTCTGTTTCGACACCTCTTATTATATTAAAAACACGGAGTTTGTCATAAAGTCAAAAACACGCAAAGTATTAGGCATGGTAAGGGTAGAACACAAATTCGGTTTCTTAGATTGGTTCTAATTGTTTTTTTTCTTTCTTTCCATTGATTTCGTCACTTCTTAAGACTCGGGCCTATCCTCGTGTCAGACGACGCAATATTTGCGACAGCATCAGCCCGTTGTGCTGACTGAGCTGCAGAAGAACACAGTGCGGGTCATCGGACAGTATCTGCGCGAGTTGGGAATGATGTAAGGTGGAGGCGGAAAAAACAAACATTGGCAAGAGGGGCGGGGGGGGGGAGGGTATAAAGAGGGGAGGGAAGAAAATTTCAATCGACAAAATTTCAAAAGCGAAAACTGTGGTTCCATAAATATGGTGAAAAATAATGGTAGTCGATCGCATGAAAATTGGTCCCAAAACGCATTCCCCCGCCCACCGCGTCATTTGTCATCGTAAAGACTTCGCATTGACGCACCATTTTGAATGTATGGGGAAAACAATGACCGATTGACTTAAGGGAGACGGTCGATTCATTGGTCGAGGAGAGCGGATGTCGCATTGAAAATCCGCTGTCGCAGAGATTGCGCGAGTACGGTCAGTCGAATATTTTAAAATGCGTACATTTCAAACACTTATAAAATGAAAGTGGAAAATTGGTCCAATTTTTTATGCTCAAAATTTAGTGCAAATGGGCGAATGGCAAAAGGCACTTGGAATTGTGGAGAAATTGCGGGGCCAACTCACCCAACGACAATATGTGACGGTGCGAGTGCTTTTGCTGGAAGAGCGCTTTAAGGAACTGATCGAACGGGGCGAAGTACGGAGGAGGGAGGGGCGGCGAGCAAATCGCAACCCTTTGGCACTGCTAATGCCGTGTTCCCTCCCCTCTTCCACAGTTTCTGTTGGCACTTCGTCTTCTCCAAATGGACTTCCCCAAGTGCAAGGAGTTGTTGCCCCGGCAGGAGCATTGGGCCACCGTTTTGTGTTCGCGCGACATCGGCCCAAACACTTCGCGGGAAGGCGCCGCCGAGTCGGACGGAAGTGCGCAGCAAGTGCTGAGCACACTGAAGAAAGTGCTCCCACCTTCGCTGATGCTGCCCCCGAACAGACTGCAGGAATTGCTGAAGCAATGTCAGTCATTTGGGGAAAGGGGGGGGGGGGGGAGGAGGGCAGCCAAATCCTTTGGTTTCGGCATAAATTGCCAACAAAAAGTGGTCATGCATGTCGAAGGGGTTCAATGCGGTATATGGTTTCGTGAATTTTGTGGAAATTGTTAAAATAGTCCATTTTCTTAACCAGTTTCCTCGACTATTTTTTTTTCTAACAACAGGTTAACTTTTTTCAAATTACGGAGTGCGGAAAACGAGCTAATCCTGGCTAAAGAATCGTCTCCCCTCCCACTCCGAAACCAAAGGGATTGTCGGGCTTCCCCTTTGAATTCCCTTCTTAAAGGGATGGAAATGCTTTCCCCCTTTCACTTTGCCTTTTGCTTACATTACCTTTCTTTTCCCCCTCCTTTTCAGCTTGGATGTATCAGGTCAGTCGCCTGTCTTCGGCTTTTCCTCCCATTTTTGCTTTGTCTGCAGATCAAACAATGCGATCTCCACGTGCTTCCGCGTGAACAAAATGTTTTGGACGATCGTTCCATTTTGATGGACCACCAATGCACCAACCACGATTTCCCCTCCAAAAACACCTGCGTACGCTTTTATTGCCCCATTATTTTGCTAATTGCATTCATTCGCCTCTTCCTTTGTCAGACCCTTTACCTTCACAATGCAGAAGTTTGGTGCGTCAAATTTTCCCCTTGCGGCAATTATCTTGCCTCCGGTGCCAAGGGCAATCAGGTGCTGATATGGCGAGTGATCAGGTGGACAAGGGCAGCCCCGGCAAACGAAGGCCAACCCAATCAATGCAATTTCAGTCCTACCCAAGTGCACATCCATCAGAACATTCACATTCTGCAGGAAGTGGTCGGCATTTCCTCCCTCTCGTGGAGTCAGGACAGTCGCTACTTGGCCGTGACCAGCACTGAGCAGGCCAACGGAGTCGGGGTCAGTCAGTCACTCCCCCGCGCCTTTTCTTTTTGCCCCCCCCCCCCCCCCCCTTTCAGTGCTTTATTTATTTCGTGCCCAGTGGTCGTCTCGTCAAGGCACTTTTCCTTTTCTCTCCTTTTTCTCATTGTTTTCCCCTTAGGAGTACGCCCATTACACCGGCGATGCCTTCACCACCGTCGCCTTTTTCCAGGACGGCTCTCACCGCTTGGCATGTGCCGGCGAAAGGGGCCATTTCCACGTTTATGTGAGCAATTAATCTCAACAAAGAAAGGACGGAAGACTGGTTGTCCATTGCCATTATATGCTTTTTTTTTATTAGGACATTCATCGGCCCGAGGACAGTGCCAAAATGTTCGAAGGCTTTCGAATTCGGTGTTTGTACGCGTGCATGGACGGGAAAACGGTTTTGGCAGCGGACACACACAACAGGTGGAGGGGAGAATAGGAGGAACATGCCTTAATGTCTCTCATTGTCAGAATAAGGGCGTACGACTTCGAGTCGATGCAAGAGCAGACACTCATTCAGGAGGCCAGCCAAATCGTCACTTTTTGGTGCGTCTGCCCTTCGTTTTGTCATTTTTTCCATATTTTTCTTCAGCGTGGACAGGAAAGAGAAGTACTGTCTGGTGACCACCAAAACCGAGGGCATTCGGCTGTGGGACCTGCGGACAAATGACCTCATCCGCTCATTCTTCGGCTCAAAGCATTGCGAATTTGTTTGTTTTTCGACCATTTCTTTTCCAAAATTTTGTATCATTCTGACAAATTGGGATTGAGTAACTCCAATTCTGCGAAATTGGCTTCACAAGTCATTTAGGCCAAAACATTAGCAGATCATACCCAAATTTCACAATTCCATCACCGGACCCCCCCCCCCCCCCCCTCCCTTCCCCGTCCACTAACAATTTAGTTACACTTTAATTCTGTCAAAAGTTGGTTAAAATCATAAGTTAATTAAGGGAAAAAATCTTTTTTTGTTTATTTGCTTAAATTTTCAAAATTACTTTGTCCCGATTAGCTTAAAAAGGTGCAGAAATCAAATAAAATGATTCGAAATCATGTATCTAAATAACACCAAGACCATTTTAATGCCTTTAATAAATTTTCAAATCGAAAATACATAAGATTGCCAAGATTTCGTTTACCCAAAACCATGAGAAGGGGGCACATTTTTAAACTTTCTTTTACATATAAACAAAAAGTGCAAAATATGCTGAATTTTCGACTAAATCAAGTCATAACTTTGCTCGGAAGTAACCAAATGAAACAATGTTGGTATCATACGATAGAACTTGAATAGCTTTATTAGCTTACTAAATTTACGAAAAATTTAATTAAGTTTTTCAAAAGTTATAGCAATTTTTTCCACTTTTTTGGTCATAGCTTTTGAAAAACAATTTTCTGATATTAAGCAGCTAATAGAAACAAGTAAGAGCTATTGGACGATACCAAGATTAGTTAATTTGGTTGCGTCTGAGAAAAGTTATGACTTGATTTAGTCCAAAATTCAGCAAATTTTGCATTGCACTTTTTTGGGGGGGGGGGGGGGAGCTGCTCCGGCCAAATTCGCATTTCCGAATATTGGCATATTTCCTAGTTTCATTGTCTGTCTGCTGTTTTGATGCCGCTTTCCTTTTCTTGTCCCCCTCCCTAATGACCACTCTTTTCAGGTGATCACTTCCTCCTTCGGTGGCCCTGATGAATTGTTTATTGCCTCAGGCTCCGAAGGTTTTGCTTTTTTAGCGCACACTTTATATTACTTTATTAGACAACACTGTGGTCATTTGGAATATGCGTCGAACTCACCCGGTCAAACGACTGATTGGGCACACGAGTGAGTCAAAAGCGGCGACTACAAAAGCATTTGATTAGTCCGGAATGCCCCAAATTAAGGCACAGTAAACTCAGTGAGTTGGAATCCGGTGGACAATTCAATGGTCGCCTCGGGTAGCGACGATGGAACGATAAAGTGCCACAAGGGGGGGAGGGGGGAGGGCAACCCAAACTAATTGCTCAACTTTTCAGGATTTGGTCGTGTGGTACTACGGCCTTTTGAAAGTCTTTCCATTTGCTATAAAAGAAGCAGTGGTTGCTGCTGTCCTTCTGTTCTTGTCAATATCATTTTGCCAAATTTAAATGAAAATCAAACCACCGGATGGCATCTGAATGTTTCTTTCTCCAAAAGCAGAGGCCCCAAAAATTTATGTGTATTTTATTTGATTCCATTATCAGAATGCCACCAATTGAATGTGCTTCTGTAAATGCATTTCGCCTCCGTTTTTTCTTTATTTTCTTTCTCTGTACCTTTTCTCCATTGACTCAAAAAATATATACGGATTTTGACTCTGTCTCTGATTTGTTAATTCAATTGGCATTTGCCAAAATGAATGCAAAATGAGAAAAACATGTGTATATAAATTATCCATATGGAAATGATATATATATATATATCTTTTTCTAGTTTGTCATATTTTTATTGAAATTTGTCATGCCAATCCAATATTGACGCACCCAAACAAAGCCATTCTGGGGGGGGGGGGGGGTCGGGGTCGTTTTGGCGCCGTCAACTTTGAAATGCCATAACTCTTTTTTCAGTGTGCCAATTCAAGCATTTTTGCCATTATTCAATAGCTCTATATGAGCTTTCTAGAAATATGAAAAAAACGAAACGAAAAACAAAAAAGTTATGGTGCTCGGCTTGAAAAAATCCAGAAAAACCCTATTTTTTGCTGTTTTTTGGCCTCAATTCATTTATAGCTTATTGAATTTTTTTGAAATTTGTCATGCTAATAGAGCTTATCAAATGCTATCAAACAATACCAAATTTGTTCAATTTGGATCATTTAAAAAAAGTTGAGCCCACGGCGCCAAAACGGGCGGTTCCCATTCTGGGTGGCTATATCCCACCTCGTTTCCATATATAGTGGAAATGCCCCGTTTCGTATGCTCGATTTTGTTTTCCACTATTTCAGTTTGTAAAAAATATCTGCCTAATCACACAATAAAGGATTTTTTAGATTTTCTTACAGCTGTTTTTTTAATAATAGGTTGTTTTTTCTTTTATATAGAAACGAGGCATTTTCCACTATATATATATATATATATCTCACCCCATAACATTTATACAATCTCATTTTCACTTTACGTGCCCCCCAAAAACACATACGTTTTTTTTTCTTAAATTTCCTTTTTGGGTTTACAGGGGCGGGGAATCCGATTCCAAAATAAATTCGAACCTCGCACACAAATTCGAACAAATAATTTAAAATATATATTTTCAAAAAATTAGCATCTATGCGACTAAACCGGCTCAAAATGCATATGTAATTTTCTAAATCAGTCATTTGGGCACGGATAAAATTGGGAAACATGCAGCCAAAAAGTATTTCTTTAGAAAAAACGAAAGCCCAACTTTCATCAATAATTTCGTGCGAACCAAATCACATAATATTGGTATAATTCGAAAGCTCCTGTAGAAAAGCTTTCTAAGCACCTGTTAAGCAAATGGAGATTCTACTGCATTGTATGAGTCCATTCGCCTTTTATGAGTCCAATCAAATGTTTCTGATTCCTATCTAACCATCTTTGGTTTCATGAACTATAACTTTCATCTTGATTAATTAATCCCGAGTTTCTTGATATCATTCAAAAAATTTAAAGTCTCGAGAATATATTAATTAGTGCATGAAAATATGTTACAAAAAGAAAAAAGACAAAGAAGGAAAGACACTGAAATACTAATATAAGGCAATGATGTAAGGCTTTCTTGTCAGAATAAATGTGCTGGTGGGATGTTATGTGTTTGGAAAACGCCGGGATTCTTCCATATGATCAGTCCTTCTGCTGGCACGATTCCTCCTTTTTATCGCTGCCCCTCTTGTTCCAAATTTACCAGATTGAAACAGCGATTCGGCAACTCATCTAAAAACAAAGATTCGCTCAAATATTGCCTTTGGGTGGAATGAATATAACGGGTGAACTGCTCCAATCCCTCGAAAAATTAAAAATTCTTAAATTTTACTCTAAATTCTCAAAATACGAAATTTAAAATCTCTTGGAATTCCCTTGCCAGAAAATTTCCGTTGAATTTTTCTAAAAATTTTAGGGTTTTTTAAATTTTCGGGGAATGAGACAAACGAGCTGCTCCCGAGTATAGCAAACCCCTAATATGACGCAAATTTTCCAGTTCTTTCGTCAATTCGTCGATTTGCCTAAAAGGGAAATGGATGATAAAAAGAAAGATGTCGTATGCTAAATAAATGCAGTGGCACTATGAATTTCCATAGGGCCGTGCATGTCCGCGTTCGTCCGACTCGCCTTTTCTGCAGCACCGCTTCCGCCTCCGCTTGTCTGATCCGTTCACGCATTTTGGCTTCGCTGCCGCTCGCTTCGAAATGGCTTTCCGCCTCTTTGAGTAATTTCTCCACCGCGTCCAATTGATCATCGTCAACATTATCCAGGGAATCTGAAATCCTTTTTCATCACAGTTTATTTTAAGAAAAAGTCACTGAGTTGGGCCAACGCCGCGGTAAGTTTTTTGTCTGAGTCACTCAGTTTTTCCTGCAGGGACTTTGAAGTCGCTTCGGAAAGGGTGGCTTTTTTTGCGACTTCGTTGGAACGTTCCGCATCAGAAGTGGCCTTATAAATCAAAATTGTTAATTTTCTGATTTGACCACTGTTCCGCCACTTGATTCTCAAAATCCTTTGTCGTGGCCAAGACGGAGTCCAATTCGCTGCTGAGAGTGTCGAGCGCACTTTTCGTCTCTGTGGACCTAAGCGTCGTCTGCTCAGCGGCGTCGGCCAATTTGGCGGATTCCTTTAAAAATTAGTGCCCATTATGCTGTTGAATTTTCCCGTTTTTGTCACCGCTTACTTTGGCCAAATTCTGCGCCTTCATTTTGGCCCCATCCGCCACTTCTGCCGCTTCCTTTGCATTTTGACTCGCGTCTCCGACCGCCCCTTCAGCTTCTGTTGTCGTCGCCTGCGCCTCTTCAATTTCCTTTTCGATGTCCGCCAAATTCGCCATTTCCTCGGTTGCTTCCACTCGGCTTTGTTCGACTTTGCTATGGAAATCTGAAATTTTCTGTTTGTTTCGCTTTATCCGAAATAAAACCGGAAAGGGCGTCGTGGGAATCCTTCGCGTCGTTCCACGTTTTTGTGGCCAGGTCGAAAGCCGCTTGAGCACGCACATTAAAAGAGTCCGCCTCATCAAAAGAATTGTCAACATTCTTTGTTTGGGAAGGGAAATGTCAAAAGCTTTTGGATTTTCAAGCACTTTTTGTCTCTGCTGAGCTTTTCTCAGCTGCTCACGCGCTTCCTCGAGCATTTTGTCCGCTTTTTGCAGCACTTCCGCATGTTTTTCCGCCTCTTCCCGCGTCTTTTCCACCGCTTCTGTCCCCTCTTCTTGCGCCCTTTTGACTTGCTCCATTAACTCGTCAGAAAAAACGTTTGGCAGACGTACACTCTCCGCTCCGCTCAGAATGAATGCGGCCCCGTCGTGAGTTCGGTTCGTCTCCAGGGACTGTTCCACCGCCATTTGTTGGACGGCTTTCAGTCGCTGCTCCAACTCATGAACTTCGACCAGTAACGCGGAGATCTGCTGACTCGTGCTTGATGCTGCAACAATCAGTTTCAAAAATGCATAAGAGTAAGTCAACAATCACGCACCTCCAAATATCGCTTCGTTTGCGTCGCTGAGCGATTGTCGCGACTCCGTTCGGATTTGCTCCGCCAAAGAAAGGATTTCACGTCGGCGTTGCTCTTGCCGTTCCGACAGCTGTTTGGACTCGCCGGCCATTTCGGAAAGTTGCTGACTCTTTTCTCCGTAACGGTCGAATGCCTCCTGTGCATTTGCCAAATGTTGTTCCCCTTGTGTCTGTACATAATTTACTCCAACAGACAGCTCTTTGTGAGTGGCTTCTGCAAAAATTATTATCAGCACACCATAATTGCTATTATTGTTGGCTCTCGCTTTGTTTGTCGCTCTTCCACTTACCTTTGTCTGTACTGAACTGTCCCAATTGCTGCTCAATCACTGCGGCATCAGTGTCGATTTGGTGGAGTCTGTCGCGAAGGCCCAACACCAAACTATCCGCTTCTGCAAGTTGCGTCCTCAGGGAAAGTGCCTGGTTTCGAATGTGCGAGTCGTCCCCTTCTGCTGATTAATGACATTTCAATTATGAGAGGGGGGCAGATGGTGTTACCTAATTTCTTCGCTGCTTTTCCATGCAATGAATCGACTTCTGCTTGCACTTTTTGAACGTGTTCATCAAATTCGCGGTCGTCCACTTTTACCTTAATACCAAAAATGATCATTTCGGTCACTCACAATTTACCGGGTTATTAATGATCTCGTCCAGATTTTCGCACAATTCGCTCATGGTGCCGTTGATTTCGTTTTTGCGAGATTGGATCAGTGCGTAACAGTCGTCACATGCGGGACAACCTCCGCGTAAATTGAATCGATTTTCAGAACATTGGTCACAGCGCCGGCCTTCCACGTTTTGTCGGCACAAACACTGACCATTGGCAACGTCACAATCCAAAGTCTCCGAGCTAAACCCATATATGTCTAAGTATGGATGGTAACAAATTCTGATCACCCGATCGGATCACAGCTGCATTCCTTGCATCCGTCTGCGCCGAAACCGAAATGTCGCGCCGCACACTGATCACAGCTTCTGCCAGTCACCCCTTTTTTGCATTGGCACTGCCCGGTCATTAAATCACACACTCCCCCTTCCAAACTGCCCAACGGATCACAACCGCATGGTTGGCAGCCATTTCCGGAAGAAATATTGAAGAAGCCGGGGGCACATTGGTCGCAACGAACTCCAATCACTGAACGGGACAAAATTTTTTTTGATTATCCGAAGAGGGCCAACCATTTGGTTGGCACGAGCATTGCCCATCATTCTGCCGGCATTCTGAAAGAAAAGCAATGAATGACTGCCAACGCCTCTTCCATTTACCAAGCGCTTCAAAGTCCTGACTCGGCCTCAAAGTGCCCGGCGCGTAACAGTTGCACGATCTGCAGTCCCCTGAAAATGTCACCGAAATTGGCGCCATAAAGCGTCAATGCCATACCCACCTTTCACTTCCGACAGAGCATCTCCCCAATATCCGGCTATGCATTTTTCACACCTCCAACCCGTCGTATGGTAAATGCACCGTTTGCACTCCCCGCTGATGGTGTCGCACTTTCCAATCGCATTTGGGTCGGTGTTCCCGCTACAGTCGCACTTCTGACAAGGGATGCCTTCAGCTGGGTTTCCAAATGACTCTTCCGCACAAATGTCGCATCTGTCCAAACAGTGACGGATCAGTCCGGGTCGTTCATACCAACCTCTCCAAATATACTCACTTTCGTCCTGCGTAACCCTCAGGGCATTCCGTGCACAAAGTGTCTCCATCGCCCATCAAAATGCACGGGCCATCCTCGGGGCAATCACATCTATAAAATACTTCCCATTTGCATAAACATTCTAATCAAAAAAATATATAATAATGTATGGAGCCATAAAATCAATCAAAAAGTGACTTTTTGCAGTCTTCGGCTGTTCCCGTCAGTGAATCGCCGTAATATCCTCTCGCACATCGCTCGCAAGTTTCACCAGCGGTGTTATGCTGGCAAATGCACGAACCTACAGAGAAGATTCAAATGCAAAATAACAATTTGTAGACCTGATTCGGAATCGCAACTGTCGGAATGCCCATGACACTCGCACGGAATACATTTGGCCAAAGGACCACCAAAACGAAGAGTGCGCTTATAGCCCGGGGCACACGACTCGCAAAATTGGCCAACAAAAGCGTCAGGGCATTTGCACTGCTCGACCCAATTGGCAGGCTCGGCCATGGCAGCGCTGGGAATTGAAGAAGCCGATTGGACGGTTAAATTGTAAAGGTAGCCGACATCTGAAGAGAAGAGAGAAAGAACCCATTACTCCCCGGTGACTTTTCTCTCCCCTTCACTGAAACTCACCGCCTTTAGAGAAAGTGCCACGAATTTTGAAGGCGCTAACATTAGAGAGAACGGCGATAAAATCTGAAAAAGGCATTAAATGACGGTGGGATGGGCCAACGAAGGCTAACCTGTCTCGCGAAGTGTTGGGCTCCACTGAAGTGAAGGATGGAAATGGACGCGGAAACGATAGCGCTGTTCGCGTACGGTGGGCAATGGATTGCCCTGCGCGAAGATTGGCAAAACCAACTCTTGCCCATTGGCACCGACAATAACAATGTCCCTGGAGCATTTCATAAAAAAAGGAAATAAATGCGAAGAAGACTAACTTTTTGCTCGGCCCGGGGTTGGGCAGCTGAACGCGGAGATAAAACTCGATGAAATTGTTATAAATGTGACGCTGATCTCCCAAATATTGCGGTGGTGCAAAAAAATATACCTAAAAATGGGCAGAATTTTTAATTTTGGCACCTTTTGTCGTTTACAGGGAAATCATCCAACTGAGAAACAGCGGCAGCGCGATCAACTGAAAAGGAAAGGCAATGACAGCAGAACACCGACTAGCGATCATAAGTGGATATTTTTTGCCATGCTTAAAATATGCGTGCAAATTCAACTTTTCCCTCCCGCCCTCTGTTTGTCCCTCGAATACTTTTGCTCACCCTCCCCCTCCCCGCCTTTCCTCCCTCCCTCTCTCTCCTTCCTTTTTCGACCTTGGGCCCATTGAATGTCCTCCAATTGTCGTTCTGATCCGCCCGTCCAATCTTCAGTATCTAATATAAAGTATATTCTTATCACTCTATGAATCGGAAACAAATGGACATACTCTCCAAAAAATGCGAAGACACATTCACTGCAAAATATCCTTCCGCCGCCCCGCAAACGGACGAATGGCCAAAACAGAAACAGGGGGAACAGCCGAACGGATTGGAGGAAGACAGCAGAAAGAAGCTGGGTTTGCACTTGTCACAGCGTTGTCCTTCCACATTCTAAAAAGTAAGGCAACTCCATGCGAAAATGGATCGAATCGTAAAAAACGGAATGGAATGTTTGTGTACCTCTTTGCATGCACAAGCTCCTGATGAGGGGGAACAAGTTGGCGTGTTGTTAAACGAACCATTTGAATCACAGCGACAATCTCTGAAAGGAAGCGCATTAGTACAATAATGGAAATAAGACATATACCACAACGGGATAATTTTGTGGCATTTAAATAATTTTAACCATTTGCCCCTCCCATCTCTCATTCCATCGCCTTGTTGAAATGCCATCCTCTCTCCACCTACTTGCATCCTGTAACGCCAAAATCATAGAATCCATCTGCGCATCGGTCGCAGAATTGGCCGCCGACCCCCGGCTTACAGCGGCATTGGCCCCTCTCGTCGCATTGGCCGTCAACAGAAGCTATCTCATTGCATTGGCACGGACGACAGTAATGTTCACCATGACGACGCCAATGATCGGAAAGACAATGCTCACAGTGAGGGCCATAAAATTAAGTGTGTCCGGATTAGCGATTAATTTGCGACAAACAGCGGTAATGAAAATGCACTGACCTGAGTGTTGCCGGCACAGTCAATGCAATGGCCACCATGGCCGGTGTTCTCGAACAGTTTGGCGTCAAAGTAGCACCGATTGGAGAGACCATTGCAGTTGCAGGCTAAAAGAAGAACGACAGATGGCCACGGAGAGCAAATTATAGAACGAAAAGGAAAAAGGAAGACAAAACATTTCATTTATGGAATCTGCCTAAAGTTCTGAATGCTTTCGAACAATCCCTGCCCAAACGGACGGAGGCATTCGTTGGCTTCGGTGGAAGTGGCGGGTCGCCACGGTCTATCCACAAAGAAAGGTGCACATTGCTGACAGTCCACGCCAGCGGTGTTGTGTTGACAGTCGCACACCAATTGTTCCTTAGTTCCATTTGCGGTGGTTGCCTTTTCCCGTGTCTTTACCCTCCCAAACCAAAACCTCTCCTCGTCCGGTGGATTTGACGCATTGGTTGGCGTGCCCATTGCATTTGCACCGTCCGCCAACAGCGAAGTCGGAAATGCCATAATAATACGACCGAAGCACGCGACTGTCTCCAAATATTTCGTCGCCAAATGTGTTCATTCGAACCAACGAAATGCGTATTTGTTCTGCAGCCACCCATTCCTAAAGCATGGATACTGATATAAGCTTTAGGCCATCGATGATCAGATTTATGCATTGCCTGGAGCACTTCGCTCTCCTCAAAATTCTCAGCCGAAGGGCGCCCGTCAAGCGTTGAGAAAGCAATGTCGCCTCCAGTCAGAGGAGAAATATCAGAGAATTCACGCGTGCATTGCGCAACCGCCTCATTGCCCGGTAAAATTGGCGATTTGTCTTGCAATTTGAAAGTGGAACGGCATGACCCACTAAAATAAAATGAGAGAGAGGTTGTTGTACAAAATTAAAGCACACAGCGAAGAACATTATCTAATTGACCTGTAATACTGCCAGGGGATCCAATCATCCTCTGTTCTGGTCTTCTTATAAATTACAAAACTCTCGGGACGAGGACTGGCAAATTTCAATCGAATGTATGTAATGTCGTAGCGTTTGTGCATGTGCAAAGTGAGGTTAACAGTCTGTGGGTATTGAATGCCCTCCTAAACTTTTAAGTTCATGCAGTAAGTCATTTAAAACACAGACCGCCATCGTTTCGGACTGCCACCTGAAAAGAGAGATATTTTTGCTGAGTGATTTCCAAATCACCAAGTTTCATTGTCTTTGATGTTGAAATCGGTCAGGTATGAAGCCGGATGGGCAAAAGCCTTAAAGCAATACGTAAGAGTATGAGATGAGCAACATTAGAGAACTGACAGGCACTCGCGCATCGCACACATCACACACTTTAGACGCTTGGCCCTTTCCTATTCCAATGTGCCCAGTCTGTACACAAAAACGAGTTGGCTGGCGGACTCCGCAAGTATTTGTAACCTGAAGAGCTAACAGATGTCATTGCTTATCGTTAGTAGAGAATTCGACACTTCCGGAAGTGGCGAAGACCAACCTCAACTTCCAAATTGAAGGCGACGTTAATAAAGTCAGGCACACATCGTTGAGGCTGAGCTCGTTCATCATGGCAGGAACTCTGACTAGGCTTATAGTGATGAGGATCGATTCTGGGAGTTTTCTCGGCTGGTTGGGTTGTAAGTTCACGAGGACAGTCGAAGAAAAGCAATGAAAAAAGGAGGAAGAACGAAGGTTGTTGCCGAAATGACCATCTCATGAGGTCAGTGAGCATTTGATGTGCAAAATCAATTGAATTCGCCTTAGAGCCTTAGTCAAAAGGGAAAAACAAAACTTTAATACTTTTAATAATGACTTTAGTTTGTAAGTTTGAATGACATAAATAGCGCTTGTTGGCAAAATATTAAAAGTAGACGGGGCCAAGGTCGTTTGAGTCTGGCCGTTTGAGTCGGCCGTTTGAGTAGGAGAGCCATTTGAGTCGGAGAGCCACTCAATCATACAAAATCTCATGTTTTTAGTTACGGGTTAAATTTTTTTAAAGAATAATAAAAACAAATAACAAATTAACACTACCAGAACAAAACTCAGGCTACCATATCATAATCTCGAGGTAGATCAGCGAGAGAAACATCGGGACCAATGGTGTTAAAAAATTTTTAAATTTGTGCTTCATTATTAGGAGGCGGATTTGTAATATGCAATGAACTAATAAGCACGAAAAACGTATTTTTAACTTGGTTTGAAGCTTCTACGATTACTTTTTTCATGCATATTTTAGCATTTTCCAGCTTATTATGCGCATATTTGGCTTTTTTTTGGTGCATATAAATTCGCCGAAACGGGTCATTTTGGCGTGGCCATTTTGGCGTGGCCGTTTTGGCGTGGGCCATTTTGGCGTCGTAGGATATCTTTTCTCAGAGGGAACCAAATTAAATATTTTTAGTATCATTCGATAGCCCCAAGTGTTCTCTATAAGCCTACATAATTTTAAAAATTTTGGCCCACCCAATAAAAGTTATGTTTAAAAAAGTTAAAAAATTTCAAATTTCAGAAATTTTCTCGAATTTTTGAACGTTTTTGAACCTAACTTTTTATTGGGTGGACCAAATTTTTTGAAATTATGCAGGCTTATAAAGCTTACCAAGAGCTATCGAATAGTAGTAATAATATTCAATTAGCTTTCTTTTGGACAAAGTTATGACCAACGACGCCAAAATGGCCACGCCAAAACGGCCACGCCAAAGTGGCCACGCCAAAATGGCCACGCCAAAATGACCCCGACCGAAATTCGCGCCTTCTGTTTAGAATATAAAAAGTTCAAACATAGATTCACTATACTTTAAGTATAGTAGCACGGTTCCCCGGTCCCGGATTTTCAAGTCCCGGTCCCCTGCTCCCTATAACATTAAACATTAATCATCAAAATAACTTTCTTTTGTTTTATTTTCTAGCTTTACACAATAGCTTTAAAATTCTGGGGAAGAAATAAATGAAAAATAGAATTTTTTCTTAGATTTTCATGTTTTGACCCCGATATACTTTTATATGGCAGCCCGACTCAAATGGCTCCGACTCAAATAGCCCGACTCAAACGGCCGACTCAATTGACCCAGTCCTCACGATTCGGCCCCGGGCTCGTTTCGGCCCCGGGCTCGTTTCGGCCCCAAGCCAAAAAAAGTAAAAAAAAAATTTCTCGAAAACCGAACCTCCTAGTTTTTCGAAAATCGAACCACTTCCCTTTTTGAAAACCTAATCCCCCAGTTTTAAAAAAAAAAATAGAAATTTTTAAAAACGGGTTAGCTTTTCAAAAAATTTTGGGTTCGGTTTTCGAAAAACTAGGGGGTGAAGTCAAAAAAAACTAGGAAGTAGATTTGCAAACAAAAAAATTAAGGGTACGGTTTTTACTATTTTTGGCTTGGGGCCGAAACGACCCCCGGGCCGAAACGGTTCAGGGAGTTAGTGGTGAAAAATTAAAAGCTGTCATTTTTGCGGGTGCTTCCGCTCCGAGTGTCTAACGATTTTTAAAATAGACGCTAACAGTAGAATTAAGAATTAGTTTAGGCTTAAACTTAAGCCTAATCCTAAGCTTGAAGATCTCATTTATTTCTTATTTTTTATAATTTAAATTAATTAAATTTATTTCGCTTGTCTTCTGTGATAAGGGGAAAAATGATTTAGTCTTGTGAATCTACTTTTGGGGCGAATTTTTTTTAGCTGTCGGACTTTGAAAAGAGATATTATATTTTTAATTTCAAAATAGAAAAGGTCGGCGGTGCCGATAGGCGCCGCCGACTAAGGTGCAGGTGCAGTTGCTGAAAAATTTAAATTTAAATATATTTTGTTAATAGACTTTATTGAATGTTCAATAGAGCTTGTGCCTAGGACCAGTGGAATTCTGTATGTTACAGAACTGGGACTGGAAAAACTACATTCCCATGAGGGGCTTAGAAAAAGATAAAGGCTAATATGTAGATTTTGGGGTTTCTGTGGAATTTGAAAAAAGACAGCAAATTAAAGTTTGCTTAAAAAGACAAAATTATTTTAGCTCAAAATTTATTGAAAAATAATGGGCCAAGATTTTTTGCACCGGGAATGTTTAAATACAATATCATGAACATATTTTGTTGCTTTTTGATTCATACTTAAAAGTAACGAAGTTTCTTGTAAATCCCCTTTTTAAATTTGCGTCCTTGAAAAAATATAGAAAAACTATCTTTTTGAAGCGCAGCCTAACAAAGATCTTTCCCCAAGGTCTAATCATCGCGGGTCAAATGAAAGCCGACTAAGGGAATCATTAATTAAATATAAGAATTGAAAATTACGCGAAAGGGGAAAGGCAATTTTAATGACTAATGAAATGGCCAACCGAATCCGCTAAACATGATAAGTAAAATTAGGGAAAAATAATTTTAATAAAGAATTAGCGTTAAATTTTCTTAAAGGTGTACACAAATAAATGATGGTTAGTGAATAATTGGGTCATCTCATCCACTGAACCGCTACATTTGTGGTGGGAACACCAAATCGCCAGGCCGTTGGTCGCTCATCGACGCGGGGAAATCGACGGACGACCACCGCCCGGCGGGGAAAGGACTTTCTTTAGAGATGTATCTGCTGCTGATTTTCCAATCGCCATTCACCTAAGTCCCTCTCATCTTCAGCAGATCTAACTGACACCATTCACCCCACAAGTGTTGAAGAAAAGAGAAAAGGGACGGACCAAATATCAGCAAAAGGTTGAAGGGCGACGGGAGAGAGGGGGGGGGGGGGGGGGGGAAGGGAGGAGGAGAGGCACTGTGTTCGGGGACAATAAACGGAGGGCAAAGCGAGTGAGTGGGGGCCAAACAAATGGCAGAGGCGAAGACAGATGGAAAGAAGCGTTTGAAAAGAAAATCCCAGATTCGACGGCCATCGGCTTTCATTCGATCAATTTGAGACTTATTTCTCAGCAACAGAAATTGAATCGTCGGATGGGTGAAAGTGCTGATAGGGGAGGATGGGAAAGAGTTGGGCTGAATGGTTAGTGAGTCAGAATGTCCATTCCCTTTTTTTGCTTTCTCCGTTCATTTTAATCATTAATTAATCGGTCTTCTTTTCTTCCTTTGCATTGTCCTCAATAAATGTCATTTGAGGGCAAATAGAAATGATTTTTGGTCAATCAAAAGAAATAGAAAATGTATCAATGAAACCATTCATTCATATTCGCTTCTCGTCTTTTAGCCCCCACTTTGTATCTTTTATAGAAAAATTAATGATAAAATAAATTGGCTTATTTTTTGCAAACTATTGGATCTTATTTTGGCTCAGACCGCAAACATCGGGCCGCATTGTCGGGAAATTGTTCTTAGCGATTTGGTCGCAAAGTCGGAACCGCAAATGTCGAGATTCCTTCGATACATACATATCAGGGGTGGGACTCGTACTCGTTACTCGTATTTTGCCACGAATAACGAGTAATTTTATGCGCTGGCAAGAATGGGGTTCTGAATAAACAATTGTTGAGAAAAATTGGAAAAAGATTGTTATAAATATATTTTTATCAACGATCATCCCAGTGATAATTCGGTGTGGTGGTAGAATATTGCTTTTCCATATATTTTGCTTGGGTTCAAATCTCCGTAGCACGACAATCCGGCAGTGGACATTGGGCAATGACAATTCGACAGTGAGTTTAATTTTAAAAAAATCGACATTCAAATAAATGAAATGGGGAGGAATAATTTTCATTGGAAGTTCTTTCCTAATTGCTAACTGCTGCTTATGCATCAGTTTTCTGCAAGATTTCGTTGTTCTAATGGAAAAAAAAAGAAAAAATAAAAAATTTAAAAAAAAAAATAAAAAAATAAAAAAAAAAAAATAAAAAAAAAAAGTAAAAAAAAAACTATATTCTACGTTGACTTTTATAATGCCTTTGTTTGCCTTTTTCGGGATTTTCGTGCCTTTCACATGTCTTTTTTGCAATTTTTTGGTGCCTATTATAGTGCTTTTCGCGATTTTTGGTGCCTTTTTTTCCGGTCTCTAGTAATAACTCATAAAATGACAGCTTCTTTGACAAATTTCTTTATAAATTTGGTTTCTTTTTAAAAAAATTTCCCGGCGGCGTCTATCGACACCACTGGACACTTTTTAGCTTAGCTTTCTCGAAAGAAATCTCCAAAATTGACAAGTTTTTAGTCAAATCTGTGTAAATCACACCCAAATTTTCAAAATTTTCCCCGGCGGCGCCTATCGGCATCGACGGCTCCCATTCGCTTTAAATTTTTTATTCGATTTCAAAAAATAGTCTTTTTTTCAGCAAAATTTGGGCGCGCTGTCGATTGGTCCCCTGTCGATTCGTCCCCGTGTCGATTGGTCCCCGTGTCGATTCGTCCCCCAAGCCAAAATAATCGATTCGTCCCCAAATTTTTTAAGTCTTGAGATTTTTCAATAAAAAATTACTGGAAATTTTTTTAAGCAGCAAACTTAAAGAAAAACCTAAAATTTTCGCAAAATTTTTTTAAAAAAACCCCCAAAAAAATGATTAAAAAAATCAAAAATTTTGCGAAAATTTTAGGTTTTTCTTTAAGTTTGCTGCTTAAAAAAATTTCCAGTAATTTTTTATTGAAAAATCTCAAGACTTAAAAAATTTGGGGACGAATCGATTATTTTGGCTTGGGGGACGAATCGACACGGGGACCAATCGACACGGGGACGAATCGACAGGGGACCAATCGACGGGCAGCGAAAATTTGCTATCAAATTGATCATTATTACTAATTTTTTGTTCTTGAAATTAATTTTCAAAATGATGATAATAATTTGGAAACATTTGAAAGCGTAGCATCAAAATGAACTTTCGTAATTGAAATAAAAAAGAAAATTTGACCGGGTTTTCACAATGTTTGTCATTTAATTTTGCAACTAATTTGGACAAAAAGCCTATCGGAAATGTATGAAGAAAATACAATTGCACGAAGATCATCAAGAAGAAATTTTCGGAAACAAAACCGAAAAGAAAAGCACGATTTTTTGAACCCGAAAACGAAACCAAAAAGTGTAGAAAAAGCCAAAACCAAAATTTCGTGCATGATTGCAGGGAATAAAAAACCACGACATTAAATGGCATGATTTAAAGTCATGGTCATATAGGCATAGCGCCCATTTTAGGTGGTCGTATGTTTATGGACAAAATTTTAATCACAGAAAAATTAATATTTTGCGAATCAAAAAATCAGAAAATTCCTACTAGCGTAACTTTTGATGCTGATCAAAAAATGTACTTACACCAAAGTGATCAGACAACTCCTTCATGGTGATCAGAAAACCCGGAAAAGGCTTGAAATATGGAAAATTTTCGAAAAAAATTCCTAGGGGGTTGCAAAAATTTTTCTGCAAAATACAACAACTAGGCCCATTCGAAAGAGCATAAAATGCTCTACAGAATTGCTTTTTGTAATTTTCGAAGATTTTTTGATTCACAAAATATTGGTTTTTCTGTGATTACCCGAAACTAGCATGCATATGAAATGTGAACCCATATACCCGGGAACCGCCCAGTTCGGCGTGGACCCTTTCGGCGCGACTGGCCATAACTTTTTTTATTTTCGTCCAAATTAAATAAATTAGGTATTATTTGAAATCACTTGACGAGATCTATCAACATGCTAAATTTCAAAAAATTTTGAAATATACAAAAAGGTTATGGCCAAAAAACCTCAAAAAATGGAATTTTTCTGGGTAATTCGGCGCAGCAGGTTATAACTTTTTTATACATGGATGGATTTTTTGATTTTTTGGCACGATGAATGCAGCACATATAGAGCTTTCTGATGATACCAATTATATTTGAATTGGCAGACTTAGAAAAAAGTTATGGCTTCTCAAAGTTTGCCACGCCGAAACGTGCCACGCCGAAACGACCCCGACCCATATACCCCAGTTCAATTTGGTGTTTTAAATTTTCTTATCTTTGATATTGAAAAAATGCGTCCGGCGGCACTACCGGACTCCCATTCGCTTAGGTTTTCTAAACACAAAAGGTCATTTTTATGCAAAACTGATCTAAAAACACAAATCTTCAAATTTCCTCCGTCGGCGCCGCCTGGCATCGCCTCTTTAAATTTATTTAAAATTAAAAAAACATGTCGAAAGATAAGTAATAGCTTAAAATTATTGTGCAAAATCATTGCTCTTGGAATATTTTTTTTTCAAAAGGAAGAATGGGACCTTTTGACCCCGAATGAGGCTTTTTACCAGCCAAAGGCTTTTGAGAATTTTCATCTGATAGCCCATAAATTACGTCAATATCATATCAATAAGCTCTTGTGAAGAAAAGAGTTCAGCTTTCATCTTCTACCGCATTATTTAAGCTTAATTCATATATCATATTTTAACTGCGATATTATATGCTTCAAAGACTATTGCCATTTTTGTCGAAATCTTTTAATCAAAGGCATTTAAGAATTAATTATTTATTTTTTTTGGAATTTATTGTATTTAAGAGTGATTGTTCCAACACGAATGGTGTCTTCAACCGAGTCGACAGTTCAACAAAACCAACCTGATTCCAATTATTTGTCGACATTTGACCCGAAAACAGTGCAAATTGCGCCCCATTTCTACCCGCAAGCTCGAAGGGGCGACATCAGCGAAGATTACCATGGGACACTGGTTTGGCAAATTTGCTCCGGATTTGTAACAATGATAACTGGTCGTTTTTTTAGGTTGGTGACCCCTACAGAGCATTGGAGGATCCGGATGCAGAGGAGACGCAGAAATTTGTTTCGGAACTTAACGACATTTCACAGCCATTCCTCGAGGCTTGCCCAGTGAGGGAGAAAATCCGAGAAACGTAATCAAAAACCGAATTGGGTAATTAAATTTGAAACAATTTAGGCTTACAAAATATTGGGACTATGAAAAATTCGGGTGTACGAGCATTCGTGGTGACTTCTATTATTATTACCGCAACACCGGACTGCAGAGTTTGTTAAGTTCAAACTGTTAAATTACGTCCAATTCATTTTAGACCATTTTGTTCTCTATCAGCAGAAATGTCTGGACGAACAAGGCACTGTTTTCCTTGACCCGAACACTTTCTCAAAGGACGGCACAACAGCCATTTCCATGACCGGGTGGACTGAAGACGGAAAAATCTTTGCCTATGGGATTTCGGAAAAGGGTAGCGACCTGGCCACAATTAAGGTGAAGAATGTTTATAGTTTAAAACAAAACGCATTTTAGTTCAAAAAATGCTCTGGGGAAGAACTTCCCGACACAATTCCCGGAGTCAAATTTTCCGGTATCGCATGGCTTCATGATAATTCTGGGCTATTTTATTCCGTAGGTTTTTCGAAAGATAATTTATTTTGTCTAATACAAAATTTAAGACTTATCCTGAGCTTCGAAGAGCTGTTGGGGAACCGGATACAACATCGACGAAAAAACTTGCATTTCATTCGGTTTATTTCCACAGAATGGGCACCGACTCGAAGGATGACATCCTCGTGGTAAGTAACCGAATAACACTGACAAGATGAGACGTGAGTTAAATTGGTTGAATTCAGATTCAACATCGTGAAAACTCCGACAAAATGATGTACGTCTGTGTTTTATTTTTGTTCTCCTTAAATCGATTACATAAAATCACTCTTAAATTTTGCCAGTGATGTTGAAGTGTCGGATGACGGACGCTTTCTCTTTGTTACCTTTCGGGATGGCTGTGACCCAACGAATATGCTGTCTTATTATGATCTGTCGACTAATGGGAACAAAATCACCGGGCTTATTCAACTTTTGCCTCTTTTTGACAAATGCGACGCTCAATATAACGTACCCTGTCCAATTTTGGCGTTTCTCACCAATTTCTTTAGGTGATGGATTCGGACGAAAAATCGGCCCTCATTTTAACCAATCACAACGCTCCGATGTTCAAATTGGTCCGCGTTAAACTCGGCTCAAATGGCACTCTCAACCCGAATGATCGGTGGCAGGTGGTTATAGGAGAGGACGAACATCGCAAATTGGAGTGGGCATGCCCAGTGGACGGAGACAAATTGCTCGTCTGCTACATGGAGGACGTGAAGGTTCAATTCTAGGGATATTTTTGATAAAAAAAATAAAGGGGCGCATACATACTGGCTTTACCCTGTTCCGATACGGAAAAGGCACCGCTTCGCTATGCACCATTTCTGCACCTTTTGATTTGTATATATATGTGCCTAATAACAAAATAATAATAAGGAGTTGTTAAGATACTCCTAGAAAGATTTTTTTTAATAGTAAGTTTTTCCTTTATATCGGAACGGGGAAAACCGAAACGGGGTCGTACTTTGGGCACGCTTCCCCCCTCACCCCATTGAATGCCCCCTTTTCTCTTCTATTTTCCGCATTACCATACTTCTAGTTTTGTAAAAAAAAATTTCTTTGAGAACATGCTGTACGTGCATGCTCTCGAGGACGGGCGTTTGCTTTACCAATTGCCTTTGCCCATCGGATCATTGGGCGGTGTTTTTGCGCGAAAGTCAAATCCCCAAATATTCATCGGATTCGAGTCATTTCTCATCCCGTACGTCGTTTACCATGGCGACTTTGCAAAATGTCCGAACCGCGAGTCACCGGTTCAACTGGCGGAGACGCGACGCGTAAATGTGCCCGGAATAGACTGCGATGCATTTGACGCGAAACAGGTGCTGGTATTATTCATTAAAAAAAGAGGCAAGGGAGAGTCATCCGTTTGCGAAGGAGTCACCCTCAAAACTGACACCCTTTTTTTCTGCCAGAAAATTCCGTTGAATTCTTTAATTTACTATGGAGTTGGTGAAGACGCCGATAAATGCCGCCGACAATTTGTTTATAAATTTGGCACAGAAATTTTACATAAAGAGCTCTTTTTGGCCGACGTCCATGCTCTCCCCTTTAAGTCGCCCCTTAGCTGTGATTAGCTTGGCCCTCTGCGAGCTGCGGGGGTGGGTGGGGGGGGGTGGGCTTAGGTCGGCTCCATCCCTACATTTTTTGTATGACTGATATCCCAAAGCTGAAACGTAAACTTACAATGTTCTCATTTCAGGTCTTTTACAACAGCAAAGACGGCACAAGAGTAAGTTTATTGTTGGGCTTACCAATTGGAATTTGCTAACAATAAGAGTGATTTGTCAGGTTCCAATGTTCATTGTACACCGAAAAGACGTTCAAATGGACGGCAGCAACCCAACTATTCTCAACGGTTACGGCGGCTTCAACATCCCTCAACTTCCGTCCTTTTCCGTCACTCGGCTGATGCTTGCGAAACACTTTGGGGTGGTGTCTGCCACTGCCAACATTCGGGGTGGAAGGTGTACTTTCTTTTCAATTATTACTATTTGAAAGTTGCATTTCTAAAATTCAGTGAATACGGTGAAAAATGGCACGAGGCAGGCATGTTTGAGCGCAAGCAGAACGTGTTCGACGATTTTATTGCCGCGTCCGAATTTCTAATCAGCCAACAGTACACCAACAACAAAAAGTGAGTTAATCGTTTGCTTAAGTATTTCATATTGCATTAGAAAATTATTCCATTTTTTCACTATATAATAAAGGACTTTCTGAGAAATATTACCTTGAATTTGGGCGACCGATATTTTTCCTCCTTTTTTGAGTTTTATCAACTAAAATACTTAATCTGTAACACCAGTAGGGGTTTCTTTATCCATTCTATTTTTTCCAGGTTGGCCATCCATGGTGGTTCTAACGGAGGGTTGCTGACTGCTGTCTGCTCGCAGCAGCGTCCGGACCTTTTTGGTGCTGTTGTGACTCGTGTCGGGTCAGCAAATTTAAAAAGAACAAATTTTAACGATATTCGGAATAATTTAGTGTGCTGGACATGCTCCGCTACAATAAGTTTACCATCGGTGCTGCGTGGGTTGCTGAATTTGGCGATCCTGACAAGGCCAAAGATTTTCCTTACATATACAAGTGGGTTTAGAGGCTAGCAAGCACATTAAGACATGTTTTTTTATGGAATTCATCAATACTTTTTTCAAAGATATTCACCACTCCACTGCCTTAGACTCGCGGCTGGCGTAAATTGGCCGTCCACGCTGCTGATGAGTGCTGACCATGATGTAAGTCATTAATTAATGCTTTTTTTCTGCTCTTCCCCTCCCAAAGCTGCCATCATTTTCATGCACTTATCATACGCATTATTCTGTTCAGGACCGCGTTGTGCCTCTGCACACGCTCAAGTATATTGCGCAGCTGTACCATCTCTTAAGCACAGAGGCAAATGAGACGCAAAGAAACCCGGTGTTGGCCCGGATTGAGACGAAGGCGGGACACGGGGCCGGGAAGCCAACAGCCAAAATTGTAAAAACTTGTTTATTAAACCTGAAAAAACTAATCTATTTTTAGATTGCTGAACTGGTCGACCTGTACAGCTTTTTGCAGAGAGTGCTTAAACTCGAATGGGAGGACTGATTGGTGGATTTTTATTGATGTACAAGATATGTTGATTGTTTGTTTTTAATTCTCATAAATATTATATACTTAAAAAAATACACATATTAAATAAAAGTGTTGTTAAGCTTTGGAAAAGCGAATGAAAGGTGAGCAGAGAATGGGGCAAAACGGAAAAAGGATCGCTGATAAAAGTGGGAGGCACAACGACAAAACGAAGACAATGGCAAAACGGAAATTGTCAATGACGGGAGCACTTCATTTCTCCCCCTCTGTCCCCCCCCCCCCCCCGCTTCGAGTCGGTTCAGCCAAATTAATCCCGCAACTACGGGTTTAATGCGGTGCGGGACTACTGGCCATGTCCCGAGGCTGATTTAAAGGAATGCTCGGCAAGGGAACAGTGGCGGTTGCAAAGCCGAAAAAGCCAAGCGGAGGAGACGAAACACTTGCGATGTTAAGGGAAAGGGTGCCGAGAATACGGGCCGAAAGTGAGGAGGAGGAAGCGTAAGATGAGAGAAGCGAATGGTTTGACTGATAGACGGACGGCCCAACTGCCGTGGCCATTGGTCTAATGAGTGTCCTTTCCCTCCTCGAGATTATGCTCTAATTAATCAATTATCAAATAATTCTATTTTGAAAAAAAGTTAGCTGAAAAAAGGATTTCATGCCTGAGTTTTTTTTTTCTTTTGTGTTACGCTTTATTTTCAGGTGGTCAAATGTTTATGGGTGTTAGTGCATTGGTTAAATTGGGCCATTTTGTTCGTTAGTTAATTTCGCCACCATTGCCATTCAACTGAATTCGCCTAAATGAGTCATAAAATTCGGTCACTCCAAGAATGACTTATTTTACAGTATGATTCATACATGTACAAGGGGTCGTCCAACGAGACCCTCGTACGACGTACGATTGGCCGAGGGGGGGGGTCGGCCAAGGCCAATTTTTCATACGATCGGCTACTTTTCTGCTATATACCCATCTCTCGCATATCCAGAGTTCAAAAAACTGTTTCCACATTTTTGAATCGGGATCCGAAAACCAGGGAGTCGGTTACCGGAAACTAAGAGGTTCGATTTTCGGTGGTCTCGCTTCTTATATTTTATTTTTGGTAACATCCCTGTTGCTTACATTTAATATTCTTACTCAGGGTTGCCAGATAAAAATTTCAAAAGCCTCGATTGGCTGGTAAAAAAGCATCATTTGAAAAATTTAAAAATGATTGAATTTAGAGTATAATTTGAGAAAACCTACGGTAAAAGGGTCCGGTCAGGCGGGACGATAGGAGCCGCCGGGACAAAATTGGAAAATAAAGAAATTTGCTAAATTGTAAAAAAAGTACTAATTCGTTATTCGGTTTTTTTCGTTTTTTTCATAAAAGTCGGCCGGAATAACCGATCCGATCTCTATTTTTCACACATTCTGATCAAATTTAAAGTTGAAGAAAAGAATAAGCGTAAATATGTTCGTAGTCAAAATTACTTTTAATTAATTTCCATTTTTTCATGAGTGTGCTTTTCTTCTCGCCGTTCATTTTTGTTTTTATTTTTCCCTTCCATTTGCTTATCCCATCCGTCCGCCCCCCCCCCCCCCATTCGCTCACTTTGCCCTTCCCCCGCCCCCCGTCTTCCCTCCCGCTACCCTTCGCCCACATTGTCCCTCTTCATTCACATTCATCCACATCAATCGGTGTTTGTGAACGGGAGTGGGGATAGCGAAGGGGGAAGGGGGTCATTGGCGAAAGACGCCGTCCTCTCTCAGTGTTTGGTTGGTGGTTGTGCTCCCATCCTTTGTGGGGGTGCTGGCAGGGCTGCTCCCCCCCCCCCCCCCCCCCCTCGGTCCGCCCTTCCTCCCTCCCTCCCTCCTCTGCCTGGGCGTACCATCCGCGGCGTACCATCCCTCAGCCCTCCGGGATGACCCTTATGTTATGTCTGGCAGTGTCATCTCTCCCTCAGTCTTTTTAGTCTCTAGCTTCTCTTTCTAGACTCTATTTCACCCAATTCAGTCGAAACCCTTTGGGCGATGAGGGACAAAAACAACGCCATCGCTCTGAGCATCCGACCGGCCTCATTTTGGGAGGACGTACGGTTGGGTCGATTGAATGGCGTCCCTCCTCTCTCTCCCACCGATGTCGACCTCCACCCATTTTCCCTTCCAAATCTTCCAAACTGCTGACCGTGTCGGACGGACGTCTCATCTGCTGCTGCTGCTGAAATGTGACGGTCCGAATTGGGCGGTCCCATTGGGCACTTCTCACCGGTGGTGCCCCTCCTTCCCTCTCCCCTCTCTTTTTCTCCACATCTTCCCCTCCCCCCCCTCCTTTCCGTTCACCTTTACCAAAAAAAAAAAACATTTGGGACGACGCGGGTCATCGAGCTCCACCTCCCAAATCTTTCCTCTCCTCTTCTTGCCCAGATATACATAGGCTACCCCATTCATTCTTCCCCACCCATTATTATATATTCTTTCTCTATACTTTGTCAGCTTAACCTTTGCTAACTTCTTTTGTAAAATAAATTAAAATATTCAAAATCCTTTGAATGCCGTTCAAAGTGTTCGTGAATGTACTCGGGTGACCACGTAAACGGACAACGACATGAAAGGTCACCGGGTATTCATTCATCGATCACTTTAATGACAATACCTTGGCATATTATTTGATAATGTTTAGCAAAAATAATTTTCTTATTTCTTATGTGCTTAAAATATGCTCTAAAAATACATGAAATTTCGGACCGGGTCACCTTGGCGCGGCCATCTTGGCGCAGCCACCTTGGCGCAGAGCCATTTTGGCGCGGCCATCTTGGCGCAAAGCTTTTAGTGTTTCATGGACCATAACTTTCTTCTTGGTTAATCAATTGCTACAATCTTGGTATCATTCAAAAGCTTGAAGTGTATTGAAGCTTAACCAAATAATTTCGAACAAATAAAAAGCCGACAAAAGAAAAACTTGATAAAAAAACAACTTAATTTTTGTTTTTCTCCATTAACTTTTTTATTACATAAATTTTGTGAAATTTTCAGGTACTAATACATTACCGAGATTTTAAGCTTTTTAATGATACCAAGATTGTAGCAATTGATTAACCAAGAAGAAAGTTATGGTCCATGAAACACTAAAAAAGCTTTGCGCCAAGATGGCTGCGCCAAGGTGATGAAATTTGCCTTAAAAATCCAGAAAATGGTAAACTATGCCATAAAATATGGATTAAAATGTACAAAAAAATCAACAAAAAAAACATGGTTTTGTAATGCAAGAGAAGTACAATAACTAGTTTTTTTTGATTAATTGTAATTAAATAATTAAAGTCTTTTGCACTACCTTGTCAAGAAGCATCTTGGGGATAAAAATAAGTTAATCACACAAATCCCAATGTGCATTTATATGCCCAAAAAGTTGATCCTAAAAATTTAAAGCAAAATGCACTTTTTGAGTTTATTTTTTCTAAGCATACATACCTATGTTCAAATGAGCATTTAAAAATGCAAATGCATACTATCTCGGACCTAATTGTACTTATAATTATAATCCCTTTTTGTAAATAAAACAAGTCAATGCTCTCATTTTTAACTCGGTGTCCTTTCTGTTTTCATACTTTGTGTATAATCTCACGTTTTTTTATGAACATAATTCTGGAGGAAATTCGGAACCCCTACGCAACCAGTTTAAACAAGGCAAAAAAAACAACTGCAGCGACAGAACCATCATATGCTTGAAAAGGCGGTGTCCGCGGTATCAGCGGGACGATTACATTTTCGATTTTTATTTTATAATTAAGTTCAAATGCTTTTTTCATTATTTTTTCGATAAAATGAAAACAAATGATAGAAAAAATGTCAAACATCCAATGGTTTACTGCTTCGCCCCTCCAATGTTTTGCTGCATTTCCAATAGCTTCGCTGCCTCTTTGATTTTGCGTGTAATCGTCTTAATGTGAAAGGAAAGTGGGCAATGGATGGGTTTTTAAAGAAATGTTGCCGATGAGGCAAAAGCCCCCCAAAAAAGGGGAGGAGGGAGGACCTTGATCTTCTCCAGTTGGTCCATTTTGCTTTGTCTGTAAGCAATTTTTCTTTGGAGTTCGTTTGCCAAATTCATTTGTTGATCACCCGCCGAAGTGCTGTTTTTCTCTGAAAATGAGGGGGATGGCAAATCAAAGCTAACAAAGAGACTGAGAGAAAGAAAGGAGAAGAGAAAGAAAGGGAGAGGGAGAAGAGAGAGAGAACGAGAGAGGGAAAAGAGAGAGATGAGGTCCCCCTAGCTCTATTTTTTATACAAATTAAATTATAAAAAGCCTTTCAAGGGTTTTGGGTCGCTTTTGGCTCTACTATTATGGTTTAGGCCCCATAATTTTTTTAGATTGCTTTTTTTAGGTTTCAAAATTAAAAAAGGCTAATGTATAGGTTTTCGGGATCGCTCGCTGATCACGAATCCGGCATCCGTTGACCCATTTCGAACCCCTGACCCGAATTCGAACAAATATTCGTGCATTTGAATTGTCTTGAGGGAATAAATGTAAATTTTGTTGAAAATTGAGTTTTTTGTTCGAATTCGAGTCAGGGGTTCGAAATGGGTCTAAACGGTTGCCGAATTCGTGATCAGTGACCCCGGAAACCTACATATGGGCCTTTTTAATTTTGGAATCAAAAAAAAAATGAAATTTTAAAAAATTGTGGGGCCTAGACCATAATAATTTATTGGGAATTTTAGGCAGAAAACACTTAAAATTTTCGCAAAATTTTTTGCTTTTTTTTTTGAGGCTTTTTGAAAAAATTTACTGAGAATTGCATATACACACACTTTTTCTTTTTTTGTGACCAGTAAAGTTAACAATAGCAAAACCTACAATTTTCGCAAATTAAAAAAAAAAATCTTGTGGAATTTTAAGTTTTTCTTGTAATTTCCTGTCAAAAAAATCCAAGAAATTTTATTGAAAATCTCGTCATTATATTTAATTTTTCGTAAAGGCTGAGCTTTATAGCGAATTTTTATCGTGGTGAATTATGGTCCTGTAAACTGCAACAGAGGCCAAACCGAAATGCGTCTAATGCTTTCTTAGTTAATTAGACAAAATAAAATGTTGAAAAAGGACCTGACATATTTATGGACGATCGCCGTCGTTCAAGAAGCTCACGCGTTTTTGAAAAATTCATCAGCATAATTAAGCCGGGAAATTCTCACCAATTAGTTTTATCTGTGCAAATAAAAAAATTTAAATTTTAAACCCACCCGAAGGATTGAGAGAGCCCAATCAATTTTTAGGGGTTGAGAAAATGTCGGAATCAATAAAAGACCAATCTTCGCCTTAGTCGCTATCCTTATATAAAAAAGATCGGACTTGGCCGGTCCGCAGTTGTCGAGCCGTAAAATTTACGTTATATTTGATATTTTCAAATAAAAATAGATTGTTTATGTTTCTTTAATTAAACCGTGACGAAAAGCGAAAAAATGATTAGTCAGACACACAGGGGAAAAACATTTTAATGCCGTAGGTAAATTGAATGGAGAGAAAGAAAAATGGAATAGAAAAGGAAAAAGTGAAAAAGAAGCATTTGTTCCGTCCGTCCTGCTAATCAATGAAGCCAAATGAATGAATGGATGAAGAAAGGGAACTAAAGAAGGGAAAGCGGAGAATTAGCGAAGAATGAGTAGGAGGAAGCGTAAGGCGAAATTAGGGGGGAAGGGAAGGGAGGGAAGGGAAGGGAAGGGAGGGAAGGGAAAGGAATCGCGATCGACGGAGGGGGGGGGGGGGGGGATCGAAGCCCTCCCTCCTCGCCCCCCTCTTTTCCCTCCAACTCTCCGATCATAATCCTCTGCTGCTGTTCTTCTAACTCTATCCATTTATTTAGGGGATTTGCTTCTTCCATCGAAAATGCCTTTTCCGAATTTCTCATTTTATCGATTTGTTTCTCTTTTTGTCGTTTTCTTTAGCATTCATCTTCTAATCTTTTAGAATCAGAAAAGGATTCCTCTCGGCGTAATGGACCATCTTATCACCACTCCGGCCCATCACCACGTCTCGCCTTTAGTCCGTTCTAGATCCCGATCAGAAACTCGGGCCGGCACATTTGTCGGTTACCGTCGGACGTTTGTCGATTGAATTTGCCTATGCTAATTGAAATTCCAAATTATTCAGGCGATCCGCTTCTTTTACTTCGAATAGTGCCGGAGGTTTCACACTTCCCAGTTACGGTAAGCACTTGCTCAAATTACTGTCGTTTATTCACAAAATTTCCCATTAACCTCTTTTGGTGGAAAAATGCATTTGAACTTCTCGAGTGCTTCTTTTTATCTCTTTTTCTTTCTTCTTAAGGCTATGGCGGTGGATACATGGCCCGGTCGTTGAGCAGATCGAGTGAGTGAGAGCATTGCATAGCATTCCTTTCGTTGTGTTGTCCTCAACAGATTCGTCCCTGTCTTTGTTTGGCCGTGGTCTTCACTCGTCCGCTCTCGACAAAACTCCCCCCTTTCACAACATCGCCGTTCAACGGCCAACGCCCCATTACACGGACAAATGTCAGACTTTTCCCTAAACCTAACAAATACTTTGTTTTCCATAACTTTTTTATTTATTTATTAGACCCATTTGTCCGCTACAGTTATGGCAATATTGAGACCGGACTGAGCATCAAAACACAAACAGAAATGGTAAGCTATCAAGAAATTATTTATTAGTACATATAGATTCTTTACTGAACATTTTTCAGAGGTCACCTAATTACTACGGCATAAAGGACACCGGCACAAAACGATGGCTGGAAGGGTTAGCCAAAAGAGAGAAGATGTAAGACATGAATTTGACCAATCCATTCAGCAAGTTGAACTCATACAATACCGGCATCTTCTCGCGGCCTGTCTTGAGAGGGCAGTCCATCGAAAGGCCTTTGGCGCCCATTCGTTCATATGTCAAGTGAACTGAATTCATTTGCCGAATTGGCAATAATTGAATACGTATTAAGATATATGCCAACGGAGGATGCAGTTGACTTGTTCAAGAAGAAATGTATGACAGTCAGCACATTGTCAAAATATTGGTGGGTAAATGGGAAAAAGAGGGCGAAGGGGGGGCAAAAGATGAGAAAAAGTGAAGAGGGCAAGGGCACTAATTATAGCGAGAAGAGGGGGGGGGGGGGGGGGGGGGACACAAGGTGGCGACTGTGTCCATCGGTAGCGCAGTGGAGAGAGCATTGGGTTGGGTGCCGTGGCTCAAGACCCTTTCGGGAGAACAATTTAATCGTTAGCCATTCCTTCCTTAACAGGCTTCAATCGAGTGGGTCCACCAGTCGAACTAACACTTCCTACCATCGCACTTACGGTCGCCCCTCCTCCGTGTCCACGCTGACCGGCTCGTATTCCACCCGTTACAATGCCCCGCCAACTTTGACCAGTTATTCCGTTTTCCGCCCGACCAAATATTACTCCAGGGTGGCCAATTCATTGATAGCCTTTTGATCAACTGAACCATGGTTGGGGACGGGGATCAATTTCGATCATAATTTTCAGCATGTCTTTTATGTCAGCCCCTCCCTTTGCTTACGACTAGAGACCGGACAAGAGACAAGAGGGTCGACTTTTTTCGGTAAAAAAGTCGAAGTCGAAAAAAGTCAAGAGACCCCGAAATTCTTTGGTCGGCTTTTTCGGTCAAAAGTCGAAAAACGCCGACTGAGCCGATCTCTACTTACGACCATCGCCAAAACAAATTTTGCCGAGAAATAATATTGTATCAATCGTGTCAGACTTTTCGACTTTCCAATAACCCACTCCCAAAAATAAAAATTGCAATTTATTATTTACAATGAAATAAAGGCATTTTGAGAATTGAACTGAGTAAATTGTAAAAAATATTTATGATTAATGAGCATTTTACTTAAAAAAAGAAAAGGGGAAAAAGCACCTGCAACTTTGAATATGCATTAAATGTTTGCTCCCCCACTCAAATTAATGCATATGATTATGTCGAAAGTCCTCAAATAATTATATGTCGTAAAGTCACAGCGCCGTATTACTACTACCATTTTGGCCGCAATGTTCCGAATCCTAAATGTCGGCCCCCAAAAGTTGGGCCGTAAATGTCAGTTTTGGCTGTGACCGCAGATGTCGGGACCGCTTCCGGTCTGAGTGTCAAACATTCCGATATGTCGAATAGTGTAAATAATGACCAAGTGTCAAAGGTTTTTTAAATAAATAAATGCTTCTGTAGAACTTGTTTTAGGCTTGAACTTAGGAATAAGCTTAAGCTCGAATAGATCAAAGCTTTTAGTTTTCATTTTTTTAAAACAAAAGTCAAAGTGTGTTGTTGATGGCATTGTGACCCTGGAGAAAAAAGGGATCCGTGCAGGTGAAGGGGGACTCCAGCAAAACAGCGTATGAAGTTTCGTAATTTTTAGTGTCTGTCAGGGCTGGGACGCGGACAGAAAAATTCCGCGGTCGCGATACGCGGTTGAAATTTGCCACGGCCGCGATGGCGCGCTAACGTTTGGTCGATGCAACGATTCGTCGATGCAACGTTTGGTCGATGCAACGATTCGTCGATGCAACGTTTGGTCGATGCAACGATTCGTCGATGCAACGTTTGGTCGATGCAACGATTCGTCGATGCAACGTTTGGTCGATGCAACGATTCGTCGACAAATTTTAAAAATTGAATTTTGACTAATTAAATATGTAAAAAGCATTTTCCATCCCATTATATTGACCAAAAGATCCGGAATACGATTGAAAATCTCCAAAAGAAAAATCGAAAATGGAAATATTTGACTGTAATACCCAGAGACGAAGACAACGAGGCGAACATTCCGTCAGCGCAAAAAGCAACTCGGGAAGACGTCGTCGCTTTCAATGCTCAAAACAACCTCTTCGAATCATAAAGAAGGTCGACAAGATTTAAAAATGAAAAAATGATGGACAGTGATTAACTCATTTTGTAATAGCAAAAAAAGAAGCAAAAAATTATATGGTTTGGTTTGATCATTTGATTTCGTTGTTGACAAACGTTGCATCGACGAATCGTTGCATCGACCAAACGTGGGGCAGCGGGCCGCGATAAGTGAAACGCGCAAAAAAAAAAACGCCGCGATACGCGAAACTATTGAGAAAAATGGTTCAAATTTCTAATATTTTTCTTTACCATCTGCAAATTTGCCCAATTTTGTAAAGAAAATGTAGTTTTTGTAATTTGTCATTTTCTTCGGCTAAATGTTTTACAAAAAGTTCAAATTATTATTAGGGCTGTGCGGTGCTGAGTCGTTTCCTAAAAACCGCCACCATGGGCGTTTCCTAAATTCCGCCATTTTGCAGATTTTTCGACAAAAACTTTATAACTTTGCTTTAACTCAATCAAATTATACATTCTTGGTATGGCCCGAGACAGCTATTTGTTAGCTCTATTATTTTACCAAATTTCAAAAAATTTGATTGAGATCTAAGAAAGTTGTAGCCACAAAAGTGCAAAAAACTCTTTTTTATGTCATAAAAAGAATCAAATTTTTTAATGGCGGAATTTAGGAAATGCCCAAGGTGGCGGTTTTTAGGAAATGACCTAGCACCGGGGGGTCGGGGTCGGTTCGGCGTTGACGGTTCGGCGTGGGTTTTTCGGTGTGAGGCCTTTTCGGCGTGGCGACTTAAAAATTTTATTTTTTTTTATCTTTTGGATTTATTACAAGGGATGGGCTTTTAAAACAAATGCCTAAAATTTCTACGCACTTTAAATGTTGTGATGTGCGCAAAAGAAGCATTTTCTACTTGGTTTGAAGCTTCTACGATGACTTTCAAAATGCTAATTTTGCCTATGTATTATTTATATTTTTTGCCTAAAAATGTCATCCCTGATTAATTAGGTGATAGAATGTTTAATTCTGTCCATAGGACTATTGTTTGGATTAAAAAACAGAAATTGAACATTTTTTTGTCAATATTCTTGAATTTTTATTAAAAACCAAAAATTCCGATGGGAAAGCAGTGTTGTTTTTCTTCCGCACGAAAGAATGGCAATTTTTTGGTACGTTTTTAGGTGCATTTTTCATTTTTATTGTATTTTAGTTAAGGAATTTGCAGGCAAAATTAAATTTCACCCAAAAATACTCAAAATATGGCTTTTTAAGTTGACCGAATTCCGAAATATATAAAAATTTGTTCATTATTTTGGTAAATATGGGTTTGAGGGCCCAGACGCAAAATCGAACAAATTATATATCATTCGACTCCTCTCGGTGTGTAAAGTAAGAATCCGAAAAAAAAAATCTGCGGAAACCACTCCCCGAAGAGTTACAGACCCGGGACTGAAATGGCAAAATGGCTTGGGACTCAACCGTCCAACTTGTAAAAATTAATGAAAATGAAAAAATATAGTGGGGCGCCCGAGCGAGCGGAGGGTTGCGAACGCCTGGTTAAGGTCGGGCCTTCGGCCCGACATCAGGCGCGAGCAACCCGGAGCGAGTGAGCGGCGCCCCACCTACTGGCCGCCGTAGTCGAGTGTGCGGTGTCTTGGCCAAACAAAAAGCTCAATTTTAATTTGGCCATTTCAGTCCCGGGACTATAACTCTGTCCAATGTGCTTTTCGCCTTAAAATTCTTTTAGTTCCATAGATATTGAGTACGAGAAGTCGAATTATATAAATATTTTTTCATTTTCATTAATTTTTACAAGTTGGACGGTTGAGTCCCAAGCCATTTTGCCATTTCAGTCCCGGATCTGTAACTCTTCAGGGAGTGGTTTCCGCAGATTTTTTTTTCGGATTCTTACTTTACACACCGAGAGGAGTCGAATGATATATAATTTGTTCGATTTTGCGTCTGGGCCCTCAAACCCATATTTTCCATTATTTTTTATTAAAAGTTCCATTCTTAGGGGTGTATAAAAACCCCGACCCCGAGTCGGGGTAGAGGGTCGGGGTCGGGGTTTGTCGGGGTTAGAAGCGTCGGGGTCGGGGAAAACCCCGAAAAATGGCCTAAAATGTCGGGGGCGGGGTCGGGGTTGCTACCCTACTTTAAACTCTTGCGCCGAAAAAACCCACGCCGAAAAAGCTTCACGCCGAAAAAGACACGCCAAACCGTCCACGCCGAACCGGGCGGTTCCCAGCACCGGGCTGTGCATTATATTTACGAAAAATCCTAAAATATTTAAATAAATATTTACGAAAAAAGGTCAAAATATCGAAAAAGCCCAAAATATTGACGAAAATATTGCTTTAAAAATACAATTATGCAGAACAAAATCGAAATTTGCGGTTATAAAAACCGGGACCTTTTTTAGGTTTTTTAACCGAAAACGTTCGACCGACCCTTTTGGCCGGTTTTTTTTTTGATTTTATAAAAATAAAAATTTTCGAACCGAGACCAACCGATTTTTAGGTGCTAAAAATCGCGAATAGGTACATAAATAATTGTAAACCCCCCAAAATAGTTGCTAAAAATCGAAAACCCCAAAATAGTTGCAAAATAGGAGACCAATATTGAGTAAAACCCGTCCCACTAAATTTGCCAGAAAGCGTCTCGGTAAAAAAATGCTTGTTTTGGAGGGAGGCTTTGTCCGGCGGTGCCGTAGGCGAGCCAGAATTTTTAGAAAAATTAAACGAAATTTGTTAAGTAATAAATTGTGAGTCGCTCTAATTAGAAAATTAAGGGCCGATGGCTCCCCTTTTCTTTAAAACTATTTTTTTTTTGTTTCTAAAATCCTCATTTTACAATTATAATCCGTTTGCAAATCAGACCCAAATCTTTTAAATGAGGCTTTTAAATAAATAAGAGCTTAAAATTATTGTGGAGAGTGAAAATTGGGATTGTCATTTTCCTTTTCTTTAATTTTCTTCAAAACGAGCTTTTTGACCAAGGATTTGGGATTTTTTTTTATCTGCCGAACCTGCTCTGAAATAAAAGAGATTGAATTTGATTGTTTCAACTAAAAATATGATTGCTAATGATTTTGTTTGCAATTTTTGGACGACGGACCATTCGTTTCAGGTCATTTCGTTTTTTCCCCTATTCGTTTTTTGCGTGTTATAAGCATAAGGACTGTCTACCCTACCGCTGTCTGCGCTCCAACGCAAAAAAGGGTTAAAAAACGAATCGGGGTAAAAACGAAATGGCCTGAAACGAATCGTCTTTTTACCCAATTTTTAATGTATTGAATGGGGATTTTTTTTTTGAGGATTTTTAGTGCCAAAAGAGGATTTTTTAAGGCTCTGATGAGGATTTTAAAAATCTTGAGGTCGCACCAGGGCTCGGCGCGATCCGCGACGCGCGATTCGCGGACTTTTGTTTAAAAAAATCATTTTTGAAGCGATTTTCTCTAAAAATCCGCGATACGCGACCGCGATTCGCGGCTTATTTTTTCCGCGATTCGCGACCGCGGGATTTTTTGGTCCGCGACGCAGCCCTGGATCGCACCTCTCTGCATTAAAAACATATTTTCGTTAACATTTCTAGAGACGGTCCCTGTTTTTCGTCGTCCCCCTCTGTCTTTCCACAATCGTTGAATGGATTTCCCTCTCCCACCCCACTTCTCTTTCTTTCTCATCTCTTCTCTCACATCCTCCTGCTCTATTTATCTCGCCGCTCCGACTTCTTATCGACAGACCAACAAAATCATCTCGTCGTCTGGCTCCCATACTCACTCCATTCCTTGTCGTCCTACCCTTTGCTTTCTCCTGCTTTTGCCTCTCTTCTTTCTTCTGATCTTTCGCTACCCCTGGGGCGTCGTCGCCCATAGACAGCTTCTCAACTGGGCTGCACTTTCCCGCAGGCATTGTCACACTGCTCTCTGCCCTTCGATTCCTCTCACTTCTCTTCCTTCCTTATTCTCTTCCTTTCTGACTGTCCGCCGTCTTCAACTGCCACATGCGCTGCACGGCCCTTCCATGTCAACATCTATGCTCGTCGGGCTGCTCTCCATCTACACCACACTCACTGCATTCCACTCGTCAGCCCGAATTGTCGACGTCGTCGTCAAAAACCTCCCTTGTGAGCCTTTCTGCACTGGGGAGGACGTGTCCTCCATCCCTTCACTCGCCTCCCCTCTCCAACCCCATCATCGTGTCTAGGGACCGTCTCACATTTATCCCTTCGGGTATTTTCTCCCCGGATCCTTCCTCTACTCTTCGTCACCTTCTAACATAGCAAATCACGAATTTCAGAGAATTTTAAATTTTACATATTCTCTAACATAAAAAGAGGCTAAAACTGAGTTGATAAACGAATTCTAATTTGAGAATATATTGTGTTCAAGACTGTTTTTTTTTAAATTCCAGCTCAGGGCACCACAACTCTGCACATTTTCAACTTTTTTCGTCCCCAATAAAATATTTAAAATTGGTCAACTTTCAAAAATCCTTCCACCACCTTTCCTCTTTTATTTCACGCGTCACACATCATCACACCCATTGATTTTTCGGCTTTGATCGCTCATCATTTTGTAAAATCTACTGACGAACACCCTGAAGAAGCATCCTCTTCAATTCATCACAATTCATCTTATGCCCTCTGTACGGCAATCTTTTGCCACTTTGACAATTATTGCAAAAAAAAAAACTCCGCCAAATTGCTGAAGTTTGAAGACTGATGGCATTTAATAGTGATGAAGTGAATTTGCTTGTCTACAGATATTTGGAGGAATCCGGTAGGTGATGGTTGGCCGACTTCCAAAGTTTAATTTTAAATTTAAATGTTTTGTAGGTTTTCGGCATTCTGCATTCACATTTGGCTATGAAAGTAATGTCCTGAATGCGGGCATCGATGGCACCGCAGGTAAACAAATAACAAATGGGCTTACGACACAAATACTTGGTCATTTAAGTTCCTCGGGGCGCTCTGCTCTCACTGCTTCAAAAAGGCGTTCTTTTCTCCGAAGCAGAGGCTTTTGCTTTGCTCAATGATGGCGAGCTTGAAGCTCGATTTGAAAAGGCCATAGGATCTCTTAACATTCTCGAATGCAGTGAGTTTAGGGGCGAGGAAGGGGAGGGACTGATGGAAATCGGAATGGTCAAGGATAATGGCGGCATTACGCTTATTTTTTGCTTTTAGCATTATGCGACTCGGCCAAAATAAAAGCATTACAACGGAGGGTTCAGCAGAAAAATGGACCAGGCGAGGAGCAACCACAGCAGTCGAGTCGTGTGCCGAGCAGGGCGCCGACCCTTTCCCAAACGGCCGGGGACCTGCAAACGCCGAGCACATCCCACACAACGACTACGGCAACGAGCGTTAACAGTAGCAGCAATTTCACTGTGCAAAGTGAGCAGTTTGTACATGCCTTATTTGACCGGAGCAGGGCAAAACATCGCCGCCCAAATGTAGCCGAGACAAAACGACGCCGTGACATAACGTCGAAAAAATTTGCCAAAAAATCATGGGGTTTTTTAAGAAAATTCCAATTCTTTTTTGAGGAAGATTTCAGAAAAAAAAACAAAGAAAATAATAGGATTTTCCTAAGGTGCCAATTTGGCGCGCCCGGAAAGCACTTCATCAGCGAAATCATTGTCAAATCGAGAACAACAGCAGCAGCAGCTTGGTCGACTTCAACCAAACACAAACAATGTCGCGACTAATGCAGCGAGTCTGCTCCAGCAACAGCAACAACAACAGTTGCAAAGAAACACGACAACGACGTATCGGCCGAACTCCGATTTTGTGTCAAAAGTAGGCCCTTGATATTTCCATCTTCAAGAAGTATTTGACAGAATGTAAGTCGGTGCATTCATTCTACATTTACAGGCCGGCTGCGTTCCCCAGGCAACGACTTCGGCCGGCTCATTGTCTGTCACCTCAAGTAACCACTTGCACCCGCAGTCAGCTGCATCCATCCAGGCTCATTTCTACCAACATTTTGCTCAACTTAACCATTCGCCGATGCCCGATGGAGCCGGCACTCCGTTCAACATAACATCACCAAATGTGAATTTGAGGGTTTTATAATTTCTGTGAAATGATCGATCTTTAGGTGGTTTCGAACGGTGTTCTAAATGGTCCTCAACAGCAGCAGTTGGCCTCCTCGATGGCCTCTTTTCCTTCTCTTAGCAGTCTCCACCACCATCAATATTCTGCTCACCCACTGAAACCCTCAGAATCGGCCGGAACTGTTACAGACTTTGCCGCTCGGTTCATCGCTAACGGAACAACTGGGCCTCCACTGCCGTCATATTTATCACCTAACACTACTGTTGCATCGGCAGGCGGAATGGGCAAAACAAAGGGGTTGGGCACCGGCGGAAACAGTTAGCACAACGTGAAAGATGAACCAGTGAACCGTTCGGGGTGTGATCTGATCAGATTTCCATTCTATCTCTGATGCCCCCGCATTCGTTATACTGAAAAATGAGCTTTTCGGGTTGCCTACTTCGTTGACAACTTCCTCAATTCACGTTTTTATAATCGTTTGTTGTTTTTTTATTGTTACTTTTTAAATTGATCAATATACAAAGGATCCCTCCCGGAATTTGACCTCTGTATATAATTTTCCAACCCTCTTTGTACACATGTCTTTTATTCAATGCTTCCACAGAATTTAGATCTCATTAATGAACACAGGCGCCGATGAATCTATGAAAGCCCCATATTAGTTAGGCAATTGTACTCTGCAAATTCATTTACTAAGAAAAAAAAAGGGATTAATGATCGTAAATAGCAGTTAAATTTTTTGCCTAAAATTTGTTAAGACACAATGATTTTTTAATTACGAAGAATTGATCTGGTGATATGAACTCGTTGTGGTAGCACAATTCGATTGTCATCCGATTAATATTGCTGGGAAAGGCAGCAGGAGTAACAATGATGATTTTATTGAGAAACAAACGTCAATGTTATGAGCAGTGGACTTGAGAAAAGAGGAAGGAATTGAGCTGGGAGAGCGGTGGAGGAGATTGAATAGTGCAAAAAACTGTCAACATTGAATTCCTTTACCGTTGTCGCGCATTCCCTCTTCCATTCTTTTCCTCTCTGCCGAATTATTCTTTCCTTCTCATTCATTCTCAACTAACTTTTCTTCCCTCGCCAATTCTTAGTTTTTCTATTATGTCTGTTTGCACTGCCTTCTCTCTTTCTCTTCTTACATTTCCCTTTTATTTCTTTTCTTTCCCTCCAGCGTTATTAATCATTCGTCGGAATAAAATAAAGTAAATGAGTAAGAGGAAGTTAGAGAGAGAAGGAAAGAGAAAAAGAGGAAAGAATTGCCCGCTATTTCTTAGATTGTCCTCTTTGTTCTCTCTTTCTATTCTTCTCTAATTGTCTTCCATCATCCACTAGCTGAGTTCATCTATGCACATTGTGAACCTCAGTTAAATGGAGGAGGAAAGACACAAAAAAGAGAGAGTGTTATGAGTGGGAGCAGAGAGTCAAAGGGTCGGGGAGTGATGTAGGAGATGCCTTGATTTTCAGAGATATTCTCACATTCCCTGATTATTATTACATTACCCCCCATTTTGGTTCTTCTAAGTGTTTGAACTAATGAAAAGACTCGCATAAAATTACTTCCATCATTTAAAATTTCGAATACATTATGACATACAGTTGTACATGCTCACCCAATTTTAATCATCGAAAAATATTATGACAAATGTTTTAGGTCTCACCTGTCAATATTGCCCCATTTTCCATCTTCAACATAGATTTATATATTCAATTTACATTAAGCAAGTTCTCGTTAAATCGTTCGAAGATTTTTCCCTCTTCAATTTTTCAAGACGTACTCACACCATTCGGATGCTATTTGCGGAAGAAATGAATTCTTTTTATGGTGGTCCAACTTTCCAACCAACCTCAGTAGCAGCGGTAACAACAGGTGGTCCGGGTCCGCCTCCAATGCCCATGGAGGCGTGGAAGGGCCCACTCGTCGGTGTCGGAGGGCATCATATGTCAGCGACCATGAGCAACACCGATGCACATGGGATAACGGATAGCAGCAAATTAATGACGAAATGGGGCGGCCATCCTATGGATTACGGCAAAGGGCCCCAAAATGAAATCCCGTCGATGGGCGCCGCTCCGTTCACTCCGACGGGCGCCCCTTATGGAGGCGCGGCGGCCTGGAGCGAGCCACACCAACAGCAGAACAACCATCTTGCCCATCAGCAGTTCGCGCAGTTCAACATGTCCCAAGCGGAAGCAGCTGCCGCAATGGCACAGGCAGACAACAAATTCTTACAGATGGGCTTAAAGGGTCCGACACACGCATTTCAACTCCAAGGCATTCCGCAACAAGCACCTCCCGGACCATTCACCCCTCCAATGGATTTGAGTAAGAAGGATACGAAGATCAATGCAATGCAATGCCATTTTTTAAGTTAACGGACAGTGGGGCAGGGGAGAGATAAACCAATGCACTCCTTGGAACTTGGAGATGAATGGTTTGTGGCTGTTGTAACGGAAATGAATGAGTGTTTTTGCCAGGAGTTGATCCTAGCCATTCGGGGCCACCGCCACCTCATCCAAACTATCGAAAATGGGAACAGCAGCATCGAGGACCACCGCCACTAGAGGACGGCGCACAAATATTTGGACCCGGAGGTTCGTTCACCATGTGTCTTTATTTCATGAAAATCGTTTAGCTTACGGCACAATGGGTGCTGCCAGTGGTTACGGCGGTGTTCACATGTACGGAGGCGGGGAGAGGATGGTGAGACGCACCGAGAGGGTATTGGAAGACATTGGGAGATCACACATGGCCAGTGTTTGAGGGACAATAATTTTTCTTTCAGGTCCCAAGCGGTCTTCCGCAATTCGTTGGAGCGGGCGTTCGCGGACCATCGATGGGCAACAGAGGTAATTTGGAAGGCGTAGCGGAAGGACCACAACATTCGTTTCGGAGGAGGGGGGGGGGTAAAGGGCGTTCTTCCCCACCCCAACCTTCGGACGACGATTTTAACTCATTCTAACAGACTTGTTTTTTAAAAGTAGACATTATGATAAAGGATCCGGCAGAGCCAAGGGCGCTGTTCCCGTCATAATTTGTTTTATTGCCAGTCTCCTCTTCCCTTAGGCTGGGAGTCGTCCGCCGGTGCCAATGCCAACAAATTCGTGCCTGACCTTTCCGTTGCCGGTCCCAGTGGAGGCGGTGGCACCCATCGGAAGTTCTCCCAGTTCAGCGGCCCCCCGCCCCCTTTGAACGTAATTCCCCCACGGCATCCGCCGATGTTCGGCCACCTGCATCCGCCTCCTCTTTTTACTCCGTTAAACCCTCCGCATGCAACGAGCGCACAGTTCAACACAATGGGCACATTCAACTTACAAAATGGGGGAACAACAGCAAGCAACATTCAGACAGGCGGACTGAGTGAAGACGCAATTTGGCAAGGTGGGCAAAACGGAACAGGAATGGCTAAACCGATTTGGAAAAAAGTAATCAAATTGCGGACAAATGGGCATTCCTTTTCAGACCCAAATGGCGAGCTGCGCAAATGGCAGCGTGACACAGGCACTTCCATTTGGGGAGATCCGGCGGAACAAAGTTAATTTACCGACCAACCGAAAATTTAAAAACATTTTCCAGCAGGCCCTATTCAGCGATGGCAACAATTTACTGCTGAAGAAGTGGTGGCCAAATCGAATTTATTGGCCAAAGAGGGCGGAGAAGTGGTGGAGAGCGGATGGTATGGTCAGGAGAAGCCATTGAGGGGGGTGGAGGTGCACAGGAACAACAACCCATGCCAAAAACTAGAAAAAATAACAAAGATATCACTAGATGCCTTGTCCCGAGTAAAAACAGTACGCCATGTAAAAATCCTTAATAACACAATTATAATGGATGTCCCCCTCTTGTTCCAGAGAACAGACTTTCTCGTTAAATGAATCTTTTTTTCTGAAATGTGGGATTTTGGATGAAATGAATGAGGAGGTGTATTTTTTTTTTTTTGTCATTTTCCAAACCATCAGGGGAGAATTACCGCCCATCGGAAACGGCACAAATTCCGGCACAAATGGCAACAACAGCAACAATGAAACAACGCCAGCTGTGGGCGGCAGTTCAGTGAACCAACAATTTGTGGGAGGAGCAGCAGCAGCGAAAGGGGGCGGCGGAGGAACAACGACGGCGAGAAGCGGCGGGGCATGGAACGGCACGGTGGGAGCAGCCGAGGGGGACGGGCAGCAACCGCCACAACAACAAATGGGCACGACGGGGGGTGGGCCAAATCACAGCCGAAGTTAGCCAAGCAAACGAACCCCCAAACATTCAGGTTGGAATGATCAGAAAGCCGTCACTGCTAGCAATGTTTCCCAACCCCACGGGGGCCATTTTCAAATCACTCAACAACAAATGCCGCCTAGCAATTTTGTGTTGCCTCCGACAACAACCGTCCCAAACGCCACTGGTGGTCAGCCGCCGTCACTTTTGTCTATGATCGACTCGAACGCGGCCGAAACAACGGACGGCGGGACACAAAGAAAGGCGATAAGTCCGGCACATCAGCAGCAAAGTGGTAACTCAACGATAATACAATCGACGGCACAGCAGGGAATGGGACAGACATTGAAAGGTAATCGAAAGGGGGGGCAAAGCAAACGGACGGACGGGTGAAAGTTGGGCAAATTCAGTGAGTTTGGCGGAGGAACTGAGCACCTTGGGCACTCACAGTATGGGAAGCGGATTTTGGTGAAGAGCTGACGGAGGGGGAAGGCGCCTTCCGACGGTTTCGTTCCTTCTAACTGCTTCAAAAGTGTAAAAACCTTACTAATTAACTCTGTGACCCCCTCCCCCCCCCCTCGGCCTCATTTATTTCTTAATATTGCTTCTGTCCTTCTCTGCCGCTTGCTGTTCCTGTGCTTTTCATTTCTCATTTTCTACTTGACTCTCTCTCCCGCGACCAGTTCGTTTATTACTTTTTTAATTTTTATTTTGCCACTTCCGACATTCTCTTTTAATTTTATTGTATATAAATTATATTACCCATAAATGACCTTAAGGGGGTCACCCCGTTGTTTGCCCCGTTTCGACACAAACCAAAAAGAAAAAATAACCTGTCGCTAAAAAAAAATATTGGTGAGAATATCTAAACAAGCATTTATTATTATTATTATTTTGCAATTTGGCACATAAATATACAAACCGATCGAAAAGTGCATATCGAAACGGGACCTTTTCCATTTTATATCGAAATTGGGTATAACCGACGTTACGAATTGGTTTGGTGTCAGCAACAACTGATGATGAATTGAGTTGGCATTGCTGGCGCCAAATTCGAATAGTCAGCCAATTCCTAAATCATCCGATTGACCACCCCTCTCTCATCACTCCCTCCCTCTTTGCTTCCCGTATTTCCACACTCTGTTCGATTGATTGTCCCCTTTCATTCCTTCCCATGTCTCTTTCTCTTAACATTACGTGTCCATTCAAAATTCACTATTGCAAATGCTTTCCCAACTCTCATCAATGAATTAGTGTTTAATCCTTTTTTGTGATGAAATCAAATTCAACTCAAAAGACAGGGCAAATATTGCCCAAAGCGTTCACCGACCGACAGAGACAAACAAATGCAAGCCAAATAAATGATCATCCGCTCCGATTCAGTGAACTATCATTTCCAATCATTGGTCATTCGTCGGTTGTTCCGTTTCATTTGTTTTAATTTTTTTCTCAATTGTTTTATGTTTGTTTTGTTCTGTTTTTGGTTTGTACAATTGACCCCAATAATCAATCCTCCTGTTTTTATTTTTAGATGTGCTAATTTAAATGATTGTGATTGAACAACCGAAAATGGAATTCCTCCGACGGGAAAACCCCGGGGTCTTACCGCGTAATTTTTCCGTTTTTAGACCATTTCAATAAAAATATCAACATCTCGGGAAAAAAACGTTACTTTGAATGGAGGGGGGGGGGTCAATCTGATGAAAAGACAAGTTTGAGCATAACCCAAATTTTCAAAACGACTCCTTCCTTAAAATTATTTATTTTTTCTTAATTCCTAATGTATAAAATCTTCATAATAAACGAAAATTTCCTGGTTTAAGCCTGCCTGGTAACCTTGCTCTTTAAACAAAATATATTTTTTCAAATCCTTAAACTTTGCTTTAATGGTTCAGACTAAGTTTTCGGGTTTTACGGTATATTCTAATATTTTATTTTTTATCCGTTTTTACGCCATGGTTTCTGTTAAAAATTGGGTTTTAATGAGAAACCATGGATTCCCATCCTTAAATTTCTTTACCGGCATTTTTTGAGTCGTTTTAGTTCAGCTTTGGCATTCCGTTCTCGGTCTTCAATTTTGGTTCAAATTAAATCTTTACCCTAGCGTTTTTTACACTTTGTAAATTTTCAGCGGAAGAAATCATTCTCTCTCCTTTACGGGATATTCAATGCAGCAAAACCAAATTGACTGACTATCTTTGTTTTGTTCTTTCTCCGATCAGATCACTCAATGTGAATGCCTCAAGGTCTTTTATTCGTATCACAATTAGTTTGATCATGATGCCGTTGTTTATGGCCGCCCATCCATTCTTTGGGCCAATCCCTCCCCACTGATCAAATTCCATCCAATTATCATCCATAGTTTTCCATCCATGTTTCGCTATGTGCATTCGATTGAATTTTGATTCCTTTTCTCTCATTTATCCATCCGCCGAAGGGCGATGTTCGTTCCATCACTATCACAGTTTTTTTTTTTTCTTTGTCGAATAACAAAAAATCTCCGTTTATCGTCAATGTCATGTCCATCACTCCCCCTCCCGCCCCGCCCTCCTCCTTTGCTATTTTACTTTTGCTCTTATGTATTTTGTGATAAAAGAATCATGTACTTTTGCATTTAAATGATTCTTTTTTAGGTTAATAAAATCACTCAGAAAAAGGACATAATGATGTTTCACTAAACTGTAAATTAACACCGCAATTGTCGAAGCAAATTTTATTTGGTTAATTAAAATTAAGGGGAGATCAATTGAAGTGAAAGATGAAATCAATCAGCATAAAATTACTATGTCGACTTCAAGCGCATAAGTCTTTTTCTGAATACCCTGTTCTTCTGTAGCCCCTTTTTCCCCAGCCCCTCGGGGGACATTTAGCCCCCCCCCCCCTTTCCTCTCTCCCCTACCCTTACCCCCTATCTCCCCCCCCCCTTCCACTCAACAGATCCCCTTTCGCCGTCCCCACCCTCACCTCACCCTATCCTCTTTAATGAAGAGAGTCTCTCTCGGGAAAAGACCCACTAACCGTGGCTTCTGCTGCCCCTCCAGCTGGTTAGGTGCCCCTTTCTTTCGTCTTCCCGACCAATTGCTTTCCCTCCTCCCACACATTCGCCCGCTCCCACCCCCTAAGAGGCTGCCCGTTTGTATTGGGCTCACTACTCACTCATTGTCCGTCCCATCCGTCGTTTAGTCCCCCTTCTCGTTTCATTCGTTCCCTCCCTTCTTTTCCTCTCTCTCCCTCCCTTCTTTCTCCTTCCTCTCTGCCTCTTTGTCTTCTCTCTAAGTCCCTCATTTGCTCCCTTTCCCCTCCATTCCTTCCTCTCTCGCTTCCTCCCTCTCTGCCCGTTAGCATATCCCCTTGGCCTTATGCCTCCTTTCCTGTTCACTATTATCTTCGTCTGACTCTCTGGCCCTTTTTGTCCATGCCCTTGGGCTAAATCCGTTTTAGTTTATCTTGCCGCCCTCGTCGGCTGGCGGAACCTTCTTTCAAGCCGAGTCTCTGCGAGAAGGCAACGCCTATCGATTTGGTCGTCGTGTGCACCGCCACTCATTGGCTGCCGCAACCACCGACGCTTACGGCAAAATCTTAGGATGTGCCGAAAGGAAGGGATATAAAAGGGGGCCATTCACTTTTCTATTCTCCGCCGAAAAAAATACGGGACGTATCACAGGGGGGAGGGGGAAGGAGAGGAGCAGTTTCTTCGGGATGCCCTCGCTCCCCCGCCCCCCGCCGCGCTGCTTCTCTTCCTTCTGCTGTTCCACGTCTGCACAAGTTATGCACCTCTCCCGAGTCCCCTCGCTGTTACCCCTCCCCTCCCCACCCTCACGCCGAAAAATGCTCAAATCTCCCGCCCCTCCCTCATTCATTCAATTCCTCAAAAGGCAAATGTTTGTGTCGCCTTTTCTTCCTTCCCTCGTTTCAAAACATTCACTTTTTCAAATGAAAGAATCTGTAGGCTTTGTGTATTTGCTTTCATTGCTTTTCCGTTTATCTGTGTCCTCCCTTTCTGGCAGTTTCTTCCAATGCAAATGCTTCTCTAACTAATCAATTCGTAATCAGTGCGACGACCGGCGACATCACTGCTCATGAACGGAGATTGAAAATGATAAAAAAGTTACCCAAAATTCTCTAAACTTTTGGCACATTTCACTGCTCCTCCGCTTCTCAACGCCCCCCTTCCCCTCTCCCCGTGTTTATCCCCCGCTCTCTCCCCGTATTCCCCCCCCCCGCATTTCTTTTTTTGTTCATTTCCCCAACCTCCGCCTAATTTTTAGGCGTTCCGTTCACTTCCTAATATATTAACTATTCCGGTAGATAATTTGTTTTTCCATTAATTACTGTGATTGTTTGCAGCAGGCAACTCATTCAGTCACCCATTGGCCATTGGGATAGTCATTCGTCCATCTCTGAGAGGAGTTCGCTGGTGCCTCCGGGGGACTGAATGCCGTTGTCACTGCTGCTCCGTGCCATCGTCGTCGTCGTCTTCTGCCTGTTCCTTCCTCCTCGTCTCCACTGCCTTTAGCCCTTACTCCATTCCCGACAATAATAATAATAATAATTTTATTGGTCTCTTTGGGGCTGCCTTTCACCGCCGCCGCCGACCGTCGTCGATACCGTCAAAATATTCTTTCTCCAAACTCAGTGCGGGTCCATTCGGGAAAAATGCGCAAGAAAAAGAGGAAGAGGAAGAAGAAATTGGCGAAAGAGTGCGGAGAACGGAGAGATGGAAGAAGAAGTTAGGGAAGTGCCAACGATAGGGATGCCGACGACAGATGAGGAGACGCCGACGGACAGTGATGGCAGGTGCCATTGCGGAAGTTGCTTCTCCTCAATATGGCACGGAACGGACGGACGCGGCGAAGAAGCGGACAGATGCCATTTATTTACCACAGAACACCGGAAGAGGAGACGGAGACGAAGGCATTGTGCGCCAACAGAGACAACGGCACCTTTCAGCGCAAGTGCACATATTCCACTTGGGCATTTCAACAGTGTTTTGCGGGTTCCTTCTTCGCCGGGCCGTCGTTCGCCCTCTTTCTGTGCTCGACCATTTCCGTGCCCCTCACCTTTGCCCCCCTCCTCCGGTGCTTGTTCCGTTCAAATTGCTGCTGCTGCTTTTCCCTTTGATCATTCCGCTCGCCTCCGCCCCTCCGCCGCCGTTTCCTTCGCGTCGTTCCGCTTGCGCCCCCTCCTCCGCCTCTTTCTGTTCTTCGTCAGTCTTTTCATGTCCTCCTCAGCTGTTGCTCAACATTTTGCCGTCTCTTCTGCTCCGCCCAACCCCAATTTGACCACCGATGATGACTTTTCATTTTTGGACACCATTTGGCGTATTCCTCCAACTTCGCCTCATAATTTGGCAAATATTTTGCCTGACAACTTCCATAAATATGCGCGGACTTTCCGTCACATCGCAACAACACCTTGGAAGGTCGGAATTAGTTTTTATTTTTATCAGTTCTGAATTTTCTAATGCGCTTAGTTTTTTTCATAATTTGGCTCCATTTTAGTCGGTCACTGACCAACAAATGTGCCATGTGTGGACATCACTTGCACCAGGCGATTTGTGTGCTCGAAATAGTTGGGCACGACTGCGAAGGATGAGGTAAATGGCGGAGGGGGCGGGGGGCATTCCCCTTTCCCCTGCTCTTGAAATTTTTGAACACACTTCAAAAGTTTTGATTTTTTCAAATCTTTTAAAATCCTTGGAAAGGAAATGCCAAAATGGTGCAGGGTTGGGCCTCGTTATCCAACATTTGCGCCTTGGATTCAAATTATATTTATCCAAAAAGTCATAAATTTTTTTTTAACTGGTGATCAGAAGAGATATTGGCAAATAATTGTGCTTTTTTAAAATAATTAGATAATTACCATTGCTACAAAATTTGGTCTTTTTCCAAAATTACTAAAGTGATGTTTCATTTATCAAATTCTGCAATTTTGGACCATTCGAAAGATCTTCTTCAAGAGATCTATTAGCTTCTTAAAAATCAAAAAAAAATTATTAATCTAAAAAAGCAACAACCAAAACCCATAAAAATTCTGACTTTTTCTGATGAATTTGATCAAGTTTGAAAAAAGTAATGAGGTCGTACCATACCGAGTCTCAAATGCTGGACATTTACGGGAGAGCAGAGATTTTGAATGAAAGAAGGAGAACGAAGGGAGAAAGAAAGAAACAAAATATTTATTCAATTTTTACTAGGGTTGCACGGGACCGGGAAAGGCCGGGACTAGAAAACCCAGGAACGGGATCGGGACCGTAATTTTGACCCGGGACCGGGAAACGGGACTGACCGGGACTGGAATTTTTCAAAATTTGAAAAATTTTGCTCAAAAAGTGAAAAAGACAGTAAAGGGGGGCCGGTGGCGCCGATAGGCGCCGCCGGGAAAATTTTTGAAAGTTTGGGTGTGTTTTTTATAACAGATTTTGAACTAAAAAAGCGTAATTTTTGTTATTTTTTTGAGAAAAAATTTGAGAGAACATAAGCGAAAAGGGGGCCAGCGGTACCGAAAGGCGCCGCTGGGGAAAATTTTGAAAATTTAGTGTGAGATTTGATAACAGATTTTTACCAAAAATAATTGAAAATTATAAAGAAATCGTCAAAAAAAATATGTCAATTTATGAATTATAACAGATTGGGGGATAACTTTATTTTCATATTTTTGATTTGACCGAACTGATATTTGGAAAACCAATTGAAAAAATATTTTTTTATTTCCTGCCATGGGGGGATTTGAACCAAGCAAAAAAATGGAGAAACAGTAGTTCTACCACCTCACCGCAAAATCATCGGAGCAGATTAACAAAAATATATATTTAATATGACTTTTTTCCTCTTAAATTTCCTTTTCTCCAATTTTTCTCAACAATTTCTTGCCCAGACCCCATTCTTACCAGTGCTTATTTCAGTCCCGGTTAATCCCGGTCCCGGTAGGGCCGGGATTCCGATTTTTCAAAATCCGGGACCGGGACCGGGATCCAAAAAAGCCGGGATTCCGGGAGTAATCCCGGCCGGGATCCCGGTCCCGTGCAACCCTAATTTTTACAAATTTCTGTCGGTGCCTATCGGTGACGGGTCAATGGCTCCCTCTGAAAATTTTTCATAGATACGCCCCTGGTGAGAAGCATAACACAAAACAGAATCATCGTAAAACAAAAGCATAAACTATCAGAGTTCCAAGAGCCAACTTTCATGTTCAGAATGCCAAAAATTCATACAGTACAAAGTTGACATTGTAAGAATTGCCACGACATCATTGGTGACTGACACCCATTCCCTTAGATTATTTTATCATCTAACCGAGCCAAAACAATTCCCAAGAGGAACCAATTTTACTCACTCCTCATTCATTTTTGAAGGGAAATGTCGCTGTTCACCAAGTGCCCCGATGGCTTTGCCAATTTGCAGTTGGTCGAACTGTTCCGACTCGACTGGCGGCGTATCCGTTCCCAGGAGGACCTTCTCGCCAATTCCGACCATTTGCGCGAGGGTCCGCTGGGCCGCGGCTGTCTGCTCGGCGAGGCCAACTCCGCCGACTGTTTGCACTGTTTCGAGCGTCTCCGACGTGTGCTCGAGCAGGTGGAATCCGTCCATTGGGCATTTGCCAATTTGCTGCACCGTTTCGACTGTCGCCTTGCCAAATTCGGCCTCGCGTCCGCCACACAGCCCTTTTCGCCCAACACGACGTGCCACAACTGCGCAGTTAGTGCCAAATTCAAATGTCAAAAAGTGATAAATAAATTCAAAGGAATGGTACCGCAAATGGCTGCTCGTCAATTTGGTCGACCTTTGGAAACATCCCCGTGAGCTCGTAATTTTCCCCTTTCATTTCCAAGTGCTTCTTGTTCAGCTTGCATCAATTGGTGCTATTATACTCAATTGGCATGTCCCCATTTGGCCACTAATAAAGTGGTCGAATTTGCCGGCCATCCCGTGTTCCTGTGCAAAGGTAAACAGCAGAGATGCTCACTGACACTTTAATGGCCCCTTAGATTTTCACTAGAGACCGGACAAAAGGGTCGGTCGGTTTTTTTTCGGTAAAAATTCGAAAAACTACGAAGTCTTTTCAAAAAAAATTTTTTTAAATTTTATTAATAGTAAAACATGTCAATAATCAAATTTCCGACAATGATCACAGGCACTATAAGCTCGGCTCACCATAAATTTTCTCAATTTAACATATAGCTTCGATCTCAAATTTGAAAATACCCAGGGACAAAAAATTTATGAAATTTTTTTTCATTCTCCCTTATTTTGAATTTAAAATTTAGGTGTTTTTGTAGCGATTACCTCAAAAATCAAAATTTATTTATGATACAAAATTGGCTGAAGGTAATATTTGATATAATTTGTATAATTCAAAAATGGGCTTAATTCAACACTTATTTAATTTTTGCCCTCAGCAGATCAGCGACTTTCGGTGGAGCAGCGTCCACTGAACTGTTCGTGTTTCCACCCATGCGACTTAGTGCAGGAAAGACTGACAAATGCAGCGCAATCGGGCAACGACAGAAAGGGCGGCCAATCGGAACAGCGGAGGGAAATGGGCAAAAGGCCGTCCCCGAAGGGGAAACGGAGCCCGGCCGAAGCACCGCCATTCGACTTCTTCCCCGCCTCAATTTACTGTGAGCGGAGAAGAGAAATGTGTGAACGACGGGAAAACGGACGGAGATAGAGCGAACAAATGGAAGAGAAAAAAGTGATCGGAACGTTAGAGAGACGGCCAGACATAAGATACGGAGAAACAGCAGACAGACAAAAGAGACGGAGAGACAATACAATGCGAAGATGGCAGAAAGGGGAAGAAAGCACAGCGAAGGCAAATGCCAAGCCCACAATCATTTATCTCATTGATCACTTCGTTATGTTGCCTTTTTTAAATAAGAAACCCCAAATGTACAAAGAATGGACTCAGTCGGACAAAGGTACTTAGAAAAAGGGCCGAAAACGAAAAGAAACTGCGCTGAATATGTTTATGGACAAAAATTTAATCTCAGAAAAAATCATTATTTTGTTGGTCAAAAATCTGAAAAAATGCTGAGATTCGGGTTGGTCTATTCAGGGGTTGAACCTTTCTGCTGTAAAAAGCACTATTTCCTTAAGAAATACAGTACTTTTTGAATACAGTAAATTGATCCTCCCATATCTCATTGAAAAATAGTCGAAGAGACAAGCGGATTTTTGCAATTCTTTACAATTCTGCCAGCATAACACTGGAGGTTTGCATAGAAGAAATCTGAGTGTGTAAAATGCTTTATAACTCGTCAATGGACGCAGATTAAGCATTTTACAGACACAGGTTTCTTCTATGCATAACTCCACTGTTACGCGGGCAGAATTTGAAAATTGTTGCTTGCCCAGTCCGTTTTGGCATAAAGAGAGCTATCAAACCATTTGCACATTTTTCCCTTCAAAGGCACATTTTTCCCTTCAAAGTGGGTACATGGCCAGACATTTATGCCTTCGAATTAACCCCTAATTTTGAAGGATTTTACAATTTTGAAAATTTTTCTTGGAGGGAAGGGATGAGGTTAATTGGCAATAATAAATTATAATTAAGCGATTGAAACCCTCACCAAACAGTTTTCGCAATTTGTAAGCTAGCATTTTTTGATTTGGGCTGGCTAATAACGCTCATAGCGCGATCGAATGATAATGAATTTACAAAATTTAAAATTTACATTATAAACCAAGTGGTTGGAACTACTGATTAGACAAAATGAAATCTTTATGTAAGCTAAAAATATAGTCAATAAGAGTCACATCAAAACAATTTTAATAAATGATATTATAAAATTAACAGCAAACAATTTTATTGCAAGAAAAACACATATTTTTCCTCAAACAAAATGCAGAGTGACTTTAGTTTATATGGACGAAGAGCCTCATTGGCGAAGTGCTTCGGGAGTTTTGTCGAAATGGTTTGCCAAAATGTTGACGAAAATATACCAGTGGTGCCTTTCCTTTCGCCCTAAAATGGTGGATGACTTGTGTTTGAAGGGGTACTAAATAGATAACTGTTCAAAAAAAAAGAAAAACATAAAACGGCTTTAGGCTTTCTACGATGACTTTATGCCTTTTTTTGTTGCCTTTTTCGGCTTTTTTGAAATACATAATGCCTTTTCATAACTTTTTTGGGTATTTTCTCAGAATTTATAATTTCACCAGAAAAAGAAAGGCAATCCTACAGAAAGCGAAACCCAATTCGTATTATTATGTATTAAACATAAACAGAAAAAGGCGCGATCAGCATGGTCACGGACACGGAAGGATATGGATAATGATTTTTGAGAAATCGAACGGACATGGATATGAAGGCCATGTCCACGGATCTCCGTGATATCCGTCAGCCATTCAAACGTGAGAGAGTTCATTAAAGATTTGGTAATTCGGTGCCTCTTTTTTTTTTTGCATTTTGGGTGCTTGTTCTGAGAATTTTTGAAAAATTCATAAGAAAAATTCCTTAAAAAGGAAAAATAGACCCCTAAAAATTGACCTTTCAAATTTTTAAAAAGTATACCCCTAAAAACCGAAAAATTTCAAAAAATTGGGTAATGAAAATTCAGATATTTTGTTTTTTTTCGTATTTTTTGCTACAGTACGAATATGTAGGTTACGAATCGGGAAAATTAGTACGAATCGGGTGCCGTTCAATGAAAGAACGTCATTTATTTATTTTCTTAACATCAGCAAAACCAAAAAATACAAAAAAAGGAAAGGAAAATAAATTTTGAAAATGAAAAAGCCAAATAATATAAGAAAGAAAAAAAGAATCGCATATGCAGGAAAATAAACAAAAGAAACTCAAAATATTCTTACATTATTTGACATTTTTAGTTTTACACAAAAGTAGTAAATGAAAGAAAGTTCAGAGGAGAGAAAAACAAATGCACATAATGATATAATATTTGTATAAATGACGAAGATTCATTTTAAGTGCTCTTTAAATATTTTTTGAATTGAATAAAATGCGAATTGGCGGAGAGAGTGAATGGCATTTGGCGACGAATGAATGATCTGTCGGTCGGTTGTTTGGTCGTCGACTTCGCTTCACCAATTGTTCAGTTTGGTGTTCAGTGACATAAAGTAAATTTGGGAGGAGGAGCCTTTGGCGGACGAAAAGAACACTTTGTCGTTTCGTTCACAAAGGAATTTGAGCTTTTGCGCCTTTTTGTGCATAAAAACACCTTCAAAGGAATGATGAGACCATTTCTTCCCTTTTTAAAGTGCCTTTCCCCCCCCCCCCCGAAATTACAGTTTCATTTGCCCCAAATGGTACCCCTCCCGTCCCTCCCCCCCCCCCCCATTTTTTGCATTTGCTTTGCTCACCGTCCAAATTCCCCGTCTCCACGTTGCGAATTTCGATGGCTTTGTTGCCCCAGCCCATTATTTGGTTGGTGGAAATGTACGCTGAATCCGTCAAAATTCGCCCGCTCATTTCCCTTTTTGGCACTGACCGACTGAAGAGGGAATTTCGCTCCACTGCAATTGAACATTCTTCACAATTTTGCCGTATGTGTTCACGTATACGCCTTCATCTGTTCATATGGTTACGGTCATTGGCATGGTTACTGTATTTGGTTCGCTTTGGCTTACTGTCATAGCACAACAGTAACTGCATTCCGTTGGTGTTCGGCAAAATGACAATGCAATGCGGGCACAGCCCCTGGTTTATTACACTCTTCAAAAATTTGTGAGATTTTAAAACAAATGAAATGCCAATGGAATGGATGGCACCTGTTGGGGCGTGTAAATGTCGTAAATGGACGCTAAAAAGGCAAATAAAATCGGATGGAATAAACAAAGCCAACCCGAATCCAAGTCAATGGCATGGAAGCCGACATTGCTCCCGTAAAGCACTTTCAGACGCGCATTCTCTTCAATGGTCAAATCGACGATAACCGGCGGATGAGACAATTGGCCGAAACTCTGAAACACTCAAAAAATCAGTCATTCAGGGGACTGTGCTTGTACAACAATAACCTTGAAGGCCATAAATTTGCTGTAGGGCTAAATTCAGAAAGTTAAAAATTTAAAAGGATGATTTTTTTTGTATTTTCACTGACTTTGGGCGCCCATGCGTAAATGGAAATGGAATCTTCGATGCCGATGACCAGAAATTTGATCCGCTCATATCGTACTGAAGTGGGCGGTAGAACGGAAAGGCATTTCCCCCCCCCCCCCGGCGCTATTACCAATTTTAAAATGCGTTGCGCACTGAAAGTCGCCCACATTTGTCCACCCGTTTCGCTTCTCCGTCTGTTGCAACTGAATGAATGAATTGGACATTTTCGCATGGAAAGTGCGTCTTCAGCAGCAGACCCCCTCCGTCCGAAGTATCTTTTGCTTTAGCCACGACAGGTAATAAACGCGGATGCGCCTTTTCTTTCCGCTGATAGTCACCAAAATATTTTGACCCTCCAAAACGGACATTTGGTCAAAGCGGCGGCGAGTGATCAAATGGTATACTGACAAAACGCAATTGGACAGAATGACACCTTCTTTGCCCACCATTTGTTTACCTTTGCCTTGCCCACTTCGGTCCAACAACATCAAACCCGTATCTGTGCCTGAAATGCGCTGAGATTGGCATTGGCACCTTTTTGGTGAATGGAAATGCCCAATTCCCTAATCATTTCGCCCCTGTCCCATCCTTTTTTCTTGTCTTTCGCTGGTCAATGAATTCTCCCCAAAGTCTCACCTATCAGCAGATTGACACCCCAAAGGGCAGCACACAAAATTTCCCCATTGAATCGTTTTTTGTATTTTCTGATCTCCGGCGCGTCTCCGTCGCTCGCCGCACTGTTTGGATTTACGTTCACTTGGATCTTAATCAAAAGGCTTTTGCAATGCATTCAAATTGTACCCGCCCGCCCTCCCCAAATGCCTTTGACCTGATTCGGGTTCGGCATTCGTCCGGGTCTGTTCACAGTGCCCGAATGAATGGCACTCGCCAGCGGTCCCTTGTTTATGTCTCTGACAATTGCGGTACCCCCTCCGGCGAAATAGCCAATGAAGGATTTCTCGCGTTCCTTCTGTTTCATTTGAAACTGTTCTTCGCGTCCCCCTTCAGCGTTTGCTTTTGTCGAGTGCTTAAAACAACAAATTTTGTCGAGGGAAGAATAATGTACAAAAGACAAGAGAATTAATCCATTTTATCAGCAAATGCCCGTTAAATGATTACTTTTTTAATTTGTAATTCCATTTTTCTTTTTAATTGCCCCCCGCCCCCCCCCTTTTTCGCTTTGTTTTGCCAATTTGTCACTTCGTCCGTTGCAATTACCTGCCGTTGGTGTTGCGCCGTCGGTCTCTTCAGTGTCTGCACCGGGTCCTCCACCATTTCGTCTTCTTCCTCCTCCTCCTCCCACCCTTTCGCCTCTCCGCCGCCCGTCAAAGTCACTTGGGCCACCCGATTTACGTAAACAATTTGCTCTTCGGTCGGTGTGTCTTCAATTGCCGAAGAGCCGGGGCCGACTTCCGATATACGAATGGCCTAAAAAGAAAAGTTTGGCCCAGGGGGAGGGAGAAAGGCACTGACTTCGGACGATGGCTTTTTGCCGTGCCGATGGACGACCACTCCCCCCAGCGATTGGCTGTCCACTTCTGCCCCCGTCCCTTCTGACTCATCCGACGAGGAATCGAAGTCTTCGCTTCGCGTCGGCGAATGCTGCTGTGCCAGCAAAAAATATAAGGCGTCCCTTAAACAGCGCGTCCTTCCCTTGCGCCCCCCCCCCCCTTCTCACTTCCGGCATTGAGCATTGCTTGACAATGTCCGCCCTTCTGTTTACACTTCCCCGTGACTCCGTCCGCTGTTTCTGCTCCCCGCTCCTTCGCAACACATTACTGCTGTTGCTGCGTCGGCGCCGCTGCGGCGAAATGGACGAACGGAGTACCAAAGTGCCATTGTTTTGGTTGCCATTGCCAATGTTCGCTTTTTCACTGTGTGTCGGCGTCGGGGGCAAAGGTTTGTCGTGGGAATCACTGAAGGCATTCGCTCTGATAGGCTAAATCCGACGGTCTGTTCATTTTGTCCTTTTTTCTTCTTTTCTCACCGGCTTCTCTTTGTCTCTTCCAATTCTTCCGCCGGCTGAAGATGAAAACCCTTCGGAAATGGATGAATCTAAAAAATAACTCAAAAAGATGACGCTTAAGGTCGGTGCCGTGCCTCGCGGGGGTGGAGAAGGCGGTGAGCCCGGCACTATCGGAGGAGAGCCCTTGGCCGAAATTCCCATCGGTGGTTGACGGACGGGGACCAACTTGGACAACTGACGCAATTCATCCGCAAGAATGTCCAAATCCTGAAAAAAGCGCCATTCTCGACCCAACATCGTTTCGTCTAATGTTGGCATTTTGTTTTGCCAATTCGTCCGTTTCGACTTTTTTAGTTCACTTCCGACCTCGGGCTTTCTTCCCTTTTTGTTTGCTGCTGCGTATTGTTGCGGTGTCCTCCTCCGCTGTTCGTTTCCGCACTGTTTTTGCTGATCTTTGCGCTTTTTGTCGTAATTGCATGCCAATCTGATCATTTGCGAGTGTTTCCCGTCAAACTTTCATTTTTCTCCCCCCCCGCCCCATTAAATGCGCCCTTTTTGCATTACTCGGCCAAATGCGGTGCTGCCGCTTGCTGCTGCCGTGGCATTCGCTGATCAAGTGCCATCCCATTGCCAACCCCGGCAGGCACTTTCTTCTGCTGGTGGTAGGCGGCTGATGCCTTCGGTGGTCGGTTCTGTGCTTGTGCATTTGGCCCGGCTCCGTAAAACAATTGTTGGTCTTTTGCCGAAATCGGCTCACTCTTTTGGCCACCATTGGCACTTTTTTGCGGGTTGGCCACCCCAACTCCGCTTGGGTGCACCACTCTTCTCAGGTTCATCGGCTTCTCATTTTCGAATGCGCTTCGGTTGTTCTCTTGAATGCGCTGGAACTCTTTGCGCAGGTCTCCGCCCCCTTTGATCGTTTCCGTCTCTTCCGCCCCTCCGGCGACAGCCGCGGCGCCGTGACGGCCTCCGCCCGCGGCACCGAAAGAAGTGACAGCGGCGCCACTTCTCGGAGAGTCTGACAAAATAACTGATTAAAGCTGACTGAGATTTGTTAATGGTCAGAGCCTGGAATAGGATAGGATCAACAGGCTTTGAATCAGGAAATACGGTGCGGGTGCTATTTATTAATCCTTTCGGGATTTTCTAAAATTCCGGGCTCTATTAAAGGTGTTTTCTTTTTCTGCCCATGGGTGTATTTTTATTTCTTTTTTTTTTTTTGCCCTTTTTCTGCCCACTTTTGGCAATGTTTTTGTTGTTGCTCGGTCTGTCCAAATTGCTGTTTATTTGCACTTCTTCCTCTTCGCTTCCGCTGAATGAAAAGTAATCGTCGACTTCTGCAAAAATTGTCCGTCCTTTTTCCTTTCCGTCACTTTTCGCCGCCCTTTTCCACCTTTTTTCTGCACTTTTCGATGCCTTTCCACGTGTTCTCGAATTGCATTTCGAACAATTCTCTCCGCCATTTGATCCCTAATGAATGCGTGTCTAAAAACATTTAATTTCTCTTTTAAAAAATAAACTCTTTTCGCCCTGCCCACTTTATCAGATTTTCTGTGAATGGCCTTCTCGTGTAGTCCTTTTCCAAAACGCACTTTAACGGAGGAAAGCCTTTGGCAATTAATCGAATTAATTATCACCTCAATGAATGACTCGAACTTTTTGGACCATTTTTTGGACGATTTTTTGCTGAGGCGAGGCGGAGGATTTCGCGGGATAAGGAAAAGGGCACGCTGAAAAAAGCACAAATTTGGGAGAGCATTTGTGGGGGGAGAGAGGGGGGGGGGGGAAGGGCGATTGGGGCCGAAGGGAGAGGGCCGGGGGGGGGGGGGGTCACTTGACTTGCCATCGGATGCATGTCGCACAGCGGCGGGTGCCCTTCGGCCATTTCCAACGCGGTGATGCCAAGTGACCACTCAAAATGTAAGCTATCGGACGAATTTGCGACGGAAATCAAAACCAACCAAATCACTGCGCGAGTCGTAAGTGGAGTCGGGATTCTCGTCGCAGGCGATCACTTCGGGTGCCTGAAAAGGCGAATACCTTTCTGTGTTTGCCATGCCATCTTTTCCTGGGTTTTGCCCATCCTTTCCCCTTTCCCCCCCCCCTCACCATCCAATAGGGCGTGCCAATGAAAGTGTTCCGTTTGCCCACTGTCCTGTCAAGTTGTGCGCTGACCCCAAAGTCGACCAGTTTCACCTCGGCCGCGTCCGTTAGCAAAACGTTCTGTCCCTTTATGTCCCGATGGATCACCTTTAATTGCATTGTCTTCCCTTTTCTGCTTCTCTTCCCCTCCCTCCCCCTGCACATTGTTTTTGTGAAGATGGGTCAGCCCCTAAAGGGAAAAATGCATTTTATTCGTTTATTCGGAGAAAATGGGCCGTACCGAAAGGATTTCCCTGCAAATATAAGCGATCCACTCCTCCTTCAGATAGCCTCCTTTGAACGATTTGATCAGATCGGTCACTGATCCGCTGCCACAAAATTCCATCACTGAACGAATGGACTGAAACAATGCCCGAGGGGACGAGCCGAACCAAGCCAAAGTTGGTCATGTTTGCCAGTTGAGGAAGGCAACTTTTTGATGAAAGCGCCGTAATAAGTGGCGATGTTTGGGTGATGTGAATACTTAAAGTGTGCCAAGTTCGTTCATTCCTTGGCCATTCTCTGTCGATAGTTTGCCCACACCTTTGTCTGGCTTTTCCTCGAAAATCCATTCCGCCCCCCTCCTTTTGGCCAATAATTCCGTCCCCCCCCCTTTTTCCCCTCTCTTTTCGCTTTTCCCCCAAAATGCCGTCGCTAATCGTTGGCCTTTTCCAAATGCCATTTCCTCACTTCCCCGACCTTTTTGAGCATGTTTATCTCCGCTTTGATCTCCTCCTCCTCGTCTTCGTTTATGTTCATTATTTTTATCGCTGCCAATGCCTGCGTTTTTAAATGGCGCCCCTTAATATTTTTTATATTTATTTTTCTTTGTCTTTTTTGCCATTTCGTTTGACTGTCTCTTGCCTTATACACCTGCCCGTAAGTGCCGTTGCCGACCACCTCAATTAGATCGAAAATCCCCGAAGGGTCCTTAAACGATTTTTGCCATTTATTTAGCTTCATTTAATTGAGAAAAAAAAACCTTAAGGGATTGCAAATCGACGGAATCCTCGAACATTTAAAGGCAACTTGGGAAGAGAAGTGACGAGGACGACGAACAAGCAGAGAGAGAGAAAGGAGAGAGAGAGAGAGAGAGTAAGGAAAGACAGTCAGTGACCGATTACATTGGGAAGAGAGGGAGAGGAAGGGACGAGCAAATGCAAATTGGGGAAGGGCGGAAGAGGGGCATTATCAGCGAAGAGATGCCGAACTCCGTGGTCGATCGGACGGACAAAGAAACGACGAAAGCAAAGGCAAAGTGCGTCTGAAAGTGAATGAATGAATTGGGGGGGGGGGGGGTAAACGCATTTATTGGCGGTGCCTTCGAATTGGTCGCAGTGAAATTCGTCGCCCCCCCCCCCCCCCGAATCGAATCGACTTTGCATTTCTCACATCAATTTAATTATCCAACCGCCATTCTGAGAAATATTCACCCTCGGCCCTCGCTCCCCTCATAAATCCATTTGGGGGACATTTCACCCTCAAATCGATGGCTGTGCAACGGGGAAAGGCTCTTGGAATTGGGGTCGGACCGGGGAAGAGGAATGAATGTCCACTTGATAGGGCGGACTATGAGAGGAAAGCGAGGGAAGACAAATGGGGAAAGTGGGGGGGGGGGGGGTAAAGGAAAGGGGTGACTAAACGAAAATGGGCGGAGGAGGAAGAAAATGTGGGACTGACGGAGGGCAGTAGACAAATGACGAGGATTTAAATTAAGTGATTATTGGCATTTCGTTTTATTAAAAAAAAAAATACAGACAAAAGAAGAACGGCCCAAAAGTTAACACTTAAACTTCAACTGTACTACAGCCAACTTTTAAGATTTTTATTTGATAAACGAATCTTTTTTGTCCGAAGAACGAAAACTGGGAATGGATAGTAAAAAAAAGCGGCACAAAGTGCCTGTGAAAAATGTATTTACGGCGCTAGAATTTTCGACAGCGGACTTTTCGCCAGTGAAGGATTTTTCGACAGCGAAGGACTTTTCGACAGTCCTCAAATAAATTGAATATTTTAATTAAAATTTTTTAATTGTTTAAATTAAATTATATTTTAACTTTATTTTTGTGAATTAATGAATTGTTGAAAAAATGATATGTTATAAACCACTGGATTACAAATCGCGCTACTAATTTAGCAGATTTTAAAAGGCATTATTGATTTTCAGCATTTCTATGACCCATGAAGAGTTTTTCTTATCAATAATACGGAACAAATTATTTGTTCGCCCTTTTTTTCTCGACCTACAGCATTATCATTTTTTAAAACTAATTCTTGCTGTCGAAAAGTCCTTCACTGTCGAAATGTCCTTCTGTCGAAAAGTCCGCTGTCGAAAAGTCCGGCGCCCGTATTTACACCGTAGTGATCAGACCACTCCTTCACAGTGATATGAAAACCCGAAAAATGGCTTGAAAACAGGAATTTTCGAAAAAAATTCCTAGGGGGTTGCAAAAAGTTTTCTGCAAAAAATGAGTAGGCCCATTCGAAAGAGCACTAAATTCTCTACTGAATTGCTTTTGAGATGATGAATTTACGACTTTTCTCCAGGAAGCTAGAGGTGGGATCAAATTCAATCACTCCAAATGACAGATTTTTACTATTTCAATGAAAAATGATCGGAAATGGAACATTTTCTGTGGTGAGTTTTTGTATGATCCCGACCAATCGCTCATATAAGTCCTGGAGACACCATCTCAAAAGCAATTCAGTAGAGAATTTAGTGCTCTTTCGAATGGGCCTACTCGTTATTAAGTATATTTTTTGATAAGCACCAAAAGTTACGCTAGTAGAAATTTTCTATGATTTTTGACCCACAAAATATTAAATTTTATTTCAAAAATTTAAGTGAGCTAAACATATGACCATGACTGTATGAAATTGTAAGAAATCATTGACGAAAATGTTTACTGTCGAATTTGATCGGTACTAAATTCACTGACGAAATCATTTACTGAGAAACTAAAAAAAGGCTAAAAATACCAAATTTTGGTAAACTATTCTTTTTAATTTATTTGCTAATAGACTATTTTTTTGAGAATTTTTCTTTAGTGAAATTTCAAAAATTTTAGCCCATCTCATCCATGTCCAACTCATCCATACACCCAAAATGTTTAATGGATGAGATGGACATGGATGAGTTTTGGTAGGGATGAGCAGGGTTTGGATGAGATGGGCGGCCCATTCATCCTTTGAATTCGAAATTTGTACTCAAAAGTAACAATTTTTACGCGAAAAATAGCGCTAAATTTTTGGGGAAAAAATTATGACCTTAAAGTTTCTTTTGTTTTGACCAGTGATATTCTTATTGCGAAAGAATTTGGATATGAGTAATTTTATAGGGGGTCAAGCAAAATTATTTTTCTTGAAAAATACCGGATTCACGCGGTGATGCGACATTTGCGCCGCCCAGCAAAATCGACATTTGCGCCGGAGACATTTGCGCCGCCCAAGGAAATTTTATTTTTTATTTTCAACAAATTATTAAATTTACGCGTTTAATCAAAATAAACCACTTGAAAACGTGGTTAACGAATTCGTCAGTGAACGATTTCGTCAGGATCAAATTCGACAGTGAATAATTTCGTCAGTGAATATTTCCTTACAATTAATATCATTTAAATCCATTTAAAATGTTTTCTTTATTATATTTCGATGGGAAAACGCATGAAAATATTAAAATAAAAACTTAATAGTAATAAAATTTCTTCTGACGAAAACGTTTGCTGATGAATTAGATTACTGTCGAAATAAATGTAAAAAATAAAATGGAAATAGTTCACTGACGAAATCGTTCACGGACGAAAGCATACAGCGCCCTTGAAAACGTGAACCCAAAAACCTAAGCCCTTAATTTTTAAGAAATTTTTTTTAAAATTAAGGTTGGGGTTTCAAAAAAACTAGGGGATGGGGCTTAAAAAAATAGGCGGTGGATTTTCAAAAAGGCTATGGGGTGGGTTTTCAAAAAAAAAACTGAGGGTAAGGCTTTTAAAAAAAGCTAGGGGGTGGGTTTTGAAACAAAAAACTGAGGTTATATTTAAAAAAACGCACCTTTTAAAATAGGTTTATTTGATTGGACGCGTAAACTTTTGATTGAACGCGTAAACTATTGGAAGCGCAAACAGTGGTTTGACGCCTAATTTAATAATTTGTTGAAAATAAAAAATAAAATTTCCTTGGGCGGCGCAAATGTCTGCGGCGCAAATGTCGATTTTGCTGGGCGGCGTAAGTGTCTGCGGCGCAAATAATGCGGCGAAAATGTCTGCGGCGCAAAAAACGCGGCGCAAGTGTCTGGGGCGCAAATGTCCATTTGGCTGGGCGGCGCAAATGTCGCGGCGCAAATGTCGGCTAACCATTCACGCTACGGTCCAGTACCTGCTGTACCGGTTTTTCCCAAAAGTTACCGAGTATAAACACAAAAAAACATTGCTTCACTTCAATAGAATAGAAAGTCCCTCATCATATCACTTTAAAATCCTTTTTGAAGCCTTAAACAAATTGTTTTATTTTTGACTCCATGATAATTAAAAGCCCTTACATAGGCAACATGACGATTCGTCCGGACGACGATTCGTCCGCCCATCCAAAAAAGTGCTAAAAATATAAAATTATTTTAAATTTTTGTGGTTTTTCATTTGGCACTTTTATTAGTTATCATTTTAGCTATGTCCAATTGTTAAAAAATTTAAATAGTTTATGTTTTTGGCACTTTTTAGCTGGTCGGACGAATCGTCTTCCGGACGAATCGTACGTTTTTGGCTGGGAGGACGAATCGTTGCCGGACCTATCGTCGTCTGGACGAATCGTCGTCCGGACGAATCGTACGGCAGCGGGGTCCATGTTGTTTCGGCGCCAAGCCAAAAACAGAAAAAATCCTATCCAACTTTTTTGAAAATAGTTTTTTGAAAACATAACAACCCTAGTTTTTTAAACTTTTTTTTCTGAAACCCAACCTTATCTTTTTTGAAAACCTACCTCAAACTTAATAAAATTTTTAAATAAATTTTAGAAAAAACGAAAAAAAATAATGAAATTTTTGAAACATGCAAGTTGCGCATAGGTATTTATAAAGCGCAGGGGGAAGTTTGGGCACCAGGAAGTTTGGGCACCAGGAAGTTTGGGCACCAGAAAATTCAGGATAGGACATATAAAGAGTAGTACACTACTCGAGACTTGACGAGTCGAGACCGAGACTTAATTATAAGAGTAAAAGCAAATATTTATTTTAATTTTTTTCATTAATTAAAATTTTTGGTAGATTTACAGTAATATATATTGTGGCATTTTTCGGATTATTACGGCACGGTTGAGCACGGAACTGTATATTTTTTAATTTTTATTGCTTTTTACTTTTTAAAATTGGCTTTATGGTGCCCAAACTTCATGTCGCCTTATAAAGTACTGGTAACCAATTATCTGTTACAGTAAGCTTGAGGGATCCCTCGAAAAAGCAGCCAATCTAAGCATAAGCTTGCGTAGGCCTAGGCTTAGGGGGCCCCTATTTGAAAACAAAAATTTTTTTTGATAGCTATTTTGTTTTTGCTTTTTTGGCTTGGCGCCGAAACGTGTCCGGCGCCGAAAGTTGGGTGGCCCAATTCGCCAGCTACGCAACGAGCCAAATCGAAACCAGCACTTTGTCACGCATATTATGTCAATTTGCAGTACGGTAGGTTCTAGGCCAGATTTTTTTGATGCCAAATTCCACACATTCTGTTCACTAAGTGCCGAGTTTCAAAAATCCGACTGTTTTTCGTATTTCAGGATCCGCATCATTTTGATCAAACAAAAATAAAAGTTCAGGTGTGCTTCGTTATTTATTCTCATTTTTATGTTATGAACAATGCTGATGATTTGTAAATAAATTGAATAATAACAGAAACAAAACAAACAAAAAGAGGGTCATCAGAAGAAAAAGGTCCAGTTGGCAAGTCTCCGTTTCTTATAAATGCCGCCGACACTTTGCTCCCAATAATAACTGATTGATAAATTTGAACAATTTAATCAAAATTAGCGATGGTTGGGCTACGGTCAAACACAGACATATTTGGTATCATTCGAGAGCTCTTGATGAGCTAAGTCTAAAATGAAAGAACAAAGTCAAAACGATTCGATCTAAACATTGTCCATTTGAGTCCCAGTGAAAAAGGACATTTAAGTACAATTCTAATTCCTTAGCTACATTTCAGTACCATTTTTAAGGCTTAGCATTCTTGCGGTCTCCAAAAAAGTCAGGAATTCCAACCTCAATTATACTCACCACTTAAGGCCGCTGAGCGGCCTGCCAATGGCGAGCATGCGATACGGAGCAAGTAGTGGGGCGCCCGATTTCGAGTTTTTAACCGGTTCGAAAACCGGTTTAGACGCTTTGCCCAAATCTTTTTTTGACTTCTATCGTTTTCAGCGCCTAAGAAAACCTATATAAGTGTTTTTGTATGTTTTTTGCTCTGGGGCATATGATCAATATTTCCCATTTTCTCCCTTTTTTAGGGGTTCTTGCCCCTATTTGCTGTTTTTTAGAATTTTGTATGATATTTAAATTCAAATACAAAGTGCCAACTTATTTTAATTTGTTTTTTTTTGTGATTTGGTAACAAAAACCTAATAAAATTGTCTTTCTAAATTTTTTTTTACCTTCTAGATCATCTGATTTTTTAGGGGCTAAAGCCACTGAAAAAGCCAAATAATTCAAAAAATACATTTTTAAGCGATTTTATCGCTAAAACTTAAGTGCACTTTTTGCCCCCATTTTGGACTTTCGAACATTTTGCCCACTTTCTTTACCAATAAATGTTCCGTCGTTTCCATAGGAATTCAAAAGTGTTTCAAAAAAATATTTTTGAGGAGATGAGATACCGTTATTCTGTCTCTAAAATAAAAATTTATTTTCAGTCAGTCTTTTTCTTTGAACTCGTAAGACTGGCTTATAATCACTGTTTTGAATGTTTTTATGAATTTTTTTTGATTGGACTAAAAATGCAGAAGAACCTAAATTTTGTCTTCGAATTTTTCGGTTTCACTTTTCTCGGTTTCATGTCAAAAATGCTGGTCGCGGTCCCTCTCTCCTCTAATTTTTCATAATTTTTCAACGGGAAATAATTTCATGTCCATCAATGTGCAAGAGTGGCGTGAAAAATTCGAAAAGTCCAATAAGACGAATTTCTTAAGGAAAAACTTTAAATTAAAAATTTCCCCTGCGGCGCCTATCCGTCGACTTCAACAAAATTCTAACGATAAACGCCGGAGGGCAAATATTAACAAATAAAAAAGTTTGGCGCAAAAGGAACAAATGCCAGTGGCGAATCACTGGGGAAAATGTTGCGATAGCATTTCCAAAAGAATGATTAAATAAAATTATTTTTTATTATTTAAATATTTTTATTGCCCATCTGAGAAATGCCTAACCATTCATTGGCTTGGTTTGACTTTGCGTTAATTGTTCCTCTTCTGTTCCTTTTTCCCTTTTTTCTCATTGTCCCGTCACGTATCGGTCATAAGCGTCGTCCCTTTGCTTTTCGTCGCTATTCTCCTCAATGGCACCATAATTTTGATTTGTTACCGCCGTCTGATTGAATGCCTCCGTAATCTCAAAAAAAGGGGGGGGGGCGAATAATTACACCAAAAACGACTGACGCAACACTTTAAATATTGTTAACCTTTTTGTCACCGAAATGATGCATGGGAAGGCCTTGAGGAGCTGTTAATTTTCAATTATTATATGTTATTTCTTTTGTTTTTGAAAATACCCAAAGTTTCGCCCCCGGCGGTGTCTTCGTCGAACGCGTCGAACCCCGAATATTTGACGGATTCATTTTTCAGTTTTAAATTGACGCCATAATTAACGGCCAAAACGCACAAAGTGAGTAAGGCGATCAAAAGGAAAAGTGCGCGAGTGCCTAAAGAAAGGCATTAGTAACAAAGTTAATTAGCACACTAAACACCGTATTCGCGAATGAAAAACCCGCCAATGATTGGCCCAATGCCTCGCCCAAGGCCATGGTACCGAAAAAGAAAGGGAAATTCGAACAGATTACAGAACAATTAAAACAATAATTAAGTGTTACAGAAGTGCCAAAATGTGCTGACTTGTGCCTTTCAAATTCGGAGGAGAGACAACTAAAAAAGGAAAAGAAATAAAGTAAAAATATTTGGACAATTACTTGACACATAAGAAGTGGCGGATGCCCACAGAAGTGACAGGACGATGCCCTGGAGGAGTTGGAAGGGTAAAATCAGCCTGAAAAATGCCGTCGGAGAAGAGAAAGCATTGCTTAAGGCCGTACCATGGATTGGAAAGCGACGAAATGACCAAAAATCGGAACACATTTGCCCCCAGGCACATGTACAGTACCTAACAAAAACAATTGTTGTGGGACTCTGTAGGTTAAAAATGGTCACACCTTAACGTAGCCGTAAGAGTTGATGATTTTGAAGGCATAAAAAAAGGTGCCAATTTCGGCGGCGTGATTAATGACAGAGGCAAAGCCAAAAAGCAAAGGAGAGCCGCCGATGTCCTGAAGAAAATTGGGACAAAATTTGGGCAAATTCCGGTGGAAGGACCTGAAGATGCCAAAAAAGAAAGGCAAAAGTATTTCCGGCGCCAAAACCAACAGACAAAACGCCAAGCAAAAAGGCCAAGAAATGCGTGTTCTTCAGCATCGCTTTGAGCGCACTTTTCCACGGCGCCTCCTCCGTTTGTGAGTTAGTCTAACGGACAATTCGAAAATTAAACAATTGACAACACAAAATGCACTCACATTTAATTGTTTGGCACGCGTTCTCTGCGCAACCGTCGGGTCGACCTTTGGCACCAAATAAAACATAAATTTGTTACTTTTCTTTGCCCTTTCCCACCTCAACGACCCGCGTGTCCATCACAAGTCCGCCGACTTCGTCCTTCAAAAATGACAAATGCGTAACGATGGTCCAATACAATTGTATCAATACTAACGGGACGATGTTGGCACGACGGTTGGGGGAATTTGAACTGAGTGGTCACCATCAGAGCGGCGAGCGCGAACAAAGTACAGGTCACAAAGTTCCTTTGAAAGCGTTTAACAAATAAGCGAAACATTTTAGGCAAAACGCACTTTTATTTAGGGAATTCTGAACCTCAGGGAAAGGATAACGAGATAAAGAAAAGCCTTGTTAATTAAACAAACAAAGTTATAAATAAGAATTCCCAAAATTTCAGATTTTTTCACGGTCCCAAGTTCTTCTAATCGCTTAGTTTCTCTTATTGGCCATTAAAATGTTCACAGTGTGTAATTTCGTTCGGTTGTGTTTTTGGTTGGGCACGGATGGTTACGAAAAGTGTCCGAGAAGTCCAAGCCTAAACAGCAGAAAATGGTAGAAGAAGTTGAACTGGTTGCGGAGAGTAACACTTTAAAACTCACCAATTCCCATCAGAAACATTGCAATGCCTTAAGGGGAATAATAAAAATACAAAAAATGTAAAATAAATTGACAAATGCCCACCCCATCCGGCACTTCCGTAAAGTCGAATTTTGCCAAACTGATTTTCTTCTAAGTATGAATTAATTTTTCTGCAAATTTCCCCACATCTTTTGGTGTGTCCGACACCAGGCTGAGAGTGTATCCATCTGAAAATTGCAAATGGAGCCAAAAATATTGAAAATGCCATTGATTAATTAACCTGCCAAGGCAAGTGCGGGAGAAGCTAAGAGGAGAGGGGGGGGGGGTAATTAGTGGAAGCGAATGGATAATTAGTGAATTATTATTAAATGTTTAATTAATGGTGACAAGCAAAAAGACCGAAGAATTCTCCTAGTGATATGAGCAGCCATAACAGCATGAATGCCTGCTCCACCGCTTGTTCTCTGTACACTCTCTGCCAATGGTAGTTGCAAATTATCTCTTTTTCCACTCTTCCTACTGTATTACCGTACTGTGCGGGGGAGACACCAAAGTACCGTACATTTCTTTGTCGAAGTTGCACACCTTGAACGGGGAGGAACAAATGCAAACAGACAATTATTACTAATTAATGTAGTAAGTTTGCAAATGTTCGTCTTTCATTGCCTTTTCTTTGGTGACATATTCGGGCGCTTTGCCGGCCACCAAATCGCTTTTGCTGTCAAAGGTAGACAAATCGATGACGGACAGAATGTCTAAACGGACAAAGTGTTTAAAACAGAAATCCCTTTGGGTTTACCCCTCCGGCGTCGTCCAATTCCCGCCACTTTTTTGATATATCCAAGGGCACCTCCTAAAGGTATTCAGACGAAAGGTGCTTTTGCGCGTGATTTCTGGCGGATTACCTCTGACGATTTCGCTCGCCGGCACCAAAAATTTGCACTCGCCACCGGTGGAATTTTGGTCGAGCACAACGCAATAACTGAAAATGAAAAAAGTGGGGAAAAAGCGAAGAGAGAGAGGAAGAGAGAGGGGGAGAGAGAGGGAGAGAGAGAGACAGAGAGAGAGAGAGAAAGAGAGGAAGAGAGAGATAAAGAGAGAGAGAGAGAGAGAGGAAGAGAGAGAGAGGGAGAGAGTGAGGAAGAGAGAGATAAAGAGAGAGAGAGAAACAGAGAGTAATAGAGAGAGAGACAGAGAGAAAGAGAGAGAGAGGAAGAGAGAGAGCGAGGAAGAGAGGGAGAGGAAGAGAGAGATAAAGAGAGAGAGAGGGAGAGAGAGATAAAGAGAGAGAGAGGGAGAGAGTGAGAGGGAACTGACAGAGAGAGAGTGAGAGATAAAGAGAGAGAGAGGGAGAGAGGGAGAGAGTGAGGGAACGGACGGTGTGATGGGCTGAACAAAGCCAATAGCCAAAGTGAACACGACCATGGAACAGAGGGAGAAGAGCAGCAGCATTTTGCCTGAAAGGGGGCGGAAGAGGAAGAAAATACTTTTGAGGGACGAACGGACCTTTGCGGAAACGGTCGGCGAAACTCCCCCAAAAAGGGCTGGCAACTGAAAGAGTTCCTTTTCTGCTGATCGCCCTTTACTTTTGACCCACCGAATTCGACCAAAGGACGCGATCCCAACAAAATGCCGGCCTGTGCCTTAAAATTATCGAAAATTGCAAAAGGAAATTCGGAAACAAAAAAAAACAGACAGCGGACAATCCGAGCTGCTTGAAGTAAATGGCCAAGAGCGGAAACAGAGAACCAAATGAGGCGAAGTAGAGAAGGTAGAAGAGTTGGGCAAGGAAAACATCCTTTGGGACGACGGTGCCGAACAAATGCACCCCCGGGGCATTGGCAGGGGCATCCATCGGAGAAAAAAAGGGGAGGGGGGGGGGATTTACAAAAAAGAAAAGTGAAAAATGAAAGGGGGGGGGGAAGGGAGAGTAATGAGCGAATCACTTCGGCATAACATAATCGGCGCAATGCCGTAGGTTGGCCAAGGGGTTCGCTTCGCTTTTCGTTTGCCAATCCATTCGCTCGCTCAATGGTTTCCGGCAACAACGGCACATGCGTGCCCCGGGGCACTTGTACTCTCTGCCTGTCTCTGCTTCTCTCCTCCCCACCCTTCCGCTCTGTCTCATCGATTTTCCCTCTGTCTCTGCTGCTGCCCCTCTCCACTTAAAATTCTTTTGTCACTTTCTTTTGCTCAATTCTTTCGGCCAATCCTCGCGGCATATTTTGGCAATTCACAAGTGAGAAAGGAATCAATTTGCAACACATTGTCCGTTTATCATAAATCTTTTGTTCATTGATTAAATAAAAATGAATTGGTCATCTTTTTTTCTTTGTCCCATGGATTGTTTTTGCTTTTCATCGCTTCTTTCTTTCTCTTTGCTTTTGTTCTTCGTCCCTCGTCTGTTCCTCTCCTCTCTTTTCTTTTTCAGTGTTATTCGTTTCCATATTTTTCATTCATTTCCTTCCAAATCTGTCCAATTTTAAGTCAATTTATTTCTTCCCTAATTTTCCCATTTCCCCCTTTTTCTCCCATTTTCCTCCCCTCCCCCCTTTCTCACCTCACTTGGCTTGCCCATTGCCTTCTTGGCCCTGCAAAAGCCCTTTTGCCAAAACGCAATTGTGTTGACCATCGCTTTCTAAGGCGTAACAATTCGGGGACCCACTGAAAGGGACAGCTTTTTTAGGGGTCAAAAAGTGACGATTAAAATTATTTAATTGTGTAATTTTATCACTGCCCTCCATTGGCACTTTCTCTCATAGGAATCCTTTGGCACTCTCTTCGATTCCTTTCTAATGCCTCACATTTTCCCCTCCTCCCGCATTGTCTCTCCCTTGGTCTCCCGTCTCCGACGCCAAAGGCCACCCAATTGAATACGGCCCAATTTGACTGTCCAATTCTTCAAGGGCAATCATTTCGGCATGGCATTCTTTGGCCAATGGTAAACTTAAAAATAATAGGAAAACAAAAGCCCTTACCTTTCTTTATGGCGATTAGAAGAAACAAAAGGAAAAGTGGGAACAGTCGGAGAAGGGGTACGGTAGAGAATATGGTAATTGGGTAATTCATAAGAGAGGGAAATCTATTGTACCTGCTGTGAATGTGACAGGGAAAACAGTTAAACCAATGCAATGCATTGTCTTTTTGGCCCTCTCCCACTTTTCTTTGGCCTTTAATAAACATTCTTTCTGTGTTTTTCCTTTATTTTCAATTATTTTATTTTTCCTCTGAGGCTTTTCTCCGTTTTTCCTAGAGAAGATGCTCCAAATAATCCTTAACAGTTCAATGTAGTGAATGTCTCTTGCTGCTCCCTTTTCTAAGCCCCGTCGGCTGATTTTTCGGTTTAGATTCATTTCATTTTCTGTGAAAATTGACGTGTTATTGCCTCATTTTGTATTTTGTGAACCAAATTTTGCGGATTATTGGGCAAAATGCTTAATAATATGGACGAGTGAAGTGATGATAATAATGGCAATGGGCATCTTTCGAGCAATTCGACTGCTTTTATATGCAAATTGGCAGTTGGTGGGCATTGAAATCGAAGTCAAAAAGACAAACAAACGGCTGATGGCATTTGAAGGGGCGGGGGAATGATTGCGTGACGAGAATAACATATTGCCAAGGCGAATGCCAACTGCCAAAGGTGACAAAGAGAGGTCGGAGAGTACAGTCGGATGATGGGACGAATGCATGCCGAACATAAGTTGGCAAATCGGTGAAAAGCATAGGAAAAGTGTAAAGCCAAGGCAAAGGCAAACCGACAATTGGAGGGAAAGGGGGGGGGGGGGAATGACAGAAAATAAAAGCAAAGTGATAATTAACTCCAATTTATAAAAAAAGTGAAAGGAGTATTGGGAAGTATCACAGTTTGGACAAATATATTTAAAAGAATTGTAAATAAAATAAATGTATTTGAAAATCAGAAAAAGTTAAGAAAAGAAACGAATGAATACGCAAATGGCCCCCGTTGGGTGAGAAACAAATGAAAGGTAAACAGCAACAGAAGCGGCAAAATGAAAAGAGTTATTTGGCATGGTAAGTGGAGCTACAGTAACAAAACAAAAGTACCGTGACACTTGAAGCAACTTTTCAAAATACAATTAAGTAAATTAACAATTTATTACACAGCGAATATTCGTTCGTACCATGGGGCCAACCGTTTTTGAGGGCCTTTGTGAAAATGTTCCTAAATTTGTAGTTCAAAAATTGAACAACGAACTCATCCAAAACCGTTGAAACGAATTGGCACAGACAATGGCTTTTGGCGACGTGCCGTGGCAAAAAGTCGGAGACGCCCTCCGAAGGACGGGTGGGGAAACGGAGGCGAAGCTGACAAAAACAAAAGTTTAAGCCGGTCGGGCAGTAAACACGCAAAAAGGCACCTTGACCAATCCCTTGAGGTAAGCTTGGGCATGTGCCAACATTAATTGGTCCGCTTTTTGTGTTATTTCGATGTCGGAAAGGGAATTAGTCGATGAAAGGGGCAAATTGTTTGACTGATGGACGCGAATTTGGCGGGAAATTTCCTCACGACAGCCATCGAAATCGTAAAAAATGAAAACGATCTGAAAATACAGAGCAAAAGTAATGAATCGAAAAGGGCAAAAGCGACGACAGACAGACCCCTCCGTCCTGAATTCCGACCAAAATTCGAAAAGTCTGCGAAATGGCGTTGACATCTTTGACGAGGTTTCGAAGAGCCAAAACAATCTTAGGGGGGGGGGACAGAAAAAGTCGGTAAATCGGACGAAAACTGACAAATTTTTGGAGAAGAGCGCAGAAAAGAAGGCCAATGACGAGCATAAAGAGCCAAACAAAAGCGAATACCATCACGGGAAGACCACCTGAAAAAAAGGGGAAAATAAAAAAGGAAAAGACAAAGGCAAAGGCAAACCCATGGGGGAAGAGGCGAGAACGGCAAGCAAAATGACAATGGAAAAGACCAGCCAAACGGGGATAATCCGCGAGTAAAACATCGCATAACTGAGGGAGGGGGCAATAATAGAGGGATAGAAAGGGAGGGGGAGGGGACACCTGACGAAGCGCGAGTCCTTCTCAATTGATCGGATAATGTTGCTAAACGCCTCCGTTGTCAGCTAAAGTGGGGATTGACCACACTGATCAGATGGCCAAAAGGAATTCTCAATAATGATTTTTGACCGAAAGTGATCAGATAGACCAAAAAAGTGTCCTGGTTATTAAATGCAATTGGGACTGATCAAAAGATAAGCCAAAAGAATTGAGGTTTTTTTTCGTGAGACAAAAAGGCGCTGATAAATCTCAGTCCGTGACTTTGGGTTAAAGCGCTCCTCTACAAAATAACCGAGTCGCACCCAAATTCAAAAAGAAACAATTACCCGATTTTGCGGATTGGCCAAAACTGAAGGCATTGCCATCACATCGAAAGTTGGCCGACTTATCCAATAGAAAGGCACATTCTTCGGATAAACTGTCGTCAGCAAATTTCCGTTCTCTAAAACTCGCTCTTCTTTAAGGACAGATTCGTCGGTGATTTATTTTATCAAATCATTTGGGCATGCATTTTCACTTCATTTGTTTGTTTTTGTGATAATATGCCAACACCGATATTTTTTTAGCCTATTCCCGCGACATTTGGATTCAAATGGTCGGGATGCTCCCTATTTATGCGGTTACGCTTTCTTCTTTCTGCCCATTCCACTCACTCAGCTCCTTTTGTGGCTGCGGTTTGCCAATGTCTGTCGAACTGCTCGCTGTCGTAGTGGCCCCCGACACTTTCAGTACCACATCGTTATTGCTCGACTGCCTCGCCTCCGCACGGTTCTCTCCCTTGGACCTTGTGCCTTTTCCGTCATCCGCCTTTTTGGGACTCATTTCATTTTGGCACTGAATTGAGTGGAGCTCATCCAGCTCAACGGGTTCCAACAAAGCTTAAGGCAATTAACATAGTTAAATAAGCTTTAAGTGACTTCGTTTGTCACCTGTTGGGTGTTTGGCCAACGGTTGAAACGCCTGCAGCGGATTATCGGCAGAGGGGACGCCGAACGACGCCCAATGGGAATGACCGTTTCTGTCCAAGGCACTTTCCTTCCCGTTCCCATGGGCGTTGTCCATTGGTTAGCCGATTAGTATGCCAGTCCGATACTCATTAATGGAGCAATGAATGACCCCTCGTTTTGGTCAAAGGAAAAGGAAAATGAAAAAAGAATGAAAAATTCTTACAAGGTCTAATTATTGCTAACAGCAAAAGAAATCAAAAAGGACGAATCGATTTAAAATTAGAAAAGGTCGAAACGAAGAAATGTTTGAATTATTACGAGAAAAGGTGTTGATGATAAAGAAGGTCAACGGCAAAGAGAGAGAGGCGGCGGGAGATGGGAGAGAAGAGGGATAGATTGAGGAGATGGGAGGGGAGGAGTAATGCGAGGGGAAGAAGATAAATATCACCACCCGAGAGGACGGGGTGTAAGGGGCTGCGCAGGTAAACACACTGCCCCCGGGGGGGGGGGGGGGGAGAGAGTTTATTCCATCCGCTGTCCTCCTCTTTCGCTGCTGCTGAAGATGTCGCCGCTGGTTCCGATCGATGGGATAGATCCCCCCCCCCAATTCGTCATCCCATTTTTCGCCCCTCTTCCCCCCTCGGTTCGACTTCTTTCTTCTCCACGTGAACAATGTGCAGAAAAGTCCATCTTCTATTGCCGTCAAATAATCTTCTTCCAGGCTCCTTCTCCGCTCCCTTTAGCACCGGTCGAATAAAAATCCGCCGTTTGAGGATGGGAAAGGGATGGGGGAGCAAGACTCTTGAGTCCGAAACAATTTAATCCTTAAGTTCTCTCAAAATAACTGAGTTTAATACATGATAATTAGAGACCGGACGAGAACGGGGCCCCGGCAAAATTAAAAAAAAAATCCACAAAAAAAAGGTAATTTTTTGTGCCTAATTTGTTATCAAAATACAGCCAAATTTCAAAATTTTCACCTGCAGCGCCTATCGGCACCGCCGACCACCGCTCTTTAAATTTTTAATGACATTGAATCTTCGGCATAAATTAAATGTAAAAAAAGTTTATTTCATGGGAAATTTTAAAATTTCTGGTATTCTGTCCAAAATAATTCATTTTATTCTTTAAATCGCCATTTTATTAGTTAAGATCTGTTAATAAATTCCAATTTTCAAAAAAAATTTCCCGGCGTCGTCTATCGGCACCGCCGTACCCCTACCGTAAGAATTTCCAAAATTTAAAAGTATGACTACAACTTGTCATTAAAATATCGAAGGCTTTGGACTTGATTTCGGGATTATATAAATCGAGATGCAGAAAATGCTTACCGGAAAAAAAGAAAATTCCGAAAAAAATTCATTTAGGCAAAAATACAGAATTGATAAATTTTGTAAAATCCCCGTTCCAGGCCGAGGCTCCAGTTAATATTTTGGACCGGGAACGGGGTCCCCGGAAAAACGGGAATTTTTGCCCCGGTTTCCCCATTCGTCATTGGTGCCCGTTCCCGGATTTTTCAAAATTCCGGTCTCTAATAATTAGGGCTGCGAAAAATATGGGCATAAAATCGCAAAATATGGCCATAAACATGGGAAAACGCCAAGACAAATATGGACGAAAACTTTGATCAAAGGCAACAAATTTTATTTTTCAATTTATGTAAATTCTAAGATTTGAAGAGAAAAATTCATGCTAAATTCTAGCATATTTCGTGTAATAAACATAAACTTAGGTTACTTCATTAGAAACCAGTAAAAAAAAAGAACTTGATAAAAAAATCAGACATGAGACATACGATAAATCCGTATTCGTGATCAGCGCCCCCTAAAACCCCAGGGTACAACCAGAATCGCATAAAACCCATTCTAACCCCTTTTTTTTTGTCGGACCAGTAAAAGTAACTATTACCAAGAAATGAGTTTTGGCATTTTTGTTTTTGCACCTGCAATTCTGTTATGTTCTCCAGATTCGTCGTGCACCCAAAAAAGGAAGCGAGCCGCGTTGGAAGGTAAAAGGAAAGAGGCACCCATTAACAAAATCAACCCATTTGAAGAGAGAACGTGAAAGGAAGCAAAAAATAAATAAAAAATATTATTTAAATTGAATAATTTATTAATCACAATTCGTTTCCCTGTCGACACGTAAACGGCAAACTGAAAGAATAACAAAAAAAAAAAAAACACACAGGCATCAAAAAAGAAACTTCGTGTGACTAATTATCTAAATCGAAACGGATGACATTAAACATATTTTGCCATAAGGGAAGGGAGGGACGGAACACCTCATAGAATCAATAACTTAATCGCCTCCTTTTTGAACTTGGTCCATTTTGCCTGCGAATTTTGCATTTATTTGTTTTTGTCCATGTCGTACAATAATAGACTTATAGGTGCAATGTATGAACTGCTACATTATGAATTCTCCAATTAACAAACAAAGAATGGGAAAAGGGGAATGGAATTGGATACAACAAATTTTCATAATTTCCACGGACGTCACACATACTTTTGTCCATCGCACAAAATCACGTCAATTCAATACCGATCCTGAAAAATTTAGGAATATTTTGTAGAATTAAGGGCTTCTTATAAAGAGGACAGAAATGCTTCAACAATCACCATTTAAAATTCATTGACTCCTTTCGCATTTCCGAAGAACACTCCCCCCCCCCCCTTAATTTTTTAAAAGCCATGCAATAGGTCTTTAAAATTTATATTGTCCAAATAGAAAAAAAAAATATCATAAAAACAGCGATTGGCTATTTGGGAGCAGCTCGTTTCCTTTTTCCTCCCAGAGCAGTCCTTCCCCACTTCGTTGGCAACCCGAATTTTTTTAAAAGGAAAATCTCTCAACCTTAAATTTTTTTTTTTAAGATTTATAGGGGAATTAAGAAAAACTACATTTTCTTTTTGATTATTTAGAATTCGAAAGTTTTTAAATTTGCGAATTTTAAGTTTTTTTCCAAGAAATTTTAAAGAAAATTTTTGATTTATATTCGGGGAGGGGGGAGATAGTATTGCACCCAGCTACTTAAAACAGTTTCGGTTTAAAAGGAACAGTTTTTCAACCACTAAATTTTTGCTGTTAAGTGGGCGGGGGTGGGGGAGTGAAATAAAATATACGAACCAAATGGTTAAAGCAAAAAGGAAAAAAGCGAACAAAAAAGGAACAAAGAAGAAAGCAAACGGAAGAATAAAAGGTCAAATGCTTACATTTAACTTTTTGCTGGAGTCTTCTAAAGCAAACAAACAGTTAAAGGGACATTAGTTTTATTAATTAAAAGGGACACACTAATAATTAATTAAGTGCCATTAAATGAATCTATTGTTTGTGACACAAATAAATGCACTGGCAAATGTTATTTTGTAATATAAATTGTAAGGTGTTAAATGTAATAAGGCAACAGAAAAAAAAACTTACCGACAGATAAGAACTGACAGAGCTGGAGAGGCCGGACAGTTTTTCAGTCACTTTGCTTACTCCCTAAGAGAAAAGAACAGTTATTTTCGCAGAAATGGAAAATTGTTACCCCGTTTTAATGTGCATCATTTTGATAAAAAAACCAATCTTTTACTATAATTCGCAAATAATTTATGAGCAAATATTTGCTCTTTAGTTCCAGTAACGACTATATTTAGCCGCAGTTGCGGGTAAGCTTACCCTTACCTCATTCTTTTGGTCCGAGTCCCGTAATAATAACTCACTGTAACCGAGCAAAATAGTACTAACACCAGGTAAAGGGTAAGCCCAGCTTCTGTTGGGCGTGTCTCTGCTCTCTGAGTTCCTCCCCTTTCTCTCTCTTTTCGTTTTCCAACCTGCATGACGGAGTCTTTGATGTCGCTCATTTCGGGAACATGCTCCTGCCAGGTTGAACTTCGTTGCTGTTGCTCTTTGTCCCCAAAAAGGTCGGCACTTCCAATGCCTTGGCTTCCCTCGAATTTGCTCAGATTGGCCTTAGTATCCATCTAAAGCAACTTCACCTGGTTGACGCAATATTACCATACAAAGTAAAATTCTCACGTCCATTTCCGCTGTTCTTCCAAAGTATTGGTCTGAACTGATCGCTTTTGCCTTTCCGAACTTTTTCAGCGAATCTGCACCATTGGAGGTGGCAGAAATGGGTGTATTCACCGTCGGCACTTTTGGAGCTTTTCTGAAACGTAAAATTAATTCAAGATAATCAATAATGTTTTTTTAAGATTCTCCAAATTTCTATTGCTTTTTTCACTCCCTTCCCTCCAATTTTCACGCACTTTTCTGCTGTTCTCCGTGTCGCCGTTGTGTCCCATGCGTCGAAAAATTCTTCCTTTTCTTTTGAATCGCCACTTTTCATTGTAGACCATTCATCAAAACCATCGCCCTGTTTTTTGATTGCTCTAAATTTAGGAAGGGTGCGTAAAGGATTGTGAATTGTCTGACTTTTGCTCGTCCACCATTTCCCACTCAAAATCGGTCGTCTCCTTTTCTCGATCGGTCTTTTTGTCCATTCCTTTGGCCACCGTCAACTCATCCTGCTGAATGTTGCGAATACCACAGGTGATGGAGTGCACAGCGGCAGAACGATTGCCGTTCTGAGTGTTCATTAAACCAAAGCCGAGTCGGTCCAACTGATCATTTTTCGTGGAGTCTTTCGCCAGTTTTGTTGCTTCACTCTATATGTTTTTATTACTTCACATCACAATATGAAATCCTTTCGTATTTTCTCACCTGTTTCCGCTCGACTTCCTGTACTAAAAATTTGGAAGAAAGCGATTGGGAAAAATGTTTCGTTTCAGGTGTTGCTTTGAATTGTTTGTTCTCCTCCCGCACTTTAAAGCGCTCCATGTCAAAATCGTTTGCCTTTTGCTCGACGGCGGTGAAATTCTTTTATTTAGGATTTATTCGCGGAAACATACAATTTTCAAACCATTTTTATTTTTTGCGCACCCAAACTGCCGCCTTTCTTTTGACCGAGCTGAATTCAATCTGTCATTCGATAACTTGTGAATTACTGCAAAACTAACCGTTATTTTCTTGGCTTTTTGAACCGGCTCATGGGGAATTTCTTAGGTTAAATAACAGATTAAAAAGAAAGTAATGATTTTACCAGCAAGTGAAGCTTCCTTCACCATTTCACTAATTATTTTGACATTTTCTTCGTTTTCATGGGAACCGAAAAATTCGGAATCATCGGAGTCTAAAATACTTAATAAGCACGATAAAGGTAAAAATTTAAGTTGATAATTTGTTGCCAATTAACGGTATCAAAGTACCCTTTCTTTGTGGCGGTTGTTCTTTTAAATCGTCAAGGAGACGCATATCACCCGCTTGTTGTAGAGATTTTGTGGCCAATTCAGAGATGCGAGTCTGAATCTCGCCCAATTTGCCTTTAAAAAATAAACACAATCTCCCAGACACTCACCTTATACATCGCAGCAGCTTTGCTGTGATATTTTACCTGCGCGTCGTTCGACTCGCAGCCGTGCTGATTGAAAAAAGTGACCTAAATTTGCTAGACAGATGCTTTAGTAAAGTTCATTCATAATAAAATTTACCGCATTTGCATTTCCGCCTATTTGCATTGCACTAAACTTGAAGAAAATATGCGAAAATTTTAAAAACTAACCGAAGCTGAATCCATGACCTAAAGAAATAATTAAAACGTATAAAACTAAATGCCAAACCAATTCGTGTCTAAGTTAGTGGAACGGACGAAAGACAAATGGACTCCAAGGTTACGGTGCACAGATGAGCAGTCAATACAGATGAAAACGCCATAAGTGACCGAAGACCACGTAGGATTACGCGCACCACAGTCAAAGCAAACCTTTTGAAATATTGAGACTAATTAGTATTTAAAAGGATTGAAACTTTATTGGACGGATTGGCTCGGAGTTTTTTGAAAATGTTTTCAATGTCTGAAGGAGTAGGAGCAATAAATTCATCGGCCATAGCGATCAAACTTTTCTATTATTTTCTAAGTTTAACAAAGCAAAATCACTAGAAAATTAGTGCAGGTTGGAAATCTTCCAGCTCACCGTCACAGATTAACTAAAAAAAAAAAAACGACTAATTTATAAGCAGAAATGGAAAGAATATCATATCACTGCAATTAAGATAGGTAGGTAGCCTGATCGGAGTTGGTTGTATCAAAGACATTATATAAAGGAATTCGTGACAAAAATAATTTGATACAAATAAGCAATCAATTAGGCAACGAAAGCATTCACTAAATAATGAAGAAAGAATCACTAAATAATGAAGAAAGAATGCTAGAAGCCAACATTGTCGTAATAATTTATTCAAAGTTAATGTGATTCCAATCAAAGAAAAAAAAAGTAGAGGTTAGATTTCTTCGATTTCCATTCCTTCACCCTCTTCCTTAGCGATTTGCTTTTCTGCGTCATCAAAAACATCGCTAATTGCTCGAATTTGGACAAAGCCCCCATGAGATGGCTCGCAACAAAAATATCTAATATTTTCATAAATTTATGCAAGATAAAAGTAAATGTTTTTACCTGCGCCCGTCAAGTGATCCGTCATTTTTCCCAGTAGCTTCGTCATAAATTACGCCAACCCATTGAGTAGTACCTGGATTTTCGCCAAAATGAGTGGGACCGACAAAAGCAATTTGGGCATTTTTTGGAGGTTGGTCACGGAGTTGAACAAGACAGCGTTTCCCAGGCTTAGTAGAATATTATTAATGCGGTGATTTATCGATGAGTTTTGGCGGCGCTAGTTTCAAAGCAACAAGTTTTTGAAAATTGTTCAAAACTTTTATTCATGGACTTTTATTAATGCTAATTATATGGAAATCCATATTTTTTCCTGAACTCGGAATGCAATTTTTAGCTTGGTTTGAAGCCTCTAGGATGGTTTTTTATTCCATATTTTGCTTTTGTCCATATTTCCATATTTTGGCATTAGAATCAATTTATGAAAATTTTTGAAAAAGCACATAATGAAAATGAAAAATTAGTTCGGCAATTTTTCCCATATTTTGACATTTTCCACGGTCTGGGTCATTTTGGCGTGGCCATTTTGGCGTTGTTGGTTATAACTTTTCTCAGAGTCAACCAAATTAAGCATTCTTAGTATCATTCGACAGCTCTTGGTAAGCTCTATAAGCCTGCATAAATTCAAAAAATTTGATCCAGCTGATAAAAAGTTATGCACAAAAAAGTTCAAAAAATTGAGAATTTTTTTCCGAATTTTGAAAACTTTCGAACTTTTTTGAACATAACTTTTTATTAGCTGGACCAAATTTTTTGAAATTTTGCAGGCTAATAGAGAACACTTAGAGCTACCGAATGATACTAAAAATATTTAGTTTGGATGCCTGAGAAAAGTTTTATCCCACCACGCCAAAATGACCGGTTCCAATTTTCCATGTTTTATGGCTATATTTCGTGATTTTTACTCCATATTCTTCGCATCCCTATTAATGAGTTTTAAAGTAAGTGTGTGAAAGGGTTTGAAAAAAAACAAATTTACTGCTTTGCAATTAGCGCCAAATTGACTATATTAAGAAATAATTCAAGCTGTAAGACATACCCTTATTTTGTCTTGGATTCGTTGTTTAATGTCTAAACAAGGTGCAGATGCCATGAGTTCCTGTTTCCATTTTCGAGCGGTATCTATAAGGACATACACAGGATTCAAATTACATTTAAAAATTTGCTAGGCACCGCACCTACCTTTTCTGTTCGCATATTTCTCTTCGGGAATTGCATAAAATGTATGGACATCGCCCGTTGAAATAACATTACTCGATTCATTTATATCATTAACATGAACGACGCAATGATCTCTAACTCCCAACTGACGAAAAATATGGTGAAAAATAAATTAAAAAAAGTGGGTTACTTCTTCTAAAGTACGGTCATCTCCTATTAATTCTGATATAAATTTTCCTTCGCGGGAACGTAATTCAAGCTTCATATCAGCGGTATGAACTCCCACCACGAGTTCCAACTTTACCTATAAAGGAACGAGTGATGCTTTAACGCTATGGGAACAGCATGCGGACCAGATACTAAGTCCAGCATAACTTTTTTTAAAGCTGTGTAAACACTTTATCGGGGATTTCTGGGTTGCTGGTCACGAATCCGACATCTATTTTGGTCAATTTTGTATACTGAAACCGAATTTGAACTAAAGTTGGTATCCATTTTTTTTTCTCAAATTTCACATTTATTGCCCAAAATCGATCAAATGCTCAGATTCGTGGTATCGGTGACCCTTCCTTAAACCCAAAGAAAAGAATTTTTCATCGCACTTTCCCATACCCAATTAGAATGGAAGTTACCTTAAACTCGACCAAAGCCATTGTTGCGGGGTAACGCACCAAATATGGAAATTCAGTTTTATTTGTTGAAATTGATACATTGAACATTTGTAAACTAAAAAAAAATCGACCTAAAAAGATAAAATATGGAAACATATTTGGTAAAGAAATTATGTGTGTTGTGAAGTTTTTTTATTGCCTAAATAAAGCGTGCGCAAGGATTGCGCCCCGGCATTTGTAACCAGACCCTTGTGATTCTTTCAGACCACTTCACTTCTAAAATTTTTGGAGAAAATCTCAGAAAAAAATCAAAAAATTAAAAAAAATATCTTCTGAATAAACTTCTTACCCAAATCCTTGTTGATAAATTGTAATCCTTGGAAATCCTTTCTTCATTCTTTTTATTCAGCTGTCCGTTTCTTATTTTGTTGAATATTATTTTTCAAACTACTAGTAACATGAATCGGAAAACAGAAATGTCACCACAACTTCGCTATCAACCTTCCTCTGTTGTGTTTCCAACTTCTCCACTCATTGGGACTCATCAGCGCTCAATTGTAACAACTACACACCAAGCGCAGCAATATCAGCAAAATCCCTACTGTATAAAAAGGGCCCGATATGACTATGAGTTTTACGGAGGACAATCGCAGCACCAACCGCAAAGACAGCGTTTTGATCACACACCGCCATCCGCCATGCATCCGATGCGCACCTTCCAAATTCGTCAGCGCTCAACTGATAAGACGCGAGGATTGCGCCATTTTGCACATAAAGTATGCGAAAAAGTGAAACAAAAAGTTCAAACGAATTACAACGAAGTGGCGGAGGAATTGGTCACCGAATACTTTGATCACATTGCTGAAGTACCATCAGATCCGGTTATTTGTATTATTACTGGTCATGGTTAATAAAGAAATTTATATTAGGAAAAATTGCAATATGATACGCGAAATATTCGTCGCCGTGTTTACGATGCGCTTAATGTGTTGATGGCGATGAACATAATTGAAAAGGAGAAGAAAGAAATTCGTTGGGTGGGACTGCCCACTTCGTCTTTGGCCGAGTGCCGACGACTTGAAGAAGAAAAGGCAAATTGCTGCTCATACAATGACTAATTGTTACAATGAATTTAGGCACAACGTCAGGAGCGAATCCGCCAAAAAACCGAGCAACTTCAAGAGCTTATAGTTCAGGTAAATTTACTGAACAATGTATAATCAATCCTCAAACGAGTTTTAGTGGAAGGAGCAAATTACTGCACTTTTTATTTATTTTTTTTTCTTGTTCTTTAAGAGTTTTTTAAGTTGGTTTCTTATAAATCGTTGGTGCAACGTAATAGAGAGAATGAGCGATTGAATGGTCGTCCTTTGGATTCGACAATTCTTTACCTTCCTTACATTATTGTGAGTACGAACAAAAAGACTATGGTTGAATGTGCAATTGCGCCTGACAAGTGAATCAATATTTATCATAAATCAATTTACAAAAGTAATTTTAATCAAGATCCGAGTATTTGTTTAATTTTGATCGTCCTTTCGAGATTCACGATGACATTGAGGTTCTGAAACGCCTTGGACTCGCATACGGAATTGTGAGTGTTTTTGTCAAAAGTTTCTAACAAAATCACCGCATTCAAGGATCGAGGTGAAGTCGACCCTGCATATGTCCCGCATATTAAGGCATGGGTTTTTTTCAAAACGAAATGGTCCGATAGGTGGCACCAGAAAAAAACTAAAATTTAGTGTTTGCTTATAATTTCGATTTCGTTAGGCGTGTCTCCCACCGGCTCTTCGAGATTATGTGGATCAAATACTAGAAGGTATTCTTATCTCATTATTATTTCTATTGCTATATTTTGTAAGGAACACTGAATTTTCAATCGCTTGCAAAACAATCCGACTCTTTGTCTACTCATGCATTGGGACAGTTTGACAGGAGGTGCGCTTGTCGGATAAGTTTTTGAGTTTTCACAAAGAGAAGATGTTCTTTTAAAGGTCTTTGGTCAAATTAGACCCCAATGTTGGGGCTGTTGTTAATCGTAAAATGCCAAGTGAGTCTATTATTGTCCGTGCCACTCGGGCAAATTTGAGTGGGATCGCATCGAACGAAGACGGCGGACCAATGGGAAGTTTTTTGGGGCCGGTTGCGTCTACCGCTGCAACTAAAAATTCTTTGAATCAACAAAATACTGAGACGTCGCGTCCCATAGCGAGATACGCCGTCATTCCGCGACCGATCAGTGCGGTGAGTTTTGACAATTAGAATATTTACATTATTAGAAATGAAATTATAGCGATACCCTTCATTCAATGGCGGCGGTGTTGATCATTACCAACAAGTATCGAATCAACACCAAATGTATGGCATCGGGGGAAGACAACGGCTGGGAGGCATTCTTCATGACTATTACGACTATCAGGTATAATTTCAACAAAAAATTTATTATTCGAACCTGAGTATGTTGATTGGTTTCTTAAAATGCGACTAACTCATAAAGTGCTGCAAACCTAAATTAGAAATTTTGTATATTATAAAAAAATATTTATTATGGGTGCAACAACAACTCTTAGTTTCCTTAATTATTATTATTTTTCTCTTTAATCAACTCCTTTATTTTGGCGAGGGAATTTAGAAAACTAAAATACCAATTTACTTGACGGCGCACTGCTCAATTCAAATATTATAGCCGCAACGTGAGCATTTTCAAACTCATCGGACGATGCCTTACGCAACAGAAGGAATGGTCGAATACCCAATAGAAGCATATGGGGAAGTGCGAGGACAATTAATTAGCACTCCGTCTGGAGACCATAAAATTCTTGTCCAAGACGAGGAAGTGATCATCGAAGAGGGCGACGAACATCTTTAAAAAGGTCGACAGATAGTTCAAAGGATCGCCTATCTTTTCTATTTTTTTCAAATTATGTGAAAGTTTGTTCTCAATTGAATAATTAAAATTTTCTTCAATTTGTATCTCTTTTTATAAATTGGATCATTTTACAAATATTTTCGTTTTGTTTTATTTCTTAGTAGCTGTCTAATTAGAAATTTAAGTATTTTATTAAATAGCGGTTATTTCTGCCTTTAATGGGTTCAATTTTTGATGATATTGTTCAAAGAGCTGAGAAATTGCACAGCGATGTGCGATTGGGTGGCGCATCTGAACTTCGTCTGCCTGCTTCGTCCGTTATTTCTGCCGATGTAAATTAAAACTATTAAAGCACATTTATTCGTATATATTCTTTTATAGACAGTAGATGGTAATTCATTTTCCTCCGCTTTGTTGGACGCAGGTTTGGACGATGTATTCAGACGCAGTGAGGAAATATGGTCAAGAAAACAGTCGCTGCGTCCGACGACCGTAGGAATGGGCGCCTCTCTAAAGGCCAGCCAAGACTTGGTGAGCATCGGTTGTTAACTAATTGCCTTATTTCAAACAAACACAGAGTCGTCTTTCGTCAACCCGTCTCCCCGGTTCAAAAGTTGCTGAAAAGCCATCGGCCGACGTTTCTGATCGTTATGATGACGTAAATGCTGATGTTCTGGCTGGACGTTTTTCTGATGCGGAAACAAACAAATTTGTGCAACGCGCGATCGAACGGGCTCAGATTGAGGCGGAGCGGACTTTCCTTAACCAGCAAATTTTGGAACGACGCATTATGCCTGGGGAAACATTGTTCAGTGCAACCAGCAAGAGGGCGGCGGGTTCGGCAGAACCGGACAGAACGACACGCGGTGGCCTAAGGCACTTCGCCAATCTTCCAAACGCGCCACTTTCTCACGAACAGAGCATATTTGCACAAAAGGTAAACGACAAAAACCCATAGCATGCAATTATAATGCATGCTGACATTTTAAAATTTATTTTGCTATTTTAATTTCCTTTAGATTGACGAAACGCTTTCTTCAAGCGCCGATTCTTTGATTTTGCAAGCTGTGAAAGAGTCATTGAGCAAGTTGAAGTCCAAAGAAGCCGAGTATATTTGGTCTAAAGTTTTGGCGATTTTCCCATCATCAATCGGTAAAAATTTGCACGAAGAAAGGTCGTCTAACAATTGGATGGGACACATCATTGACAATGGCACCCAATTTCTACAAAATGAGTGAGGCTCTTTTTGGATTTGATTTTAAAATTTTATAACAGCAATTTCGTATTATTTTCTCTGACTTTGGCTTCCGTTTTGTAGGTTTGTTTCCCATACGGAAGCCACAATCGAAGCCAGCTTGGAAAAGGCACGCCGTGGTGGCGTACCCGGCACTTTGTCACGGGTCGTTGCTTATTTGAATGTGAAAGTGCCTTATCGTGATTTCCATGAAGTTCGATTGGCTTGCCATTTTTCATTCTTCACGTTGTCAATGTTCAGGACGGACTGTATGACCGTCATCCAATTTGGACGGTACTTTTCTTCTGTCTTCGTTTGGGCGACATGGACGAGACCGGACGAATTGCCAAAGAGGCCAAAGAGTTGTCAAACAACCCTCATTGCGCATCGCTTGTCGCTATTTTGAAAGCTCTGCCAAAAGCGTATATTTTCAATCATAAAAAAAAAGAAGCGAATCCATTTAAGCGATGTTTTAAATGACGAGCGAAGATTGAAATTACGTGCGGAATGGAACGCACAGAATTGCAGAGACATGCACAAGAAGGCAATCTACGGATTGTTTCTCGGCTTTGACTGTCCCGAAGTGAACGGAACCATCGAAGATTGGCTGTGGGCCAAAATGTTTCACTGCAAATTTGCCATTGACCCAGCGCGGTCCCTTCGCCAACTCCAAACAACGCTTTGTACTCAGCACGGTAATCCACTGGACGTACTACATTTCCCACCGGAGCAAGACTTCGCCGAAATTTTTTTTTAATTTAATGTTTTTTAAAAGACAATAAGTATTTTGGAAGATACAAAAAAAAATAATTGACTTAAAATTTATTTTTTATCTTTTAATGTTTTGAAAATTCTCTCAAAAACACTTAAGGATACTTTTTTTTTTTTGCAATTTTTTCCCCGCGACATTTTGGGGTGGTAAATTATTAAACTCTAAAAAAAAATTGATCTCAAAATTAACAGATTTTTTTAACAATAAGAATTTGGACCTTTAAAAAAATAGGGAAAGGATGCGAGGTCAAAAACCTGCTCCGCTTCCGTAGGCAAATATCATTTCACGTTTTTAGGTGAACGGTATTTTGTTGGCGAAGGAGGAAGCCATTTGCTTTATTTTTCCGTCCTTTTGCTCACCGGCCAAGTCGAAAGGGCTGTCTACGTGCTGTTCAAATCGGAATACATTGTCCATGCCGTACACATTGCCATTTTGGCCTACCAATTGCGCTTGTTGATGACCACACCCAAAGTGTCTGATGAGTTATGTCAGTGAAACTGTTCCGTTTCCGCTTCTATTTATATTTACTGCTTTTCTTAAGTGTCAACTGATGTGCATGAGCCGAGTGTTTGTCGGCTGAATTTGGCTCGACTTTTGCTTCTCTTTGTCAAGGACTTTGAGTTGAGCAATATCGAATATGCGATCAATTATTGCTTTTTTACACGCGATTTTAAATTGGACACGCCATCCGCGGACAAAGCAAATATGCGACAAGAAGAGGGTGAATTTGGCACCTAACAATAACAAATATAAAATGTTTCTTCATTTTTTCCACCAAAAGGTCGGAGTGTTTTTGTGGCTGCTGTCAGCCGAATTGTTTTTTTGTCCGGCCATCGGGAAGCAATTTTAGGGCGATTGGACCCTCAGGGGAACAGAATCCCTGGTCTTATTGACAAATTTAAAAAGGCGAATGAGATGGACATTGATGAACTGATTGCCAACATTGCCTTCGACACGCATGTGCAGGGACACTCTCTTGCCGCATGCCATCTCTACGCATTGGCAAATGTTAGTCTAAAACTTCTGGGTTTCACTCAAAAAATCTGCTAGGCTTCTCCTTTCTTTTTAGCGCCAAGAAAATGCCATTAAATTGGCTAATTGCCAACTTTCCATGTGTGTGTCCAATCCAATGGCTAAAGAAACATGTGACACGGTTGAATGTGCCAATTGGTTGGTCCAACGATTCGGGCAACCAAACATGGATGAAGAGAATGCCTCCTTTGCTACGCTGCTCCACCTTTTGAAGTTGCACAATTTCTTCCGATTAGCTGCACAAGAAAATCATGGAGAGGCGATTGAGCTGATAAAATCGGAGAAAATTTTGCCAATGGAACCGGACGAAGTGCAGGCCAATGTCAGCCAATTCCATGAAGTGCCTGAAGAAGTGAATCGGAACACCTAATGGCATTAAGTATTCCCTAATCCATTTTTTACATTGCGCAGGTTCGTCCTCTACTGCCCGATCTCTGCGTTCAGTCGATGCGCTCCATTGTCGCACTTCATAACGCCACTCCGCCCGCTTCTCCGATCGTTCAACTTCTTAGACAGTTCGCTAAGGCATTGATTCTGTATTCTGCGATGATTCCTTATCGTTTTCCTGTTTCCATTAATTCTCTTCTGCTTCAATTGCAATCAAAAATTGTTTAACTAACAGAGACTGTCTTCATTTCTCAATTTGTTTTGTTTAGTAATGCATTTTGTTTTGTATTTTTTGAACTATTAAAAAATTTTTAAGTGTTAGCTTTTTTACTTATTTAGGCAGTACGATTTCAGGAACTGTCATTTTATTTCTTTTTTCAACAAAGTTTAATCTTTTTTTCTTATGTTGCCGTTTAGGACTTGAAAATGCCACGCAAAAACACCGGCCGCCAAAGCGATTTATTTGCATTTTTTCAAAAGAAGCCAAAGGATGAACCCATTGAGTCAAAAGATAAAGAACAGAAGATTGTGAGTTTAAAACAGGGGATTACAGTCGTAAAATGGTTTTAAGAATGGTGACAATGAGCGTGAGAATTGCCACACACCCCAAAGAAAGCGAACGGAATCGACTCAAAATTCAGCCATCAAAAAACAGCCGAAAACTCCGTTGAGTCAGCAGCGAAATCAGTCGGCGGTAATAGAACCAAGGAAGGAAACCACAAACAATTCCACGCCAAATGCTATGTTTTTGGATTCGGAAGACGATTCATGCGGTGTCGGCTTTTTGAGTTGCGCCTCTTTGGCAACGCCCTCTTCCGCTGAATGTGCTTCGGCATCGAAACGGCGACGCATGATTTTGTCATCCGATGATGATGAAGAACTTGGAGGAGGAAAGGGACGAAACGATGGTCAAATGGGAGACGAAGCAGCGAATGTTCACCACCATAAGCAACCACGAAAGCGGAAGCAAAGGGACACTTCGGAAGAAACGGCGGATGAGGGGCGGGGAGGGACGCCCCCCGCCACTGCCCGGGCCATTCAGCACGGTTTACAGGCAACGCCCTCGACACAATCATTCATCAACTCATTTGTGTGTTTTCTGTCTTTGATTACACATATCTTTTTTTCATTTTTTGCAGAGTGTCGACTCGCCAAATGCTTCTTCCATTCAATCGCCGTTTTCTTCTCGTCAGACTCAACAAAAATACTCAAAAAAAGGCAACAGAAATGAACAAGTGACATTCGCGGAAGGCACTACTGATACCGAGGAGGATGCCGAACGTTTTCCCCATTTGGACTACGACTTTCTTTGCCCTGACAAAATAAAAGACGTCAAGGGAAGAAAGCCGAATCACCCGGAGTTTGATGGACGCACTTTATTTATACCAGAACATTTTTTGAAGAGCCAAACACCAGGTAATTGAAAATTCGGGTTTGAAAAGTTGAATTGTTTTAAGGCCACAGACAATGGTGGAAACTCAAATCAGAACATTTCGATACGATTATTTTCTTCAAAGGTTTCCAAATAAAAATAGATCAAATGTCAAAGTGATAAGTTTTAGTTGGAAAGTTCTACGAATTGTATCACATGGATGCGGTATCTTTTTACGATATCACATTGATCAATCAACAGTTTTTTTAGGTAGTTGCTGTTGAAAACCTTGGCTTGGTTTATATGCGGGTTTGTTTTTCGGGTTAACTCATTGTCTGCTTTCCAATACAACAGTCTTAGTATTTTAAGACTGAACACTAATAGTCTAACATGATTATAAATATTTCAAATTGCTTTCAAGAAAAAATTATGATTTTTTGTGAGAGGGACAAAACTCAGAAATACTGTTTTGTTCTTTATTTAGCAACGTTTTTCATTTTCAGGGTAAATACGCGCATTGCGGCTTTCCCGAAGTGAGGAAGCTTAAAATCATTTCCTGCCATCAATTTTCATTCATTTTCCTCCTTTTTTTTTGATAGATTGGCTACGGAAAATTCGCCGACCAATTGGTCAACCGCGGCTTCAAAGTGGCGCGCGTGGAACAAACTGAAACCCCACAACAATTGGCCGACCGACAAAATAAAGTGACTGTGAGTCAAGAGAAGGAAAAAGTCGTGCGGAGGGAAATTTGCCGTGTGACCACTCGTGGCACAAAAACGTACGGAGTGCAGGATGGGACGGATTCGCGGGAGTTGGACGGCGCTGCCGACCCCAACTCGAGCTATTTGATGGCATTGGCGGAAAAAGTGTGTCTCTTTTGTTTTGGCTTGTTTTCAAATACCTTTTTTCAGGTTGGCCCTTCCGGTGGGTCCCTTCGCTACGGCGTTTGCTTTATCGACTGTTCTGTTGCCGCGTTCAAACTCGCCGAATTTGACGATGATGCCAATCAGAGTAATTTACGTACTTTGCTGGCACATAATTATCCCGCGCAGGTCGGTTCGCCTTTGTTTTTGGCGAAAGTCGAGGCATTTTATCTCAAATTCAGTTGCTCTATGAAAAGGGTGCCCTCTCATCTTCTTCGATGGCTTTGATTAACACAATGCTTTCTGCTGTTCCAAAGGAATCTTTGTTATCAAAACGCCAATTTCTGAGTGCCGAAACAGCTTTGACAACAGTGAGTGGAAAATTTCCTTTTGACACTGATTCCGTATAAGGTAACAATAACACTTATAAACCACGGTGGCTCAAAAAACGAATATATTCTTTTTCTCTTTATTTGGCCATGTCAACTCATTTTTACTGATAATTGAACCAACCAAAATTGCACAATTCCTTATCATTCCCAAACTTTTTTCTACGGAATTCGGAATTTTGGCCCATCTATGTCACAGGCCACTAATGAGAAACAAAACAATTTATAAGCAGCCGTTTAAATTTGAGCCATTGTGTAAATTTCAATGTCTAATATACCTAATAATAATTTGCTCTTTAGCTTTGCAACGACAATTATTTCGGTGCCCATTTGAATGAGTGGCCAGCGACTGTTCGCCAAATGTTGGCTTCGCCTGATGCGGCAATTCCTGCCCCGTCAGAGTACCACAGACTTTGTTTGTCCTCATTGGGCGCTGTCCTTTGGTTGGTCACTTCCCTTTTTATTCGCCATCATTTTTCCATTTTTAGGTATCTTAAGCATTGTCTTGTGGACGTGGACACTGTCAGCATGCGACGCTTCTCCGAATACATTCCGCCCGCCATTGACGGCAAAGAGAGCGGCAAAGCAGCGCCAATTGACAAAACGGTGGAGGAGTCGTTTTGGGAAGGAAAGCACATGTGGGTAAAAAGTACATATAGGTCTTGCATTTGAGCATTTTGGATGGAAGAGAAACATCGGAGGAGGGGGGGGGGGGGGAGGGAAGGGTTGGACAGACCAACCGAAATTATGCTTTCCTTTAGGGTGTTGGATGGTGTCTCTCTTTCCAATTTGCACATTGTCCCTTCTCTTTTCGTCTCCGGCCTTTCTTCCTCTTTCTCTACGTCCTCTTCTCGCCTAAACAGTGCCAATTTCTCGCTGTACAACACTGTTAATCGGTGCCAGACTCCGTTCGGCAAGCGTTTGCTTCGCCAATGGATCAGTGCGCCGATTTGCGAGCGCAAATCGCTTTTGGCCAGGCAAAAATCAATCGAGTGGCTTCTGAAAGTCGAATTGCGCTCGAATTTGACCAGAATGGTCGACCTGCTGAGGAAAATGCCGGACTTGGAGCGTCTTTTCCAAAGGCAAAAACGGAATTGGCACTGATTAATTTGGCAATTATACTAAAGAATTCACACGATTGGCCTCAAATATCGAATGGATTCGGTTAATGGACACCCGGACTCTCGGGCGAATCTCTTCGAGGCTGACAAATACAACAAACGCAAAATCAAGGACTTGCTCATTGTGCTAGATGGCCTGGAAGACGTTCAGAAATTAATGCTTTTGTTCAGAGAAATAAATACCCAGGGCGAATCTAAGTTCGTCTGTGTTGACAAAAGTCGATTTTAATTTATTTTTTCAGAGCACCACCTCTTTTAATCGAATGTTTAAACGCTCATTACAACGAAATGGTAGACGATTTGTCCTTTTTTAAGGTTAATTGCGCTTACAATTAGCAACTTTACATTCTGTTAATTTTCTATTTTAAGGGAGCGTTTGACCGTCAGAATGCCCTCGAGCGTGGCGTTATTTTGCCTCGGCGAGGCGTTGACGCGGAATACGATGGGACATGCCGAGAAATTGAACAGTGCAAAGAGCAGTTGGAAGCATATTTGGGCTGGGCAAGCAAAAAGTTGAAATGCTCGCCTAAATTTGTGGGTAGTGGACGAAATTCGTACCAAATGGAAATCCCCGAGTCGGCATGTCATAATTTGACTGACGACTTTCAATTCACATCGCAGCGAAAAGTAAAGAGGGGAAAGGGGTATAATGGCAAAAATTAATTAATTCGTAATTAAAGGGGTATAAACGATACACGACAAATAACTTGCAAAAGCTGGTAGATAAACTGAACGATGTGGAGACGAACTTAGCCACAATCAGTGCCGAGGTCACTCGTCGCGTATTTGCTGATTTGGATGCCCGGTCAGTTGGCTAAATTGTTGTAAAGAAAGTTATTCACAAGAAAGACTAATCATTTAAGAAAGGACAAATGGTCTTCGGTTGTCAACCAAATTGCCACTTTCGACTGTTTAATGTCCCTTTCTTTGTATGCGCAATCTTCGCCTCACAAAATGTGTTTTCCCGAATTTGTTTTCGAATTTGACACGGTTGTTTCTTATCTTAATGAAAGCATAAAAACTAATTAATCGCCCGTTGTTTTTTAAGCCTTTCGTCGACATTCAGCGCGGGTTCCATCCGTCGTTGGCCGACCTTAAACCGACGTCGACTGGTAGCTTCAATTACATTCCAAACAGCTGTGTGTTGGGCTGTGGTTCGAACCCGGCCCACACAATGTTGCTGACGGGGCCGAACATGGGCGGCAAAAGCACTTTCATGCGGCAAGTGGCCACTCTTGTCGCACTTGCACACGTTGTGAGAGTTTTTCTAGTTTATCATCATTTTCTTTTCCCGTATTCTTCAGGGCTCAATGGTGCCTGCTGATTCGATGCGACTTACGCCGGTCGATCGTATTTTTTGTCGGATTGGGGCCAGTGACCGATTATCTGCAGGTCTTTTGATCCGCCCATCGGGTGTTTGTCATTTTCTTAAATATGCAGGACAGTCGACATTCTTCGTGGAACTGTCCGAGACAAACACAATTCTCTCACAAGCAACCCGACATTCGTTGGTGCTTATCGATGAGCTTGGTCGGGGAACGAGGTAGGACAAAGAAAACACCTATTATTGTTTAACAACTTTTTTTCTTAAAGCACTTTAATTTAGCACACATGACGGGACAGCCATCGCCTGCGCAGTGCTCAAAAATATCGTCAGAAACATCGGTTGCCGAATGCTCTTTTCCACTCACTACCATTCGTTGTGTGATTTTGTGGCCACTGACCCGAGGATTGCACTTGCTCATATGGTTTGAAATAACTGGGGATCTGTTTATCAGCATGCTATAATAGTCTGTAACAAAATTGTAAACCCATGACAATTTGTGGCCAAAACTGTTGGCAAGAAGCCTTTGGGCGATTTACAACTTTTTTGAGAAAAATAATATAATGGACAGCTTTTGTTTTGTCTATGAAAAAGATATTATATATTTCATTTAGTTGAATTTTAACAAGATTGACATTTTAAGGCGTGTATGGTTGAGAATGCCGATCTGAATGACCCGTCAATGGAGTCCATTACTTTTCTGTACACACTTGCAGAAGGAATGTGCGACAAATCATATGGCTTTTACACTGCCAAAATGGCCGGACTCAATGCAGAGGTCATTATCAAAAATTCATATGTTTTTGTATTTTGTGTATGTTGTACAGATTATACGTCGTGCTTCACATGCGGCAAATTTTTTGGACAATGAACGCGAAATGAAAGAACAGCCGTGAAAACACACGAAATATTTATTCTTTTGTTGACGTTTTTATTTTGTTTGATTTTCTAAGTTTGGACTTGGTAAAGGTATGTTTATTTCCTCTCATTTCATCAAAACAAACTTTCTCGATCTCGGAACTCCCTATTCATTATCAATAATCACCTGCTGCTGGATTGAATGCTTTGGAATAAATATTTATACTCGCTCGCGAAAGAAAGAATATATTCAATTTTTGCCTATAAATTACCTGGAAGCAAAAATTAGTTAACAATCCATCTCAAATTTTCAATATTTTTCCTGGCGGCGCTTATTGGCACCGCCGGCCCCCTTTTCGCATATGCTTTCTCAAAAAATTCAAAAAACCGAGTTTTTTGGTGCAAATTCCTTCAACAAATAATACTATTTTTTCGGTACGGGTCATCTGCGTTTTAGTACTAAAAGGGCCAACTGCGTTTGGGTTTTCTTTTAAAAAAAAATAAAATTCAGTTTTCAAAAAAGTTTTTGTTTTCAGAAAAACGGGTAATTTCTTTTTAACTGAGACGCAGTTGGCCAGACGCACTTGACCTGCTTCGCTAAATTTTCACCCCGTTGGCGCTTGTCAGCACCAGCCAAATGAGGCTGAAAATTTTGATCTGGCAGCACTGGTTATACTATATTCTTGGTATCACTCGAAAGCTTAAAGCAGATGCCGAATAATACTCAGACTTTTAGGAATCAAAATGGCAAAAATGCACCAAAAATAGGAAAAAGGAAGCACAAAAATTTTTTATTAATGATTTTTAAGCGATAAAAAATTATATATTTTGGCCGAAAAATGGTTTTAAAAATTTGAATTTTTGCCTTGTTCGAATTAGGAATAGATATCATATTCGTAGTCAGCGACCCCCAAAACCCTCTAAGACATGTTTTATGACTTTATAACTGAAATTTCTTTTTTTGAAAATGGGGGGGGGCAAACTGGACTATTACCCAAACTACAATGCGACTGGATTCATGTCGTTTGGACTCAAAGTGCATTAGAGACGAAACTCCAAAAATTAAATGATGTTGAAAAATCTGGTGTCGTATTCTTTACCTTTTTTTATTGGACCAGAAATTTTCGTTTAGTTTACTTCTCCCAACGGCTGTGTCGATTTTATTTAAAAGATTTCACGTACTTCATGTGTTAAATTTATTTATTTAAAAGAATATAAATAAACAGACAATGTAAATAAATAAATGTCCCAACGATCTCAACACACGTTGGGCAGAAAGAAACAAATGAATGTTTTAAGGGGAAGTATCCATTTTGTGGTCCGATGGATTCGCGAAATCATGCGACGGTACGTTGGGATGACTTTTTTGCATATTGTCGACAATCCACGGGTGCTTGAGCAGTTCTTCTAATGGCATTCGAGCAGACGGATTAAGCATAAGCAGCTGAAAGAACACATTTATCGAATTATGGAAAGGGAAAAGCGTCAGGGGCAAAAAAAAAAAAAACATGAATGAAAGAACTATCAGTCCGTCACCTTAGTCACAATTTCCCTGGCGCCAAGGGGGAATGAACTCGCGAATTGAAAAGCCACCTAAACATTTTAAGAGTTCATGCATTTAAAACTTCTTCCAATTATAATTAACGGTTCAAATATATAAGCAAGAAACTGTCACTAAATTCGTTTTCTGCACCTTTCTGATAGCACTCAAAGTGTCCACGTGTTTATCGTGTTCAAATGGCGGTCTGCCAACGAGAAATTCGTACAGCAAAACACCCACGGACCAATTGTCGACCTAAAATCAATGACAATTAAATATCGCATAAATACCATATGTAAATATAAAAAGACGTACGAATTTATCATGAGTTTTATTGAGGACCATTTCAGGCGGAAGATAGTCCAATGTGCCGCACATTGTGCTCCGTCTAAAGAAACAAACAAAGAACGGAAATGGTTGAAAATTCTGACTTTGAGGAAGGTGCGTGAACAGACCACCCAAAGTCAGCAATTTTCAGGTCTCCGCTTGCATTTATCAGTAGATTTTCCGGCTGAAAACGACCAGCCCAATCATTTATTAGTAATATTTTCTTTTCTTTTTTTTCATTTGTCCCCAATTAAACCTTTATGTCGCGATGAATGACATTCCTAAAATAAAGAAATGCTTGAGATTGTGCCGAGTGAACATTCTCGTCCATGCCTTACCTCGAATGACAGTAAATCAACGCATCCGCCAGCTGATAAATCAATCGAGCGGAGAAAGGCACCGAAAAACATTTACTTTTTCGGAGGAGTTGGAAGACGGAACCACGGGAAGCGTATTCGAGCGAAAGGTAAACACGGTCCTCGTCGTAGAAATAGCCATAGAGACGGAGGATGTTGGGATGTCTAAAAAAAAAAGTGAAAGCGGGGGAAAGGAACGGCAGAGAAAGCGCAGAACAGAAAACCGACAAAATAAAATATTAAAAAGCAACTTTATTTTGTTTTTCTCCTTTAACTTTTTTTGACGCACTTTCTGAAATTTACATGTACTAATACATTCTCGAGGCTTTTAAGCTTTCCAATGATACCAAGAAGTAAAATGTTATGGTCCAGTCCATGAAACCAAGGATGGTTAGTTAATTGATTGAACGCCTAGTGCAAGAGCCCTGACTCTGTATCAAGAAATAATCCTATTTTTGGGTAAGTGCAACCAAATTTCTCTCATTTTAAAGATGCAAAAATATTCGGGCAAAAATGGGGAAAAGAGAAGCAGTCAGATGCACCTCAAATGGTATTGGATTTCGATCTCACGCTTCATTTGGTGCGACACTCCGTGCTTGTCCATGTCCTTCTTGAAAAGCACTTTAAGTGCCACTATATACTTCGTTTCGCGTTCCCGTGCCAAGTAAACAGTGCCGAATTTGCCCTTTCCGAGAGGCTTCCCAATTTCGAAGTCGCCCAGAGTCCATGAAAATTTCTTCTTTCTCCCTTTCTGTTGGTCATCTGTTGCGCCATTTGGAACGATGTTTTCGAGTTCAGAAGACATTCCAATTTAGCAAAGAAATACTCCAAAGAATTAAGAAAATAAAAGTTATGCTTTTTTAATCAAAATCAGGACCTAAAATCTAATAAAGATGATTTTTACAAAAATTTTGTAGCCTTGAGTGCCCGCTTTGAAACCCATAGGGGGACCCTTTTGATTTTTTGAATTTTTGGGCCAAAATAATGTTAATTGTTATTAGCTATACCTTAAAACCCCCATGAAACACATTTTTAGTCTAAACCAAAAAAAAGGTTCCCCTATGATTTTCAAAGCGGGCACTCTAGGCTACATAATTGCCAACTGTTTACTAGGCTGTGAAAACATACCACAATGGCAAAAATACACTTTCGATTTCGGCAGTGCCGTTAGGTGTCATGATGAAATACATGTCATTTCTAACCCACAAAAGACACTTACCTACAAACATTGGAAGAAAATACATAATGCGAAAACGGATAAATTAACTACCAATAGTGAATTTAAATTTGAATTTTTATTAAAATTTTGGCATTCTTTTGTATAATTTAAATGCCGCGACATTTGCGCCGCCCAGCCAAATGGGCGCACTTACGTTTTGTCGACTCGACGTTTTGTCGACTCTGCCAAAAATCGACGTTTTGTCGACTCCACAAAATGTCGACAGCCAAAAATGCGCGTTTTGTCGACTCAGTCAAAAATCCAAGTGTTGATTTTGTCAAAATTATTCATAAAATTTATTTTTCATAATTTTAGACGCTGAACAAGACCCTCCCCCCCCCCCCCCCCCCCCATAAAGCAAATTATGTTCATACCATACTAATTTTATTACAAAAAAAAAAAATTTCGGGAAATAGAAATATGAATAATTTTGATAAATAATAAATAGTTCAATCGTTTGTCTCTTCTTGATCCTCATCTTCATTTCGTTCGATTCGTGCACGCAATCCGCCCACATAGCCCTGCATCTGTAGACTGAGCAAATGAACGGAGTTCCGCTTGGAATGCATGGTCATAAAAATGGTCCAAATTAACCGAAAATAAAATAGGGAAATTAAAACTATGAATATGTAACTCACTACTATCAAATGAACTGCAGTTGTTTGGCTCGGCGTCATTGAAGGAACTATTCGTGCCAATCGAACTGCGTTGGCTTAAATCGGGATCCGGGACGAAGGCATTGGCACCGGCTTCTTGTTCGACTACTGTTAGTCCAATTTACACTCTTGAGACGTAGGCGAAAAACGCTGCAATACCATTAGGCATGGTTGACGATAAGCACAAATCCATGACGAACATGTTTTTCGGGAATTAGCGTCAGTGCGAGCAGCTTTCTGAAATTAGGAAAAGCAATTGTCACCTACAAACTTCACCACTCACCTGAAACAGTTCCAAGCAGTCTCTCCTTGCAGAGTGTCGTCGCTGTACAGCTGTTCAAGGCCCATTTCACGCCACAAAAAGTCTACGCTTTTCCCTAAAAAAATGAGAAGAAAATGAAAAAAAAAAATAAAATTCACCGCCTAATCTGTTGTGTATCATCGTGTTGCGTGTTGATAACGCTGTTGTCCGAATCAGAAGACTCTCTTAGTCGCTTGGGTTCTTTCCGTCGCTGTTATTGTTCAATTATACTTCGAATTGATTTCATTTTTGCTGAAAACAGATACATAGATATGATAAATGAATAAAAATAAAAAGAACTAAAAAGTAGCCCTAACAATTTATTTCAGACTACATGACGAATTCAAGTCCGAGTGTACGATATTCGAAAAGGATGTTTAATTGAGTTCTGCAACCGAAAATATAGGAATAATTTTTGATAATAATTTTTGACCGAGTCGACAAAACGTAATTTTTGGCTGAGTCGACAAAACGTAGAATCGACAAAACGTCGATTTTTGACTGAATCGACAAAACGTACATTTTTGGCTGAGTCGACAAAACGTAGAGTCGATAAAACGTATAGTCGACAAAACGTGGGGAGGCGGAGCCAAAAATTCAAAAATTTTTGAACTCGGAGCACATTTCTGGCATGGTGTCTAGCAGGGATGCCGCCGATTTCCGATTTCAAAAATCGGAAACCGGAATTCCGGCCCAAAAAAACATCCAAAACCGGAATGCTGATGCCCACAATCTTCTCGGAAGTTGGAATCCCGGTCACGAAAACATCGGGAAAATCGGAAACCGGCGGCGTGTAGAGTTTCGCCCCGCTTTGTCAATAGCACACGCAATGCCCTGGGGCAAACTCATGATTGAGTGAGGACGGAGGAGCCGAAACGTGGGGACAGAAATGGCACAGACCAAGGCATTGAAATGCAATATCTTGTATGATATGATGCTATCGATTTTGATTTTTGTTGGAATGAATGAGCAAACTCACCACCCACCAAAATATAATTTTTTTTTTTGGAAAATTAATGCGAAAAAAATTTTAAAGAAAACTTCTACGTAAATGTTTTTTGGCTTCATTAATGTATTCAGAAAAAATTGACCTTTTTAAAAAGGTTATACCGAAATAGAAAATATGTTTGTAGACATATTTTTTTTTTATGAATACATCAGCTTTTTTATATTTATATGTGTTTTTCCCTTATTAACATATTTTCAAATATTGTCTCTTTTTAGGGTTGTTTTACCTTATTACATTGACCTTTCTATTGTCGCGCGCCAATGTCACAAAAGCAGCCGGACAAGAAGCAGGTATTCAATCGCCGGGAATAAACTTTCCCAGCAGGTCTCAAACAATTAGCCAAGCTACCCTCCCCCAACACCCCTCCCAAATGAGTTTTTGATGAGTGGCTAGTCTCATCATTCTCGTCTCACAGTCGCCCTGTTGGTAAGCCAATGCTCTTTTATTGAGTGAAGCAGAGAAAGATAGAAGAATGAAATAGTGTTTGGATGGAATAGAAAAGGGGAAGGAGTGAAGGCTGGCATACACTACCATCCATCCCACCCTCTGAGGGAAAGGGCGTCATTAGGCGAGACAACGCGTGGGCACCCCACCCTAAAAGTCGCGCGTCCATTCTACTAGTCCAACCACCACCCCCTCCCCTCCCCCCCCCAATTTCCAATGACCTCTAAATTGCTTCGGCTCCCCCCTGAATTGCTTTTTGAAACTGTTATTTTCATTCCTCCCAAACATGGCCTTACTAATCCTTATATTTGTTCTTCCTCTTGGCCAGTCCGTTCTTTTATGCTCCCCCGGGTCATTAAATGGTGGAGAAAAGTTCGATTTTGGGGAACACTAAGAATTATTTACTCTTTTTGTTTCATTTCTTTTTCTTAAGTTGTTGGATGAGCTGGAATATGGTGAACAGTCGGTGCGGACAAGATTGGAAAAAATCGACTCCGATTTGACGGAGGTTGTGGTGCTTATTTTTTTAGCTTATTTTTTATTTTAAATATGTCTTCATTGAAAGCATTTTTCCTTTTTTTTTCTAGATGGAGTCCCAAGTTGACGTTCATTTGAGTGCCGTGTCATCACGTCAACTGTTGGGTGGCTTTGATGAACTGTCAGACGAATTGACTTTGTTTCAACAGCAATTGGTCGGCATGGGCTATGAATTGAATTCGATTGGATCGGTGTTGTTCCAAAACGAGGGCACGTCGCAACTCGGAGCAGAGGGAGGACTGGTTAGCGGTTGGGCTCGACAGTTGGCGGAACGTTACAAGAGAAAGGTTTAAAAAGCTTTTGGCTTTCTTTTGCATATGAAAACTCTTTTCCCGTATAATTAAGGCAAATTTGGTGACGAAAATTGAGTTTGCAATATGCGAAACTGCGAGCCAACGCCTGCTTCAAAAGGGGCAGCCCACCTGCAGCAACGTTTCAACCGCAGTGGAAAAATTGGAGCCCAAAGTTCAAGCGGTTGGCATTTCGCAGAAAGAAGCAATTGCGAGCAGTTCGAAAAGGTGTGTGAAGAATAAAGTGCTGAGCGTAGAATGGGCGGGGGGGGGGGGAGAGACAAAGTTTGAGTTACTGTTTTTGTTCATGTTATTGGTTCAAAAAGAGGTCAGTAGCAATTTTTTTTACAACTAGAAAAGCTTGAAAATTCAAGAAATAAAAAAAACCCATGAGTAAAATACCAAATATTTTGTTAAACTTTTTTGTTTCTTGAAACCTGCTTTAAATTTTTTTGAGAAAAATTTTACGGTTTGAAATTTGTAGAAAAGCAATATTTAAAGGGGAAACGATAGAGCGGAGGGGAAACTTAGCACTCACGAAAAAGCTGCATTCTTACGCTAATTTTGATAGCGAAGAAAATCTTTTGTAAATAAATAAAACAGTGAAATATGGTCACAGATCGAAAGGGAAGGCGGCCAATGTTCAACCGAAAGTTGGACATGAACAGCAAAAAGGCCAATGCAAAGACAAAATTCTTCGCGGGAAGGAGACGAGGGCGGTGAGACCTTTAACGGAAGTGCGAACAATGGTGGAAAAGCTGGAGAAAAAGCAGGAAAACGCCGAAAAAGACACGGTAACTTTTCTCATAGGTTAAAATTGGTAAATGGGACTGGAAATTGGCGACCAAATTTCTCGAAAAAAGGGCCGTCGGAACATTTTTAAATTTTATAAAAATTTGTTAGCAATTTTAACCAAGCCTCTTCCCTTCGCGGGTGATTGCCCTCTCCTTTTTTAGACTGGTCGGAGCGAGGAGAGGCAGGGTGGGACAGGTGTCACACCCCAATTACAAAATGACAGAATGCACTCCCCTCCCCCCGTAAACATCATTTCCCTCCTCCATTGGTTGTTAGTTAAATCGAACAGAAATTCTGACATTTCTCTTTAGAATGTCTCTTAAATCATTTTTCTCCCCAAGCAGATCGAATGTGAGCAGCAGGCACTCATTGCCAAGTTGAATTCAATGGCGGGTTGGGCCATTGAGCAAAAAAACAAGTTGCAATTCGAGGCACCCATCGCAGTCAACCCAAAACAACTCAATTGGCAGATGAGCCAATTACAGGGAAAAAATGACACAATTTTGGTACGCCGAGCAGAAATGCTGCAATTGGAGTAAGTTTCAAAAAAGATGGGCAACAATAATATAATGCTATTCGAAAATTTAACAAAAAAAAAAAAACCGGTTATTGTGTTAGAAAAAATATTTTCAAAAAACAATAAGAAATATTGTTTCGACCCACCCCCCTCCCCTCTTCCTCCATCATAAAATGGGAAATGATGCTGAGCAGGGTGGCCAACATGCTCCTCTTAACAATTAAATAACAAAATTTAAGCGCAAAAGCGACTGCGTTGCTTGCCAAATTACCGTCGTCCGTGGTAGCCAAAAGTCAAATGCACATGGCACAGGTGAACAAACTAAGTGAAATGTACTGAATCGTTTATAAGAATTTTTTCTTTGTAACTTTTTGTAATGACTTATTGTTTTTCTACTGTTTTTAAATGAGCAGCAGTCATCATTCCTTTCCAAAAAAAAAATGTCTTAATAATGCAAATTTTTTTTAAATATTAAGTTAACTGATTCCCCCCCCCCCCTCTCCCGAAAAAAAATCCTTAGCCTGTTGTATTATGAACATTTTGAAACCCTAACATTTGCAAATATTTTTTACAGAATTGGGAAGAACTTCTCTCCGCTGTAACGAATCGACTGGAAACTTTTAAAAATGTAAAGAAAATTATGGTCGAACTGGTCGAAGCAGAACAGCGCGCCAAAAGTGAAATTGTCAATTTAAGAAGTGCAATAAATTTGGTGAGAACACTCCAGGGGGAAAAAACAGATCAAATAATTATAAGCCATAAAATGTTACAGTGAAATTTATAAGCAATTTTTCAAAAAAAAAAAATAACATAAATTTGTTTTTCTTTAATTTCAAAAATTTTCAGTGGAAAACTGAATTAACAAGAATTTCCAAAAAAAAAATCTAGGTGGGAGATGAAGTGCATTGGTAAGAGATACATTGCCGATTTGAATATTTCCGAGTCCGGCACGTACTACCGCAACAAATTAAAAAAGTTTCTTTATTGCTAAAATTGGTGCTTCTCTGACCCTGTTTCACCTCTTTTGTCCTTTTCAGCATTCCCAGAATGTCACGATTTTTTCTGATTTGGAATCGCTGCAGCTGCGGCTGCGTGCATTGGGCCCCGAAATAGACAAAAATTTTGCCATTATGGACCGGATGGAGCGAGAAATGGGCGGTGCATCGGGCGAAACCAAAAAGAGAAGAATCGAGTTGGAGGCGTTGAAGACCGATTTGTCCGAACTGATGGCCGAGTTTAACAGCGCGTTGGCGCAGGTACAGAATGGAAGAAAATCAGAGAATTAATTCTGAATGGTTTCGGGGTCGCTGATCACGATTCCGGCACCCATTTCGACCTATTTTGAATCTCTGACCCGAATTCGAACCAAAAAGCGAAATTCACAAGCGACCCCGAAACTCCCTGGGAGAGTGTTTTTCACTACTTAAAAAGATAAAAAAAAAAATTTCAAAAAATGGGGGGGGGGGACAAAGCAAAGTATTACTTAATTATTATACTACATATATATTTAGGCCATTTCTTTTCTAACTTATCTATTCATTTTTTTTTGTTTTTGCAGTCGTCATCAATAGCCGATCGGCCGAGTCGCCAGCAGCGTTCAGGAGTTCGTAATCGATCGTCGAGTGAGCATAGCCCAGTGATTGGGAACTTTTCTGTAAGTTTCATGCGATTTCTTCAATTATTTCCCGGGGACACCTTCGGCTCAATCCCTTCCGCTTAGAGTTTTAACAAAATCTATTTTTGGTTCACAAAAAAGCTCTTTTTGTGCAGATCTGTTATCAAAAATTAACCAAATTTCTCAATGATTTCATACTGTAATTATGCATTGCAAAACAGTTATTTGATTGATTTTTCAGTATGTTGCTGTGCCTTCTACTGCTGGTGTACGCCGTTCGCCAAAAGGACGTGGAAGAAGTGTCGGTGGAAACAGGAAAAAGGTGACAATTTTGTGCATTGTCAAAATGTCGAGCCCCAAAAAAATTCATCACGAACAAATTTTTTTTTGTTTTTCAAATCATAATTTTGTTCAACATTTTTGTAAGGCTTATTTCAGTTTTTTTTTTGTCGCAACAGCCATTTAATACATTTACGGTTTTGGACATATCCACAAAATCCCGGCTTCAAATGTATGGGCTTCGGGTCGACTTTTGTCAATGCACCGCATGTCAATAAATAAATTACACAATTTATTTGCTAATTACCTAACTCATTTGTTTTTAGTGAGCAAAAAAAAATGGTGTTACGAATGAGAAGGAGGATTTTGTTCTCAGATTCAGGGATTTCTTCTGTTGTTTCTCAAGAGTTTTCTGTTGTTCTTGCCTTGACAAAAATAATTTTTTATTCATTTGTTTATATTTGACAGATCGGCATAAATTTCTTCTCAGTTTTTTTCAATAATGCCTTTTCAGAAATAAACATAGAACAAATTTGAATAGTATTTCATAACATAACCTTCGCTCCGCCAAATATTTGCGAATAATTTAGATTTCATGATCCTCAGAAAACTTTTTCTTACCTCGTACGAATTGTTTGTTTTCTAAATTTATCCCCGTCTCAAGGAACGCAGATTCTCGGTAGGGGTAAGTTTAGCGTGGCCGTTAGCGTGTGCCAGCCATTCGAAATAATCTTCCGTACTGAAATGGCCCCCACCTCCGAACTCCCCCACGCCCACACCCATACTTTTTTTGCTTAGCTCCTAACTCCGATACATCCCTGAAACAAATCACACACTCCAAATATTGCCAATGCGCTTTTAGTCCACAACATACTGACTTTGTGATGCGCTCAAAGCGAACGCAAGAAAAAGGGAAGCGAAACACAAGGAGAAAAGTTTTTGGAATGTGCCGTTAAGTGCGCTGCAGCAGGCAACTTCAGCTGCCTTGGCTGATGACGGATGAACAAAGGATCGCTTCGTCTTACCTTCCCCCCCCCCCCCCCCCGCAACAATTTGCGCTCCTCTCATTCAATCAGTCAGTCACCTCATTCTGTCGTACCATTCGCTTTCCCCTCGACCATCCATAATTGCCGCGGGTACACCCCAAAACACAGCCGCCGAAACACAGCGGCCGAAACACAGCAGCCGAAACACAGCCGGCCAAAACACAGCCGGGAAAAATCTCAAAAAAATTTTTTTTGAAATTCCATTTTTCGCTTCCTAGCCTTTTATGGCATAAGATTGACCTCGCTCTACCGGAATAAAAAAGGTAGATGAGTTACCGGCACACGGAACGTGGAGGCCTGTGATTGGAAATGGATAACCTTAGTGCGCCTTTTTTTTTTGGGTTTTGTCGGGTCTGAATCTGTGGCCACCTCTGATGTACCATTATTATAGCGCTTTATGGTGACTGCTTAATTGGAATCCGCGCTTTCAATGTCTGATGGCACAACATCATGATTGAGTTTTTCTACCCATCCCCCCCCCCTCTCCCCTCGATTTTGATTGACGGAATCACTTTTGACAATTCGAAACCCTAGCCCGGAATTAAATTAACATGTTTGGGACTCGAAAAATGACAATAATTATGACGGTCTCATAGGATGTACTAAATCTTCTGTCCTAATCTTCATTGAAATTGACTTCACTCTCCCGCTGTGTTCTTTGCCTTGGCATAAAAAAGTGTTGTTAAATTTAAGCATTGCGCGCTAATTTTCTTTTTTTAAAAGGCTAGAATCCTTTGCCTTGGCATAAAAAAGTGTTGTTAAATTTAAGCATTGCGCGCTAATTTTCTTTTTTTAAAAGGCTAGAATCCTTTGCCTTGGCATAAAAAAGTGTTGTTAAATTTAAGCATTGCGCGCTAATTTTCTTTTTTTAAAAGGCTAGAATCGGAAATGATTTGTAAGATATTTTGATAAATTTTGACTAGGCTACTTTTCGGATTTTTTTTTTATGCGCATCGGCTGTGTTCTGTCCCGACGTGTTTCGGCCGGCTGTGTTTCGGCCGGCTGTGTTTCGGCGGCTGTATTTCGGCGGCTGTATTTCGGCGGCTGTGTTTCGGCCGGCTGTGTTTTGTCCTGTTCCGAATTGCCGCGCCCTCCATAAATCATTCCGAAAAGTAAAAGAAGAAATCAAAACATTAACATTCAAATGCTCATAAAATCCGAAAATCAAAGCCCATCCCCGTCAATGATCATTCAGCACCACCAGTGTGTGTCAATGACAATTCGGTTCTTCCGCTGGTAGTCAAATCGCCACTCCTTTACTTCCTTCTCCCATTTGGCCCACTTTTGTTCATCGCGCCAAATTGGACAACGAATGAGCATAAAGCGGGCTTTGTCAACCCTCTTCAGCGTAAGGCGTTCACCGGTCAATGCGTTTGTGAGCTCAAACAACGGCACACGACGATATAACCGACACAAAATGACGAAGAAATTGACAGAGGAAGAAGCATTGGCAAATGCCTAAAATTAAAAAAAAATGAATAGATAAAACAATCAATTTCAGTATCACCGCTTTTATTCCGTCCATTTTTAACGACCAAAAAATTTTGTTCTGCTCAACAACACATTGATCGACCGTCCGGACGAGGCACGAACAAAACGTCGATTTTTGACTGAATCGACAAAACGTATATTTTTGGCTGAGTCGACAAAACGTAGAATCGACAAAACGTCGATTTTTGACTGAATCGACAAAACGTACATTTTTGGCTGAGTCGACAAAACGTAGAGTCGATAAAACGTATAGTCGACAAAACGTAGAGTCGACAAAACGTAGAGTCGACAAAACGTGGGGAGGCGGCCAAATGGACATTTGCGTCGCGTTTTTTGCGCCGCAGACACTTTCGCAGCCCAAGAAATTTTTATTTTTATTTTCAACAAATTATTAAATTTACGCGTCAAACCACAGTTTAGGCGTCCAATCAGAGTTTACGCGTTCAATCAAGAGTTTACGCTTCCAATCAAATAAACCTTTTTAAAAGGTAGGTTTTTTTTTAAATCCAACCTTAATTTTTAAAATTTTTTCTTAAAAATTAAGAGGTTAGGTTTTCAATAACCAGGAGGTTGGTTTCACCTTTTCAAGTAGTTTACTTGATTGGACACATAAATTTAATAATTTTTAAAAAATAAAAATTTCTTGGGCGGCGCAAGTGTCTAAGGTGTCAAATTCGGTTACCCCAAAAATGACTGATTTCTACAGTATTTCAGTGGAAAATGACCGAAAATCACGAATCAGAACTTAGATTTATCACAAGACATCATCTAATCTAAGATTTTTCAAATCTATGATTTTTCATAGTTTTTTTTTTAGTAAATGTCAAAACAACAATTCGATCAATATCGACCAGAAAAAAACAAATATTTGCCATTCAATAGACTGGTAAACAACGACTGGTAAACAACTTGTTTTCTAGTAAATACATGAAGCAAAAAATGAAGAAAACCCAGCGAGGTCACTCAATCAAGTCTCCGCTAGGATTTAGTCCTACCGCAAGAATATTATTTAGAAAATTTCTAACAAAATGGATTTGTTCGAACTTATTAACCATATTGGTACAAAAAAATGCTATTCAATTTCTTCGTGACCGGGGTGTTCTTCGCTCGATTCCACCCCAATGTCCTCTCGGGGCTTGTCCCCGTGAAATGACACAAATTCAAAGAAGAAGAGGAAGCCGAAATGGTAAAGTGACATATATGTGGCGCTGTCCGGTACACAAAAATAAGAAACAATCCATAAGACATGGTATCTACGTGTTTAATAATTCTAACTTTCTAACAAATGTTCCCTAAGAGTCCTTCCTGGCTCAAAGTAATCTTGAAGAGCGCGAATTTGTTTTGTTTGTATACCTTTGGAGTGTTGGAGCGCCATCCCACATTCAAGAAAAGTTGTGTGGCCTGAGTCGCCACACAGCTGTGGATTGGAACAATTTCCTGAGAGGAATTTGCTCTCGCCACTTGTTAGAGAACCCAGTGTACTTGGGAGGTCCCGGGCTCCCAGTTCAAATTGGTATTTTTTCTTAACTTTTTGGTATGGGGCAACAGAGTTTTGCAGATGAATGCCAAATAAGTAAACAAAAGTATCATGTTGGTCATGCTGTACGTGACTTGTGGGCTTTTGGAATGTATGACCCTGGTCAACATCTTGGTGTCTTGGAATTGGGCATTCATCTGCAAAACTCTGTTGCCCCATACCAAAAAGTTAAGAAAAAATACCAATTTGAACTGGGAGCCCGGGACCTCCCAAGTACACTGGGTTCTCTAACAAGTGGCGAGAGCAAATTCCTCTCAGGAAATTGTTCCAATCCACAGCTGTGTGGCGACTCAGGCCACACAACTTTTCTTGAATGTGGGATGGCGCTCCAACACTCCAAAGGTATACAAACAAAACAAATTCGCGCTCTTCAAGATTACTTTGAGCCAGGAAGGACTCTTAGGGAACATTTGTTAGAAAGTTAGAATTATTAAACACGTAGATACCATGTCTTATGGATTGTTTCTTATTTTTGTGTACCGGACAGCGCCACATATATGTCACTTTACCATTTCGGCTTCCTCTTCTTCTTTGAATTTGTGTCATTTCACGGGGACAAGCCCCGAGAGGACATTGGGGTGGAATCGAGCGAAGAACACCCCGGTCACGAAGAAATTGAATAGCATTTTTTTGTACCAATATGGTTAATAAGTTCGAACAAATCCATTTTGTTAGAAATTTTCTAAATAATATTCTTGCGGTAGGACTAAATCCTAGCGGAGACTTGATTGAGTGACCTCGCTGGGTTTTCTTCATTTTTTGCTTCATGTATTTACTAGAAAACAAGTTGTTTACCAGTCGTTGTTTACCAGTCTATTGAATGGCAAATATTTGTTTTTTTCTGGTCGATATTGATCGAATTGTTGTTTTGACATTTACTAAAAAAAAACTATGAAAAATCATAGATTTGAAAAATCTTAGATTAGATGATGTCTTATGATAAATCTAAGTTCAGATTCGTGATCAGCACCCTTGAAAACCCCCTGTCACCAATTTTCAGCTCAAAATAATAATGTTAAATTAGGGACCCCCATTCTTCACGATTGCCGAAAAATGAATATTTTTGTAATGACAGTTTTAGCATCGTCCCGATCAGCCGCTGAGACAAGTTATAGAGCCACCATCCCAAAAGCAATTCTGTAGAATTTTAGGCTCTTTCTAATGGCCCTACTTGTTTTTTTCAGAAAAATTTTTCCAACCCCCTAGGAATTTTTTTCAAAAATTTTCCAGATTCCAAGCCATTCTGGGTTTTCAGAAGTTTATGAAAGAGTGATCTGGTCGAGTTGGTGTAGTTAATTTTTTTGATCAGTACCAAAAGTTATACTAGCATGAATTCTTAGATTTTCTGGACACTCAAAATATTGAGTTTTCATTGATTAAATATTTTGAGGCAGGACTTTTTTCCGCCGTTTTTTTGAGTGATGTGGGATCACGTGACTCTAGGGAATGAATGAGTCGATCAACAATGTTTTTGGTGCATGAAAAGCGCATATATTGGAGCAATTAAAAAAATTGTGAAGAAAAATGCAAGAGCTACTCATTTTCTGTCAGCGGTGCGACCAGAAAATAATAGTATTAACTACAGAACAACGCCAGAAAACAACGATTAAGGTCACATGCTCTATGTTTTCTCATCTTAATCAGCATTATGACACCACAAAACACAAAGCGAATGCTCATGATATTGGAAAAAAGCAGCAATTCATTTCTGAATCAAGTCAACAAACAACAACGTTGGCTTTTGGTTGACAATCGACAAGGCTTACGCCGAAAACCCTTGAAATGTTTTTGATTTGTAATTGCGCTGCTAATGGATAAAGTAATTACGGCAAATTTAGTTGTCTCGACTCGTTTTTTGGGCTTGAGACCTAAGAATTGGACTAAATTTTCGAAATTTTTATTTGCTTTTTAGTATTTTTTTTTTGATTTGTAAGTACTTAAAATTCGTTATTGAAAATACAGCGCCAGATTCATGGCTCCGGAATCATAGCGCCGGATTCATGGCGCCGGATTCGTGGCGCCAGATTCATGGCGCCGGATTCGGGTCCACTACTATTCAGTGTTGCCGATTCAGTGTCGCCGATTCAGTGTTGCCGATTCAGTGTCGCCGATTCAGTGTGGGTTCAATTCAGTGTTGGTTCAATTCAGTGTCAAGGAATTTTTATAATTTTAAATTTGAAAAAATTACTAAGAAAAAGCTGTTTTTTCTCATGCCCTTAAGCGGTGCACTACAACTCGGCGCTCTCGACTCAGCGCTCCCAATTCGGCGCCAAGAGAATTTTTTTTTGAAAACCTACCCTCCTACTTTTTAAAAAAAAGAAGTGAAATAAAAAAAAATAAAGAGGTTTTCAACAAAGAAATTATATTGGCGCCGAATCATGAGCGCTGCGTCGAGAGGCCGAGTTGGTGAAAAATCTTTCTCAAAAAATCGACATAAATGAGCAGGATAAAGTTAATTTAAATTTTACGAATTACTTTCATTTATTTTGGTGATAGAAGACGAAATGTAAATGAACATGAAAATTCTTCATAAAATTTGATGATTTTGAAGAAAATTAAAAGACCTGGTTTAGATCCTGCCCCGATTTTTTGCAAAAGCACCGACCCGTACTACCATGCATACCAATAAGCGAGCAACAGAGGAAAATTTTTGAGAAATTTTTTCTTTTTTACAAAAATCGGTATAATATTTCGAACAATTTTCTGACACTGAATTGAACCCACACTGAATCGGCGACACTGAATTGAACCCACACTGAATCGGCGACACTGAATCGGCAACACTGAATCGGCGACACTGAATCGAGCGGGCCCCCCGGATTCGGGTGTACCTCAACTGCGGACCGACAACTGCGGACCGCACAACTGCGGACCGACAACTTCGGACCAATGGGAAAATGCTCAACTGCGGACCAGCCTTATAAATTTTTTTTTATTTTAAAACATAAGTTTTTTAAAAATGTAACCACCCTAGTTTTTTTTTGAAAACCTACCCCCTTTCTTTTTTGAAAAACCTAACGACCTTATTTTTTTTTTCATAACCCAATTTATTCATTCTATTTGTGCGGCATCCATTCAAATTCCAAAATTGACCATTTCATTTTCAATCATGGATTTCAAGAGCAGTAAAAACTCTTTTTCCAAATGGCGAAATTCTCCTTTGCTTCTTTCATCTCGTAAGAAATTTGAAGAAAAGAGTTGCCGAATTGGGACTGACCCAGACAAAAATCGTAGGTTTTTAGTAGTGAACCAGAATTTATGAGACTTAATTTTTAGGTTGTCGACAATTACACTGAAAGGACTCAAAATAATGGCCCATGCTCCCTTTACACCGCAAAAGTGGAAATTCATGAAAGAACACTGCGTGAAAAGAGGACAAAACGAATAATTTTTGTGAGTCGATGAAGGCTGCACCAAGCATTCGCATGTGACACCCATCAATTTAGGCATTCATCAACATTCTTCGCAAAGAAGAGAAATTGCTGGGTGCAAACGTTGTTCTATGTTTGCTGGACATGACCACGGAAGAAAGACAAACAGTTTTGCGAAGCTGACCTACCGATTCGTTGCAAAAATTAACCGTTACCTCGAACAGAGAGCCTCATAATGGGCATCAATACTTGGCTATTAATATTGATCCAGAAATTAGTAATTGATTCTCACATGATTTAAAATATTACTGAATAAACCGATGATTTTTTTGTTTTTTGTTCATTTTGTTTTATAATCCGACATTTTCTCGTCCCGAAACCCATCCCGGTACTAGGCTTAGGTTTTCAAAAAAAAAACTAGGGAGGTTACGTTTTTAAAAAACTTATGTTTTAAAATAAAAAAAATTTATAAGGCTGGTCCGCAGTTGAGCATTTTCCCATTGGTCCGCAGTTGTCGGTCCGCAGTTGTGCGGTCCGCAGTTGTCGGTCCGCAGTTGAGGCACTCCGCCCGGATTCCTGGCGCCAGATTCATAGCGCCTGGTCACGGCGCCAGAATGAATCGTTCCAATAATTCGAATCCAATATAAACTGGCGCCGTGAATCGGGCGTCATGAATCCGGCGCCAACTCAACTCGGCGCCCATTATTTCGGCGCCACTAGCTCGGCGTCGAGTAGAAAAGCATTCTTAAGTTGAAAATCCAAAAAAAAATGCTTAGAATTTGTCTATTTTTCGTTTTCAAGCCCAAAAAACGAGTCGAGACAATAAAAACGAGTTGAGTCAAAAACGAGTCGTAACAAAAACGAGTTGGCCAAAAACGAGTTGAGTATTTACCCTATTTTCGCAACTATTGTGCATTTTGGCGTTTTTAGTTTTTTTGAACGACTTTTGGGCAGTGCTGTTCGGGAGTCCCGGTCCCGGTCCCGAAAACCGGGATTTTCCCGGTTTTTTTTTGGTCCCGGTCCCGAGTCCCGGTGGTTTAGTCCCGGTTTTTGGGACTTTTTTACACCCCTAAAGATTGACTTATGGACCAGAAAGTGTTAAGGAAATGAAGAAAATTTTCAGTACTGGATTATCTTTTGAAATAAAAATTATCGACAAGAATTCTTCAAATTTTGGCTTTTTGCCCATAAAAGGTAAAAAAGGCTCTTTCATAAGAAAAAATTAAAATTTTTTGGCTTTATGTCTAAAAGAATTCTGATTTATTCTTCAAAATTGAAATTTTTAGTCAAAATCTGTTAAGAAATTCACCCACTTTCAAAAAAAAAATTTTCGGTGGTGCCTATCGGCACCACGGGCCCCTTTTATCCTAGATCAAATTTTTCAAAAGTCTGGCGCCGAATCGTGTGGCGCGAATCGACATAGACCCGTACGAAAGAATTGGCGTAAAAAATTCGGTCCATATCATTTGAGTGCCGACGGATGAGTGCCGGTCATTTGAGTGCGCGACGTTTGAGTGCCGACGTTTGAGTGCCGACGGATGAGTGCCCATAGAAAACCTATCATTTGAGTGCCCAAATTTAAAAATTCAAGAAAAAAACGAGAAAAATGCAAAAATCATATTTATATTTTATTATTCCGATAATTCAAACATCAATCATCATTTTGATAAAAAAAAACATCAATTATTTAATCTGTATTTTTACGGAACGGGACGGTAAAGGGACGGTTCATTGCCAGCCGTTTCATTGCCATCAAGTTTTAGAACCTCATAACCTTTTTCTAAATTGATCAAATTCTACAATTTTGGTGACATTCTAAAGACCAACAAAAGCTCTATTAGTTCTTTATAATTAAAAAAAAAAAATACTGTTCTATAAAAAAGTTACAACCCAAAAGTGATAAAAATCCTGACTTTTTCTGACTTTTTTGCAAATGTCAACTTAAATCTTTTTGGCCATTTATTATATCGCTTAACAATGTCTAAATGAAAGCTTCACAATACTTAGAAGATTCGAATGGTATCAAAATTGTAGAATTTGATCAAGTTAGAAAAGTTGTGAGGTTCTAAAGTTGATGGCAATGAAACGGCTGGCAATTAACCGCCCCCTATCTGTATTTATTAGATAAATTTATTAATTTAATATTTTTTGGTAGGTAATCGAACAGCCTCAAAGAAACAGAAATTCCAAATACCAGACAGTTGATCGCCGAATTCTGATTCTTGTTCAGCGTTATCTCACACAAGTTCGGCAAAATGCGGTGGTGCCAATTCAAAATGATCACCAGTACTTTGCAACCGAAACAGGTCAGTTCCGTCCCGCCGGTTCCGTCCCAGCCGATTCCGTCCCGCCAGTTCCGTCCCGAGCCGGTTCCGTCCCGAGCCAGTTCCGTCCCAGCCGGTTCCGTCCCGCCAGTTCCGTCCCAATACATAAGGGGCCAGTTCCGTCCCAAAATTTTTCGTGTGTTTTTTATTTCATTAAATTACCTTTATAAAATTATTAATTAGACGAAACAAGAAAAACACAATGTTGTATGTATTATAGACATTAAATACAAACATATCTCACCCATAAATTTTAAGATTCACAGAAAAAAGCATTAAGTGAGAAGAAAAAGTTTATGACTTTTTTTTCAAAGTCCCAAATTTGCTGTCATTAATTATAAACTCGAACTTTTTTCTGAGGAACAAAAAATCTTTAAAAAATTCATGTTATTAAAACTTTTGATGCTGATCTAAAAGATAACTACACCAACTCAATCAGATCACTCCTTCCTAGATTTCTGAAGACTCAAACTGGCTTGAAACCAGAGTAAATCCGGGAAAAATTCCGAGGGAGTTGGAAAATTTTTTAGAGGAAAACGAATATGACGGACAGAAAGAGCATAAAGCAAAACCTATAATCTAAAAATTTAATTAAAAATATTATTTTTATCCCCAATTCCATTATAGAATTACTCAGAGTAAGAACAACTACCGTATGGATAAATGATTCCTTTTTTTTTAATTTCATTCGTGTTATTTTCAAAATTTTTTTTTTTGCCTTTTTAAACCTAAAAAAATATTTGTGACGGAACTGGCGGGACGGAACCGGCTGGGACGGAACTGGCGGGACGGAACTGACCCGTACCGCTTTGCAACCCCCCGCCCCAATCACAATATGTTATTGAATTTCTCCGTGGAATGTCTTACCATTATGAAATGAACCCTTGATTATTTAATGTTATTGATTTAAACCAGAAATAAGAGTAATTTTTTATTTTTATTTTACGTTCTTAAAATTTTTTGCTGAATTTTTTAAAATTTTTACTTGTAATTTTTCGGCACTGAAATGATCGGTTTCTATGGGCACTCAAACGTCGGCACTCAAATGACCGCGCACTCAACCGTCGGCACTCAAAGGTCGGCACTCAAATGACCCGGCCCGTAAAAAATTGCTTTATTTTTGAAAATTTTTGCCGGGTTTTTGCTGGGTTTTTCAACTGGTTTGCCGCGTTTTTGAGTTTGGCCAAGGACATCCCTGATCATGCTTCACTTAACTATTCTTAAATGTTTAGTAATCAGATTAAATGGAAGGATCTGGAATTAAAATGCAACTTTTTTTGCATCATAATTTTGATGACGAAGAATGAGAACAAAATTATTATTCATATAAAAAAATTTTTTTCTTCAAAATTTTTCAAAAACACCCCCAAAAATTGTCTTATGAAGTCCCGGTCCCGGTCCCGAAATGGTCCCGAGTCCCGGTGTCTAGTCCCGGTCCCGATCCCGAGTCCCGAAAAATTCTTGGTCCCGAACAGCACTGCTTTTGGGCACTTTTCGTTCAGTTTTTATCACATATTTTGGGGGGTTTTTCGGGTTTTTAGCACCTATTTTGCACCTTTTTGGCAACTATTCAGGCATCTATTCGCGAAAGGTTTTTTTTTTTTTTGAGTTTGTACTTTTTTTTGAAAACGTGTTTTGGAGTTTAATTAGTAGGTTTCAAGAAAAACTGAAATTTCCGCAAAATTTTTTTGATTTTTTTAGAAATTATTGAAAACTTTAAGGTTTTTCTTTAAACTTAGGGCCTGAAAATAATTTCATTTAGTTTATCTGAAAATTGCTGTCTGAGAAACTTGTGATTTTTAAAAGGAAAAAGCAACTGTTTGTCGGATAGTTTATTTTTTGGTTTTTGAATTAGAGCGACTTTTTAGCAACTATTTAGGTAACGATGTTTAGCATTTAAAAATCAGAGCCCTAATCATAATTATGAATTCTATTCCTATTATTTTAATGACTCCTTGTTTGTTTAATTTATTAGTACTTTCGAAATCAATCACTGTCGAAACACCTGGCACGGAAATTTCTGTTGAAATTTTGAATATTTAGTGAATCTTGTAAGATTTTTATAAAAGTTCGCTTAAAATAATTTCTTTCAAATAAGCAGTAAAAATCAGAGTTTTCCTTTGAGACACAAAAATAAGTACATGGAGCGCAAATAAGTACAAGGGCCCATTCGTACTTTTTCAAAGTACAGTACTTTGTTTTAGGCTTCTATGCTTTGAAAAATTGAAGCATACTTTTTTTCAAAGATAGTACTTTGAATTTGGCTTTTTGCACCAGAAGAAAATAGAAATTTGCATTTTTTGGTCAAAATCTGTTAATAAATCCTATTATTATTAAAATCTTTCAAATTTTTCCCGGCGGCGCTATCGGCACCGCCTCCCACCCCCTTGGTGAAAATTGCAAATGACAAAATATTTGAATTTACAAATTATCCCCCTTGTGTTCTTTGAAATTGCCTTGTCTGTAATTTGAATTAGAGCTCGAGAGATGGCAACCCTGCATTAAAATATGCAGCAAATATGCACACAAAGGCAAAAGACGCACAAAATTGCATTAAAAAATTGAAAATTAGGGTGCAATTTAGTAGAAAAAAATAAATTATTCCCCATTATTTTTACTCGAAAAAATAGCATTTTTGAGCGATTTTTTAGCATATTTTTTCCTACACAAAGGCAATCGAAAAGAATTATAATATTTCGAAAATTATTTAAAAGTAAGAAAATGTTTTTTTGAGAATCTAATTTGAAAGCAATTTAAATTTTAAGTGGCAAATTTTTTTGAGAAATCCCATCTTAAGAGTATACTTTTTTGAAAAAAGCCTAAAAAGGCACTAAAACTGAATTGAAAATGGCGAAATATGCACGAAACATTGTGCAATGTTAAAATTTTTTATACTCGTAAAAAAAGAAGGGAAAAAGCATAAAATAAATATGTTTTCGAAATAAAAAATGTACAAATGTGAGAAAATAAATGTTCACTTACACGGCTCTTGCCGTTTAGGCGCCAGAAAAGTAAAGACACCCAATTTTTAAGCCTTAAAGTCATCAGTTTTCAATTTATTTTTGTTGTTGTTATGTTCAATCGTTTAACACTAAATGAACTTAAGCCTAACTGAAGCATTAATAGCTTAAGCTATTTATGGAATTGTCCTACGAAAGAGTGGTGCCCAAACGCCAATGGTAATAATATATATATTCAAGTAACAGCAAAACGCAAAACAAAATGAGCAGTTTCAAAAATGAAATTTAAGTGTGACTGGCAATATAAAAGGATGATTCTCTTTGTCCGAAATAAGTTTCATTAAGTGAAGGAAGGAGTGATTTTCGATTAGATTAATGAGAACGAATCTGAGGTGATTGTCCGCTTAAATTAGCCTTTCCTCTCTGCCGTCATTGCCATTCAAAGTGAGCTGATGAGGACAGTGAACTGGTGGCATTTGATGGGCATGGCCAAACTCAAAGTGCCGATTCTGCTGCGGGTCGTTGCAATTTGCCATGCGATTGGAAGACGGAAAAGCCATGGAAGAGCCGGTCAATGGCGGAGGGCGAGTGGTCTGCAATTCGTACGCAGCGGGCTAAATGGCAGCAGAACGGAAATTAAAATGGGACAGAGGATGAAACAAAGTTCGGCACCCTTCCCCCCCCCCCCCCCTCCCCAGTGCCGACTCGGTATTTGCCGTGAAGTTGACGACTCTTCCGCACGTAACGTCCCGCGCAAATACTTCCAATTCCAACCGCAATAAAAAGCACTGAAGAAAAACGGTAAATTGAAAAGTGTTCGAAATGAACTTACGCGCAATGATTCCAGCAATTATGAGCAGTCGGAAGTTGGCATTTCCGTCCGACCCTTCCGTTGTTCGGCCTGTCTCGAGTGCTTTTTTGTTCTATTGCGAGAAACAATGTTTTGCTATCAGTTGGGTATTGATTCTCCACCTGCTTCTGTACGTTATTTTCTCCTCCATTTTTCAGTCGTGTACTGCTCCGACTCGTTGGTGTTGTGGTTGTCAGTCTCCCCCGTTGTGCCGTTGTCATCGCTTCTTCAACTCCCTCTTCGATGTGATTGCTCCCCAACCATTCGCGGTTATTTGGTGTGCCCATCGTCGTCCTTTCTGTGCCCATCGTCGTCCCTTCTGTTTTTCGTTTTGTCCCAATTGTTATTCGTCCATCTGTTTCCTCCGTATGCTTTTCCTTATCCCCAAAATGTTCTGTTGTTGCCCTTGCTGTCGTCGTCGTTTTTTCCGTTGTCTCCATTTGTTTTTCTGTTGTTGTCATTGTCTTTGGAAGTTGCATCAGTTCACTTGTTGTTGTTGCGGCTGTCCCTGTTGTTGTTTTTGTTGTTGTTGTACTGCTCGAACTCGAAGTGCTCTGCTGCTGTGCCGTTGTTGGCCATTTCATTTGTGAAGATAAATTCTGTCCATCCATATGACCAAAGTTCGATAAATCTGCCACCTTCTGCTGCTGATGGTCGACCAATTGCTCACTTCGCCCCGTTTTAACAGTTGTGGGCCTTGGAATTATTTCTTCGCTGGGGCCCATCGTCGACACTTTTGTGATCATTTCGGTTGACAATTCGCCCTTTTGTTGTTGTCCCATTGCTTCGCCCTTTTTCCCAACCGTCGTCCTTTTCGAGGATGTATTGTCTTTTAACGAGTGCTCCTGTTGCTCCAAAGGACCTCCGGTGGAAGTGAACATGGCCAACAAATCCTCTGTCACTTCCTCTTCAAAATGCTTATTCTTGTCAAATCGTTCCTCTTTCTCATCCCCCGCTGCTGTTGTTGTTCCAATTTGTTGCGTCAAATTCCCAACTGTTGCGTAATGTCCAAAAGTGTTCCCAATTGTCGCCTTCGTAAGCGACTCAATGCGAATGGGTGGCCCATAAGTACTGCTTGCTCTTGTTGACGTGGCAATTCCCTTGTTCAGCAGAAGTGTCTCTGCGGTGCTGTTTCTGTTTGGGGGACTCTGTCCAATGACTTTTGTTGGCTGTTCGCTGTTCAGCAAATGGCGGCTGTTCGATTTGGATTCGTTGGTGAAATTGTAATGCATTTTCCGCTGAAGTGAGTGCCAATGCTCCTCGTTGTTGTCACTCTCTCCCGCAACACTCGTCGAACTCTGTTCACTTTCGCCGCTTTCTAAAAAGATTTTTTTTAAATGGACGTAAAATAAAATGAAAATATTCTAAAGAATGACTTTTACCATTCGCCTCGTTTTTCCCTCCCCCGCCCCCGCCACTCCACCGACCAATGATTTCCATGCCCATCCCTGTGAAAACAGGAAATTGTGGAGTGATCGAACTGGGCGCGACGTCGCTGAAGGGGAGAACGCGCTGTGCGGTGCTTTTGATAATGGAAGGTGCCGACAAATTGGAACCAATTGTCCCTTTGGTGGGATGGGCGAACAGCAAATTGGGACTCGCTGTCGTTGTCCGATCAGTGCTAAATTTGTTGGCCCCGTTTTGTTATTTTTTTTTGTTTGTTTTGCTCAATTGACCCGTCATTTGCGTTTCTGTGGGTGCCAAATGTTTCCAGGCGATGAAATGCCACTGGTGATGGTGGTCGTGTGTTGCTGTTGTGATTGGTGGTGGTGGTGTTGTTCATTTGAGCAGTATTAAATATGGCCACCGGATTGAATGCCAACTCTTCCTCCTCTTCCCCCTGCTGCTGTTGGGACAAATTGTCGTCCTCCTCCGCAACAGAGGAGGACAGTGAAGAAGCTCTGCCGGAAGTGGCTGAGACTTGCTCAACTTCGGTTTTATTGTGTAATGGTGGCGAGGGAAAACGGCGAAGAACGGCTGCTGCCGGCATCTTTAAAATGGTCGCGTCTTTTTGTCTTTTTTATGCCCCAAATTGCGACTTCTTTCTCGGCGGTGTTCTTTTGTCGATGAACAGAAACCATCGGAGGTCTGAAAATTGGGAAGGCGATAGACGAGCCAAAGGCATCGGCAGGGGACGACGCGAGGGAGGGCACCGGAGGGGAAGTGCCCAAAGTGTCCCTCTCCGCGATCCTCGCAATGGCCAACGTGAGAAAATGCACTGAAAACGGGGGAAAAGTGCGGCCTAAGAATTTAAAAGCGCACCAATAAAAAAACATGTAGAAAGTGGACTAAAGATTAGTTCATTTCGTCTCCGCCTAATGATGAGAAACATAGAAGCGGTGGTGAGAAAAACGGGGCCGGCGATCAGAGAAAAAAAGGAAAAGGGGGACATAGACAGGAGGGGATGGATCACTGCACCCGGCGAACGGAGCCTCGCATTCGAACAAAAGCAAAAGGATATAAATTGATGTGCTAAAAGGGTTAGTGTTTTCATTTTCTCCAATAAATAATACAGCAAATAAAGGAAAAAAAGAGACGAACTGACCAATTGAATTTGGACCTGTTTACAGGATTAATTGAGAGAAGGTAAAATAAAATCTGTTCCCCTTCGCCTCCGCGGGTCCATCGCCCACTCGATTAGAGTCAATCAAGAGGTATTAGAGGGAGCGGGGAGCACAAATTGAGTTAAATTGCCTCAAAAGTTCTTCAAACAGAAAAGGATTGCATGGACTGGGCTTCTTTTTGTGGAGTGTTTGAGAGGGACGTACGGACGGAGGGACGGACGGATGATGATCCATCCCTCCCCCCCTCCCCGCCTCCGAAGTGTGGACCCAACCCAACCCAACCCAATCCCACTGCTCCCCCTTCTCATTTATCCATCGTCTTTTTTGTCCTTACGGACGACGGATGAGTAAAAGGCTGTTCATCGCATTCATTTGAGGAAAAGCAAGGCGATTAAATGAAGGGCCACGAAAATATACAAATGGACACGGACAGCAGAGGAAGAATATGAGGGAGGTGAGGGGCCCTGGGGGGGGGGAGGAGGAGGAGCCGCTCTCTGTTTAGCTAATTTTTGTTATGTATAATGTATAAAGTGATGAGAGGACGATGAAGCGAAAAGGGTGCACAAAAAGGGGCGACTATTTATTCCGACAAAAATCATCGCCAATGGACCACCAGTGAATTCGTTAGCGAAACGCTGTTTCTGTAGGGGTCGGAGCAATGAGAAGGAATGAATAGGCAAAATAAACAAATGAAAATTATAAATTGGAAAATTTCCTAATTGATGAGTAGTAAGAAAAGACAGCAGAAGTTGCAAAAAGATAGTGCGTATGTTTTGCATTTTTAAACTTTTGTATGGATGGTTCAAAGTGTCGTCCGTCCGTCGTCTGTTCTTTGGCTCCTCCCTTTCTCCCCCCCCCCCATTCGATCATCAGTCATTCTTCTTCTTCTGCTGTTCTTTCACAGGCTCAATTTAGAGAAGCACGTCCTCTTTTTTGTGATGGGGGCGAAAGGGATAGGGAGGTGTTTCTTCCCATTTATAGAAGAGAATAAGAAGGGGCTGCGTTAGTTAAAGACTTGGAGGTCAGCGTCAGCAGAGGAAAGTCGCCGGGGGGGGGGGGGGACAGAGCACTGCAGCAGCAGCAGAAATCCCCGACGACGATATGTGTGTGTGTGTGTGTGTATTTCGGATCAATACTGGTGGTGAGGTGAGGGATTTATGTACAAAAGTGCGGAAGTATTGGGCAGGGAAGGGGGGGGGGCAAATCGCCGAGAAAAAAGAAATCCCCACCCAACTCACCTATCACCACCACTTTTCAGGGTAAAGCAAAGCAATTTATTAAATTTACATGTTTAAAAACGAATAAACCTTAAAAACTCACAAAATTCTTTACGGAGTCCGCCCAACAATGCTGGGACTCGGATTGCGGAACGGAAAAACGAAAACTGATTTTTGAAACTTTGCCCAAAGTGATTAGAATGTTTGGAATTTGGCAACAAAATGACCTGTCCTATAACCTACCGTACTCATATTCAAAATTTATGACCGGAAAAAACTTTTTTACTTAAATCCGCCAGGCAAAATCCGCGACGCAGCACTGCCGCCCAACTCGGTGCCGCGCGTTATAATTGCACCTTATTTTACTGGGATCTCTGGTTTAATGTCATATTTTTGTTTTAAACTATTAAATGCATCAAAGGATTCAACACCTCAAAAAGGACAATCCTTATAAATAAGGACATCTGGTAACCCTGCTTATTTTGGGTCAAAAAGTCTCAACTTGAAAAAATTAAAATCAAAGTGTCGTAAAAAAACGAAAAAATCATGTAAGCATAACTTTTAGTGCTGATAAAAAAGAAATGACAACAACTCGACCAGATTACTCCTTCATAGAATTCTGAAATCCCGAAAATGGCTTGAAAACGGGGTAAATTCGGAAAAAAAATCTAGGAGGTTGGGAACGTTTTTTTAAGTAAAACGAATAAGGCGGACAGAAAGATCTCAAAATTCTCTACAAAATGCCGTTTGGATGGTGTGTCTAGGGCAGGCTCCACAGAGAACTCGGGATTCAAAAGATGTGCAATTCCCAATAAACTCGCACTGCAAAATTACTTGCTCTGTCTTCGCGTGCTCGCTAAGGCGGGCACTCCGTGCCCCCAGTTACAAATCCTTAAATGGCGCTATTACTAAGGTCGCTTTTGAAAATACCGAAGGGGGACGGACCCTTTTGATTTTCTGACAAAATTCTTTTTGTTTTTTTTAATCCTAAAAAAAGTGTTGATGTTGCTGATCATAAACATAATATTTTTTTGACCAATTTTGAAAATAAAAAAAATTGTCAAGAAAATCTAAAGCCCTCCCTCCCCCTTTGATTTTCGAAAACCGTCAATTTTTTTGTTTTGTTTTTTAAATCTTAAAAAAAGTTTCAAATGTTTTTGGGCTAGCTAATCACGAATATTTAATCGGTACTGTCGCGAAATTGTTACGATTTTTTACAAAGGGAAATTGTGGGTGTTTTTTCAAAATCTTCAAATTGTGTAACTTTTTTCACGGCTGAAGGTCACTTTTTCGTATTTTTTATTAAGAAAATGCATAACAAAGAGGTTTTGACCATAATTACTTAATTTTATTGAGTTAAAGCAGGGCTCGTATCGGGCGAGCTCGGTTTCAAAGTACATAAGGGGGAAAATTTGTGAATCCAAAGTACACATATCAAATTTTATCATTTGCAATATAATTTATTCATATTTTCGTGCTTTTCACCAAGCGGGGAGGGGGGGGGGGGGGAGCGGAGAGGGTGCCGATCAGGGTTGCCGCCCGAATCCCGAGTCCCGGTCTTTTTCTCGTCCCGAAACCCGAGTCCCGACCCGAACTTTTTGGTCGGGATTCGGGACAAAAACAAGCACTGGTAAGAATGGGGGGGGGGGCGTTGATTGTAAGCACAAAAACATGAGGGTTTGAGAGAACAAATAAATGTAGGAAGAAAAATTTATTACAAATATTGCTTTTTAAATAACATGCCGAAGTGATAATTTGGTCTGGTGGTAGTAATGCTGCTTTTTCTATCTTTCAGTTGAGTTCAAATCGCCCACACCGCAATGAAATAACATTTAGTTTTACAAAATAAACAACTTTTTTGAGTTTTCTTCTAGAAAATTCATTGAAATTATATATAAAAAAAATCTCGGCGGCGTCTATCGATACCGACGAACATCTTTTACCTTAAGAGTTTTTCAAAACTTATCTCAATAATAACTCCAAACTTGACAAGTTTTTTGTCAAAATCTGTTAATAAATCACACTTAATTTTCAAAAATTTCGCCCGATGAACAGATTTTGACTATATAGTTTTTGTGTAAACAATGGCAAAAAGAAAATGAACGTGAAATTTTGGGTCGGTCCCAGTTCGGCGCAGCACAGTTCGGCGCGGCCAACTTTGAGAAGCCATAACTTTTTTTAAATCTGCCAACTCAAATATAATTGGTATCCTCATAAAGTTCTATATGTGCTGCACTAAAAAATCCATCCATATATAAAAAAGTTATGACCTGTCGCGCCAAACTTGCAGAAAAATTCAATTTTTTGAGGTTTTTTGGGGCGCACCCACGAAATGTCGACTAAGCCAAAAATCCACGAAGCCAAAAATCCACGAAATGTCGACTCCACGAAATGTCGACTCCATAAAATGTCGACTCAGCCAAAAACCGAATACTTTCGATTAATTTAATCCCCGCAAGGTTCGATGTTCGAAATAGATGTCGAATTGAGTTCGGAAAAAATGGGAATGACTTTTTGAACATAAGTTTTGGGTGAGTCGACAAAAAGTCGAGTCGACATTTCGTGGAGTTTTGACTGAGTCGACATTTCGTGGATTTATAGCTTAGTCGACATTTCGTGGATTTCTGGCTTAGTCGACATTTCGTGGAATCGACATTTCGTGGAGTCGACATTTCGTGGGGAGGCGTTTTTTGGACATAATTTTTTTGTATATTTTTAAATTTTTCGAAATTTAGCCCATTGATAGAACTCGTCAAGTGCTATCGAATAATACCTAATTTGTTTAATTTGTACGAAAATTAATGCTAGTCGCGCCGAACTGTGCTGCGCCGAACTGGGTGGTCCCGGAAATTTTGACTAAAAAAATTAAAATAATTATGACATAATGCCAAATTTCCTTATTTTTACATTTATGAGCAAAAATGCCAATTTCAAAGTACATCTTTGGAAATAAGTACGCTTCAGGGGTGCGGCCGCGATGCGATCCGCGACGCACGATTCGCGGCCTTTTTTTCCGCGACGCGCGATTCGCGGCCTTTTTTTCCGCGATTCGCGACCGCGGAATTTGTAATCCGCGATTCGCGGGATTTAACCAAATTTGTTTAAAAAGAAAATTTTTTGAAAAGATTTGTAAAAATTTGGCCAAAAAGAAAAACGACAAATTTCATAAAATTTTTACAATTCTTTACAAAATGGGGATAAAAATAACAATTTGGTGAGTTTCCATCTTTTTTTTTGGTATAGGAATTTCGCTTTCCGTAACAAATTTTATCGAACATTTTCAAAGTTTTCCCGGCGGCTCTTAACGACACCACCGGCACACACATTATAATTTTAGGATTAAAAAATCCCTTTTCCTTAAAAAACCTGATTTTTTCTGTGTAAAATTCTACCAAATTCTAAAAAATTCCCCCGGTGTTCGCCGATAGGCACCACCGTCCCCCCACTATTGATTTGATCAATTTAAAATGCAAGATAAAATAGCGAAAAATTTTTATAAAATAATTTTTTTGGGCAAATCTTATTTTTAAACTAGTGAGGTTTTCTTAGTCCAAAAAAACCGGTACCGGCTTTGTTTTTTATACGTAGTTTAATCTAAAAAAAATTGATTTTTTAATGTCTTTCTTTAAATCCGCGATTCGTGGTCCCTGATTTATAGTTAGTCAACCATTAATTTCTCACTTTCGAATACATATGTACATAGGTATACCTACCTAATAGGGATGTTCGGTAGTACCGAGTCGGTAAAAGTACCGAGTTTTTTGGTACCGGTACCGGAACCGAGTACCGGGGAATTTCTGGTACCGAACATCCCTACTACCTATGTTCATATGTATGTGCATGCACTGTCTTTTTCTTATCTCCTTTTTCGTGCTCGCTGTAATTCCTTTCACTGTTTTCTGCTTTTGTGTCTGTTTTTCTCCTTCTTACTTTGGTTGGCACATGGCCAAAAATCGGCCACGCGTTTTTCTTCACTTCACACTTTCATCCGACCCCCCCCCCCCTCCGCCCATCTCATTCTCTCTATTCTTCCTTCTCTTCTCTCTCTCTCACATCTTACTCCTTCACATTCCCTCACTCTCTCTCTCTTTCTCATGTTTCATTTCACTCTCTTCCTATTTGTCTCTCTATTTTCTTTATTGTTTTTCACTGCCCATCTTCTTCTTCATCAGTTAGACAGTTTGTGTTCTCTGCGTCTGTCCGCTTCTTTTGCCTCCGCTTTTCCCTTGTTCCTCCTTGACCTCGATTTCTCCTCTCTTGCTGCCAATTCCATTTCGATCAGCGAGCAATATCAATCGAACGAGAATGAATGAATGAATGATGGGCAGCGAAAGGGTAAACTACCCCGTCAGCAGAATTGGAGCCACCATTGCTCTTACTCCCCTTCACATTCATCGCCTGTCGTCCAGCTCATTCACATTCCACTACTGATTAGGCGTTGAGATTGGGAAAGAACAAACCAATAAACGAAGGCTCTTGGGTTTCCCTTTTTTGCTTAATTCAATTTTAAATATTAATTTGAAATTTACAAGTTCAAAAAAAAGATAAAAGAATTTTAAGGCATTAAAACAATTCCAGTGGTTTCCTTGATAATTACTATAAATGGCTTCATCAGCTGATATTACTCAGCAGGTATTTGCGCATTTTTCTTATCACTTTTCGTATGTTCAAAATTTCAGCCCACAACTTCGTCCATTGTACAATCGCCTGTACTTCCATCTGCCGATGATCGCGACAACTTTCGCCATAATTCACCCTCTTCACAAACACGATTCGCTGGCAGGAACACAAACAAATCAAGCAAATACAACACCGGCGCCAATTCACCACGGCGATCACAGCAAATCGAAAGTCGAAATACGTCCGACGCATTGCCATTGTCCACGTTCATTCATTCGTCTTCCTGTTCTGTGAATGACCAAGACAACAATTTGGATGGTAGGAACAGTAGGCATGAACATTTCGACTTTTATGACTCACCATCGGTTGGTGTAGCTGGAAACAGAGTGTTGAGCGAGGTAAATTAGGCGGTTGGAATTCACCTTAGTTTTCATATTTTCTGCAACAGACCAATTTGTACATAAGAGGTCTCGACGAGGAATGCACTGATGAGAAATTGCGTCAAATGTGTTCAAGATTTGGGAAAGTAATGGATTTATTGCAATTTTATATAGTAATATATGACATTAAACTAAAGGAGATTCCTTGAATTCAATAATTTACTTTTTTTAAATACGTAATTGTTTTATTTTATTTAGATTGTGTCCACAAAAGCAATCCTTGACAAAGCCACAAAAAAGTGCAAGGGTTATGGCTTTGTTGATTTTGAATCATCGGCTGCGGCACGAGAAGCCATTGAAGGGCTCGAGAAAGAGGGGATCAGTGCACAAATGGCCAAGGTAGCACATTCTTTTTCATAAATTGTAATATCCTTTCAGCAACAAGAGCAAGACCCAACAAATTTGTACATTGCCAATTTGCCACCCGAATTTAACGAAGACAAACTTACGGAATTGTTGAAAGAGTTCGGAATGGTAATCAGCTCACGGGTTCTCAGGTGGTGCTGGTTTTGCAATTTGGCTGACCATCTTTTCTAGACATCCCGACGGGTCCAGCAGAGGGGTCGGTTTCTGTCGGATGGGCAGCACCGATGCATGTGATTCCATAATAGCGGTAGGTTCTTCGATTCACTTCGCTTATGGTAATGGTTATTCCTTTCAAGAAATACAACGGACGAAAGTTGCCTAATGCACAGGCTCACCTCATAGTTAAATTTGCGGACAGCAGTGGCCGAAAGTTTAAGCGGTCGACGCCTTCGTTGCGCTCCGTTTACTCAGAGTCGTGCTACAAACCCAAAGGGGGAGTACCACCGCTGTTGACAACGCCATTTATCGACCCGGTAAAACGACAGGCGTCACAATTATTAGCTAGTAATGCGATTTTTTGCAGTCATTTAACCAAAGCCCTTACCAATTCGGAGCATTGTCGAATTCTTCTGCTCACTATGGACAATCATTTTACAGTGTGTTTATGACGTACTGTTCTTTTTGTCTTAACCATTTTGCCGCTAGACACAGAAATGCTCGGGCAACAGCTTAATCAAATGGCGTTGGTGGCGAATGGCGGACAGCAGCAGGACACCGTGACGCAACAACCCCCATTCTTTTACAACCCGTACAATCCGTATTTGAACATGCCTTACCAATACTTGTCGCCTCAACAACCTTATACTACGGTTCTTTTACAACAGCAGCTCCAGGTACACAAATCTTAATCTGCTTACAATTAGCGATTTCCTGAATAATTTGCCATTACAGTTACATTCGTAATTTTAGCCTGACTATTCACTCACTGCGGAGCAGCAACACGTACAACATTCGCAGATTCCGCAACTTCAGCAACCGACAAACTCCGCCGCTTCTCCCCTGGCCACCTCTTTACCTACGCATCATCAACAACAGGTGTTGCAAGCCCAGGCATTGCTCCTCTCACAGCAACAACAACAACATTACCAACCCGTTCGTCTTGGGACGATGGCGTCGAGTGCGCTTATGACTGAACAACATCAGCAAACGTCGTCACAGCAGCAACACCACCAGCAACAGTTGCAGAACTTTCCCGGAATCGTCACGGCTATCCCACCCTCGGCAGTTCCTCAAAATGCGCAACAGCATCAAATGACAGGTGTTTCGGCTACGCAAATGTTATGGCCTCAGCATCAGCAAGCGCAACAAAACCAAGCACAACAGCACTTGTTACGGCATCAGAAGAAGATCCAAGTTTCGCAGCAAATGGCCACGTCATCATCCATGGGGCCGTCATTGTATTGATGGTTTAAGATGATTTGGTTCATTTTAACGACTATAATTTTTTCAAAAATGTATTAATTCCCACTTTGCACTTTTCATCTTCACATGTGCCTGTAAATTTTAAAAGCTCCAACGATGTGTTTTTATTAAGATTTTGTCAAAGAAAAAAAAAATAAATATGAGATTTTTATTTATTTCACTTACTTTTTCGTTGCCAGCAAATGATTTTGTCATTTTATTAGCTAAAAAGAGGGTTCTAGTCCAGTTTATGCGTCCAATCGACTTTAATGCGTCCGATCAAATTATCATCTGCTTTTTTATTGTAACATAAGCATAAAAATTGGAAATTAATCGGCCTTTTTCGTAGATTGAGTCATGCCATTTCATTGATAGAGTCAAAGCATAGCTTCCCAGGAAAAAAGCAAGTCGAACATTCTCGATTCGGGGCTTCCACAAGGGGAATAGTCCGCGGAAAGGCCATATATTCCCGGAGGGGAACCAGGGGTAATCAAGCCCAGGAAAATCCCTCCCCCTTGATGAACAGAATTCTAGGAATGGCTTTATCTCGGGGACTGAACAATTTACATCGAAATGGCAAACAAGCTCACTGATCACTTATTTGAACGCATAAAAAAGTGATTGGACGCAAATCTTGGCTAGAGCCAAAAAGGGACCTAGGGCGGGTATATGTCGATAATTTGTAGTACAGCATTTTCATTCATTCTTTATGACTAGGTTATAAAATTGATTGGCCGACATTTGAGGCGCGTGACCCAGAAAAAATTGTAGGGTGAACTAAAACTATTATTCTTAGGGTCATTCGAACCACCTTAACTCTTTTTGGTTATCTTTTAATCACAACTTTTCCGAAACTTTATAAGATAGAGCATATTTAGGGCTTTCGAATGACCCTAAGAATAATAGATTTAGTTCACTCTACAATTTTTTTTTGGGTCCCGCGCCGCAAATGTCGCGTCACCATAGAATTCTGGGAACGAAAATTCGGTTCTATTGCACTTTATGAGTCCAATCGCACTTTATGAGTCCAATCAATATTTTATGAGTCCAATCCATATTTATGAGTCCCATCAGAGTTTATGAGTCCAATCAAACTTTTAAGAATCCAATCGAGGTTTATGAGTCCAATCACTATATATAATATCATTTTTCAATTTATTTCAGTGTCGCTAAAATGACAAATATTTACAAGCACATTTATTAGATTGGGTATTGATATCTAATTTCTTCAAGAATATTTTGTGGACTCATAAACTCTGATTGGACTCATAAAGTGCAATAGAACCGAAAATTCTTCTAAACGCGTGGGGTTCTGAGTTCTCGTTCATAAAATCTCACTAATTTTAATAGGAACACTAATATGGAAAAGGTTACATTAAAATTAAATCCAGGGATGCTTTTTTGCCCCTATCTAAGGGCATTTGCTCCTATTTTGAGGGCTTTTAGTTTTTTCTTATACAGCCAAGTTTAGGTTTATTTTTTCGTTTTTTTGAATTTAACAAAAGTACCAAAAAATGACATTTTTGCACAATTTTTTCTATAAACTTTATTCAATTTCTCAAAAATTTCCAAAGTGGCGCCTATGGGCGCTGTCGGATAGCATTTACTTTAGATTTTTTCAAAATTTATCTTAAAATCAAAAACTTCTTAAAAATAGGCTCATAAATCCTCAAAAATGATCAGTTTTTTGGGCTTATTCTAGGGTTGCAACCCCGACCCCGCCCCCGACGCTTCCAACCCCCGACCGTCCACTCCGAGTCGGGGTTTTTATACACCACCGACCAAAAAATCGTCAATAAGTTGAAAATTTTGGCAAAAATTAGGCAATGCAACACCAAAATATTTGAAAAATTAATTTCTTTTTAATACTAAATCTTAGAGATCGGATTTTTCAAATCCATAGGGCCGGGCCGGGCTGACTTTTTCGAAAATGACCGGGTTCCGGGCCCTGCCGCTCAAAACCCTGTCAACCCTGTTTTTCAAATCGCCGGGCCCGGAACAGGGTTACAGGGTTATAAAAAAAAATTCCAAATGTGTTTTTGTAAGGGTTAAAACCCAAAAACTTGAAACGATTTGCTTGGTATAATAACAATAATTTATCGTGAAGTGTAAATGGACATAAATAATTGTAATTGACCCTGAGGATTGTTTAAAAAAATAAGCATTTCAGCTGTCTGGGCAGATAGTTTTGAGCAAATTGCTGTAGTCTTTGGTTTTTTTTTTTAAAAAGACCGGTTTCCCAAATAAGGTTCCTTTTATAAAATGTCTTAAATAAAATTTAGTTGTTTACTACAACATCCTTATTATATAATAAATAGGTCTCGGATTTTTTAGGTGCTAAATCGCGAAATAGTTAACAAAATAATTGCTAAAAACTGGACGAAAAATGCCGAAATTGAAATTAATTGTTAAAATAACTTTGGAATTTTCATTATCTTTTCAAGAAAAATTTTTGTATCGACAGAATTTTTCTTCATTTAAATAAAAAAGTCGATTTTTAGGGGGTGTATTTTTCAATTTTATTGCATTTTTGCTAAAATTTCAATTCTTGCCAACATCATAACCTGTAAAACCCTGTCAAATTCCGCAGGGCCGGGTTGGCCTTTTTCAAAAACGACCGGGTTCCGGGCCCTGCCGCTCAAAACCCTGTCAACCCTGTAACCCTGTCAACCCTGTTTTTCCAAAAAATCACAGGGCCGGGCCGCCGGGCCCTGCAAAACCCTGTGCCGGGTCCGGCCCTGTCCGATCTCTTCTAAATCTGTTTTTTGAGATAATTTTGCGCATAGCTGGAAAATTTTTTGAAAAAAAAATTAACTATTCTTACAACCAAAAATTCTGGTTAAAGAAATAATGCAAGAAATGTTGTTGATAAGTCATATAACAGAACATCGGAAAATTTAGGAATCTAATACATAAGGTTTTCATAAAGCCCTAAAACAATCCTGGGCCGAAAAGTTTAATCAAATCCAAAATTTACCACGAAAACAGTAAAGTACCCAGATTTTATGCAAAAGGAGTTAATTTCAGATGATACCTAATCCCTTAGAAAAATTCTCAAACCATTTTAAAAAAAATTTGTTAATAACCGGTTGAGCCCGGAACAGGACCGGATCCTGTCAGGATTTCTCCGGACTCCTGATCCGGGTGTTTTTGGAAAAATGGGCCCGGATCAGGAGCAGGGACGGGCGAAACTCCACAAAGGACCTGAAACGAAATTCGAAACGAAATGAAACGAAATTAAAATATTTTTTTAAATTTATTTTTGGTCAATATATTAAGCACATTTTTTAAAAATTTTAATTCTTACAGAAACCAAAAAGTAAGACCATTTCTGATGAAAAATACAAACCATTGAATAAATTAGTCCTTTTTTTTTGCTTATGATAAATTTTTGTGTACTTTGAATTTACAAATTTTCCCCATTATGTGCTTTGAAATAGAGCTCGGATGATCCCTACCCTGGTTAATAGCCCTAAATTGGTTTGAAATAATCAAATTCAATAATTTGTTATCGTTTCTAAATTCTCACTTTCCATGTAATTCTTAGCTCTTATTTATGGGTTTTATCAGTTGTTTTTGGAAATTTTTAAATAATCACCGGGCAAAAACCGAAACGCGAAATTCGAAACGCAAAAACCCCGCAAGTTTTCGAAATTTTGGAAATGCGAACTAAGTTTCGCCTTTCCCTGATCAGTGATCAGGAGTCCGGAAAAACTGGATTTTTAATCCGGTCCGAGTGGATTCTCTAATCCTGATCCTAATCCGGGTAAAGTTGCTCAGGGTTACCCGGATTTCATTTTCTATTTTTGAAATAGTTTTTTAAACGATTTGCTTGACTACAAATTTGAATAAATATTTGTCAAAAAAGGAAATTCAGGAAAATTTTCCTACAATTTTCTTTACATATTTCGTTCAAATTTCACAATTTTCCTTTATTGTGAATGCGATGTGTGCAAAAATTGACTTTTTTTAGTACAAAATCTGTTACTAAGATACACTCAGATTTTCAAAATTAACCCGGTGGCGCCTATCGACACCACCGGCCCCATAAAAAATTTAAAAAAATAAATAAGAGCTAAAATTACTGTGGAGAGTAAAAAGGTATATGTACATATATGTATCACTTTTACTGAATTCTTTGCTCATGGAATAAATTTTTTTTTTAAAAGTGCTGATTTTAACCCCATTTTAATTTTCACCCAAATGAGCCTTTTGGAAATTTTCATCTGGGAACCCATATTAAAAGTGACTCTTTCAAAGCCAGAAATACTTTAATCGTTGATGTTTAATAGTGCTGTTTTATTTTAAGCTTGGGAAGCATTTTTTAATTTTAATTTTTTTTTCATCGTTTTTCTTTTTCTTTTAAAAAATCCTGATTCAGGTCAAATTTTGGACCCGGACTAGTAGTCCGGAAAAACATGTCCGCCGATGCCGATAGGCTCCGCCAGAAATTTGTGAAAATTTAAGAAGAAATGGATATAAAATTCTAATAAAAATTGTATTTGATCTCAAAATAAGAAATAGGGAAATTATTCTACGCTCAAATAACGGTAAAGCTTAGACATATGATTTTAAAATTTCTGATTCGTTCTCCCCGGAATCTGTCTTAGGAGTTTTTATGGTTGGTCAAAACTCCAAACTACCCACTCCTTTTTTGTTGCATTCTAATGATTTTAGCGAATTAACTCATTTTTGCCTAAAACAATTTTTATAAACATTTATGTACTTGACTGGTTTCGTTTAGCTGTTTAATTTACTTACTGGTGTATTTCTTCGTTTTTGTTCTTCATTATTGTCACACATTGACCAACTGTTGCAATGGCTCGAGAACGTATTATGACATCAAAGGTTATTAATTTTTTGCCATTTTAAAGGTTAAGCTGGGATTGAGGTACAAATTCTCTTTTCTTCTTTTGTTTCTTGTCTGATTCAACCCATTTTAGGCTTTAACGTTTTTAATTAGGGAGGTGAGCTGGTGGGGCGGTGGCAGTGCTATTTTTATCAATTGAGAAAAAGGAGTAGCGCAATTAAATTTATAAGTCAATTAAGGGGGGATATTTATGTTGGTTATTTCTTTTTTTTTTACCAATATGAATAAGCAGAGCTCGCTGATAAAACTATTTCATGAATTTTAAGTTTTTATTTATGCATTTTAGTTGTTTTTCCAATTTTAAAAACTCCGATAGGCGCGCCGGGGAAATTTTTCAAATCGATTTTGAGGTATTGGATAATAGATTTTCATAAAAAATCTCTAGTTTTTTGTTAAATTTTTGAGAAAACCTAAGCGAGTGGGGGAGGGGGGGTCCGGTGGTGCCATAGGCACCACCATTTTTTGAATATTTGGATCTGAATTGCTAAGATATTTTAGCACAAAACTAGTTAAATTTGAGTATTACAACTAATCATCAAATAACACCAAAAAAATATTATATATTTGGAGTAATTTCCACAAAAAAATTTTACCTCGACATGTTCCTTGAAAGTGCCATCTTTAGGAGTCTATTTTTTTTCGTTTTTAAACCGAAACCGGGAAACCGGTCCCACTCCCCCTATTTTTCGGTTAGGCGGATTTTCGGACCTACGGTTTTCGCTTGTTGGCCCAAAAAACCCGGTTTCGGTTCGGTTAACCGACCGCGTCCTTCCTTAATTTTAATGTTTTATTTTACTATTCGCAACCTTTAAAGGTTTTGGGTATTAATAAAAGAATTGTTTTTTTTAAACCTTCCTAAGACCTTTTAAGGTTCGCCCGTTGAAGAAAATTATTTGTCATTTTTTCAGAAAAGGCGCCACGACCGTGAGAGTTCGGATTACGTGGAGGAACCAAAGCGGAGGTGCGAAGAAGCGCGGAAGCTCAAAATCGGACGGGATGAACGCGCGAGAAGACGTTCTCGGGAGAAGAAAGAAAAGGTCGAAAAGGAGTACGAATACCTTCTTCAAATCGCGTGTTCGGAGTCCAAAAAAGAGGCACAGAAGAGCGGCGGACAGCACAATGTTAGTTATGAATTGATTGTAATTTAAAATCAAAACCCTACCCATACAAAGACCACTAGAAAAAAGCCAAATTTAAATGAAACTCAAGCAAATAGTTGAAACGGTTGTATTTCAGATTAAGCGTCCAATTCAGTTTTTTCTAACAAGATGCTTTATTGTTCAAATACGAGTGTTTTTGATTAACCACGAATTATTGTGTTGGCCCAGGAATAGGGGAGAGGAGGGGCCAGTACACTTGGTACGTACCCCTTAGAGCTTTGAAGAAAACAAAATTATTATAGTTTCTTAACAGTTTTGTTATTCTTTTTCAAAGAGTCTGGCTTTCATAGCACCGACAAGTTTCTATTCACTTGACTTTGCAAATCAAAAATTGGTCTTTTTTTTGTTGCAAAACATGTTAACAAATTTTTATCAATTGTCAAATCTCCCCGATGACACCTCACCGCCTTTTAAAAATTACTTTCATCACTAAATTGTTAGGCAAAGACCCTAATTTTGCGATTACTGCTAATTACATTTATAGTTCAGATTGCACCTTAATTTTCTTTCGTTTTTGTGTTCGTTTCACCTTTAGTTCCTTCTTTTTTCATCCCTCTCTTCTGTCCGCTTCTTTTTTCACCAAATCCCATCCATCGCTTCTTAAATTTCACTTACGATCGGTGTCTTTCTTCCCATGCTTCATCCCTCCCTTCCCCCCCCCCCCCCCCTCCCGCCTCTCTTTGGCCTCTTCTCTCGCACCTTTCGTTTGGGTGGGCAGCTGTCCCCAACAGGTGGATCTCTTTCGTCCGTCAAGGCGCTAGTGTAGCAAGAAACGCACGAGTCTTTCATTTTTCCTGCGTTATGGGTGGAAGACTCAATTGAGCAAAAAGAGATAATAAACTTTCGGATAATAATGGTCGGCGACGACGGATCAGCCGAGAGAATTTTTCACGGCAACGTCATCCACACAAAATTTATTTTTCCACCTTCTATGATACGCTGATAGAAATGACATTGGCTGAAGAGAGGCCATAGAAAATTGGCAGAACATTTTCGGGAAGAGGGATAAAATAACACCGGGGCGATTGATTGAGGCAGAGAGCAAGTGGGAGAGACAGTTAGAGATAACCAAGAGAGGGGTAGGGGTTTAGACAAGACATTTATCCACTCGCATGGGCTTAGACTGAGGTTCGGCGACCAATCCCCCCCCCCCCCCTCCGCCCCAGCCGAACTTGAGAGAGAGAGAGGTGGCTGATTGAGCAAAGTTAACTGCCCATTGTGAATGGGCAGAGAGAGAGAGAGATTGAACAATTGTTGCCTCGGGCTGGAAGTTGAACGTAATCGATTTGTGAGGTTACTCCGATTGTGTGAGTGATTGGGATGATAAAGAGAACGATGAGAATGAATGAATGGATCGGAAGTGGGGAGGGAGGGAGGGACGATGTCAAAAGGGGGGATCAGCGGTGAGATGCTGTTTCGGTGCTTTGCTTAAGTTTTGAAGAAGGTCCAAGCGATGATGAGAAAATTTTCGTTCTTCCGTTCATTATCGTATATTTTCATTAAAAAATTTCTTTGGCTTTCCCACCCTTCCCCCCCCCCCTCCCCCCTCTTTCCCCCTCACAATAAACAAAAACAAAGCTATTTTTTTAAATCAGTTTCTTTCTTGACGTTCGATGAATTTAAGGATGGCAACGATCAGAAAAAATAGCATTGATTCCAACCCAAAGAACAAATTATTCGCAGAAAAAGGTTCGCTGAATCGAACGACAAAAATATCCAACAAAAAGCAGCAGCCCATTGTGTTAATCCCGAAGCGGCGGAAGCACAAAAATTATATATCTAAGCGGAAAGGCAACAAAGTTTCGGCTGCGCTTCGACAATGCGTCTCTGATCCGTGCATTTTCAAGAGCTTCGAGCATTGGCATGAATTGTGGAAAGACCCTCCGGATGGATGTGATTTGGCAGGCCGAAAGACGAGTAATCAGCAGCGAAAAAAGTTCTCCCTCTCCAAGCCGAGTCAAGACGAGCTTTTTTGCAACCGAATTCAGCAATTGGATGCGGCGGCGGCTAAGTTACTTGCCGTAGCAAATGCGTCAATGGACGACGAAGACAAAAAGATGATGACCGTTTCGGCATCAGAACAACTCGATGCGATGGGCGTGATGACTAATGCGAAGTCAGGACTACATGGTCACAATCTAATGAAGAATGTCGAAAGGAGAGGAGCAGATTTGGTTTCTGGGAAATATATTGCAAACAACCGACGGAACTCCAAAAAACTGAATATTTTTCCTTCAATTGATGTTACTACGCCATCGACATCAAAAGAGGTCGAAAACCAACAAATAAATCTACCGGAACGAAAAATATCCGGACGAAGGCGCCGAGTTGAGGAATTGTCACGAATAAAAGAGGAATTGAGAAATGCAAAGATGCCATCATTTGAAGAAATTTCGAGGCGTCACTCCCGGCGTCAAAAAAATGAAGACTTTGAAGATGCACAAGCGAAAAACACAGTTGATGCAGTTTCTGCAGCGTTCCATTCCACCCAAAAAGAGTCAAATGCGAAGAAACGATCCGTTGTCGGGGCATGTCCAACAAGTTTATTGGATAACAGCAGGGAATCTGATTCATGTCGACGTACTCAACAATCACAACAAAAGCACAAAAAAGGCGCGGTGATTGGGAAGCCACCAGCATCCCCGTCAATGCTTGCGCGCCTCGAGCTGAATAGGTTGGCGGAGTGTTCCGACCAATCGGCTGAACAGTCTTCGACCAAACCTTCAAGGGTCAACGCCAATAATGATTCAGCCGTTCTGCCTTGCTCTCCTTCTCTTAACAACTGCCGTTACATGCGTTTACGAAATGCACCGGCATCAACTGTGGTTCGTCCGCCACCAAAATTACCTCTTGTGGCGGTTTCCATTGACCAGGATTTGGACAATCCGATGTTTGAATTTGACATGGATTTCCGAGTTCCACAAGAGCATCAGGCCGAATCAACTCGCACCAAAACCTTTGATCTGCTTGCTTCTGCCGTTGAGACTGATGCCAATGACCAATTTTCTGCCGAGAGTTTCACTCGTAACACGCATAATACTGCTCATCAGCAACGGTCCAAGAACATCACTCCGTTGGAGTTCCAAGCAACCATTGAACTTGACAATTCGCCACTGAACATAGGCGACGCAGAAGAAGAGGAGCAAGAAGACGAACGATTCAGAACACCGGCGGATGAAACAACTGAAGCTCGAGTTCCTGTATTGAAAGTGGCATGGCAAGGTGTTGGATGCGCAGAAGGCAGTGATTTAGGCGACAATCAAATGCGATGCCATCCTCCCGTCCCTCCACCACCTTATCCGGGTAGACCTAAACCCGTAAATCCAGCCACTGCCTCGTTGATTGCTTCTCTCCAACTCCCGCCATCAGTTTGTGCCAAAGTTGACAAAATCATTGCTGGTGGTGAATCGGTGGGAGTAAGGAAGAGAGCGCCTCAGGCATTGGTACGTATGTAGTATGTATGAAATTCAAATGTTAGAGTGACACCAAATCGTATGGGTTACAATAATGTAACTGACTTAGTTCAAAAATGAATAAATTGGCAAATGTGGGAATAAACGAATGAACAAATAAATTGATTACCAAATTAGTTGTTTCCCTTCTTGCATTTTATTATATTATTCTTATATATTTAAATGCCACTATTTATTCTTGAATTATATTTATTCCAAATACCTTGAAACTAAATATTTGTCAGTTTCAGTTAGAGGCTAATGGAGGGTCACGACACCATCGCACTCAACACCATCACTCGGCAATTCAGGGCGAGTCCGGCGTGGGTGCAAGTGTTTCGCCAGCACATCGGCCCGTAATTCAGGACGACAAGGACGGGCACTTAGTCTATTCGAACGGGGACAGAATTGACAACAAATGTAAGTTGAGTTAGGTCCAACCCGTAGCATAGTTTCGAGAAAAACATGTTGCCCTTTACCAGTTCGATAATTATTTTTGGCCAAAAAAAAAGATGGGAGGAAATAATTTACAGAATTTTATGCACATTAGTGTTTAATGTTTGAAATTTATAAATATTTTTTTACTCCTATGCTCCAAATTGTCACTCTCATTTCTTGATTAACTCAAACTAAATTTGTTTTTTTTTCAGTTGAAATTGTTAGAACGTTGGGCGAGGGAACATTCGGCAAAGTTGTCCAAGTGAAGGACCTGAGCAATTCGAAGGGGCCGCAGCGAGCACTGAAAATTATTAAAAACGTGTCCAAATACAGGGAAGCCGCTCGGCTTGAAATAAACGTACTAAAGAAGTTGAAGGACAAAGACCCGGACGGGCGTAATTTGGTCATCCAACTGTTGGACAGTTTTGACTATCAGTGAGTTTGGGGGGGGGGGGGGTGGAAATGGGCACAAATTTACGATATTTAGCGGACACATTTGTTTGGTATTTGAACTGCTTGGGCTGAGTGTGTTCGACTTTATGGTAGGAGGGGCTAACCAATTGGATTTATTAGTTCATGTAATTTTTGTCTTCATTAAAGAAATCCAACAACTACCAGCCGTACCCAATGGATCAGGCGCGGTATATCGCTTATCAGGTTGGGCCAAATAATCACCGCGGGGGGTGGAGAGGGAGGTTAAAGACAAGTTTCGAATAAATTGGAGTGATTTTTTGTTGAAGCTGATCCACGCAGTTAAATTCCTTCACGACAACAAATTGACACATACGGACCTTAAGCCCGAGAACATTTTGTTCGTCAACAGCGAATTCGACATGGTGCACGGTGGGGAGGAGGCGAAACGGAAAAAGCCTATTCGGGTTGTGAAGGTCGGAAACCGCACTTAATAATGGACTCATTTTTTACGCCTCCCATGGGCCCATTCTTCGAAGTTAATTCCAAATATTTTATACATTGGTGTGGATTTGGGACTTTATTGGCTCGTAAAGTGCATACGATAGTTTTAACTTACTTCATACAGCTACTTCACTAAGTAAAATAATTACAGAAAAAAAACATTATTTAAATTTTTGAAAAGACAAGGGACCCGTCCGACCAAGGAGCAGGGAAGGAAAATTACTCGTTCTTTTGGAATAACGGAAATTAAAAGAACAAACGATTTTTAAGGATGCCACTGTTCGACTGATCGACCTTGGCTCCGCTACTTTTGACCACGAACATCACTCGACCATTGTTTCCACGCGGCATTACCGGGCACCCGAAGTGATCTTAGGTCGGAATTCTAACATGTTTCGTATTTTATTACCTTAATGTTTTCATTTCAAGAACTTGGCTGGGCCCAGCCGTGTGATGTTTGGTCAATTGGCTGCATAATGTTCGAGCTGTACTCCGGGATGACTTTGTTCCAAACACACGACAATCGCGAGCACTTGGCAATGATGCAGCGCATTTTGGATGGCATTCCTTACCGCATGGGGCGGAAAAGCAAGTTCGTTTTATGAAAAAGTTGGGTGGTCGTTGGTTTGGATGTTTTCCTACGCATAGAATCCAACAATGCCATTTTTGGGGGTTTAAAATAATAAAACCGATTTTGCATATTTTATTTTAGGACAAAGTACTTTTTCCATGGTCGACTTGACTGGCACGACCACACGACAGCCGGTCAATACGTTCGGGATCACTGCAAACCCCTCTCCGTGAGCTTTTGTCCGTTCGCTCTTCACCGCCCCGTTTTCCTTTTAACAGAGATATATGTTGTCAAACAGTGAGGAGCATCAACAATTGTTTGCTTTAATTCGGTCAATGCTTGAATATGAGCCATCCTCACGCATCACTTTGGCGGAAGCACTGCGCCACCCCTATTTCAATCGGCTGGACCCCAACATGCGGGCACGGGTCGATGGAGGGGGCTTCGACACGTCGTTGAACGGAAGGGGCAGTTACGCCTCAGCGGGTTCTTCTTCCTCTTGCAGAGATTGACACAGCAGCCGATATTAGCCCCCTCCCACTCATTTTTCTGATTGTGACAACCATTAATTTTTTGTCTGTTTTCTGAGCGGGCCCTCTGTCGTTTACTAGAATGGTTCGGAATTCGTGTTCGAGCAATTAATTATTACACTTCCTTAACGGATTTGTCCCGTCCATTCTTTCTGATCCTTTTCTCTCATTTCTTGTCAACGCCATCCAAATTTGCTCGTCCGTTTCATTCTCTTCTCATTGAGAAACTGTTTGCGTTCAACTCGGCGTGTTTTTTCTCCCAACAGCACTTTGTCCCTCTCCCACTTCTTTTTTTTTTTGATCACAACATTGTGAAAGTAAATATTTTTCGTTTTTTATGGTGGTGGTGGTGGTGGTTGTTGTTATATGTTGTTGTGTCTTTGGTATAGCGCGATTCATGCCTAAAATGGTCATTTATTTGTGTGTAAATTCATCAAAAGCAAGAACCCAAAAAGAAACATCGCCGACCATTTGCCTTTCACTCCCTTCTCTCTGTTCCTTCTCTCACTCTCTCTCCTCTCACTGTCTGTCCTCAAACATCTCCTCCTACATCAACCCATCTCCTGTAACATAAAATAGAAAAGTGTATTTTTTGGTGTTATAATCAATTTAAACATAAAAATGTTCAACATTTGTTTTACTGTTTTGTCTTACTCTTTATGAATTGTGCTTGGGGAAAGACTTTAGAGGTGCCAAATCCGGCACAACGCAACACCACCAAAAGATTTGAAACACCCTAAAGCCTTTGTCCAAGCGCAGACCTCTAAAACGGGTTTTTTTTATATTTCTTGGTCCCTTAATTATTTTTCAAGAATGGGATGAGAAAAAATGAAATGTGCGAAGAAATAATGTAAAAACGGAAACTGCGGGTGTACTGTAAAATGGGAGGTGGTGAAAAATACTGTAAAAAGGTCAAAATCTGGGGAATTGTATTTTTGCTGTACTAAGTTTCCCAAAAATTCATGTGGAAAGTAATTAATTTTGCTAATTAATGTCAGAAGGAATTAAACGGACAATCAGTCACTAAAAGGGAAACATCACGGACACAGATTATGGTGTTGCATTTGTGCTTTGTGAGGAGATGGGAGGATGAAGGAAAATATTCCCGTAAAGCCATCCGCTTTCGGTGAAGCTTAAGGAAATGGCCACAGCCAATTGATGGGTGACGGACAACGCATTGGGCTTTTTCTCCGCTTTGTTTTTTTTTTGTTCTTTTTGAAATTCCAACGGATTGAAATTGTCTTCCGTTCGGAATGTCTAAATGATCTATCAAAGCCGTCATCAATCTCATCTCACCTCATCATCATCATTATTGTTTTTGTCCTCTTCCATTACTTACCGTCCACTCCTCTCCTCCCCCTCCCCCCCCCCCCCCCATTTCCTCCTTTTTATCCTTTTCCCTCCCTCCGTGTCCATTAGTCGTTTCGCGATAAATGACGTCCAAAGTGCCATTCTAACAAATTGCCAATTGCTGACGTGAACTTTTAGTCGGACGCGTGGACTTAAGTATTATGAAATTTATTTCGGGGAGTGCCTGCCTTCTTATTGTGTGTGTTCTATGTAATTTAAAATAATTACTTTTTTGCATTTGTAATCAGCAAATGAAATATAATGAATTACCTTTATATTTTGTGTCAATTTGTCATTTTGGACTGTTTCTATTAGAACATCAATCAGCAGAAACATTCCGTTGTAATAAAGTGCACGAAATACGTTGGAAATGCGCAGAAGCAGAAGGGACTACGTTTTTTTCAGTGATGGATCGGTTTCTCCAAATCCGACCACAAAACAATGCCCCGAGAGGTCCGACTTCCGCACACTGTCCGTCCGTCCGTCATTTAATCCCATCCTTTGGCCATTGTCTTTCTTCGTCCGGTGGCAGTTGTCCTCTTCCTCTCGTGCCTCGTCACTTTTCACTCAACTCGTTTTTGTTGACTCTCGCGTGGATCATTTGCCTCAATGGCAACAGAGACAAAGACGCGCTCTCCGTCCCACCGGGCGTATTTAAACCCTTCCGCCGTTCATTTGCCGTTCACTAAACATCGTTTATTCTGCATAACGCGCCATCGGATAAATTACTTTTTGTTTTGCTCAACGCCCTTCCATTAACGTGCACAAAAGTGGCGATGGAATGTCCAATGTATTCCCCTTTTCTCGGCACTCTCTCACCAGCGTTTGTTTCCCTTTGCCCCAGGCGTTCTCTTTTTCTGCCCGTCCTTTCGTTGATCCTTCCACCGTACTTCGCTGAACTTGCCGTCCTTCCGTCCCCTCCTCCCGCACTTTCCCCCCAGAATTTGGTGCCATTCTCCGCCATTTTCTGCACTTTCACTCCATGCCGCACACTTTTGCCCTCTGCTCCACCATTGGTATAGTAAATGCTACCGTTTTTTGTCTTTGCCTTTTCCATTTTGTGCGACTTATTAAGTCCCCTCCGGCGTCGGTTCCTCCGCCTCCTGCGGCCGAAATAGAGCCTCAACCGGTGGCACTTGCGCCACCATTCTCAACAGCAGAAGTTGCAACACAACCACCAGCAGGTTGAGATATTGACTTTTTTTTTTGTTGTTTGCATTGCAAAAATTTCAGTCGTCCAAACGGCACTTTCTCCGCCGAATTTGCCGCAAGCACGGCCAATTGTATCAATTTTTGGCATTTCTGACACAATTGATTGTCTCCCATTTTAAGGTGTTTGACTTTGGGTCGGCTTTTGAAACACTTCTGCCACAAGCAGCAGCAGAAGGTTGTTGAAAGGGAAAGGCATCGACAGATTCACCGCGTCCATTTCACATTTTCAGCTGTCGTTGCACCGCCCCCAGCGCCCTTTGTGCCGTACTTTCCGCAGGGCGTCGTCGGTCCTCCCGCGCCCCTTCCGCCCGCTCTTCCGGCGCCCCTCCCAATTTCGCCTTCCATACCATCGCCAAGTAAAATGGCAACACTTGATTTTGCCATTCACAAATTTTAGACACGGCAAATTTTGCTGAATTCCCTTTGACTGCTTTGCCCCCGCAACTTCGACCTCTGCTGCAGGACTTTTTCCTCATTTCCCCCCAGGCAGTGCCCCCTGAGCCTTTGGCCATCGAACCATTGTCCCCGCCCCTCCGTAATTTGCTCAAGTCATTGAGCCCCATGCCTTCAATTTTGTTCAGTTCCTTCGGTCGTCCCTCCGCCGTGTTCGCCCATCCCTCCCCCGTCTCTTCCGTGCCATCTCCCCCAATTACCGCCCTTTTTTCCGCCCCCGGCTTTATTATCCACCACAGTTGACGTTGTCAATGCGCTAGCGGCACCACCACCCGCGGCGATTGCCCCTGCCTCGTTGCCCTTGCGGTATTTGTCTCCCGCCGCTCCGCAGTCCACACCAATGGCACCGCTCTTCAGCCCGTACAAAAAATTCAAAAAAGAAAGGGGGAAAAGGAACAGAACAAAAGGACCCAACGAATGAAAGAGAAGGGACAAAGGACAAAATGACGGAATTTTTCTATGCTATTTTTTGTAGTATTTCGTGTCGTAAATTTTTATTTTAATATGAAAAATACAATAAAATGAAAATGGTATTCATTCAATTAGAAGCCGGGTGGGTTCCAATTGAGTTGTTGCGGCAGTTGCACATCCTCAAAAACTTCCACGCGGTCGCCCTCTTTGAACCGAATACTTTTGTCCTCCACCGTCACTCCTTTCATGTTAAAAAATGCTCGTTTATTAAGAGACAAAATTAGTAATTTCGACCCCACCAATATTCATTTCGCTGTCTGCACTCGTAATGGCCAATTTTTCGTGTTGCATCGATTGGATTTTTCCCTAAAATGGTCGCAGTTCCTCATTATCAGTGGTCTTTTCCCTTTATTCTTCACCTCGTAAACAGTGACTGTCACTAATTCGGTCTCTTTCGCTTCTGCCTTTTCTTCGCTTTTCTGTTGTCCCTCTGAATTTGCCGTACTCTTCGCCTTTCCATCGCTCTCTTTAACCGCTTTCTTTTGCCGAGTAAACCGCCAAATGGTATTGTCCCTTAATGGCATTTATTTCAATTTTCTCGATCTAAAAATTGTCCAGCAGGCACTTTATGCACACCTTTCCATTTTCCCGCAATCCACCCTTAGACCGGCCACCGGTTGTTTCTTCTTCAGCCCATCGGGGATACGGTACTCTGTCAATACCGTACCCTCAGCGACCAATCGCCGCTCAGTCACCACGGGAATTCGTTCAGTGATCAGTTCCTGAAGAAAGAACACGAAATTAGAGAACAAATAATAAACACCAATTGGACCTTTAAATGTGCAACCAAAGTGTAGATGACATTGAATTGGTGCAACGGAACGTTCAGGTCCTTGGCCATAAGGGACAGTCGTTGGGAGGCGTTGTTGTTGAAACAGAAAAGGTGCGCCTTTGTTTCAGCGGCCAACGCCAATTCGTTTTCCTTCAACGACCCAACCCCCGCGAAAACGACGTCCAATTGCACTTGGTCTTTGGCACTGTACGAGTCGAGCACCGCTTGGAGGACCTTAAGGGAAAACAGCCTTTTTGCAAGTGCCAATGTCGAAGTTAAATGGGGTCAAAGGAAAAGTTTTTTATCTGTTTGACCATTCTTCACCTGAAGGGTGCCCTCCACGTCGCACTTGACGATGAGTGGAAATCGCGGCACAATCGGCTGAGCCTTTTCTTCCTTTCTAAGTTCGTCGTGGATTTGATAAGATCTGAAACAAAAATCTTTTCCGCCCACTGATCAAAGATGCAAGTCCGTAAAATTGGCCATATCCCGCCCCGCCCCCCCCCCCCCCAATTTGTCCCTCTTACACCGATAATTCCAAGTTGCCTTTGGCAATTTTCTCCTTGCGTGCCACCTCATAGCGTTTTCTGAGTTCCGAGCGTTTCTCATCGATTGCCTCCTAATATAAGTTGTTAAATCTTTTCACATTTTAATATCAATTTTTTCATTTGTTCCACACCATCTGAAAATATTCAAAATATCGTATTTTTCCTTCACTAACCAAAGGTATCCATTTTAAATGTTTGTCTCTCAAATTATGGTTTTGGCATTTTGTCCTTTTTCGTTCCCCGCCCCTTTTCACCACCAAATCCCTCAGCGATTCCGTCTCCCGCTGTTTCTCCATTCGGTAGGCCACCACTTTCTCCGCCATTTGCTGAGTTTGCACTTCCAACGCCAATTCGCCCGGCGGCGGCAAAAAGTCGCGCCAACCGAAAAAATTGTAATTTTTGCTTTAGTTTAATTGCTATTGGGGTTCCCCTTTTTTGCCCCACCTGACACTTGCACCGGTGTGCTTGGTCCGGCACTGTCCATCGAAGTGCCAAATTCGTTGTTCATCGTCCGAACTCGGCACCAACAAACGCCAGAGACGAGGAAAGCGCCTCTGTGCAAAGTGCCGCGATTGACAATCAAAGTGCAAAGATTGCCGAGCCCCAAAAGGGGAAAAACCATTAGCAATTATTGAAGAAAAGGCCCAGGCGGTCGGAGTGCACTCCATTTCTTTCTTTGTTCGCCACCTTTCGCACTGCTCGATTCGATCACTGTCGCCTCGACCAACCCCCGGGGCGTCGACTTCAAGTCCAAAAAGTCCGCTTGCAGCAGAATTGCCTCCTCAAAAATAAATTGCCAATTTTTAAATAAATTTAATTCACAGATTTTTTCAGGACATAGGGATGGGAAAAAAGAAATGCACACGAATATTTGCCCTCACCTGCATTTTGTCAATTCCGCGTCCGTAAAGTGCAGAAATTTCCACCGAAAGTGTATCACCGCCAAAATTTTCCGTCATAATTTCGTGTTGTAGCAAATCATGCCGAATTCGTTCCTGAAAAAGCACAAATTGAGCAAAAAGATGGTGAAAATGCGGCCGAGTCTGTCGAACGGAAGGAAAAAGAAGAGACCGGGGAAATGCCGGGCTTATCGCATTTGTTAATGGCCACAATCATCGGAACGCCCGCCTCTCGCGCATAACTTAGCAAGAGAAATTGACGACAATTTGTTTAAATTACTAATTGGTTAGGCTTGTTGGCCTCCACCTTATCGACTCCACCGTTTGGTCCATTACGCCGTCGTCAGCCGCCACCACCAAAACGACAATATCCGTTGATTGGGCGCCCCTTTCGCGCATTGCCTTCGAAATGAATTTGTTGTTTTCTTCAAATTACCATTATTTTAAGTTGAAAGACCGCAAAAGCAGCGTGCCCGGGAGTGTCAAGAAAAGTCACTGTCCGATTGTCACAAACATCCGGCAAACGGACTGAAAGGGGCAACGACAAACGATGGAATTGCGCGTGGAAACCCCGGGGAGAAAAGAAGACGACGGGGCGGAAAAGCCAAATTACTAGTAAATGACACGGAATTTGCCAATGGCAACTGCCGAAAAGTGGCGAGAGAAAAAAAATAACCTGAAAACGCGCCGATGTGCTGCGTTATCCCGCCAAATTCTTGCGCGACAATGTTCGACTTTCGCAATGCATCCAAAAGGGTCGTCTTTCCATGGTCAACATGGCCCATAATGGTGACAATCTTTTGGGAGTGTGTTGTCTTTCAAATGCCAATTATTTGCTTTACTGACCGGCGGACGGGGAACAAGTTCTTCCGATGGGGGAAGAGGTCTGAACAAACGGAATGGCATTTAGCGAGTGTTTGAATTGGCACTGTGGGTAGAGGTCTCTCTGCTGCTCATGTTGGCACTTTGGGGCAGCACCCAAAATTGGTTTTCTGTCAAAAAAGGACATAATTTGAAGCACCAAAAGACGGTCGAGCGGAGCTGAAAGGGGAAAATTGGGCAAAATGGCACAACAAAAAGGGTCGAAAGGAAAGGGAAGGTAAGGTACCGTTTGTATCGGAAAGAATGCCGTCCAATTGAGAGTCGGGCAGAATGTCCAACAATTTGTTGCAAAGGACGTTAAAATCGAAGTCCAATGCGATGGCCAAATGCCTAAAAAATGTGTAACATTTGTTTTTTTGGTAAAAAATGACAGATCAAACGTCTCTCCGTTCATTGGCACCTCAAATTCATTCCATCGAAAATGTTCACCGTCGGTTTTTTGCCCTCCCGTTTTTTCATCGAGTTGTTTTCGGCATATTTCCGTCTCCTTTTGTCCTCAAATTTAGCATACAATCCTTTCTCAGATTTGGCTGACATTCGTCGAACATCCCATGAAAAGAGACGGGCCTAAAAGGCGCAATTGGAAATTTTCGCTATCCAATCAGAGAGAATTGCACAAATTTGATTGAAAACAAATGTTTTCACAAAATTTTGGCTCCCAGTTGCAAAAATTATTTAAACTTTTGACTCACTCAGAAGCGTGGGATAAAAACAATATAAAAGAAAGGTTCGAGTTCGGCCCATGACAATTTTTTTTTTGTATTCGATTACCTGCAAATTATGAGCAAACGAGGTAAAACACCGGGATCTCGGAGTAAGTGACCGATGAACGAAAAAAAAAGGAAGGGCGGGAGTTGGGAAGATAAGTCGAGGCATGGACAGGCACTGTGCTGTGGAAAAAAGCGGAGACACAAGAATAAAATATACCATGATCAGATAAAAAAGAACCTAAACTAAATACTTTTGTGACACATCAAAAGCATTGACAAAAAAATAATTCATTTTTAAAAGCAATAAATAGTATAAGGCATAAATAAATGTGATCGATTTAACACTTAAAAGGCATTCCAATCCACTCCAATGTCCGCATGTTCGACTCCTTTGACGTATCGACGAGCGCCAAAAAAGTCAGTGACACGAACGTGGTCCAGTGGCTTATCGTACAGATCGGTGCGAACTCCGACTGTCGAAATGCATTTAGAGCGATCACAATACTGAAAAAAGCAAAAGATTATGCAAAAATGTCAACAGAAAATAAATAAACGGACTTTCACAAATTCAGCCATCGATGTGTTGGAGTCTAAGCCGGTGACGCGAGTGTCGAGGAATTGCTGCATGTGATAGGCATATCGAAAATTGGAAATTAAACATGAAACACGGCAAAAGTGAGGGGAAAGGCACCTGTCAATTATGTAAACGCCAATGGAACGGTCGACGTGGTGGGAGAGGGAATCCTCACCAACCTAAACAAAACGCACTTCCTTCCTTGCAATTGGGGTGGGAAGGGGGGACGGGTCGAAGGGGTGTAAGAAGGAATGAATGGGAGTGAAAAAGGAACTATTAGGAGGGAAATGTTCTCCATTCGAATGAAAAAATTTTGTGCAAACAATTTGAAAACTAGCGTTAATTTTCTTACTTTTAATATTTTTTCAAAAATTTCTTAGGAAGCGCATTTCGACATTGCCGGACCCTTCTTTTTTTTTAAATTAAAATAGCGCGCAAAAAATATTAGAATGTTGTTCAAAAAAAAAAGTCGCAGACAGAAAGAATTCTCAACTTTTATGATTCTATTTGGTAAGAAAAATTACTAATTTCTTCAATTACCATTTCAGATGAATATAGAAATTGTAAGTAAAAAAATATCTATAAAAATTTGATCTAGTTTTGCCGATTTGCGCCTATGCCATAGCCTTCTCTTTTTCATTAATTTTAAAAATAATACAGCAAAAAAAAATGTGGTGAAAGGCAAAAAAAAAAAGTTAAGCGCTGTCGTCAACCCATTTTTGGGGACTTCTTATGGTATCCCTCCCTCACTCCCCTTGTTCCTATTATTTGACCTATGATCACTAGGGAACGGATTTGTAAGCGCGAAAAAGTCCAAAATAAGTCCTTAAATAAGTGCGAAAATATCGCGAAATAAGTGCGAAAATAAGCATCAAAAAATTCCAAATTTAGGGGTATAATTTTTCAAATTGCTTTTTTTATAGTTACAAATAAGATACATTTAAAAATTTTGGGGCAAATCCTTTTCAATATTTTAATAAATTTTTTTGTAATAAAAAAAATTATTTTTGACAAATTTTTTTGGTTTGAAAAAGTCCTTTCTTAGGGGTTTATTTTTTGAAATTTTTTAGGCCGATTCTTAGGGGTGCATTTTTTCATTTTTTATTGTATTTTCCTTAAGAAATTTCCATAAAATCCTAAAATAGTCCTTTGAAAATTTAAAAATCGCGAAATAAGTGCGAAAATAAGCACGAAACGCCAAAATAAGGGCAAAAACTTATTTTAAGGGCGAATATCTAGAATATGCATTTTTAAGGGCCAACATCCAAAATAAGCATTTCTAAGCTCGAATAAGTGCGTCAAAACGAAAAATTTTCGGACAAAAAATGTGTTTTTCGTGCATTTCTCGTCGAGTTAAAGCCGCAGAAAAAATAAGCAAAAACTTATAAATCCGTTCCCTAATGATCACTTAGCTTATTCTTACCAAACTAGATGAAGTCGCCAAAACGCGCGGAGAGTAAACACGCTGATACATCGACTCACTTTGGCACGTGTCGGCAATTAGCAGCAACTCATTGTAACTAATGGGAAATAAAATAAGAAAAAAATAAGGAGAATCCATCCCCAATAAACACCGATTTTGTTGGTGCATCGTTTCAATGGCATCCGCCAAATCCACATTGGTCAGCTCTTCCGCATCTTGAAACTTCAAAAAGCCATCGCCGCCATGACCGGTCAGATAAATGAGCACATTACTTTGACCATCGCTGAGCAGTCGCCTTAATGGAAACAAAGAAACTATATTTGAAAACTCCTTCATGTAGTAATTGGTCGTATCATAAAAAATCTGCGGTTTTTATTATGATAAAAAAAGCCTACTAAATTGAATTTAATGATTGTCTCCTTTTTATGAGACGACAAAGTAACTAGATAATAAAAACTAAATTTAATGCCCTACTCCCCATTTGAAAAAAGTCAATAGGTTACTCAAGCTTTCCTATACAGACTGGATTATAAACTCTAAACCGAACATAAGCCTGTATGTAATCAAGCGGAAAAAATGAAAATTAATTAATTCAAATTGTGCACTACACTTGTTTCTGGGCGTGTCCGTGTGCACTCTGCCCGTTAGAATTCTCACGACACTTTCCGCGGTCACTTCGTATCCGCGATAATCAACTTCGGTGTCTTCCAAAAACAAATTCTGATGAGCAAAGGCATTGTTGAAAATGGAAGCTATTTAAAAAAACAGAATTAGAAAAATTGAGAGAAAATACAGCGCTATCCCTAAAGTACTAACGTTTGAAATTTGTTTAAATTTTTTTCTTATGCATTATTATTGTTTCTTTTTTTACACTTATCATTTTTTAGCAAATGGACAAAGATTCAATACGTTCTATCATTCATTCTAAAAATATGCCTTTAGTAAATTAGTCACACTAATGCATTTAGTTTCAAAAAAAGATTTGTCTTTCTTTTACTGCTTTTCTTAAATTAGTACATCATAATTATGATTTTAATGCTTTAACTAATTAATATAATAAAAGAAACAATAATAATCCATAAGAAAAAATTTGAAAAAAGTTTTCAACTTTAGTACTTAAGGAATAGCGCCGAAAATGCTGCAAACCAGGAGATGGGTTCCTTGCATTGCACGGAATGTTATCAGACAGCATTAAAATGATGTTGCTAAAAAGATTAATTATTTTGTTTATATTAGTTATCATTTTGGATGAAAGCTTGGATTGTCCCGCACCCACCGCCCCCCCCCCCCCAACTTTTTGGGTATTTTTTTGTTTTACAGTATCAATAATAAATCATGAAAATCAATAAGTCACGAGGACGAGAGGCGGAAAATATTAATCATACCGTAGTTCCTCTAATAGAAGCACCAGTAGTGCTTTTATTTTTCAATCACTCTTAAGGTGCTTCAAAAAAGGGAGTGCTTCAATTTTTCGATTAAAAAAATCTTTATCATAAATGTGATTGGACTCATAAAGTGCATTAGAGTCATTGTTGTTGTTTTTTGGCTGAGTCTCTTAAAGTGAAATTCGATTCTGGCTCAAGCGAATTTGACGGTTTTGTTTGAGTCTGGGTCCGGGTAGAAATTGAAAAATGGATGTTGGGTCCGTGAACTATAATCCTATGGGACGGAGTGGGTGGGGACAAAACGAAATGATTAAGCAAGGACCTGTCGGGCAAGCCAAGCCGTTTCAAAGAGCGATACAGAGAGAGCACATTAGCAACATGACGATAATTGAACCAAAAACGCGATGAACAAACCAAGAGAGCCCTTAAATATGAAAAGATAAGGATTAATCAGTAAAATAAGGCACTGACCAATTATTTGTGTGAGTTGAATGGCTGAAAAAATCACTCAGAGAATCTGCCAAAGAAAATGAAGGCAAAAGGGAAAAACAAAGGAGAAAAATGGACAAAAAAAGGATAACCATGGCATTTCCCATATAAAGTAGTCACTTTGTATGGGAGAGAAAGGAGAATTAGGTAACTCCTTTCATTATTCAAATTTTGCTTATTTTGTCATTATGTATAATTTTTGGTTTCAGATCTCTCTCTTCTTCCCTCTCTCTCTCTCTCTCTCGCTTCTTTCAATCCATTCCTTGCTTGCAAAGTGATCTTGAGTCTTGAAATTACTTCATTTTAAAATTTTAATCAAAATTCCAGAATCTTTCAGAGCATTATGCTACTCAAATTGGAAATTCCAGCTGCTCTTTGCAGTTTTGTTATTTTCTCCTTTTCACTCGTCTTGTCTCCATTAAAGTGAAGCATCTTTTACGTTTTTATATTTCTCTGCATTTATTGTTTTTTATGTTAAGTGCTGTCAAAATGGATGACTCCGAGCAACTAGAACACCGATCGACTGGTGAATCTTCCTCCGGACAGTTCCCAATTTCACACCCTCCAATAAAATATGCAAATGAAGAGGCTTATGTGGAAAAGCCGAGTGGCAGTGACCATTGTTTATTCTACGCTGAAGGACTTTCAGTGGTAGTTTTTTCCAAAAGCAAGAGTCAATCGGCGTGGGCTGAATATAGCTCAAATGGCAAAGAAATACCGAAATATACCGCGTCGATGGAATGCCAACGCAATATGAATTTGGGCAGCAGTTTCGAGTAATTCGCTTAATTCGTTGAAAATGTATGTATTCATTTTTAAATTTAATAGTGTCTATCTGAAAGTTGACGGCAATGCGGACGGATTTATCAGGGCGGACATTGGAAAAGAGAATGCAAAAAAGGTTTTCACTGTTGAAGGAATCGAATTCATGTTAGTTCATTTTTATAGGGTCATGACTCCCAGGGACATCCAGGACAGGAGGAGGGGGGGGGGGGGGGGGAGGCATGAGGTCGGTACACCTCAAAACACCGTCGCCGAAACATCACCGGCTCGAAAGACCGCCGAAATTTGGGTGAATTATAGTTTTGCGAGAACTTATTACGGCGGTGTTTTGTCCTGTTCCGATACGAGGTGTACCGGGGATGGGATGGAATTCCGATTTCCGACGTTTTTTGGAGTTGGAATTCTGATTTCCGAAATTTGGGAATTTTCGGCAAGTTTTTTTTCCCTTTAATCATAAAAAAATTCCCAAAATTGACTTTTTTGGAATCATTTTTACTTAACAGACATCGTACTTATTTAATTTACCATTTATATTGATGATCCAAATTTTTCTTAATTTTATTGTCAAAAAAATTTTTTTTTAATTTCCGACCTTGGTGTCGGAATTCCGATTTCCGAAATTTTTTTTTGGGCGTCGATTCCCATCCCTGGTATGTACCCCAAACGGAAATTTGCTGGTTCCTTGATGACTCGTCATTTTTTAGATAGGGGTTAGAAACTAATTTTGTTTAACATAATAATAAATTAAAAGCTGATTTAAACGAAACTTGTAGTGCCTAGGGCCGTGGGTACAAATCAGCTCACATATAAATGGTTTTCCGACTAAAAAGATTCGAATTCATTATCACTGACATCAATTTCCATTACCCTTTTTTATGACCTTCCCTCCTACCCAATTATATATGATCCCCATCATAAAAATTCGACTTCCCCCCTATCCATTCAGACTTCACTTCAATTTCACCCAAGTTGCCTATTGGCAGTTGGTTGGTGCTACCGCGAACAGAATTACAATAAAAAGCACTTCGGAGTTTTTGAACAAAGTTTTTTTTATTTATTATTTTTTTCATTTTTTAACCATTTAGGATTTGAATGCAGACAGTGGGTGGACTCTGGGCCCATCTGTTATTGGGTCTACAAACATTAACGGCTTCAAAGACTACAGTTACGCTTGTAGTCGAACCAGTCCGGTTGTGTGGATTAACAGTAAGGAAGAGAATTATGCGATCGGGATTACCCTGAACAATGTACAGGTAGATAAGCTGCTAACTGAGTACATATTCAAATATATTTCATTATTTTTTAAGTTCCAACCATTCAATGCAACTTTTACTGTCGGTGGAAAGGAGGCGGATCGGCTGAAGTTCGGATGGAAAGTCAATGATTGCCAAGGGTTGTTCACCATCGGCACTTGGATGGGTTTAGTGGTCTCACTTCTCCTCATCGGCGTGCTCTTTTTCGGCTTTCTTATGCTTAATTCTGTGCAGACAATGGACAGATTCGATGACCCAAAGCAGAAACAGCTGATCATTAGTTCCAAGGAATGAAAATTCATTTTTTTTTTATATTCGTTTCTTTTATTTCACTTTTTGTAGTTTGTCATTATCTAAGTAAATTTTACCTGAATTTATTTTAATTTTTACCTCAGTTTTAAGTTAAATATTATAAAAATTCTAGAATTCTTTTAAGCTTCCTATTCAAGCATTTCTATGGAGGAAAATGAGCGGATGATTCTGGTTGGTCTGTTGTTTCCTCGTCGGCTTTTTTCGCTTTTTTTAGTCCAGGGAAAGGGAGTGTTCTCGGATGGGCATCACTGTCCCTTTTTTTGTGGCGGCTCCGATGGTCCGTTATTCAAAGTCCTCTTTCCATTGCTAATAATGAGAGTTTTGTTTCCCTGACCCTATACTTTTCTAAGGCTGCCATTTCGGCGATTGGTTTCTCTGTACGGCTGTGACTTTGCCTACACTCCAATGATTTATGCCGACTGTTTCGTTAAATCGGAGAAGTGTCGTCACGTGGAATTCGTTCCCTCCCCCGGCGATTGGCCAATTGTGCAATTTGCGGCAAAAAGGGCTGACGAATTTGCCACCGCGGCTCAACTCGTTTACGGGTTTTGAATGGAATACGCTGAAAAAATACAACAAAATTAAAAGTATAGACATTGTCGCGGAATCGATCTGAACTGTGGTTGTCCTAAAAGTGATGTACGGGCGGACGGTTACGGCTCTAAACTTTTGGAGGACCCGCAATTGGTGGCCGAAATTGTGCGACAATGCCGCGCATCTATCGCCGATCCCGACTTCATAATTTCTATCAAAATTCGCATTCAATACCCAATCGAAAAGACAGTCGATTTATGCAGAAAAGCCAGTGAAAGAACAATAAAAATGGTGTTAATGCATTTTTTAGGCAGAGAGTGCCGGCATTTCTCACATCGCTGTCCATGCCAGGACGGTCAGTCAGCGGTCGGAGCCACCGGACTATGCGGCGGTGGCACTTCTAAAACAGTGCTTACAAATTCCAATTTTTGCGAACGGCGGTTGTAAGACATTTGGGGCGGCGTTGGAAATTGCGCGGACGACTGGCGCTGATGGTAAAAGATGGAACAGAGGGGAGGAAGGAAGGACATAAACGGAAATAGGCTTTCAAGTTCTCTATTTTGTACTCCCAGATACCCACCCAGTTTAAAAAATGGGTATATCCGTCAGAGAAGTGCGGAGATAAATTTTCGGGGATCGGCTAGGATATAAGAAAGAATATTTGACATTTTTCCAAGGAGTGATGGTGGCAAACGGTCTCTTGGAAAATCCCGCGATGTTTGCCGGGCATCCGTCGACACCCAAACAGTGCGTTCGTGACTGGGTCGGTTTTGTGCTTTTATTGTTAGTAATTAATGTATTATTTAATTCCCGTATAAAATCTCTGATTTCGTTTTAATTTTTCAGCTTAATTTGGAATTGTCTGATGGCATTCCATTCGATTTGTTCCACCAGCAACTCATTTTTATGCTCCGTTCCTCACTTCCAAAACAACAACGGAACATTTTCAATGCATTGAAAAATCCTTTATCGGTGAGAGCTTTTCTTGCTGATTTATATTTGAATGATTAATTTGTTTATGATCTCCTAATTTAAATTAAACATTCTTTGTTTGCTTTTTTCCGAGTCCAGACATTTGCGCTATATCCAAAACGCTGTCCAACCGAAATACAATAAAAACTTAATAAATTATGCAAAACAGCACTTTGTAGTGCTTTTGTAAAAAAGAAATCAAATATTTGTATCAGTGGTGATTTTTTCAAAAACTCTTGATGAACGAAATTGTCGTCCGTTACTGTTGTGGATGGATATTCACTTGTTATAAATAATTAATTTGTGTTTTCTTTGCCAAATTACTGCACATTTGCTCAAATTAAATGATGATGATTGTTAATCTGCTTTTAAATGCCTTCAAAAATGCTCTTCGTGAAATCAATCCGAGTGTGTCTGTAGAAAAGGTTCGGAAATTTCTCCACTGTCGGTAATTTCGGCCAATTTGTGTTTTTTAAGACTCTATCTATCCGCGATGATAAACTTTTCGTGATGAATCGTGCCTTCGATTTAAATCAAAATGTCCGTTTGGTCGCTTTCGGAAAGGCAGCGCCGGCGATGGTTCAGGGGGCCGAAAAAGTGTTGGGCGAACACATTAAAGAAGGAATCGCTTCTGTGCCGGCGGGAACAAAGTAATCAGAATTGAAGCCAACAAAAGTCTTTTTGGAGGGGTGAGGATAGCTTCGGATTAGAAAATGGTCGTTAAGCATTCCTTCTGGCCTCAAAACAAAGTTTTACACGGGCGCGGAACACAATTTGCCTGATGAGAAAGCATTGGAAAACACGAAACTTATTGAGCAATTCATTTCTGAGGCCAATTCATCACCGGATCAGCTTTTTCTGTTCCTTGTTTCTGGTGCATTTCTTCACTTCAAAACTCTTACACCTCCATTTTTTGTTTTCAATTTTAAAGGTGGCGGCTCAGCCCTTTTAACAGCGCCAATTTCGGGCGTCAGTTTAAACGATAAATTGACACTGATACGACAATTGCAGAACAGTGGCGCTGACATAAAACAACTGAACGTAGTCAGAACGGCACTTTCCCGAGTGAAAGGCGGAGGTTTAGCCAGACTTGGCCAACAGTCAAAGGTTGTTGATTCAGTCAGTCAATTTTTTGACATTCTAAAGTGTTCAGATGATAAGCTTGGTCATTTCCGATATCGTAGGTGATCCGCTAGAATTAATTTCCAGCGGCCCGACAATTTTTCCTACGAAACCCCCTGTCGACCCAATCGCCGTTTTAAATGATTTGTCCATTTTGGACAAAGTGCCAATTCAAATGGTTGAAGTGCTTCAATCCGCATATTTACAGAAGAAGCAATGTAATCTTTAATTTTCATCCAAAGAAGGACTAGTTGCCTTTTCGCATTTCCTTCCGCCATTGTCACTTACGTTTTTTAATAAGCCCAAAAGTGTTCCGATAATTCAGCACAAAGTAACTTTGCTCCGGTGGATGCGCCTAATTTGATCATTGCCAGCAATTCCATTTTCCTCGGCAATATTGCCGACCAAATCAATAATTCTCCCAGTTCGCTCGCATTGTGTCCATTGGTCGTAACCAATCGATTGGAGGGCAATGCCACGGAGTTGGGAAGGCGATTTGCCGAATTGATAAAGCAAAGCATAGCAAAGGGAAAATTGGATTGGCCAACTGTTGCCGACCAGTTTTTGACCGGTGATTAGGGACATATTTTGGTTAAAACAAAGCATAAATCATTGCGACAGATTGTAACGACGAACGTCAACATTTTAGCGAAATTAAATCACAGTTCGCCGTCCTTTTATTTGGCGGCGAATCTACAGTTCGCTTTGACGCAGAAAAAGTAACACAACATGCAAAGGGCGGTAGAAACCAGGAGATGGTCCTGTCGGCATTTCTCCAACTTGCCGAATGTTGGAGGGATATAGCAAAAGAGAAACACTGCCATTTCTCACTAATTAGTCTTGGCAGTGATGGACAGGTGGGCAGTTTATGGGTGATACATATATACACAGGGATCTCTATCAAATGAGGAATTTGCAATCAAAGGTTACAGTTAACGCATTCACGCTTTAATCTTTTAAGGATGGCCCAACTGACGCGGCGGGTGCCTTTCTCACCGACGAAGATTTGGAAGGACTGCTAGAAAATTCGGCATCAAAAATTGAGCAATTTCTCAATTCAAAACGTTCGTATCAGTTTTGGAGCGACTATAAAAAAGGACAAAATTTGGTGAAAATTGGAAAAACGGGGGTCAATGTAATGGACGTACAAATGCTCCTCTTGGGGTTTGGAGAAATAATTGACAAATAACTTTCTTTTTTTTTAATAGTGTAAAATGTATATGAACAGTGATGATTGACAATAAAGTAAAGGCAAAAATTATCTTTTGGTGACCCTTTGGGCAAATTTATCAAAAAAATATTCAATCGTTAGAGGAGTTATGGAAGTAAAGGCATTTTAATTATGGAAGTAAAGGCATTTTAAAAGGGTCAGATGAAGTGTGCAGGAAAATAGGTGAAGTGCCGATCAGAAACTTTTGATGTGCCGCCGGATGGGTAAAAAAGGGAATCCGACGACGAACCACAGCCGATAGGTCACTGAAAAGTGGAAAAACAGAAAAGAATTAAAATACCAAAACACTAACCGAACCAAGAGAACACTCCAATGCTTGCGCCAATGAGTTTTTGCCAAAATTCATGGTAATAGAGATAAGTGATCACTAATTGCGAATCCCACACCAAATGAAGAAGCATCAGAAAAACGAAAAGCCACTTAAAAAGGAAAGGACAAAAATTATGGGAAAGAAGTGGACACCTGGATGATTTTGGTGTTCCGTTGGAATTGTTCAAACTCCTTGCGGGACGGGACATGTTGACTGGTGACACGTGGCCTGGAGGGCCAGTTTTGAAAGGATGTGGCTTCTTCGCAGATTATCAAAATGCTGTAGACCAACAGAAATGCATGCCCACTGATATCAAATCCTAAATCATTATAATATTCCAAATGGTCCTTTTAAAATTTTAGTGCATGGCCCCGCTGCACATAAAAGATGAGGGAGGCACAGATATATGCCACTGGGATTTAAATAACTAAACCTTTTCATTAATATGTACTCTCCCAATCAATTATGAAATAAAACATAATCCCTTATGACTGGTTAGTTTTTGACTATTTGAGTTGGTAACTCATGTTTCTATTTTAGAGAATAACAAAAAATAATTGACAGTTGATACCAATATCAATACTCATTTCTGGCATGATGAGACCCAATAATGTTGTCCTTCTCTACCTGGTACCCATTTTCCGCCATTTTCATAGCAATTCGTTCTCGCTGATTCAGCAGAACCATGACATTTCCCGGTGTGAAGCTCAAATTTAACAAAACTAAATGAAATTTCTTTTACATAAACACAATCAAATTCACATTTGCACTAACCAACTCGTGAAAATGTACCAAAGAGCAGTGGCCACCAAAAGGCGAAACAAATCGAAGGCGGCTTTGAGTTTGGATTCATGGTGAAGCAGAGAGGTGGACCAAATAAACGGAGTTAGCAGCAGCAGTGTCCAAAACCAGCCCAATTTGGTGCCGAACCGATTAAATACGTTGTGCTTCTGTTATTTAGTGGGGAAAGAGGTCAATTAACAAAAGTTGTAAGAAGCATATTCGAACTTGAATATTGGCTCTCATGCTTGAAACTCCAAAAGATACCACTTTTGGGCTAATTGGGAGGAAGTAAAATACGGCGGCGCCAATCGGCACCATAAAGCTCATACCGTATAAAAAGAAAAACATAGCCAATTTGACGAGTAGCAAAAAAGAAAAAGCCCTAAGTGATTGTATCAAATAAACCTGTGTTAAGTAACCGCCAGGCAAATCAATGAACTGCGAAAGCAAAGATAAAATGAAGATCATCGCCAAATAAACCAATGCTTTTTTTTGAGCATCAATGAATAGGTATTTGCGAGCGAGTTGAGTAAGAACACCTGGAGAATTTATGAAAAAAATTAAATTCCATCGGTCATTCAGCGAAAATAAAAGCGAATATCAAAGGTAGGTACTTTTGCCATTTACGTCGTCAACCAAAATTAATGAAAAATAATAAAAAAAAATTTTTTGCTTAAAAAGCTATTTTAGAGGTTTTCAGGGTCGGGAAATCCGATTCTGACATCTATTTTGCCCAGAATTCGAATCCCGAACCATAATTTGAACAATTCAAAATTTTCTAATTTACATTAGTGTGGTTTACCTCTTAATTCGTCCATTTCATTGAGCGGCAGAAGATAATCAAATATACAAAAAAATAGCGTAATTATTGTCTAAATGATAAAATAAACCACCCTAATGTAAATTTTAATAAAATGAGCCACACTATTGTAAATTGGAATAAAATGAGACACAATAATGTAAATTAGAAAATTTTGAAATGTTCAAATTATGGTTCGGGATTCGAATTTTGGGCAAAATAGATGTCAGAATCGGATTTCCCGACCCTGAAAACCCTAAAATAGATTTTAAAAGCAAAAAAATTTTTTTTTTATAATTTTCATTTTTTAGGTTGACGTAAACGGCAAAAGTACCCAAAGGTATTGAAAATGACCACAATGTCGAATGGTTATTTGACCATCCATTAACCAGTATTTGTAAATTATTTTTTCCAAACTAACCCAAAATAACATCCTGTAATGATGTCGGTGCTTCTAAGAAATTTTTACCACCATTTTGTTGGTGTCCATCAGATTCAGTTGTGTGACGATTGACATTTGCAGTACCATTCGAATGCTGGTAACGATGATTATTTTCAATGGGAGAATTTGGGTCCATTAAAAGTAAGTTAACGTTTCTGTGACTATAAGATAATGAAAAATAAAAATAATTTAGTGATAGAAAATAAAACCATGGGTTCATAATAGAAAAGATTGGTCCCACAAAAAAAGGGCTTAAGAGTGGTTATGCGATTCTGGTTAAGTTTTAAAAATCGGATTTTAAAAAATTTGAGTTTTCGACTTTTCGAATTCGAGTCCAGGATTTGGAATTGGATAAAGCTGTGGTCATATTCGTGATCATCGAACCCGAAAACCATTTAAAAAATAAGTTTTTTATGGCTTCAAAGCTTTTTTGAAAAATGGGGCGGGAACAGCCTTTGTGTAAAAAAGTCCCCTTTGAGTTCACTACATCAGCCCTCTAGTTCGCATCTGTTACTTAGTTTTGGGTTAAGGTACTGAAGTGTCCATTTTCACAGGGACTCATCTCAAATCTCGTCTGATCACTTTTTCCGCCCTCTAGCTCGCTTTGTTTAATCAAGAGCTCTCGTTTGATATCTTATTTGCTAGTAAACATTCAATTTACAACCGTTTTTCGCTTATATTTGCGTAAAATTTCGGCATTTTGAAACTGCTTCAAAACCCAGTTTTTTGGAATTTCCGCATTTCGGCGCCCACGTTTCGGCGCCAAGCCAAAAATAGAAAAAAAAACCTATCCAACTTTTTTGAAAACTTAACCCCTAGTTTTTTGAAAACTTAACCCCCTAGTCTATTGAAAAACTAATCCCCTGGTTTCTTAAAAGTTGACCCAAAGTTTTTTTTTTGCAAAAATAAGAAATTTTTAAAAATTAGGGCTAGGTTTTCAAGGTTATGGTTACGTTTTAAAAAAATTTAGGTTTATGTTTCAAAAGGCTAGGGGGTTAGTTTTTAAAAAACTAGGGGTTTTTAACAAAATATATAAGTTGAGCATTAAAAATAAACTAGGGGGTTCGGTTTTACCAAACTCGAGTTGGGTTTTCAAAAAAAAATTTAATATCTACGTGACCTTTTTGTACGAATGTCCCCCCCCCCCCCCCCCCCGACTAAAACGGCCCGACTAAAATGGCCCTACAAAAATGGCCCGACTAAAGTGACCCCTACCGGGTTTAGGGGCCCTTAATTGAAAACTAAAAATTTTTTTGATAGCTTTATTTTCTTTTTGCTTTTTTTGGCTTGGCGCCGAAACGTGGGCGCCGAAACGTGGGTGGCCCGTATTAAATATGTATGAAAATCGGGAACCGCCCGGTTCGCCGCGGACAGTACGCTGCGTACGGTTCGCCGGATTTTTCGCCTCCGTCTTTTTCGCCGCGGGACGTTTCGCCGCGGCCAGTTCGAGGCGCCCAGTTCGTCGCCCAGCATAAAACGACCTTTTCGTCGCCGTATCCAGACTTTTTCTTCTTAATTTTATGCATTTGAACTTAGTAACTAAGGAAGCCCAAGGCAAAGAAACATCAACCTTAGTATTGGCACATAATTATGCACGCAATTCCATGCATAAACTACCAAAGGGCCAAAATTGCCCAAAATTTAAATAAAAAATAGATTTGATGGACCCTCCAAACAACCAGAAACTAAATACTTAGAGTATTTCAATAAAACATTATTTTATGGCGAATTTTAGGCATTTTCGACCAAAAAACGCTTGGCGCGGCGAAACATCCCGCGGCGAAAAAGTCGGCGGCGAAAAAACCGGCGGCGAAAAACCCGCGGCGAAAGACCCGGACCCTAAAAATCCCCTAATATGAACGAAAATATGTAAATAAAAATGAAAAATAGCATCAAATAGGTACAAAATTTTTTTATTTGCGATTTTTAAGCAGTAAAAATGGTCATTTCTTTTACAAATCAGAAATTTTTCAAGCTTTCGGCCGTAAATCTCATTCAAATGGAATGGGGAAAAATTTAAATAAATTACCATATTTGTCAAAAAAAAATTGAGTTTTAGGGGTGATTTTTTTTAAAGTTCCTGTTTTTAGGGGTATACTTTTTTTTTAAATTTTAAAAGCCCAGGGGGTCTATTTTTTATTTTTTATGGCATTTTCCTTATGAAATTTTTCAAAAACCTGAAGATATGTACCAAAAAGCCGAAATATATATGAAAATATGTACATATGTAATATGTAGAAAAATCCCGAAATATGTAAAGACATGTAAATAAAAGTCCCAACTTTTAAAAGCAAATGCAAAAAAGAAAGCGTTTTTCCTACTATTCAGAGCATGTAGAATCCAGGAAAAAAATATATATTTACATATAAATCCCATCCCTAGTGATTAGAGATCATTTGAAATTGAATGAGACCATTTTTATTAACTTTTGGACCGGGACCTGAACTATACTACACCCGAAAATGATTCCAAAGACTTATATTTTGTAACGAGGGTCAATAATAAAGAACGGAATTTTTGAAATATTCGGTAGGGAATTTTTTAAACTAACAAAGCCAGTTTTAGGATATGGGTTTGACAAGAGATTACCTCAGATTTGTGCCAAATGGTCTTTGTAATCTCATTGGCTCAGCGAACGGAGCAATTCAGTTCGTTGATGCGCTTACTTGTGCTGTGATTGCCGCAGACCGACTAGTTTTTTACAATGTGCGCACTTTTGAGAAGGTCTGATGCTTTCATAATTAATAAAATACATTCAAGGAATTCTTAGAAAAAATCATTTATTTTTTTAATAATATTTTGTTTGACTGATTGTTTGGTCAATTTTGTTTTACTTTTTCAGGTCTACCAAATTGTGCGAGAAGGAAAAACATTGACAGCATTTAAGTTAAGCCCTGACAAAAATTTAGTGGCTGTTGGTTATAATGACGGGGAAGTGCACTTATATCAGCGTGGGAAAAATGGTAGGATTATGATTTTATTTAATTAACGTCAATTTAATTTCTCAGAGATTCTCTCCTCTTTTTCCGGACATCGTACTGGTGTCAATTGCATTACATTCAGTGCTGATTGCTTTACATTGGCCTCTGGTGGCAAAGACTCGTTCATTGTTGTGTGGGACTTGGTCAACGAGTCGGGCATTTGCCGTCTTGCAGGCCACAAAAGTACAATTACCCAACTTCAATTTGTGCAGAACGATCATTACTTGATCTCCAGGTGTGGCTTACAAATTGCCTTTGAAAATAATTTTCTTTTTTTTTAGTTCGAAGGACTGTCAGATTAAGTTTTGGTGCATGACAACAAAGAGCTGCTTCTATACTTTGGCAAGCAGTACGTCTGAAGTGTACACATTCGCACTGATGAACAATGAGCATCTGCTGGTGGTTGGCAATGCGGAGATTGAACTGTTGGTGTTCGAACTGTGTTGGCGGGGACAAGAGGGTTGGGAAGAAGGACAAGAGGAGAGGCACAGAGAGGGAGAGGACGAAGGCGGCAAAAGGCCGAGACGGACACTTGTGGGCCATGACCAATTACTGATGATGGAAAAGGCCGGAAATGACGGCACATTTGACTTGGAGCAACAGGCGAATGTCAGTCATCACGACTCTCCCCAATGGTGCTATGTCGTTATTTAAAAAACATCATAAAGGGCATTATTTAGAAACTTTGCTCCAAAGCTACCAAATTTAATTCTTGATATTTTTGATAGCCAACTTTTCTCTATTATTAGCCTATAAAATACCAGAAATTTTCTTTTAATTTGAAAAAAGTTATGGCCAAAAGATGTCATAACTTTTTTGAAATTAAAAGAAGCTTTATGAAATTTTATAGGCTAATAACGAAAACTTAGGGCTGTTAAATAATATCAAGAATAAAAAATTTGGTAACTTTAGAGCCAAGTTATGATATATATATTTTTTAATTTTTCATAATGTGGTTTTTTAATCAAATAACTCCCTTTATGTTGGTTTTTAAATAACGGTTCCGCACCTTCCCAATAGTAAATAGAAAAAGACGATAAATGTTGGGGCATGGCAAACCAACGAAAGCCGTAAAATTTTTTATCAGAAGAAATTCAATTTTGGTCACAGTATTCAGAATTGTATTGACATAAAGTTGTGCTTTCTTTAAGGGAGAAGTAAACTGTCATTACCCGTTTTCTTATTTTATTTAGAGAATTTTGCGCTGCACTAAACGAGGCACATTAATCAGACAAGCGAAGGGTCGCGCACTTCAATTGGCTGTGTCCAGCGACGAAGCAATCATTTGCTGTGTGGTCGGTAATTTCTTGAAGAAAATTGAAAGCCTATTTAAGTAAATTTTAGGGAGCTGATTTAATGCTGGACATTTACAGGTAAATCAAAAGCAATCAGAGACGGAGGTCGGGAAGGAGGGGGGCCGGTAGAGGTGAGCTACTCAAAGAACATCCTCCCCTCTTCAGCCCTCTCCTCTTCCCCACCACACAAAGACTAATTAACAGTTTGATATTCCTTTTAAGACATTTTACTGTTGATGAAAGCCAAAAACGTTTCCAAAAGAAACTGCGGAAGCTCCGACAAAAGGCGGACTCACAGGCGACGGGAAGGTGATTTTTAAAGGAAATAGGACAAAACAAGCCATTTACCCTGAAATTTAGTGGAAAAACAACAAACGAAGCCATGGAATGTGAAGTGGCGAAAGATGTCACAATTTTGATCACCAGAATTGGGGATTTTCGGGCCGATTCGAAGATTAAATGGGTTGATTTATGTGAGGGCTTTGTCGAAATGAACAACAAAAATGCTCGGGAATACCGCGTAAGTTTCTTTCCAATAGCATAGAATAGGCAAAGAATGTATATAAATAATATATTTTAAAAAGATTTCATATTTTGGGACTTCTTTTGTTTATTTTTCAGTTTTTTTGTTTGCTCAAAAATAACGATGTGCAAGGCGTGTCACTGCGAATTGAGTGGAAAAGCAACGCGACAAACGCACTTCCCTTAGTCAGCCTTGGACAGGTCAGCAGCGGGAGGAAATTGAAGCACTAACAAAATTTGTTATTATTATTTTTTAATTTACACAAGCATTCCCTTTCATTTTTTTTTGTCTCAAAATGGACTATTTTTGGGACATTTTATTAAGAAATTGCACGAAAACAAAAATCCGGCGGCGCTTATCGGCACTTTTCTTATTTCTTTCCTTTTTAAAGCATTCTCACCGTTCCGATGTGCGCTCCGTCTGCATAGCTTCTGACGCCTCTTTTTTCGTCACCGGTTCTCATGAGTGCGCTTTGGTTTGGAACACTGAGACACTTTCTGCCGTCAACAAATTTACCGAGGACGGACTTGGACAAATCAGTGCTTCCATTATCGTTTTTGGCGACAAACAAATTGTTCTTGGCACACGAGTACAAACAATGGCTTTCGCTAATTTGTTTAAACCAAACCATACATTCCAAGACCGGCTCATTGTTTCTGTTCGATTTGCTCAGCTGCGAATTGCTCGCGACGGATGGAAAGGCTCACGAAGCGACAATTTCAGCTATTTGCGCCTACCCAGAAAAAGTTGGGACAATATTTTACCAATTAATTGAAAGTAATTTTCATTTTAGGATGGCTTTCTTACTTGCGGCCACGACAAACAAGCGCGTTTCTGGTTATACGAATTGCTGTCTGAAAACGAAGACAAGTGATTTTATACAGACATTTTCATTTTTCCCCCTTTATTTAACAATTAGCAAACGAATGTCAATGCGATCTTTGCGCCGGTTGGAACTCCAAGACGAGTCACTTTGTGCAGCAATTTCACCAAACGGCAAATTCGTCGCGTTCGGACTGTTGGACAACACCGCTCGCATTTTTTTCAGAGACAGCCTCAAATTTTTTGTCTCTCTCTACGGCCATTCTCTGCCGATTTATTGCATTGACATTTCTCATGTCCTCGACAATTACTTTTTTATTTATTACCATTTGTCTTTTTATAGGACAGTAAATTGGTTGTTACTGGTTCTGCTGATAAATCCGTAAAGATTTGGGGCCTCGACTTTGGCGATTGCCATCGGTCACTCTTTGCACATGACGACATGTGAGAGAATTCTTAGAAAAATGTGCAGTGATTTTTATTTTTTTTAGTGTGACGTGCGTTCAATTTTCAAAAGAAGCCTCCGATGAGCGATTGTTTTGGTTCAATTTTCGCTTTTTTTTTTCATTTATTTGTTTGTTTTTTAGGTCGGCTAGCAAAGATGGAACTTTAAAGGTCAATGTTGTACAAAAATAAATTACGTAAACAATTTTAGCAATGGGACGCCGGTAAATTCCATCGAATTCAAACACTGAGTGGACACACTGAGCAAATTGATGCGATTGCAATTAGCGTGGATGGACGAATTTTGGTAAAATATTCGTGTCGCGACATTTGCGGACAACGACATTTGCGGACCGACATTTGCGGACCGACATTTGCGGACCGACATTTGCGGACCGACATTAGCGGATTTTTAAACCCGACATTTGCGGAAATGACTTTTACGGATGGAAACCTATTTTTTGTTTTCAGATATATTAAACAACAAAACTTAACAAATGTTTTTATTTAATTACCCTAATATCGGTTAACAAATCATGAATTGTTTAACAAACATTTAATTAAACGGCGACGCTTCTAACAAAAGTTACAGCTCAAGAAACATGGTAATGAAATGGCCTTGTTTTAATTAGGATTTCTTTTTGGGGGCGCGGAGCGCCCGCCTTAACGAGCATGCGAAGACGGAGCAAGTAGTGGGGCGCCCGAGCGGAGCGGAGGGTTGCGAGCGCCTGGTTAATGTCGGGCCGAAGGCCCGACATCAGGCGGAGCAACCCGGAGCGAGTGAGCGGCGCCCCACCTACTGGCCGCCGTAGTCGAGTGTGCGGTGTTATGGCCAAAAATTTAATCGTCAATTCATTTACATTTGCCATTTAAGTACCAAGTTTTTTTGGGTTATAATTTTTGTTAGAGACGTAGCCGGGTGGGTAATTCATTGGGATGATTAAATTCGAAAAGAATTACATTGCTTGAGAATTTTTGTTGATAAATAATAATTTGGAAAGTTATCCGCAAATGTCGGTCCGCAAATGTCGGTCCGCAAATGTCGGTCCGCAAATGTCGTTGTCCGCAAATGTCGGGTAACCAAAATATTCCCCCTTTTTGGGAGGTTGATCATCTGAATTTCTCTCCCTCTGTCTTCAGATTTCCGCTTCTCGTGACAAATCTGTCCGCCTTTGGCAACTCACAGATGAACTTATTGTGCTGCAAGAGGAGGAGGAACGGGAGAGAGAAAAAGAATACGAGCAGAGACTGGTTGACGAGGAGGACATTGTTTGTGTCTTTAAATTTAGCATTTATTTTTTGTGACATAAACAATTTTACCTGACAACAGATACCCGGCGAACCGTCAGACACTATTGGCGGAAGTTTAGCTCCATTGAAGAGCATCGAAACAGTAAAATCCACCGAGGGCATAATGGAGGCGGTTGAAATTGTGAGGAATGAGCGAATGTCGCGTGATGCGGAGGATGACCCCGCATCGCACAAAAGGCACCCTCTGCTAATGGGCTATCCGAATGAAGCCGAACATCGCTTTGTCGTGGACAGCCTACAGAAGATACGACACAGGTCGAGCCGAAAGACAAAAGAAAAAAACAAACTTTTTGCTTTTGGTTGTAGTCATTTGGAGAAGAGTCTGATGACGCTGCACTTCAGTTTTGTGCCGGACCTTTTGAGGGAAATGGGCAAATGTGTGCGTCACAATTACAAATCCGACATTGCCGGACGAGTTATTCTTTTTCTCACACGGTTTTTTTCTCATCATCAATTTTTCTCATGACTCTATGTTCGCATTCAGAATCCATCACAACCAAATTGTCCATTCTCTTGAGCTGCTTTCCCTGGTCGACGAACTTAGAACGATTTTGCCAAGATACATCACAGATTCATTGGTTGTTTTACTCTTTTTTTATAAAACGGAACCATTTTATTCATATGCTTTGATTCAGAATCGCGTTGGGCTCAATATCGCTGCGTTAAAATTCCTTCAAATGCAATTGGAAAGTCGACATAATGCCAAAATTTTTATTGCTCCACGGGCAGAAAATAACGAAACGGCCTCGAAGAAAAGGAAACAGCGAAGAAAAGTGAAAGAAATAGCCTTTGTATCATCAGTTGTTTAATTACTTATTAAGTATTGTTAAATCTTTTTTATGTCAAGGGTTATTCGTTCAGTATATTTTTTTTTCTCTGAAATCCTCATTTAGGGTTAGAATCCGTTTACAAATCAGATCCAAATTTTAAATAAGGATTTTTGTGGTTTTTTTAAAAAAAATGTCGAAAAATGAATAAAAGCTTAAAATTTACGTGGAAAATTATACCATTTTTTTTTTTGCTCTTGGAACTAGTTTTTGTTTTTCAGAGGTTTTTGAAGTTTTATCTGCCATTTCTGCTTATGAATCATAAGAAAATGAATTTGATAGCTTCAAACGAAAAATTGATGTTAAATGATTTTTTTCACAATTATGGTTTAAAAATGAGGATTTTTTAAGGCTTTGATGAGGATTCTAAAAATTTTGAGATCAAAAGCCTGGTCTAAGCTATCATGTCGCAAAATGGCCTAGATTATGCAGGGTGTTGAAATAGTTATTGTAAGAATCAAAGATTTTAAGTGTAACACAATCAAAAATCTAATCAAACTTCATCAAATATTCTTTGTTCATCGTAGGGTGAGCAAACAAACATAATTTCTTCAAGTTTCGACTTGGCAGAAAAAAGCTTTTTTCGCAGTTTTTCTACATAAAGTCTCGATGGACTCATAAACTTTGTTTGGACTCATAAAATGCAGTAGAGCCTTATTGAATTCCGAATTGTTTGAGTCGACTTAAGAATCTCTTGACTTTTGGCATCGTTTAACCACAGTTCTATTATGAGATTACGGAGAAATTGTAGCAGTCCCTTAATTATTAGCCTTTGGCAACGGTTTGGCTGGCTAAACTCTGACGGATTGTAGCAAATTGTTTTTGTTAAATCTGCCAATTGTTTCTTCCGGCATTAAGTTCCTTTTTGTGATCGTAATGATCAACAACAAATAAAATGATTTCCTAAATTCATTCGCAATTAATCATTTAATTGCCCCCCCCCCCTCCCCTCAAATTGCCATTTCGCCAATTGTCCCTTCTCAAAACCTGCTCCTCCGCCTGTGCCTGCACAGCATCAACGAATAACAACAACAACAACAGCAGCAACAGCAGCAAGGATTTGACGGACGGACGACCATCGAAGCGCATTCGGAAAAAGACCTGCCGAACGAACGAACGAATGAATGAAAGGACGAACAAATGCGCGTGTCCGGTTCACAGAAATGGACGGCTTTTCTCACTGCGTTCGTCAATTTTGCCTCCTCGCTGTTGTTGTTCGCCGACCACCAATGGGGCATGGGTGAGGAGGGGCACAGGAGACTATTTAAACGCTGTTTTTCCCTTTTGTTAAGCCATTGAATTCATTCCCCGTCCCTCTCCACTCTCTTTCCTCTCCAATTCACTTCTTTTGTTCATCTTTTCATTTTGCTTTAACTTAATTTCATTAGATCCTTTCAAGTGATTTCTGTGCACATTAAAAATACATTCATCTTTAAACGGCATTGACTTGTTAACCGTTCAATGCTTTCTTTTTCCTTTCCATTGTCCTTCAAAATGGCCCCGTAATTTCTTTTTTCTCATGCTCTTTTCGTCTTGGGTTTTGTAAGGATAAAGAAAAAAAAAGGCGGGGGTTGGAGGAGGAAGAGCACAACATTCATTTGCTCAATTAATTCCAAGTAACCCTCAAATGAATGCGTGTCCCCAATTCTGCGCAAACGATTACTCCTCCATTAACATTTTTTTTCTTTAGTCGGCAGAGACTTTCAGACAAAATCAATCACACAAAAGAGGCGGAGGGGACCTCTGCTGAAGGAGATAAACAAACACGCAGAACATGTCAAGATTTTTTTGATTTAGGCGAATTGGAAAGAGGGAGGAAAAAGACAAAGAGAAGGACAAAGAGAAGGGCAAAGACAAGAACAAATTGAAAGGGGAGAGACGCATTCAGAACAGATCAAAGGGACCAAAGTCGGACAGACAAATAAATGTCCGTCATAATTATCTAAATAATAATTCAATACGTTTTTATTGACTTTTTGTCAGGCTAATCAAATCCCTTTATCTGCCAATTCACTTTCATAACAATCACTCTAAAATGACTTCATCGTCCACTTTCCTCTTCGTTGCTTCCGTTACATTGGTCATTTTGTCACTGTGCCGTGCACAAAATGAAGCGGCATCCCAAGGCGATGCGCAAGCTCCGCCATTTCTAGCTGAGGCTGGCCAGGACAAAGTCAACGAGTTCTACAAGTTGATGTCGGGCATGGGACATTTGAAGGACACTGAAATAACGGAAAAAGTGAAGGAATGGGTGGGCAAACAATCGGACGACATTCAGGCAATTTGAAAGATAAAAAAGGAAAAAACTAATTGGAAATAAATAATTTGCAGAAGAAATACGCCGAGTTTGAACAGGAGAGAGAAAAGGCGAAGGTGGAGGGCGAAGCGGCGCACGACGAAGCGGTGAAAAGATTCAGCGAAGCAGCAAAAAAGGCGGACAAGTGGGGAAATGAGGAAAAACAATCAAATATAAACACCATTCATTCGTTGTCCAGGGAACTGACTGAAATTTCAAACAACCCAAATTTGTCAGCGAAAGATAAAGCGGAACAGATCAACCAAAAAGTGCAGTCACTGCCCAAAGAAGTGAGGGAAGAAATCGGAGGAGGGTCCATGGGCGGAAGTCAGCAGCAGAAGAAGTGATGGAGAGGAAGTGAAACAGAGAGAAGGGAGGAGACGAGTAAGAGACGGATGGTGAGGAGAAAAAAAGGGAAGAAATGAATCAGAAAGGCAACGAGAGGAAGTGAAACAGAGAGAACGAAGAGAGGAGACGAATAAGAGAGGGTGCTTTAAAAGAAATAAATGAACTCCTTAAAGAAATTCTTTTTCCAAAATCCTTAAGCACATGCTTTAACATTGCTTCACACATTTGGTGTTGATGAAAAAAATATGCAATTCGCAGTCACCTCTCTATTTGCTTTTGAAATAGCTTCAGCATAAAGACTACTAACGATACCCGTAGCGATAAGTACCAAAGCAACGTGACCGGACAATGGGACAGTGGACAATCGGACAGTGAGGACAATCGGACAGAAATGGACAATCGGACAGTGGACATTCGGACAGAAAGTAAAGGAAAATGATAAGAAAAATGACTTATTACTTTAGACCAAGTGATTGGATACTTAATCGGGTTTATAAAGCCAATTGTTAATGTCTTTTTTTTCGGCCTTCGGTAAGCTATGGTTCGTAAATAGGGTGCTAGGATTAATTTTAAGAAAGTTGTAGCCAAAACACTGCAAATAAACTCATTTTAATTGTCAAACTTTTTTTAAAGCTTATTAAGACATTCTTATTTGGTCATTTTCTTATCATTTTCCTTTATTTTCTGTCCGAATGTCCACTGTCCGATTGTCCATTTCTGTCCGATTGTCCTCTCTGTCCGTATTATTCAGCCGAAAAATTGGGGTGGATGGCCGGATTTGAACCGCCGCTCGGGGCCCCTAACGGGGATCCGTTGTCTTAACCGATAGACCACAACCACCGCTGGAGGGATGACTGTTGTTAAGGGACCATCTTCCTTTATCTTTGGCCCCTCTTGCTAATTGCTCCCACAGCTCTTTGGCTCCCTCAGCCATTTTGAACAGCCATTACATTCCCCTCCTCTCATATTCGAGCGTCCTCGCTCGTGAGATTTGCGTTGGGCCGTTCCTGCTATGCAAGGATCAGCGCGCCTCAAGTTCTTTTGCCCCAGTGCCAGCTGTTGTCTCTGCTGGAGTGTCGAGTGGTGTGAAGACCAAACGACCTGGGGTATCCGTCCAGCTGGACCATATTATTCAGCCGAAAAATTGGGGTGGAAGGCCGGATTTGAACCGCCGCTCGGGGCCCCTACTCCCTCAGCCATTTTGAACAGCCATTACAGTCCGATTGTCCACTGTCCGATGTCCACTGTCCCATTGTCCACTGTCCGATTGTCCGGGAGCCCCAAAGCAATGGGTACCAAAGGAGCCGCCGCTAGGCACCGTTTGAGAAGGTTTTAATTTAGTTTTTCCAGGCCCCTAGGATTTTTATATACTCTGTTTTTCACAGTGATTTGTCGATAAAATGTCAATGTAATGGAGTTTTGTTTAATTGGTTTGGTCTTTTAAATTGAAATTGCTTCTGTATGTCTGGCACATGATGTTCATGTCAATTCAGGGTTCGTATCTGTATTTTATTTCAACATACAGTGCTTTATTTTCGGCTTTCTTGCTTTGAAAATTTGAAGCGTACTTTATTTTAAAAATGTACTTTGAAATCGGCATTTTCCTATTAAATGTAAAAAAAGTCCAGGCTTAATGTCTAAAAGAATTCTCTTTTTTTTAAGAAATTCTTCAAATTTCCCGGTGGCGCCTATTAGTATCACCGGACTCCATTTGCTTAGATTTCCTCAAAATATAACAAATCTCCAAAAATTAGTCATTTTTTGTGCCAAATCTGTTACAAAAAACCAAAATTTTCAAAAATTTACCGGCGACGCCTATCGGGACCCGCCTCCGCCCTCCCTTGGTGAAAAAATTGGTCAACTGCTGGCCAGGGGGCAAAAATCTTGATAACACTAAATCACCGTGAAGGAATGATCTGATCGAGTGGTGTTGTCTTCTTTTTGATCAGCACTAAAAATTATGCTCACAAGTTTTTTTTTATTTTTGTGTTGTTTTGAAAAAAAGTTTTACGGTTTCGAAGTTTTGAGTTGTTAAAATTACTTTACGCTTGGATGGGGGTAATTTTCGAAAAAAATTTATATAATTTTTTATTCTACACCTTCATTTTTTTGTGCTTTACTCCGATGCTTCTTCTGCCGATCCGTCGTCTCATTGAAAAATGATCTAATCATTAGGCCACAAAACCTGCCCCAGGAAAGTTTAATTATGCGTTAAAATCAATTGTGTTTAAATTGATGGTCCGCAGTTGGTCATTTTCCATTTGGTCAGGTCCCGTTCCCCGTAATTTAGAGCAGTACTGAAAATAGAAGGTCTTCTTTTAGTTTATTTGAAAAGGCAAAAAAAAAAAAGAAATATTTTATCGCTTTTCAATTTGGAAAATGTAAAAGATAACGCAGAAATGAATTGCTAATTGGATGATAAAAAGAGTGATAAACCATTTGATTGGGTGGTTTGGCCAAACCTTACGATGACAAATTCGAATATGACCAAGAAAGTCATCGCATAAAATACCTTTACGGTGGCTTAAGACCAAAAAAAATAGACTAAATTGTTTTTTTTCCCTTAATTTTGGGGAATTTCGGCTCCGTCCGTCTGTCCCTCCCAAATGAGTCGTGTCGGCTCCACTGACACTGAAGCGCCTCCCCGCGTGGATCTTTCCGCCGTTTCGCCTTCGGCTGTGGTTCAGAATCAAACGAACGGTGCCGCGCAACGGCAACAACAGCAGCAGACGGAATGGCCCTCCGTTCTGCTCGCCTCGTGGATGTCCTTTATCTCTTCCGTCCATTTTTCCCTTTATTTCACTTCCCTTTGGCCTTTTATGAAATCGGTGAAAAGGGACGGACAATGAAATTTTGGTAAATGCATCGCCTTCTGTTCAGCTTGACCCGTCCGCCTCTGAAGCGATGTTCAGCATTGTTGTGGCTGCCTTTTCTTTCACCAAAATTTTGGCAGCGCCGGCACTTGGCATTTGGGCCAATCGCATCGAACGCATTCGACCCCCGTTGTTACTGTGCAATGTGCTGATTTTATTATTATATTATTCAATTTTATTTGTATTTTTGCTCTTGCTAAATTCAGTTTTTGATGCTCTTCGGCGATGTTTTCTATTTTGTTGTGGAACTTTTTCCCTCAATAATTGTGCAAGACTATGTGCTCATTTGGTCACGATTTGTCACAGGCGCCGGCACGGGTAATTAAAGGGAAAATTAAGTAATTAGAGACAAAGGAGGAAATGCCAAAATGAAAATGCAGCTCAAATTGGCTTATTGCGCGCATACGCAGCAGCGGCGAGTACAATCGAAGATCGGTCGAGGGCAACGGCATTTGTGACGGGCGGAAATGCAATTGGACTTTCACTCGGACCAGGCAATGCCAAAGGGAATCATTAATAAGTGATCCTTCGCTTTGTTTAGCCTTCCAAATTGCCTTCCAATGGCTTGGCTTTCCCGGCGTCGCTCTTTTTGGCCCCCTCCACCTGAGTATGTTCAATTGCCCCTCTCTTTTTGCCGCTCTTCTTAGCATTGTCAATGTTGGCATTGTGTTACGCTATTTCCGGGAAAGTTTTGTGGGGGTATTGAAGCGAAAACGCATTAATAAAAATGTAAGAAAATTAAAAAAAAACTAAGTTAAATAATTCTTTCGATTGCCAATTTTGTAAGACTTCTGCTGATCAAATGGCCCAACAGGCGCAAATCAAATTGGAGCCACCCGATCGAATGGCCCTTTTTCTTTGCTATGTGATCCGTTTCACGCAGCAATTTGTCTATACAAATGTTGAAACGTAATGAAAATTGGAAATTATTTGATAACAACACACAAACACTGACCAAATGAATGTCAGAATTGGCACTGTGTTCGCTATGCTTATGTTTATGTGGACACCCCAAGAAGTGGCCTTTTACGAGTCGTTGGCACACATTGCCCGGGGCCTTGTGGCTCTGCTTGTCTACATTTTGTACATTGTGTTTGACCTTGGCAAAGTGTATGAATTTCTTCTTTTTAAATATTCCATGCTAACCCAGGGCCACCAACCTTTCGGACGCCATAACTTTTTTTTCTTAGGCAACCAAATTCTTTAAACTTAGTGTCTTTCGAATGCTGCTTATGGCCTTTATTAACCCTCTAAAAATTGGAAAAATTTACTTACCTCCGAAAAATTATGAATAAAAAATTACAAAAATTCTAACTTTTTTGCGTACTTCAAGTTGTAACTTTTTTGAGAGTTGTGTTTAGTCTGAATGACCGTCTCGTGTGCCTTTTTTCCCTGGTTGGCCTACTCCTCTTCCATTTGATCACTTTCTCTTGGCCATTTCTGCCCAATGATGTGTCACAAAGTGATTGATCACTTCTCTCATTACTTCTTTTTTAATCACCCTGATCACAGGTGTTTCCCCGCTCAACTCAACTGTCTCCGGTGGATGTGATCGGAACCAACACGCGTGGTGTGACGGACTCAAACAGGTGCCTTTTTTCTTGATACAGTAATTCTGTGCCGGGGGCATTGACTGATCAAAGTGTTGTTTGTCAGGTCAACATGTATTTGTACTACTCGCTGATGATCTTCGCAGTTGGCACCGCCTTTCCCTGCATCAATGCGTCCATGAGCACAATTTTCTCCAAAGCGATTGGGCCGCGACTGCAGGCCAAACAGCAGGGCGTGCTGATGATGTGCGGGGGGATGGGCCGAATGTTGGGCCCGTTGATGATCGGGTCAGTGATGAGTCAGTCCATCTGCTAAAAGCACCTCTCCTTCTTCAGTTTTCTGTACACATATTTTGGACCACGGGCAATTTGGGAATTGGAAAGTGCCGTCATTATTTTAACCATTGCATTGTGGACGGCATTCTATGGGCGATTGGTGCCATTAAAAATATCAGCGGATGAGACAAAAATCAAATGCTAATAATAATATTATTAAAAGAATTAAAAATAGCTAGATTCAGTAATTTTATAAAAAATTTACACTAAACAAAAAGACATTGGAAAATGACCCAATTTAACACAATAAACATTGAACATTCCGCCGCTAAAATTCTCTCATCAAATTGTACGAAATTTGGGTGTTGTTTAGTGCACAAGTTAGCCTGAATTTGGACACGAAAGAGTTTCTTGTGCGTGGAGTCAAGAAGAGTCGTCTTATAATTGCTCCACATCGCATTTTCAAACCTTAAAGAGGAATTTAGACGTGCTAGGTCGTTACGTAAACTCCGCCAATTAAAAAATCTAACAATTTTTTAACTAAGTTTTAAAAAGCTAAATAAGTTCTGTCATAGCTGAAAATTTATTTTTTTACGGTTATTTTTAAATTCTCCGAACAAATAATTTTATACCATTAAAAAAAAATTATATTTTTAACAAACCCTATTTTAGATTTTTATTTTGAATTCTTGAATTTTTGTGATTTTTAAGTGTAGCTAGTAAAAATGCTACTTTTTTAACCAGATTTATTGAATGAAAAAACCCAGATAGGTATATTATTAGGACTATTTTGGCAACCCATGGCACCTTTAATTTGATCAAAAAAGATTAGACGTCTGATTAGAAATTTGTTGATTTGACATAATCGAAAAATTGTACGGAAGGCATAACTTTCACAATAGGAGACAAAATCCCAAAAAATTTGAATTTTCGGCCATGGAAAAATTTGAAAAACACTTCTTTCAAAATCCGTCAAGGATCATTTGAAAAAAACACTGTCAAATAAAAAATGAAAAAATTAGCATGCAAATTTTCTTTTAATCTTGAAATTTTTTATCAAGTTCACTCATCCAGACAAAAAATTTTTTTTAGCTAATTAAAAGCATGAATGGTTTATAATTTTCTTGCCTCTGCTGAAAATAGCCAATTTACCATGGTCCTTCATTTTATTTATTTTTCCTTATATTTTAAATCAGGGCTGCCAAATGTGAGGCTTTAACCTCATTTTGTGGTTTTTTGAGAGGCTGATGCTAAAAAAATAATGCTAAAATAATTTTAATATTCATAGTTCAACTGCAGCTAATTATGCGGGAAAAGCAATTTTTCTAAATTTTCGGCGTTCAATCTGTTTCTTTTGTCTGTCATAATTAGGGTAGTGACAAATATTTTTTAAAATATGTTTTCTGCTTATATGCGTTGAAGAAAGGGGCTCAAAAGAAGCATTTCTGCGTTTAAATTAATTTGGACGTCAATATTCGTCAATAAAAAAAAATATTTTGGGGGTTTTTTCAAAAAAATATTTATTTCGAGGCTTTGCCAATATTTTGTAAATATTTTGGCATTTTTCGACTTTTTCTTGTAAAAATTCAAAGATTTAAACAAAAATACACCCGTAAGAATCAACTTTTGTAAAATTTTGAAAAACGTACCCCTAAAAAATGAAAAATTAAAAAAAATATTTCCTCGAAAAATTTTCAGTTTTTTTTAAATAAAAAAAAATTGTTGACAACCACATGAGTTTTTTGCTGAAATTTTTGAAAAGTACCTTTTTGCAACTTTAACTAGTGATTAAATTTGTTTGCCAATTTGTTGTTTAATTATTTATTTTTAAAAACGCGATTTCAATTTTTTGCAGAGCAAAATTGTATTTTTTTTAAATTAATATTTTCTTCAATATTTTCGGATTTTTCATTATTTTAGTCAATATTTTAGCTTTTTTTCGTAAATATTTATTTAAAAATTTTTATTGTTTATTCCTCGGGTCGGGAAAAATTCGGGTTCGGGTTTCGGGTCGGGCACGAGAAAATTTTCGGGCTCGGGTTTCGGGTCGCGAAAAACCTCGGATTTCGGCTTTCGGGCGGCAGGGTCGGGGTCGTTTCGGCCCCCACGTTTCGGCCCCAGCAACATTTAAAGTATCATAACTTTTTTCATTGCCAACCAAATGCAACAAATTTATTATCATTCGAAAGCTCTTCATGAGCTTTATTAGACTTCTAAAAGTCTTAAAGAATAGTCGATTTACAGAAAATGTATGAACCAAAAGATACCAAAATTCTGACTTTTTAGTGTTTTTCATGTTGCAACTTTTTTTAAGTTGGTCAATCGATTAGCAATAGCTTATTCATACCTTCTAAACACTTAAAGCTTTAGAATGATACCAAATTTGTGAAATTTGGTTGACTTTGAAAAAAGTTACAAAGTCCTAAACGAGTCTGGGGCCGAAACGTGCCTGGCCGAAATATATATTATAATTATACTCGATTTTAACTCGGTACTGTTGCTGAAATGCGGTATCATGCCGCCAAAAATATATATATATTATAATTATACTCTATTTTAACAGAGGAGAGCAATTAGATTTTTGCATCATAAAAATGCGCTTAACTACCTAAACAATTCAATCGTGCAATATGCGCATAACTACCAAAACCAATTCGGTACTGGTGCTGAAATGCGGTATCATGCCGCCAAAAATATATAATATTATAATTATACTCTATTTTAACAGAGGAGAGCAATTAGATTTTTGCATCATAAAAACGCGCTTAACTACCTAAACAATTCTATACTGCTGTTCAAATGTGGTATCACGTAAGATAACTATATTTATTTTAATTCTTCTCTTTTTTACGGAACAGTGCGGGTTGAATTTATCATTGTCAGACAACTATTAATTCCAAATTTGCAATATAAAACAAATCAAACTATGACGTTACCTATCTTTTTAGTTCTTTTTTTTAATATTCATTGCATAATTGCACTGCATTTTTTTGCTATTTGAACATTTGCAGAGAAATACTAAATTCCATTGGTGCAATACAAAATTAATGGAACTATGATGCTAGCTATAATTTTAGTTCCTTTTTTGATTATGTCACTTCATAATGCACTCGATTTTTTTGCTAATTAATCATAGCGGATACTACTAAATTTCAATCGTGCAATATGCGCATAACTACCAAAACCAATTCGGTACTGGTGCTGAAATGCGGTATCATGCCGCCAAAAATATATATATATTATAATTATACTCTATTTTAACAGAGGAGAGCAATTAGATTTTTGCATCATAAAAATGCGCTTAACTACCTAAACAATTCAATCGTGCAATATGCGCATAACTACCAAAACCAATTCGGTACTGGTGCTGAAATGCGGTATCATGCCGCCAAAAATATATAATATTATAATTATACTCTATTTTAACAGAGGAGAGCAATTAGATTTTTGCATCATAAAAACGCGCTTAACTACCTAAACAATTCTATACTGCTGTTCAAATGTGGTATCACGTAAGATAACTATATTTATTTTAATTCTTCTCTTTTTTACGGAACAGTGCGGGTTGAATTTATCATTGTCAGACAACTATTAATTCCAAATTTGCAATATAAAACAAATCAAACTATGACGTTACCTATCTTTTTAGTTCTTTTTTTTAATATTCATTGCATAATTGCACTGCATTTTTTTGCTATTTGAACATTTGCAGAGAAATACTAAATTCCATTGGTGCAATACAAAATTAATGGAACTATGATGCTAGCTATAATTTTAGTTCCTTTTTTGATTATGTCACTTCATAATGCACTCGATTTTTTTGCTAATTAATCATAGCGGATACTACTAAATTTCAATCGTGCAATATGCGCATAACTACCAAAACCAATTCGGTACTGGTGCTGAAATGCGGTATCATGCCGCCAAAAATATATATATTATAATTATACTCTATTTTAACAGAGGAGTGCGAATTAAATTTTTGCATCATAAAAATGCGCTTAACTACCTAAACAATTCAATCGTGCAATATGCGCATAACTACCAAAACCAATTCGGTACTGGTGCTGAAATGCGGTATAATGCCTCCAAAAATATATAATATTATAATTATACTCTATTTTAACAGAGGAGAGCAATTAGATTTTTGCATCATAAAAACGCGCTTAACTACCTAAACAATTCTATACTGCTGTTCAAATGTGGTATCACGTAAGATAACTATATTTATTTTAATTCTTCTCTTTTTTACGGAACAGTGCGGGTTGAATTTATCATTGTCAGACAACTATTAATTCCAAATTTGCAATATAAAACAAATCAAACTATGACGTTACCTATCTTTTTAGTTCTTTTTTTTAATATTCATTGCATAATTGCACTGCATTTTTTTGCTATTTGAACATTTGCAGAGAAATACTAAATTCCATTGGTGCAATACAAAATTAATGGAACTATGATGCTAGCTATAATTTTAGTTCTTTTTTTGATTATGTCACTTCATAACGCACTCGATTTTTTTGCTAATTAATCATAGCGGATACTACTAAATTTCAATCGTGCAATATGCGCATAACTACCAAAACCAATTCGGTACTGGTGCTGAAATGCGGTATCATGCCGCCAAAAATATATATATTATAATTATACTCTATTTTAACAGAGGAGTGCGAATTAAATTTTTGCATCATAAAAATGCGCTTAACTACCTAAACAATTCAATCGTGCAATATGCGCATAACTACCAAAACCAATTCGGTACTGGTGCTGAAATGCGGTATAATGCCTCCAAAAATATATAATATTATAATTATACTCTATTTTAACAGAGGAGAGCAATTAGATTTTTGCATCATAAAAACGCGCTTAACTACCTAAACAATTCTATACTGCTGTTCAAATGTGGTATCACGTAAGATAACTATATTTATTTTAATTCTTCTCTTTTTTACGGAACAGTGCGGGTTGAATTTATCATTGTCAGACAACTATTAATTCCAAATTTGCAATATAAAACAAATCAAACTATGACGTTACCTATCTTTTTAGTTCTTTTTTTTAATATTCATTGCATAATTGCACTGCATTTTTTTGCTATTTGAACATTTGCAGAGAAATACTAAATTCCATTGGTGCAATACAAAATTAATGGAACTATGATGCTAGCTATAATTTTAGTTCTTTTTTTGATTATGTCACTTCATAACGCACTCGATTTTTTTGCTAATTAATCATAGCGGATACTACTAAATTTCAATCGTGCAATATGCGCATAACTACCAAAACCAATTCGGTACTGGTGCTGAAATGCGGTATCATGCCGCCAAAAAAATATATATATATTATAATTATACTCTATTTTAAGAGAGGAGTGGGAATTAAATTTTTGCATCATAAAAATGCGCTTAACTACCTAAACAATTCAATCGTGCAATATGCGCATAACTACCAAAACCAATTCGGTACTGGTGCTGAAATGCGGTATAATGCCTCCAAAAATATATAATATTATAATTATACTCTATTTTAACAGAGGAGAGCAATTAGATTTTTGCATCATAAAAACGCGCTTAACTACCTAAACAATTCTATACTGCTGTTCAAATGTGGTATCACGTAAGATAACTATATTTATTTTAATTCTTCTCTTTTTTACGGAACAGTGCGGGTTGAATTTATCATTGTCAGACAACTATTAATTCCAAATTTGCAATATAAAACAAATCAAACTATGACGTTACCTATCTTTTTAGTTCTTTTTTTTAATATTCATTGCATAATTGCACTGCATTTTTTTGCTATTTGAACATTTGCAGAGAAATACTAAATTCCATTGGTGCAATACAAAATTAATGGAACTATGATGCTAGCTATAATTTTAGTTCTTTTTTTGATTATGTCACTTCATAACGCACTCGATTTTTTTGCTAATTAATCATAGCGGATACTACTAAATTTCAATCGTGCAATATGCGCATAACTACCAAAACCAATTCGGTACTGGTGCTGAAATGCGGTATCATGCCGCCAAAAATATATATATTATAATTATACTCTATTTTAACAGAGGAGTGCGAATTAAATTTTTGCATCATAAAAATGCGCTTAACTACCTAAACAATTCAATCGTGCAATATGCGCATAACTACCAAAACCAATTCGGTACTGGTGCTGAAATGCGGTATAATGCCTCCAAAAATATATAATATTATAATTATACTCTATTTTAACAGAGGAGAGCAATTAGATTTTTGCATCATAAAAACGCGCTTAACTACCTAAACAATTCTATACTGCTGTTCAAATGTGGTATCACGTAAGATAACTATATTTATTTTAATTCTTCTCTTTTTTACGGAACAGTGCGGGTTGAATTTATCATTGTCAGACAACTATTAATTCCAAATTTGCAATATAAAACAAATCAAACTATGACGTTACCTATCTTTTTAGTTCTTTTTTTTAATATTCATTGCATAATTGCACTGCATTTTTTTGCTATTTGAACATTTGCAGAGAAATACTAAATTCCATTGGTGCAATACAAAATTAATGGAACTATGATGCTAGCTATAATTTTAGTTCCTTTTTTGATTATGTCACTTCATAATGCACTCGATTTTTTTGCTAATTAATCATAGCGGATACTACTAAATTTCAATCGTGCAATATGCGCATAACTACCAAAACCAATTCGGTACTGGTGCTGAAATGCGGTATCATGCCGCCAAAAATATATATATTATAATTATACTCTATTTTAACAGAGGAGTGCGAATTAAATTTTTGCATCATAAAAATGCGCTTAACTACCTAAACAATTCAATCGTGCAATATGCGCATAACTACCAAAACCAATTCGGTACTGGTGCTGAAATGCGGTATAATGCCTCCAAAAATATATAATATTATAATTATACTCTATTTTAACAGAGGAGAGCAATTAGATTTTTGCATCATAAAAACGCGCTTAACTACCTAAACAATTCTATACTGCTGTTCAAATGTGGTATCACGTAAGATAACTATATTTATTTTAATTCTTCTCTTTTTTACGGAACAGTGCGGGTTGAATTTATCATTGTCAGACAACTATTAATTCCAAATTTGCAATATAAAACAAATCAAACTATGACGTTACCTATCTTTTTAGTTCTTTTTTTTAATATTCATTGCATAATTGCACTGCATTTTTTTGCTATTTGAACATTTGCAGAGAAATACTAAATTCCATTGGTGCAATACAAAATTAATGGAACTATGATGCTAGCTATAATTTTAGTTCCTTTTTTGATTATGTCACTTCATAATGCACTCGATTTTTTTGCTAATTAATCATAGCGGATACTACTAAATTTCAATCGTGCAATATGCGCATAACTACCAAAACCAATTCGGTACTGGTGCTGAAATGCGGTATCATGCCGCCAAAAATATATATATTATAATTATACTCTATTTTAACAGAGGAGTGCGAATTAAATTTTTGCATCATAAAAATGCGCTTAACTACCTAAACAATTCAATCGTGCAATATGCGCATAACTACCAAAACCAATTCGGTACTGGTGCTGAAATGCGGTATCATGCCGCCAAAAATATATAATATTATAATTATACTCTATTTTAACAGAGGAGAGCAATTAGATTTTTGCATCATAAAAACGCGCTTAACTACCTAAACAATTCTATACTGCTGTTCAAATGTGGTATCACGTAAGATAACTATATTTATTTTAATTCTTCTCTTTTTTACGGAACAGTGCGGGTTGAATTTATCATTGTCAGACAACTATTAATTCCAAATTTGCAATATAAAACAAATCAAACTATGACGTTACCTATCTTTTTAGTTCTTTTTTTTAATATTCATTGCATAATTGCACTGCATTTTTTTGCTATTTGAACATTTGCAGAGAAATACTAAATTCCATTGGTGCAATACAAAATTAATGGAACTATGATGCTAGCTATAATTTTAGTTCCTTTTTTGATTATGTCACTTCATAATGCACTCGATTTTTTTGCTAATTAATCATAGCGGATACTACTAAATTTCAATCGTGCAATATGCGCATAACTACCAAAACCAATTCGGTACTGGTGCTGAAATGCGGTATCATGCCGCCAAAAATATATATATTATAATTATACTCTATTTTAACAGAGGAGTGCGAATTAAATTTTTGCATCATAAAAATGCGCTTAACTACCTAAACAATTCAATCGTGCAATATGCGCATAACTACCAAAACCAATTCGGTACTGGTGCTGAAATGCGGTATAATGCCTCCAAAAATATATAATATTATAATTATACTCTATTTTAACAGAGGAGAGCAATTAGATTTTTGCATCATAAAAACGCGCTTAACTACCTAAACAATTCTATACTGCTGTTCAAATGTGGTATCACGTAAGATAACTATATTTATTTTAATTCTTCTCTTTTTTACGGAACAGTGCGGGTTGAATTTATCATTGTCAGACAACTATTAATTCCAAATTTGCAATATAAAACAAATCAAACTATGACGTTACCTATCTTTTTAGTTCTTTTTTTTAATATTCATTGCATAATTGCACTGCATTTTTTTGCTATTTGAACATTTGCAGAGAAATACTAAATTCCATTGGTGCAATACAAAATTAATGGAACTATGATGCTAGCTATAATTTTAGTTCCTTTTTTGATTATGTCACTTCATAATGCACTCGATTTTTTTGCTAATTAATCATAGCGGATACTACTAAATTTCAATCGTGCAATATGCGCATAACTACCAAAACCAATTCGGTACTGGTGCTGAAATGCGGTATCATGCCGCCAAAAATATATATATTATAATTATACTCTATTTTAACAGAGGAGTGCGAATTAAATTTTTGCATCATAAAAATGCGCTTAACTACCTAAACAATTCAATCGTGCAATATGCGCATAACTACCAAAACCAATTCGGTACTGGTGCTGAAATGCGGTATAATGCCTCCAAAAATATATAATATTATAATTATACTCTATTTTAACAGAGGAGAGCAATTAGATTTTTGCATCATAAAAACGCGCTTAACTACCTAAACAATTCTATACTGCTGTTCAAATGTGGTATCACGTAAGATAACTATATTTATTTTAATTCTTCTCTTTTTTACGGAACAGTGCGGGTTGAATTTATCATTGTCAGACAACTATTAATTCCAAATTTGCAATATAAAACAAATCAAACTATGACGTTACCTATCTTTTTAGTTCTTTTTTTTAATATTCATTGCATAATTGCACTGCATTTTTTTGCTATTTGAACATTTGCAGAGAAATACTAAATTCCATTGGTGCAATACAAAATTAATGGAACTATGATGCTAGCTATAATTTTAGTTCCTTTTTTGATTATGTCACTTCATAATGCACTCGATTTTTTTGCTAATTAATCATAGCGGATACTACTAAATTTCAATCGTGCAATATGCGCATAACTACCAAAACCAATTCGGTACTGGTGCTGAAATGCGGTATCATGCCGCCAAAAATATATATATTATAATTATACTCTATTTTAACAGAGGAGTGCGAATTAAATTTTTGCATCATAAAAACGCGCTTAACTACCTAAACAATTCTATACTGCTGTTCAAATGTGGTATCACGTAAGATAACTATATTTATTTTAATTCTTCTCTTTTTTACGGAACAGTGCGGGTTGAATTTATCATTGTCAGACAACTATTAATTCCAAATTTGCAATATAAAACAAATCAAACTATGACGTTACCTATCTTTTTAGTTCTTTTTTTTAATATTCATTGCATAATTGCACTGCATTTTTTTGCTATTTGAACATTTGCAGAGAAATACTAAATTCCATTGGTGCAATACAAAATTAATGGAACTATGATGCTAGCTATAATTTTAGTTCCTTTTTTGATTATGTCACTTCATAATGCACTCGATTTTTTTGCTAATTAATCATAGCGGATACTACTAAATTTCAATCGTGCAATATGCGCATAACTACCAAAACCAATTCGGTACTGGTGCTGAAATGCGGTATCATGCCGCCAAAAATATATATATTATAATTATACTCTATTTTAACAGAGGAGTGCGAATTAAATTTTTGCATCATAAAAATGCGCTTAACTACCTAAACAATTCAATCGTGCAATATGCGCATAACTACCAAAACCAATTCGGTACTGGTGCTGAAATGCGGTATAATGCCTCCAAAAATTAGAGTTGGGTAAAAAAATTTTTACGGGAGCGGGAGCGGGAGTCGGGAGTTCAAAAATTTACGGGAGCGGGAGCGGGAGCGGGAATCCCGCCTTTTTCCCGCTCCCGTGAAAATCCCGCAAATTTTTTGCGGGATTCCCGCGCGGGAGCGGGAGTTTGAAAAAATTTTCAAAAATTAAATAAATAAAATTAAAATGGTAAATCTTTTTGACCAATATTTAAATGCAGAAAAAAATAACAAAAGATTTATTAATAAGACTGAATTTTCGGAATAGATTTGTTCAAAAAAATAAGCATTTCTGCGTGTTCGGCCTTCAATCTCGAGCGCCGATAGTCAAACACATCACGCGCAACACTGAAAAGTTGCTCGCTTCCGATTGTCGTTGCCGGAGCAGAAAGGTAGCGCTTCGCTTGCGTCGCAAGAATAGGGAATCCTTGTTCATTTAATTTCCACCATTCCAAGGGGTCCAATTCTTGCCCAAGCAAATCGGTCGAACAATATCTTTTGAACTCATCGTCAAATGTCGATTCTTTTTGGCCTTGAAAAATAGATAGATATAAACATAAAATAAAAGATAACAATTAAATACCAGAAATTTTGCTAGCGGACGCCATTTCCGACAATGAATCAATTAATGTCCGTTTCTGTTTTGGTGGAGGAGGACTTATAAAAAAATCATCATTTTCCGTGTGAATAATCGCGGGAATTTCGAATTCGTTTGCAGAACTTTTTTGCACCTCCGAAAGCCAAAATTTCACCCTTAATAATTTAAATAAAAGCACTATTTAAAAAATTGCTTACTTCATTTGGAAATGGTCTTGGTCCACAGCAAAAAAATGCTTGTAACGTGGGTCCAAGAAAGTGGATAGAGAATTTAACCTTCAAAAAATCTTTCTTGGATTTGCATTCCAAACATTCTGCCAGTTTGCCGTTCTCTTTGCTTCTTTCAAATAAACCAATTTTCCAAATCGGGTGCAATTGGGCCATTTATCAAGCAATATTATATCTTAATTATTCTAAAAGAACAAAATTATACTTATGTATCTCATTATGCTGAAAGAATTTATAACAAAAGAGAAAAAACTTAAGGGCAAAGTGCCAAAAAACACAAAAAATATACTCCCGTATTTGGCACAAAAATTTACGGGAGCGGGAGCGGGAGTCGGGAGTTCAAAAATTTACGGGAGCGGGAGCGGGAGCGGGAATCCCGCCTTTTTCCCGCTCCCGTAAAAACTCCCGTCCGGGCAAAAAAGCGGGAGACGGGAGCGGGAATCCCGCATTTCTCCCGCGGGAGTCCCGCTCCCGCCTAACTCTACCAAAAATATATAATATTATAATTATACTCTATTTTAACAGAGGAGAGCAATTAGATTTTTGCATCATAAAAACGCGCTTAACTACCTAAACAATTCTATACTGCTGTTCAAATGTGGTATCACGTAAGATAACTATATTTATTTTAATTCTTCTCTTTTTTACGGAACAGTGCGGGTTGAATTTATCATTGTCAGACAACTATTAATTCCAAATTTGCAATATAAAACAAATCAAACTATGACGCTTACCTATCTTTTTAGTTCTTTTTTTTAATATTCATTGCATAATTGCACTGCATTTTTTTGCTATTTGAACATTTGCAGAGAAATACTAAATTCCATTGGTGCAATACAAAATTAATGGAACTATGATGCTAGCTATAATTTTAGTTCCTTTTTTGATTATGTCACTTCATAATGCACTCGATTTTTTTGCTAATTAATCATAGCGGATACTACTAAATTTCAATCGTGCAATATGCGCATAACTACCAAAACCAATTCGGTACTGGTGCTGAAATGCGGTATCATGCCGCCAAAAATATATATATTATAATTATACTCTATTTTAACAGAGGAGTGCGAATTAAATTTTTGCATCATAAAAATGCGCTTAACTACCTAAACAATTCAATCGTGCAATATGCGCATAACTACCAAAACCAATTCGGTACTGGTGCTGAAATGCGGTATAATGCCTCCAAAAATATATAATATTATAATTATACTCTATTTTAACAGAGGAGAGCAATTAGATTTTTGCATCATAAAAACGCGCTTAACTACCTAAACAATTCTATACTGCTGTTCAAATGTGGTATCACGTAAGATAACTATATTTATTTTAATTCTTCTCTTTTTTACGGAACAGTGCGGGTTGAATTTATCATTGTCAGACAACTATTAATTCCAAATTTGCAATATAAAACAAATCAAACTATGACGTTACCTATCTTTTTAGTTCTTTTTTTTAATATTCATTGCATAATTGCACTGCATTTTTTTGCTATTTGAACATTTGCAGAGAAATACTAAATTCCATTGGTGCAATACAAAATTAATGGAACTATGATGCTAGCTATAATTTTAGTTCCTTTTTTGATTATGTCACTTCATAATGCACTCGATTTTTTTGCTAATTAATCATAGCGGATACTACTAAATTTCAATCGTGCAATATGCGCATAACTACCAAAACCAATTCGGTACTGGTGCTGAAATGCGGTATCATGCCGCCAAAAATATATATATTATAATTATACTCTATTTTAACAGAGGAGTGCGAATTAAATTTTTGCATCATAAAAATGCGCTTAACTACCTAAACAATTCAATCGTGCAATATGCGCATAACTACCAAAACCAATTCGGTACTGGTGCTGAAATGCGGTATAATGCCTCCAAAAATATATAATATTATAATTATACTCTATTTTAACAGAGGAGAGCAATTAGATTTTTGCATCATAAAAACGCGCTTAACTACCTAAACAATTCTATACTGCTGTTCAAATGTGGTATCACGTAAGATAACTATATTTATTTTAATTCTTCTCTTTTTTACGGAACAGTGCGGGTTGAATTTATCATTGTCAGACAACTATTAATTCCAAATTTGCAATATAAAACAAATCAAACTATGACGCTACCTATCTTCTTAGTTCTTTTTTTAATAATCATTCCATAATTGCACGGCATTTTTTTGCTATTTGAACATTTGCAGAGAAATACTAAATTCCATTGGTGCAATACAAAATTAATGGAACTATGATGCTAGCTATAATTTTAGTTCTTTTTTTGATTATGTCACTTCATAACGCACTCGATTTTTTTGCTAATTAATCATAGCGGATACTACTAAATTTCAATCGTGCAATATGCGCATAACTACCAAAACCAATTCGGTACTGGTGCTGAAATGCGGTATCATGCCGCCAAAAAAATATATATATTATAATTATACTCTATTTTAAGAGAGGAGTGGGAATTAAATTTTTGCATCATAAAAATGCGCTTAACTACCTAAACAATTCTATACTGCTGTTCAAATGTGGTATCACGTAAGATAACTATATTTATTTTAATTCTTCTCTTTTTTACGGAACAGTGCGGGTTGAATTTATCATTGTCAGACAACTATTAATTCCAAATTTGCAATATAAAACAAATCAAACTATGACGTTACCTATCTTTTTAGTTCTTTTTTTTAATATTCATTGCATAATTGCACTGCATTTTTTTGCTATTTGAACATTTGCAGAGAAATACTAAATTCCATTGGTGCAATACAAAATTAATGGAACTATGATGCTAGCTATAATTTTAGTTCCTTTTTTGATTATGTCACTTCATAATGCACTCGATTTTTTTGCTAATTAATCATAGCGGATACTACTAAATTTCAATCGTGCAATATGCGCATAACTACCAAAACCAATTCGGTACTGGTGCTGAAATGCGGTATCATGCCGCCAAAAATATATATATTATAATTATACTCTATTTTAACAGAGGAGTGCGAATTAAATTTTTGCATCATAAAAATGCGCTTAACTACCTAAACAATTCAATCGTGCAATATGCGCATAACTACCAAAACCAATTCGGTACTGGTGCTGAAATGCGGTATAATGCCTCCAAAAATATATAATATTATAATTATACTCTATTTTAACAGAGGAGAGCAATTAGATTTTTGCATCATAAAAACGCGCTTAACTACCTAAACAATTCTATACTGCTGTTCAAATGTGGTATCACGTAAGATAACTATATTTATTTTAATTCTTCTCTTTTTTACGGAACAGTGCGGGTTGAATTTATCATTGTCAGACAACTATTAATTCCAAATTTGCAATATAAAACAAATCAAACTATGACGCTACCTATCTTCTTAGTTCTTTTTTTAATAATCATTCCATAATTGCACGGCATTTTTTTGCTATTTGAACATTTGCAGAGAAATACTAAATTCCATTGGTGCAATACAAAATTAATGGAACTATGATGCTAGCTATAATTTTAGTTCTTTTTTTGATTATGTCACTTCATAACGCACTCGATTTTTTTGCTAATTAATCATAGCGGATACTACTAAATTTCAATCGTGCAATATGCGCATAACTACCAAAACCAATTCGGTACTGGTGCTGAAATGCGGTATCATGCCGCCAAAAAAATATATATATTATAATTATACTCTATTTTAAGAGAGGAGTGGGAATTAAATTTTTGCATCATAAAAATGCGCTTAACTACCTAAACAATTCAATCGTGCAATATGCGCATAACTACCAAAACCAATTCGGTACTGGTGCTGAAATGCGGTATCATGCCGCCAAAAATATATATATTATAATTATACTCTATTTAAACAGAGGAGTGCGAATTAAATTTTTGCATCCTAAAAATGCGCTTAACTACCTAAACAATTCAATCGTGCAATATGCGCATAACTACCAAAACCAATTCGGTACTGGTGCTGAAATGCGGTATCATGCCGCCAAAAATATATATTATAATTATACTCTATTTTAACTCGGTACTGGTGCTGAAATGCGGTATCATGCCGCCAAAAATATATATATTATAATTATACTCTATTTTAACAGAGGAGTGCAATTAAATTTTTGCATCATAAAAATGCGCTTAACTACATAAACAATTCAATCGTGCAATATGCGCATAACTACCAAAACCAATTCGGTACTGGTGCTGAAGTGCGGTATCATGCTCCGTCCATTTCAGTCCTTATGAAAAAGATCACTTCAGTACCAGAGGCATTTTTAATTCTATTTACTCTTCTTCCTCTTTGTATCTAACTAAACTAAATTGGAACATAGGTACCTATATGAATGAAAAATCAATTTTTTTTTGGGGGGGGGGGGGGTGCGGAGCGCCCGCCTTAACGAGCATGCAAAGACGGGACCTACTGGCCGCCGTAGTCGAGTGTGCGGTGTTTTGGCCAAATTTGAACAATTTTAATTTTTTTGGTATGGCAAATGTTTAGATGGACTTGGATCACATTCATTTTCGGTTCTTTAGTCTTAGCTCATCATGCGCTTTCGAATAATCCAAATTGTCCGGATTCAACCGTTTCAAAAGGTTAGAATGCCTTATTTTGTCCATTTTTTCAGGTTTTTAATTGGTTCGAAACCCGGTTTAAACGGCATAAAAACTTGAAATTTAGTAGTATCCGCTATGATTAATTAGCAAAAAAATCGAGTGCGTTATGAAGTGACATAATCAAAAAAGAACTAAAATTATAGCTAGCATCATAGTTCCATTAATTTTGTATTGCACCAATGGAATTTAGTATTTCTCTGCAAATGTTCAAATAGCAAAAAAATGCCGTGCAATTATGCAATGATTATTAAAAAAAGAACTAAAAAGATAGGTAGCGTCATAGTTTGATTTGTTTTATATTGCAAATTTGGAATTAATAGTTATTAATTTTTTTCTTGGGGCTGAGTTAAACTCTTACCTTTATTTCGCCTCCCCACGAAATGTCGACTCCACGAAATGTCGACCAAGCTAAAATTCCATGAAAAGTCGACTCGACTTTTGTCGACTCACCCTAATAAACTTATGTTCAAAAAATCATTCCCATTTTTTTCGAACCCAATTAGACATTTATTTCGAACATCGAACCTCGCGGCGATTAAATTATTCGAAGGTATTCGGTTTTTGGCTGAGTCGACATTTTATGAAGTCGACATTTCGTGGAGTCGACATTTCGTGGATTTTTGGCTGAGTCGACATTTCGTGGGTGCGCCTTTTATTTCATTTGTTTTATGTGATAAGAAAATTCTGCTTATCAATGTGATTTTGACTAAAAAATTGCTTCAAAAATGCCAAATTTTCTTGCCTTTTTTGTTTATTTTTCGTGACTTTTTGACGGTTTTTACGACATTTTCGTGACTTTTAGTCGATTTTTTGCGACTTTTTTAGTCGATTTTTTGCGGTAGGGGACGATTCATTGCCGCCGTTTCGGTTCCCGTGATTTCGTCAGTAAGTGATTTCGTCAGTGAGAAAGAATTTTTAAAAATAAAGATATGACAAGCAAAATATTACAAGCAATTTAAAATAAAGACAGTTATATGGCTATGTTGGGTAGTCATTCGACGAAAACTTAATTTGAACCGTCAGCATCAACAAACAAATTCGACGACGTAGTTGTTTAAAACTTTTAAGTCGAAAAGATACTCGGATCCGCTATAACTGGTCTGCTCATGCCCACGCTTCGATTGTCAGACAGAAAACCGGACAGGACATCGACTAATTCAAGGAGTGCAGAAAAATGGAGGGAAGTATCGAGTTAATAATACCAAATGGGTGACGAGACTTGGGAAATGAACAAACAAAGTAAACAGTAAAGGTTGAATTTTTTTGAATAAGCGTGACGGTTTCTATTTTTTAATTGCAAATTTTTAATTTAACGGTTTCTTTAAATTAATTAAATCCTTAATTAATTAATTAAATGTTTTCACTCCATAAGAAAGTCAAAAAACAACGAAATCACTCACTAACACTGACCAAATCACTTACTGACGAAATCACCACTGACGAAATCGGCTACCGGTCCGAGTGCCGAATAGAACAAAAAAAAATTCTGAGTTCCGAATGGCACAAAAAAAGCCAAAATGGCTTTTGTTTAAAAAATGAAAACATAAAAGCCTAGACCTAGTCGAGCTTAAGCCTATGCCAAAGTTCAGACCTAAACTAAGCCTTAATTTTAGAGTAGTGTCAGTTTAAAAAAAGCATTCGGAACTCGGCCCTTTCGGCACTCGGACATTATTTACACTATTCGGCACTCGGAATTTCGACACTCGGAGCGGAAGCGACGAAATCACATGTTACCAAATCGGAACGGGACTATTCATTGCCGCCGTTTCATTGCCGGCCGTTTCATTGCCGGCCGTTTCATTGCCGGCCGTTTCATTGCCGGCCGTTTCATTGCCGGCCGTTTCATTGCCAGTAGGTTTCTAACAAGGGTTCGGCACGGTATCGGTATACCGTCATATTTTTCGTATACCGTCCGATATTTTCGGTATATACCGACCGGTACACCTACTGAAGTATTTTGAGATTTCGGTATACATTAGGTATCGGTATAGGTATCGGTATGTACCAGTGTGCCGCCCGAAACCCGATACTCGAAACCTGAGGTTTTTCGCGACCCGAACCCGAAAATTTCCGAGTGCCCGACCCGAAACCCGAACCCGAATTTTTCCCGACCCGAGGAATAGACAATAAAAATTTTTAAATAAATATTTACGAAAAAAAGCTAAAATATTGACTAAAATAATGAAAAATCCCAAAATATTGAAGAAAATATTAATTAAAAAAAAATACCTCTGCAAAAAATTGAAATCGCGTTTTTAAAGATAAATAATTAAACAACAAATTGGCAAACAAATTTAATCACTGGTTACAGTTGCAAAAAGGTACTTTATGGAGTGAAAACATTTAATTAATTAATTAAGGATTTAATTAATTTAAAGAAACCGTTAAATTAAAATTTTGCAATTAAAAAATAGAAACCGTCACGCTTATTCAAAAAAAATTCAACCTTTACTGTTTACTTTGTTTGTTCATTTCCCAAAGACTCGTCACCCATTTGGTATTATTAACTCGAGACTTCCCTCCATTTTTCTGCACTCCTTGAATTAGTCGATGTCCTGTCCGGTTTTCTGTCTGACAATCGAAGCGTGGGCATGAGCAGACCAGTTATAGCGGATCCAAGTATCTTTTCGAAGTAAAAGGTTTAAACAACTATGCCGTCGAATTTGTTTGTTGATGCTGACGGTTCAAATTAAGTTTTCGTCGAATGACTACCCAACATAGCCATATAACTGTCTTTATTTTAAATTGCTTGTAATATTTTGCTTGTTATATCTTTATTTTTAAAAATTCTTTTTCACTGACGAAATCACTTACTGACGAAATCACTCACTGACGAAATCACCGGGAACCTCTCATTTTGGTATTTTTAATGACTAAAAATGACAGCCCTAATGATTAGAGACCGACTAAAAAGGCACCAAAAATCCCGAAAAAGGCACTATAATATGCACCAAAAAAATTGAAAAAAGGCATTAAAAGGCACGAAAAACCCGAAAAAGGCATGAAAAAGGCATTTAAAAATTTTAAACGCACATTTTTTCCAAGGTGTTTTAAAGCCAAAAAAATTTTAAAGCAAATTTTTTCATATAGAAAACTTTTTTTCCCATCACAGAACATAAGCGAAATAAATATAAAGATTTTTAAAAATTAAAAAAATGAGAAGATTTTTTTTTGAGAATAAAAATTATAGATAAAAAAATTAAATTTTATTGGGCAAATTTTCTGGAAACTTTTCCTTTCTCAGGGGTGTACTTTTTCAAAATTTAAAAAGTCAATTTTTAGGGGTTTACTTTTCATTTTTATGGCATTTTTTTAGGGAATTTCTCAAAAATTTAGAAAAAAATGCACCCAAAAACGCAAAAAAAAAAAAAGGCATGAAAACTCGAAAATGCCAAAAAAGGCATTTAAGGCACGAAAATCCCGAAAAAGGCAAAAAAAGGCATTATAAAAGTCATCATAGAAGCTTCAAACCAAGTGGAAAATGTGTTATTTATGCTTTATATCGAAACTAGTCGCAAAAAAAAAGGCATATGCCTCAAAAGTCGAGCTCTGCTAATGATGATTTAATTAATTTTATTTTAAGAAAGTTATGCGCATACATAAATAATGGTTGAACAAATAGTGGAATACAAAGACGATATCAATTTTGCAGTCAAATTGGATGTATTGGAGACTGGAAAAGTTGTTGTTTCGCCAAAAAAAAATATTGGTCGTCTTCTTTGGTCTGATGATTATTTTTTAAGTATTCTAACAAAGAATCTGCTTAGGTCCATAAAAATAATGAAGTACAGTTCGTCAAAGCACAGTAGGCGGAGGTTCATCCGATATCACGTTCAATTCGAACGACAGGCCGACGGGAATCCTGCAGAATTTAAGGTTTTCTTTTCTTACTAAATCCACCATTGGAATTATCTATTGCTTATTATAATAAATTGACTGCACGCGTCTTCTTTCTTCAGTTGGATGCCTACCTGGATACATGTGCCATAACAAAGCCAGACCGAGCGCCTGAACACGACTACCAATACACATGGAGTTGTGAGCCGTTGCGATTTGAAAGCATCAAAAGCGATGAGCTAACTTGGCACTCCGAGTGGCGTTGGATGAACCTGGACGCACTACGAAATGCAGAAAACGAATTTTTGGATGACCAAGGACGAATTCACTTGTGGGCCAGGGTGGACATTTTCGAGTTGTCCAATTACGGGTTTGTTTTATATATTTTGTTCACCAACTACTATAATGGCAGGTCTTTTGAATTTAGCCGTGCTGATAAGCCGGACTTGCTAACAGTGAATGGCCGAAGCTTTCGAGTCAACAAATATGTAATCATATTATTACAATTAATAAATTTTATTTCCGAATTTGTGCAGGTTTTGGCCGGCTTCTCTCCTTTTTTTCGCACTTTCTTTTTCAAGGACGGATTCAAGGAGTTCCTTACTCAGAACTTCCAGATTCGAGATCCGGAGGTGGATGCAGACATGTTTGGTCGTATGTTGGATATTGTTATGACGCAGGACCAATATGACCCAGACGGTAGGAGTGGCATGGCACAAAAATTGGTACTTATTTAGTTTACGTTATCAATTTTGGCTAATTTTTTAATTTTTAAAAAGTCGTAAAAAAACAATGTTTCCGGGGTTTTGAGAAGCACAGATTACGAATATGACCTTCATTTCGACTAATTCCCAACCCGGACCCGAATTCGAGCAAAAAGTCGAAAAATCTGGCGCTGTTCCTAAAGTCGAGTTTTTTGAAAACCAAAAGGTGAACCCTTTGATTTGAAATTTTTTATTTTCAAAATTGGAAATTATAAATATTATATTCGTGATAAGCGACCTTAAAAATCTTTGGAAACATCTTAGGAAAAAAAAAAAAAATTGTGACGATTTTTGAAAATCAAAGGGGGGACCCTTTTGATTTTTCGACTTTTTGCTCGAATTCGGGTCCGGGTTTGGAATTAGTCGAAATGAATGTCATTTTCGTAATCTGTGCCTCTCAAAACCCCGGAAACATTGTTTTTACGACTTTTTAAAAATTTAAAAAATTAACCAAAAAATTGTTAACGTAAACTAAATAAGTACCCAAAATTTATATTATCAATTTCCAAAATGGCAGATGAAACTGTGGAAGCTTTGCTTCAATTAGCCGACAAATACGACATTGCGTGTGTGAGGGAAGTTTGCGAGAAGTTCCTCATGGATTACAGTGAACAATCGCGCATTTTCAAATTTCGAATGGCCGAAACTTACGGACTTGTCGCTTTGAAAGTAAGGAAAGAAGGCCTTTTTAAGAAGGACCAAAGGTACAATATAACTAACACAAGTTTGAATTTTAGATTTGTGTTTTATCTTATTTTAAATGGGAGGCAAAAATAGATTAGGGAATTAATTAAAAACTTCGTATTCGGACTCTTGTTTCAAATTTTAATCGAAAAACTGGCCTTATAAATTTAAAAACCAAGGGGAGTCCCCCCTTAAGATTTTTTGTCCAATTTTTTTAAAAGTCCTAAAAAAGGGTTTCCGAAGGTGTTAGATGTCGCTGATTAGGAAAAGGCTATTTACTTTAACCGTTTCCTACTTTTATTGGCCAATTCCTAGCTGGATTCGAATTGGAACAAAAATTAAAAAGGACAATTACTATTTTTTTCGATTTCAAGGATAAAGATTCGTGATCAGCGGCCCCAAAGCCTTCCGAATATATGTCATAAATATCCTGCAAAGAAAAAGTAAAACAAAAGATCCCTTAAGGGTCAGGGTCACTCTAAAAACATAACCTTACATCTTAGTGCAATAAGCAACATTTCTGCATCTTGGGAATATTTTATTGAGAATTAGAGGCGGAATTAGGGATTGATTTGAATAATTTATGAATGATTTTTTAGCGGGCCCAATTTTATGTTTTTTCCCAATCCCCCGGTCAATAATAACATTTCCTCATTAAGGGCCAAACATTACGAAGAATGGACCCGCAGGAATTTTGTGCCAATTTTCTGGCCAATGTCACCGAGTTCACCAAGCTCAGCGACAAATCTAAGCGCACTTGGGACAGGCGCATGGGCGACGTCAGTTTTGGTCGCTCTTCGACTTTTCCCTGCTACAACTGCAGGAAACGCCGGCGGGTGTTTTCGCCTGAGCCCAATTTGCACCCGTCCATCGGAGATTATATATCACGGTCGCGCACTGTCTCTTCCAACCGCACTGCCAGTATCCGCACCCTGTCCCGGTCAAGCTCCTACGATGGCCAAGCGAGTAACGATGACAATTCGTCCATTTACCACCCGCCAACTGAGGCCTCTTTTTCGGCATAACATATAATAAAAAAGCAATCGCCCAGTGCCACAATAATTGCCCCTCATAGTTGGGCATCTGTCAATTGTGTTATTTCTCTTAGTTCCAGCGAATATCAAATGCTGAATTGACTTTATATTTCATGATAATCATATTATCAGTATTTGTGTTTATTTTCACTCATTCCATTTTTTGAATGTCAATATTTAAGCAAAATGCTAAACGCATTGATGAAAAAATTTGCATCGTCTGAAGAAAACGCAGAACAAAATTTTGGTATGTTTACTGGAAGATTTAAACTCGGAAAATAAATGTATTAGGTGGTTTTTGGTGTCTCTGATTACGATTATACCTAACAACCATTTCGAACAATTCGGACCCCAATTCAAACAAAAAATCAAATTTCCCCTCTTAACCAAAATCGATCAATGCACGAAAAAAGCTTCGAAATGTATGTTATAATCGTATCAGCGACCCCCAAAACACCCTAATACATGCTTTTCTGACTAACAATGTCTAGGAAATGGGGGGCCAGCTTTACTGTTCCCAAAATAAGTATTTAAAAATTTTTGGTTGGTAAACTTGAATGTTGAAACTGCTACGACTATTCGATTGGTAACAAAAGTGTAGACACAGGTAGAAAGTTAATAATTATTCGTAGTAAATATGTAACTTTTAATTGAAAAAATCCAATCAGGGTTAATTTTATAACGGCTCACGAGTCAGGAAACGAGAATTTTTAATCCTGAAACCTGTCTGGGTGCAATTCCTAACATTGTTCCTGAATTAGCTATTTTCTATATCCTCTGCTCAACATTTCAGCGTGGACAAATCGTCGGACGAATAGTTCTGCAAACTGTCCATTTCCCGCCGGGGTTAGCCCTATAGGGGCCGAATTGCGCCGGAAATTTGCTAATGGCATTGACTACAACAGTTGAATTTTGCAATTTTCCTCAATATATTAACACAAATTAGTGAAAATTTTGATCCGTGGCGACCATAACACCGGCAAAACTTCTCTTTGGAGACGCTTGCAGGGTTTACCCTTTCGTCATGAGGGGGAGGGCGATTCGTACACACAAACGGAAGAGATTCAAGTGATCAATTAGAAAGAATGTATTGTAAAGCAGTGGAAAATGCCAAATTAGACGGAATTGGTTCATTTGCCAATTCATTCATTTCGCAGGTCGCTTCAATCACGTGGAATTACCGAGCCAATGATTTTGTTGTCAAATTGGACGTTTGGGATGTGGTGGACAAAGGCCGTCGTCCCGACCCTTCCACTGGTGCGGTAGCATCTCTGAAATTGGACACTTCCCGCAAAAAGTCTTCTCAAATGATCAAAAATTCCGCCACAGTTGGAATTCCTTCGGCTGTTCAGGAAGTGGTAATTGTCAAAGGGGAACGGAAGATGTTTGATGAATACATTTTTTTTGTTAACTAAAAGTGATCATTTAAATGATGTTTCCCTTATTGCTTTTACAGATTCAAAATGCTGCATGTGATGCGAGCACTGTGAATGTTTACAACGGATGTGACGGTGTCATTATGTTGTTCGACGTGACCAGAGATTGGTAAGTCAACGCTGGGGAAGAGAGGAGGGGAGGACTGGTGCACTTCATTCCCTTGAATGACACACAACTAAATATTTTTTCTCGAAAAATAACGGCAAGTTTTTAAGGCGTGTTCAATCAACAACTAATTGTAAGATTTTCGCAAAATTTTCAATTGCTTTTATCGTAATATTTTTTTACGTAAATATTCAAAAATTTGTTAAAATTTATCATTTGGAATTTCTTGTTAGAAACTAAAATTTCGTCTAATTTTTTTTTTTAATTTTTTGGAATAGGGGAAAACTAAATCAAGACAGTGAACCACGGGGGGGGGGGGGAGCTGCTCGCTCCGGAACAAGGTATATAATGCAACTTCTGACCAAGAGGATTTTCTACCTCTTTTTGTTGTATTTTTACGTTTGGTCTGAGTTAAGGACTTGGGCTTATATCCGTCGCGAGTTGCCCTCTGTTCCCGCCCATATTCCCGTGTTAGTGATGGCCAACAAAATGGACTTGGTCAGTGCTGATCAGCCTTCGCCTTCCACCATCGACGATTGTCTTCAATTTCTTCGGATTTTCAATGAACGGTGAGTTGGGCGTGGAAAGAGGAGGAATTTCGTTGTTGTTTTTCATTTTAAAGGTGTAAACCCTGCCCAAGTGCACTGTCTTCCGCCCATTGCTCTTCACTTCCTTTGCCAATTCGTTTTGCGAGGGCGTCGATGAAAAGTGCGCGGGGATTGAAATTATTGTACAATTTCTTCAACGTTCCATTTCTCAGAGTGCAGGTCGTTACAATTTTCTCTCTCGGGAAAACATTAATTTTTTAAGCAAAACTTTCTCAAAAATGCAATGGACGCGAATCGGAGGGAGCTTCGAATTGCGGAAGATGAATTGGACATTTTGGCCAAAGAGGAGGGACAGAATCCGACGACGTGGCGAAGAAAAAGCGAAGAATTGGCGGATAGAGAAAAAAGTGGAAAAGGAGAGGAAAAGAAACAACCGGAGGATGAAGAAGAGGAAGGGATAACGGAGGAGGAGGAAGAGCCACGGGAAGGACAATGGCGACGGAAGGACGACGAACGAACTTCGCCGGCGAGAGGCGCACCTTTGGCCACTTCTCGTCCCCGTCCCGCTTCCCTTTCGTCCTCATCAGAAGTATCGTTTTTATGCTGGATTCAATTTGGAGAAACCAAAATTAAAGTAAATTACAGGACGCTAATCCGCACGTGTCGACTTATGCAGAGGACTTCAACGATGGAACAGAGGACCGAGCGCAGTGGTAACCACCGGCCAACGTGCAAATTGTTATTTCAACGGATATCTTTAAAACCAGCGATAGATCGTTTTGACTATGAACTAAATGCGTCATCATTGATTTAAGGCAAATTAAAAAAAAATCGGGAATGGAACGATACAGGGGGAGGGGGGGGAGGAAATTGAAGTGCTCCCTGTGCTAATAGTTAAAAAAAACAGTTTTTTACTTTTCTGCCATAACAAAATTTTGTAGGTTAGAATAGAAAGCATAGAGCTTCCAAAAGATATCTTATTATAAAATTAAATATTTGTCTTTAAAAAAATGAATTGCCTATTTATTTGAAAATGCACTATTTGTTGTTTTTTGTCGAAATATTCCATAAACTTTGGCAGGTGTTCTTCACCGACCATTTCCCAACCAAAAAACTCAAAGTTGATCATTGGTCAGACGAGAATTTATCACTAGGGTTGTAGAAAATATGGAAATCCATATTTTTTTTTTCTGAACTTGTACTGGCTTGAAACGCACGAAAACATATTTTTAGCTTGGTTTGAAGCTTCTAGGACAGTTTTTTAAATCCATATTTTCCATATTTCGCGATTTATGTCCATATTCCATATTTGGTCCATATTTTGGCATTTTGTCCATATTTTATGCCCATATTTTGGAAAATTTCATGAGAAAAAACCAATAAAAAGCCGAAAAATTCCGGAGCAGGACAAAACTCAGCCGCCGAAACTCAGCCGCCGAAACTCAGCCGCCGAAACTCAGCCGGCCGAAACTCAGCCGGCCGAAACTCAGCCGGCCGAAACTCAGCCGACCAAAACTCAGCCGAGACATAACTCAGCCGGCCGAAATTCAGCCGGAAAAATTCTTTTAAAAAAAAAATTTTTTAATTCCATTTTTCGCTTCCTAGCCTTTTATGGCTTAGGATTGGCCTCACTCTACCGCAATAAAAAAAGGTAGATGAGTTACCGGCACACGGCCACGGGGAGGCCTGCGATTGGAAATGGATAACCTTTGTGCGCCTTTTTTTTGGTGTTTTTGAAAAAAGAAAAAATGAAAGTTCTCCACATGATTTCTTTTGGGGCTGCGGCATGGCAATGAACGACTCACTTATGCTCAAAAAAGAGTGGGCTGGCAAAAACAGAATGGGGATATTATTGATGGTCTTGCGAGATGAATTAAAGCTGTCGTAATATTCATTGCTTTGAAACTTATAAATTTTGTTTTTTGAACTTAAGTATATTGTGCGCTAATTTTCTTTAAAAAGATTAGGAAGCGAGTTTATTTTTTTTTTGTATTTTTTTTTGCGGCTGAGTTATGTCTCGGCTGAGTTTCGGCCGGCTGAGTTATTTCTCGGCTGAGTTTTGGCCGGCTGAGTTTCGGCCGGCTGAGTTTCGGCGGCTGAGTTTCGGCGGCTGAGTTTTGGGGTGCACCGGAAAAATTCACCCCTAAGAATCAACCTTTGAGAAATTTTCAAGAAAGTAGATCATAAAAAAGAAAAATTTGAATTTCTTGGCAAGATTTTTTGTCAAAATTCTTAAAATTAAAAATCAAAAATTTTTCTCACCAAATTTTTTAGGCTTTTGTAGAAATTATTAAATTTAAATTTTTTTGCTTTTGCTTAAAATAGTCAATTTACTATGGTGTTTGATTAATTTTTTCTTTATCTTTGTTTTTTTAGTACATTTTTTGGTATTTTTAGGTCATATTTGGGCAATTTTTTGTTCATATTTTGATCCATATTTGCCCATATTTTGGCATTTTTCCATATTTATGTCCATATTTTGCGATTTTAAGACCATATTTTATGGCCATATTTCGCGATTTTATTGCTGGTGCCGATATCAGCGCGAATTGCGACGGCAACTTATAACGAGTTTGTTAATTCATGATTATAATGATTTGAAGGGAGACTTCGTATCAGTCAGGGTGAAATGGATTAATTTTTGTGAGTTTTGAAAAAAAAAATCTTAAATTTCGTTACCAAAACAGACGCTAAATTGGCTCTATTGCATTTTACGCGTCCAATCGACTTTCAGGCGTCCAATCAACTAACATCTTCCATTTCTTAGGCTCTAACTCTTCTTGATCGGTCAATCGCTACATTCTTGGTATTATTAGACAACTTAAAGCCTGTAGAAGCTTCAACAATCAAGTTCAGAAATGTTGAACGCGCAAGTTCAAAAATAACAAATAATTTTTTCATTAAAAAATAATTTTTGCTTGTTTAAAATAAAATTGCTTTTTGCAGTTTTCTGTCATAACAAGATTTTGCAGGTTAGAATAGAAAACGCAGACCTTTCAAAGGAGAATATTATAAAATTTGAATATCTTAAAAAGAGGAGCACCCCAAAAACGGTGGGGGTCATTTGAGTCTGGCCGTTCGAGTCTGGCCGTTTGAGTCGGGCCGTTTGAGTAGGAGGGCCATTTGAGTGGCGTTTGAGTCGGGCCGTTTGGGTAGGAGGGCCATTTGAGTCGGCCGTTTGAGTCGGAGAGCCGCCCATAATACAACATTTAATTTTTTAGTTAAAATTCAATTTTTTATAAGATAAAACAAAAAAAATATAAAGTTACATTATGAAACCCAATATGGGCTAAATATTCGTAAACTCGAGGAACATCAGCAAGAAAAACATCGGGATCAAAGGGGGGCTAGCATTGGTTAAATTTGTGCTTAGTTATTTTATTTGTCATTTGGTTGTCGTTGTTCTTCCGAAAAAAAATCAGAAAAACAATGTTTTCTATTCAGAATATAAAAAGAAGTTAATGTCTAAAAATGGATTCCTTATATATTAAGTATGGTTGTACGGGACGGGGGCATCTTGGGTTTTCAGGTCACGGTCCCCCAAACACAAACCCCGAGTTTTCCAGCCCCGGAAAGTCCCGGTCCTGGTATTTGTCAAAAGCCCCGAAGTCCCGGGCTACGTGCTACCCTACATTAAGCACGGATCAATTGAAATAATTTTCTTTTATTTTAGCCTTACATGTTAGCTTAAAAAACACTGAGAAGAAACTCAAAATTGTTTTTTTTTCCTTAGATTTTCATATTTTTGAGCCCGATATACTTTTATATGGTAGCCCGACTCAAATGGCTCCTACTCAAACGGCCCGACTCAAACGACCCCTCCGACTCAAACGCCCCGACTCAAACGGCCCTACTCAAACGGCCCGACTCAAATGACCCGTTCCGCCCCAAAAATTTTTTGATAATTATTTGAAATTCAAATTTTTTAAATTTTTTCGAAAATTTCCTTTAAAAAATCTTTTGACGTTTTTCTAAGAAAAACCAAGCTTTTTTTTTTAAATTTTTTCCCGACGTAATTTTGTCCAGCGAAATTTCGTCATGTCCCCCTAAAAATAATGAATTGCCTCCCCTCACCAAATAAATGGGCGCTCTTTTAGTCTTTTTGTGCCAAAATTTAATTTACTTGAGAATGTACAATTTGTTGTTTTTTGTCGAAATATTCCATAAACTTTGGCAGGTGTTCTTAACCGACCATTTCCCAACAAAACAAACTAAAAGTTGATCATTGGCCAGACGAGAATTTATCACAAATAAAAAATATTATCAAAAAGAAATATCACAGATGAAAGATATAACAAAAACAGTGACAATTGCTGCAGAATAAACATTTGAAATAAAAGAGGGAACACCCGTTTGGTCAGAGGGCATAACAATGAATGCAATTTTAATAAGTCCGTAAAAATAATTTTCGAGAGAAATTGTTTCATTTTTGCTTTTTCTTAAATATTTATTTTTTTTGTTGTTTTTTACGAACTTTCGCTGTTCAACAAAAGAAAATAAAGGGAAAAAACGAAGTGAAGAGTAAAGCTGTTTTCACACAATATATCAGCAGCAGTGAAAGAGATTCATTACACTGTAAAATATGACCATTTTTGAGTGCAAAAACCATTCGATGGCCATTGGAGGGACGGCACCCGCAAGTTCAAATTGTGTTCGAAGCGCAACGCCCGAGGGGTATTCGGTGGACAAGCGCAACCCCCGGCGTGGGAGTGCTGTCCGCCACCAAAAGTTCCGCGATGTTTACCCGAGGCGGCCCTTGGGGAAGCCGTTGACGAACAATCTGAGAAAGAGAGATAAGGCACTGATGGTGGTTGGATCTTTCCCGATCAGGACTTCTTTTAAGTGGGAAAGAAGTGTTAAACAATCCCCACAATTTTAGTCCATTATTTGGCTGGGGTTCGCCCTTTCCCCCTCTCTCCCCCACACTTCCCATTTTCGCGCCCAACCTGAACGATCCTGTCCAGAGAATGCCTTTGCTGATGTTTTGGTTGACACTTTTCTTTTTCAATTCCTTTCGCCTTTTGCGTTGTTTCGCTTGCCATCAGTTCATGATTCTGTTGATTTAAATGACTATGATACAAAATGCCAATAATGCTGTGCCATCTTTTGAATTGCATTGACAGCCTCACCCTGGCCATCGTATTGTTGGCGCGCGTGCCGTTTTGGCTGTTTGTTTTCCGCTTTTCCACCCCTTCGTCGGATGGTTCCTTTCTTTTCTTCTCGGATTCGTTGTCACACTCCAAACTCGTGTTGCTTGTCGAACTGCTTGACTCTTCGCTTCCGATTCCGCCATCGGATGATGCGGCAAATGATTCGCTTGAAGACTGTGCCGAACGGGAAGATTCTCGACGATGCGTTGACGAGTGGGAAGGAGGAGAGGAGGAGGAGGAACAGGAAGAGCTTTTGTTGTCTCCGATGGATGGGGAGGGCAGAGCGGTGAGAACGGCCGGAAGAATGACCAAACCGTGGAACATTCCGAGACAGACGACCACCACAATAGTCTAAGACACAAAAGAGGGAGGATTTTGTATTTCACCAAGAGTCGGAAAGGGGACAATGCCTTTAGGAAAACCATGGCCAAATAGGACTGTTTGAGAAGCAGTGGAAGCAGTGCAACAATGGTAGACAGACCAACCTTAATTGTTAAATGGAGAGAATTTGATGGGACCAAATTGGTGAGCGCAATTTGCCTAACCGGGCTACCAACCTGGACCATGGGCCAACCGATTACTGTAAGGGTTTGTTGCATTCGCATTTGGGCATTCTGAAGCAAAGAAAAGCATTTGCAAAAGAACATAAGAAACGTGACAAACCCCGTCCGGTGCTTTGTAATAATGGTAACTGATGTGAGCTAAATAAAATGCAGTTCAATAATTTATTGTAATTTTGTATATACAAGTGAAATCCACGCTGAAGCCAATGGCCATAAGAAGAGCGGCCATTGACAAAGGATCTGAAGCGGACATTAAAGGGGAAGGGATTAACGGGTAGATGGTGCACTAAGGTGTACCCAAATCGACACCCCAAAGGGCCAAAAAGCCGAAAATCCCACACGAAATGGAAAAGACAGAGAAAACAGCAGCCACAACACTTAAAATGACAAGGAATTAGGGCAGAACAAAGAAGAAAGGCATACCTCAGGAAATGGGGGATGAACACGAGGCACACCATGCAAGTGCACAGCAGGGCAACCGCAACACTGCCAATAACAGTCTGATCGATGGACATCGTCTGAATGCCATTTTGGGATAACATTTGAAGGTTCAGCAGTCCCCTTTGGCCATCCTTCTAATTATGTAATTGCCCATTGGGTGTTAAAGTCATTTCGTCAAAACCGCGGCGCGCTACTTGGAACGGATTTAGGAAACGACTCAGCACGGTCCATTTGTGCTGCTGTTTGTCCAACCTGGTCTACAAATGGCGTATGGTCGCTGTATGCGAACACTTCCATGTCTGAATAATGCTGCGCAATGCGTCGCCACTCGCGTACTGTCGGCACCAATTCGTGGTATTTGATGACGCGATGGAAGTTCGTGACGAAAAAGAAGCTGTTGATGCACTCGGGTTGATTGGCAAGACATGCGGATTCGTTGTGGTGGACGAAAGAATTCAAGTAGAAGTAGGAGGCCGAGCGGAAGAAAGCCGGAATTTCGGTGTAAGCGAATACCGGAGGACGTTCCTCTGCAGGGTCGGACTGAAGAAAGGAACAATTACAGAATGACAATTGTATGATAAAGTACGGTAAACAAATAAGGGAAGGGGGGGGGAGGGTTTTGTTCATTTTTGAATTTGTTTAAAAAACAGTCCCATCTTCGTAGCAAATGCCGTTCCCCCGCCCCATCTGTTGGCACTTTGCCATTTGCTTCTTCCGTTCTTCCCCCTCACTTCTGCGTCGTCTTCATTTTCGTTTTCGCTGCTGTAAAAACGCACAAAGTCTTCATATTGCGGCAACCAAAAGAAGGTCGACTCGGACCCGTAACTGTTCAGCGCGTGTTCAAAGTCCCAAACCAATTGTTTGACGCCTTAAAAAATCCGAAATATAAACAAGACAAAATTAATTATCCCACGGGCCAATTGCTGAGGGTCACGAAGGTCACCGGGGCGAAGGATGAAAACGGAGATGGGCTGCATGTTGCGCAAAGCAGTCTCAAATTGGAGTTGGAACTGATGGAGGTAGGAATTGGGCAGAGCCATCTGACAAAATGGGCAATAATGCCATTTGATTAATGTTGCAAAGTGTATGCCTTATCAATGGAAATGTTCGACTGCAAAAGTCGGATGCCAAGCGAAGAAATGACGAAATAGACAAGCATAAACACGGCCAGAATAAACCTAAAAGCCAATTTTTAATCAGCTCCTCTCAGAAGGGAGGGATTCTGCTCCTCCGTGTCCGTCTCTCCTTCTGCTCATTTTGTTTCATTGTCTCACCTTGTCAACCATTTTGTGACTGCCCAGGCCCAAAATTCGACAATTACTCGATGCAAATGTTCTCCATAGGAGGCCATAGTACAAAATTCCTGAATTATCGTAATTCCGAGTTTATCTCTTTTTCATAAACCTTTTGTTCGATATTATCATTTTTTGATCCATTTAAAATGCCTTTGTCGACATTTTTTTGTCTGCGCCCTTCGCTGAAGACGAGCACTGCCGAAAGGAATACCAATTGGTAAAGCCAACCTAAGAAAGTCAAAGGGGAGTGATAAGAATGACCAAAAGTGGAACAAAGACAAAATTAAGCGAGAAAAACATACAAATGGAAATGGCAATTGCCGAAAAAATGCAAAAAGTTCGGACGGCGGGCGTATCGGAGAAGGCGCCGATGATGAAAGAGATAACATTGGTAAGGGAGCTGAATAGAAAAAGAAAGAATAGCGAGAAAAAAAAACCGAACAGCCAATCAATCAATGGTCGGGCTAATTGGCCAACAAATGAACCCAATTAAGTCAAACGACCTAATTGTGATAGAAGGGCCGGCATCCTCCAGGCATTGGGCCATTCGTTCCGCAATGGTAAACAGTTCATTACTTCGTTGCCAAGCTCGCATCTTAAAAGGAAAAAGCATGAAGAAAAGCAAAACAATGACCAATGAATAAATGACCAACCAAAATGAAAATGTCATCAACACCAACGGACAAAACGAGAAAAAGAGCGGCGACGATGATGGATTGGAAACGCCATCCGCCGAGAGACATTAAACCAATGGAGGAGGACTGAACTGGGGAGGGACAGATGATTTAGCAGGAGATAAGTTTGAATATTGCCATTGCCATCAGAGGGACCAAACAGCCGACAAATGCTTCCCAAAGTCGGTTTTCTGCTTTTCGGACGCGGATCAGAGTGAAAAGGACGAACACCTTCGGGGAAAAGCGTAACAAGCGGAAAGGTGGCACAACCGATTGTTTAGCAAATCACTCACAATCATCGCCACCACCGACCCGATCAGCAACGGCGCCGTTTCGACGCCCATTCGGCGCACTTCCGCCGTGACCATATTGTCGCCGGTCATCCCGGTCTGATGCGTGGTATTTAAAATTGCAATTGAGAGACGAAGTTACTGTACCTTTAAAAGACGCGAATACTGTGGTCGTTCGAACAGTTCAACCGCCGCTTAAGAGTGAAATAAATAAAATATTATGTCATTTTTTGTAAATTTTTTTCACCTTTTTGCCATTTGATGAGCAATTCATTGTCTTTGTAATCAGTGACCAAATAAAAGGGCATCACCTTAACCAAATTGGATCATTTGTTTGTCTATTGTATTTTGCTGTTTTATGTATTAGCACCGCTGTGGTGAATGCCTCCAAAAGTTTGATGCTCTTCTGCTGTTGTTGTTGCTGTCTGTGTGCCCTTTTGCGTTCCCCCGCCATGGAAAGTGCCGTCAAAAGTGCCCTTTCCTCTTCCGTTGTTGTCGATGATCTGTCCTCCGTCTGTTCGGCATCAATTGGAGACAAATCCGCACTCAAATTCCTCAGCGTCACACCGTAAACATTGTTTCCTGGGAGAACAAATTGTCTATACATTGACAAAAAAATGCTAAATTAATTGGTTGTTTTTTGTCCCTTTTACCGATGAATACACGAGTGCCGAACAGTTCCATGGCAGGATAAGTGTGCGTCATTGGCTGTGCCGGGTCGTACACTTTCAAAAAGGCCACAAATGCGGTGTTCATTTCGCAATACGGCTCACACAAGTCCTTGTACCCGTATGCACGTCCTCCGCTCACCACGCGTACCTTTCAATGGGAAACATTTGGCAAAGGGATGGATGCATTGCGTTGATCTTTGGAGAGGGGCGAGAAATGCTTTTCAGAGAAATGAGTGCCAATCGGTGAAGCCCGGGGTATCCCCCGTTTATTTTAATGCCTCTTGCTGAAGAGATTTGGTCAAATTGTACAGCAACCATCGATATTCATCCCTTAACAAATTGCCGCCGTCGTGCGCCCTGCTCATAATGTAGCACGGGTCCAAAGTGCCATTCTGAACTGCTTCTTCTTCTGTTGGCCATTCATTGTCTTATTAAGATTTGCCTGTTTCAGGAACTGCTTAGCCACGTCGTACTCCTTTTTGCTGGGCGCGTTCAGCGGCGAATATTCCGTCCGCACATTGTTCTCCTCTTCAAAGCACAGCAAACCAATGCTGGATAAAATGGCGAAAAGAATGCCGCCGGCGATGATTATTTTGGGATGTTTGCCTTGGAGAATGGTAGGAAATTGACAAAAAAGGAAAGAAAGGGGCGGCACCAATTTGAAAGCCGAGTCGACTGAAAGTCCGCTCGAACAGATGCGTCGGATGGCGCATCTTTGAAAAGGACTGAGCGGAAAGTGCCGGAATTTGGAGAGAATTGAAGAAATCAATCAATGGGAATGCTTTAAAAGCAAAACAAAACCTCTTAATGCATTCAAATAATGAAAAGTGTCTCCGAATGGAGAATTTGTGAAGGGACCATCCACTTCACTCCAATTTTCGCTTCATCTGCTGACAATTGAACCAGTTTTCCTCTTTTTTGGCCAGGGAATAAATGGGACATTAAATAAATTGAGCTAATATCTTTGACGGAGTGAGGGAGGGGAGGGGGGGGATTAAGCAAAATAATCCAAAAGTTTTAATTAATCAGTAGAGGGAAACGGAAAAGAGGTGAGAGGGCTAAGGACAATGCAAAGGTAATTAAATCTTAAAATTGCATTAAAGACAATTAACAATAAAAGAGAAAATGAGGGGGGGGGGGAGAGAATTGGATAATCAGCTGACGACACCGTTTTGAGGCGAAAATGGGTCCAGCGGGGAGATAGCCGACAGAAGATCCAGTCCCCGAAGAGTTGGTTCGAGCTGAGGAATTTGGTAGACAGAGGAGGGGGACGGACGGACAGATATTCGCATAAGCATAATTGGGGGGGAGGGGAAGAGGGGGGGGGGGTAATAAATAATATAAATAATTATTGGGCATTAATCGAATGAGAAAAGGGCGAAGTGTAATCGGACAAAATGCTTGTGGTTATTCGTCATTTGTCGAGATCAGCAGCAAATAATCAAACAGATTATGCCCTTCCCTCAATGGTGGACAAAGTCGGATGTTCCGCTTGGACTGCGTTATGCAACCACATAAATTCCCACGCATCGAAAATTACATCGCAACTAAACAAATGCCCAAGGCAAAGCCCCACTGACCGCCGGGGGGGGGGAGAGGAATTGGATAGAAAAAAAGCATTATAATCATTGCAAAACGATGTTATAAGTAAACCAAAATTTAGTCAGACTCTTTTGCTTTTTCTATTCGGCATTTCCTCCCCCCCTCTGCCGCTTCTCTCCTTCTCTCTTATCTCTTTCTCCCTTTTTCCCTCTGATCATCTTTGTTTATGAACACTCTCCCCCCCCCTTCCCTCCGCAATAAATTCATTCCAAGATTGACGCTGCTTCGGCACTTTTCTCTCAAATTGCTCTTTCCTTCGTCGCCGATCATTTTTGCCGGCGTCAATTATCTTTTGCTAGAAAGGATTAAAGCCGGATTAGCCGAGGAAGAAGCAAAGGGAAAGGCACAACAGCAGAACAGGCGGAGAGCGATTATTTGTGCAAAAGTCAAATAAAATGCAGGGGAGAGAGGGTGAGAGAGATAATGGGAAGGGGGGAGGGGCAAAATTATTTGAATAAGCAAAACATTTGGGGGGGGGGCGATGAGGAGGGAATGGTTGAAACATTGAAATGCATTTGCTAAAATTTGATATTTGGCACAAAAATTGGCAAAATGAAAAAAAGGAAAAGAAAGACAAGCCAAAAAGAGCAACAGAAGCAAACAAGATCACTTTGACCAATTTAAGTTATAAGAACACAAAAGAATGAATGGAACAGAATTGGGCCGATGGAATGGGCTAATGCAAATGCAATGAATGGAGGGGGGGGGGGGAAAGGATGAGAAGCGAGGCGAATGGATCACCGTCAGCAGCAACCGGTCGATATTTGGGCAAAATTGTCTAATTGTAAGCTGATGATTGGCCATAATCGCAAAAAGGTGTCATAAATAATGGACAGATGGAGGGGAGAAGATAAGGAAGGAATTCGGATGGATCGGATAGGCATAAAAAGTGATTGATTAAGAAGGGTACGAGGAGGGGGGGGGGAAGTGCGAGGAAGAGCGGAGGGGGACTGGGGGGATGGGGGAGGGGGAGGAAAGAGGAGCACAGGGAGAGGGGGGTGGGAGGGGAGGGAGATGAGAGAAGTTGGTGGAGGGGAAAAGAGGGGGGGGGGGGAAAGGGGAGCTCTGGAAGGCGGGGGGAGGGATGGGAGAGAAGGGGTGGAGGGGAAACGTGGGCGGGAAAAAACGAACAGGGAAAGGGGTGGAAGGGAAAAGGGGGGAAACGGGGGGGGGGCGAAAGAGGAACAGGGAAAGGGGTGGAAGGGAAAAGGGGAGAGAAGGGGGGGGGGAACGGAGGGGGCGAAAGAGGAACAGGGAAAGGGGTGGAAGGGAAAAGGGGGGAAACGGGGGGGGGCGAAAGAGGAACAGGGAAAGGGGTGGAAGGGAAAAGGGGGGAAACGGGGGGGGGGCGAAAGAGGAACAGGGAAAGGGGTGGAAGGGAAAAGGGGAGAGAAGGGGGGGGGGGAACGGAGGGGGCGAAAGAGGAACAGGGAAAGGGGTGGAAGGGAAAAGGGGGGAAACGGGGGGGGGCGAAAGAGGAACAGGGAAAGGGGTGGAAGGGAAAAGGGGAGAGAAGGGGGGGGGGACAGGGGGGGATGGAGGCGATGGGCCGGCCAACAAACGCAAAACGAGTGATAGCAGCAGCAAAAAGTGTGTCCATTATTAACCCATTGGAACTGTTACCAGCAGAGAAAGACCAAAATTATGAAGAAAAATGACAAAAAGAGTGAAAATTGAAAGTTGGTCAGCAATCTGTCAAAGAATAATAAACCTACTAATCCCAAAATCCTCGTTTTAGAATCAATCGTGTTTGTCCAATCCTTACTCGAAGGATCGACCCTTAAGGTTAAGGGTCAACTCCATGTGTGATGCAATTGTCCATAATAAAAAGCACAAAATCGCACCCCGATTTAAACTATGTTCAAATGCATTTCGTGCGTAAAGGAGTTAAACTCGGCGCGGCTTAATGACCTTCCAAACACAAATTAGAACAACAGCAGACAAAACAAAAGGGACGCTTGGAGGAGAACAAAGCAGCAGCAGAGGGAAGGGCAAATGCACTTTCTTTGGTTTTGCTTTTATTGAATTGGCTCAACCGCCGAAAAGCGCAAAATTACGCGCGGAAGTCAGTAAAAGTTTAAGCAAAAGGGGCTAATGGAAGCGAAATTGATGGTTAATTGTTTGTTGGTGGTGGCCGATGAATCTGATGAACACATTGTGCATGCAAACTGGTTAATGGAAGGGGCGGGGGAAGGGGGGACTGTGCTCCGACAATGGATTTTGGTGGATAAATTGGAGGGGTGGGACATAGGAGGCGACTGATTGGGGTGGGAGGCGATGAATGGTGAGTGATCACTGTGATCGCAGAATGTGGACCAAAGTCATCACGGCGGAAATTTGCGCGGGTGGGGACCAAAGGGAGGGGGGGGGGGGAGGGGAAACCGAAAAATGAAATTGAGGCAGGAATAGCAGCAGGGATATTAAGCGCTAATTGGGGGGGGGGGGGGAGTGAGTGAATTGGTTGAAATGATCAGAAACGCCTGCTTATCTTTCTCCCTTCGTTGTGTGTATATGCCTTTCATTTTCTGTGCTGATCGGTCGCTGGTTGCCGTTTCGGTCTGTTGCCTTACCCCGAGGGGCGGACGATGGAATTTGCGCAACAGAAAGGACAAAAGGCGCCGGAGGAGGACAGGTTGAGGCAAATCCGTAAAAAAGGCCTTTTTGCGGTGTCAAAGCCATGGAAAAGGCGAAAATCGGAGCCGACGAAGCGATAAAAACAAAAGCTCTTTGAGACTCAGCAAAAAAGATGCAGAAATTTTGTGTACATCTAATGAAGCACAAAAACAGGAAAATATGAAAGGTGAGGAGAAAAGTGACGGGGGGGGGACGAAGAAAGGCCAAAAGAACAAAAAGATGCAAATTAAGTGAGTGAACACCTTATTACGATTAATGAATGAACACATGTAATCATTTCTATTCAGAAAGAACGGAAGGCGAACAATGCCTTTCTTCAAAATAAGAGGGGGGGGGGGGGGGGGGGGGGGGCGCCGAATGCCTTTGGACTTTTCACGCAAAAGCCCAAAAAGCAAAAAATGAGAAAGGGTGAGAGGAGAGAGTGATTGTTGTGATTTGATCGGAGAGAATCGCCTATGGAACGGCGATTTGCATAAGGGAAAGAATTCAATTAGAAAGAGGGGAGGGGGAAAAGGGGAGGGAAGGGAAAGGAAGGGAAGAGGAGGGAAGAGAAGGAAGGGAAAGGAAGAGAAGGGAAAGAAAGAGAAGGGAAGAGAAGGAAGGAAAAGGAAGAGAAGGGAAGAGAAGAAAGGGAAGGAAGAGAAGGGAAGAGAAGGAAGAGAAGGAAGAGAAGAGAACGAAGAGAAGGGAAGAGAAGGAAGGAAAACGAAGAGAAGGGAAGAGAAGGAAGCGAAAAGAAGAGAAGGGAAGAGAAGGCAAGGGAAAGGAAGAGAAGGGAAAGGAAGGGAAGAGAAGGAAGCGAAAAGAAGAGAAGGGAAGAGAAGGGAAGGGAAAGGAAGAGAAGGGAAAGGAAGGGAAGAGAAGGAAGGGAAAGGAAGAGAAGGGAAGAGAAGGAAGCGAAAAGAAAAGAAGGGAAGAGAAGGCAAGGGAAAGGAAGAGAAGGGAGAAGATGAGAGAATCAGAGAAACAAACAATGTAAGGAGCGCACAAATGGAAAAGGGGGAGAGAAAATAAATTGATGATGCTTTTTGTTGAGTGTTCCCCACAATAAAAGGGCAATGCGAAGGGACGGACGGACGAATAAAAATGTTTTGTCTGTCCACTGTCTTTTGATCACCGTTTGCAACACATAAACATGGAAATCTCTTTGGAATGTTTCATTTTGTGATCAATCCGTTCTTCTTGTTCACTTCCAACTGATTTTGTTCAGCAAAAGTTGCAAGTCGACTGGCAGTGCTGTCTTAACCAATTCGCAAACACTGCGCACCGCGTCCGGTAAAAAGAGCACGGCACGGTGCCCGCCTCGTCCGTGCAGCTTTTTGTGGTTGTCGTTGTTGACGGAGTGGTGGACAAAGTGGTGGTGGTAGTGGTTGTGGACGTCCAAGTTGAAAAACTCATTGTGCGAGAAAAGGGAGTGGTGCCTGAAAAATGATCCAATGAAAAAAAATGCCAAACGAATTTCCATTGTAAAGTAACGTCATTTTTATTGTTTCATTTAAATAATTCAATTTCTATTTGCTCACAGCAAAAACTTGTCGAGTCGCAAATTAATTGAATGCCATTGACAGGGGGACAGTCTGAGTCAAGACAAGCTGAACAAAAGGGGGAATGAGCAGCAGCAGCTAAGACTACCAAATTACTACCCATTTATGAGCAATTTAAGAAATTTTTTAATTTTTTTTAATTTCTTAAGAACGCAAAAAAAGGCACCAAAAATCGTGAAAAAGGCACTATAATAGGCATGAAAAAATGCAAAAAAGGCAGGAAAATGCCAAAAAAGGCATTATAAAAGTCATCGCAGAAGCTTCAAACCAAGTGGAAAATGCGATATTTATGCTTAATATATCGAAAATAGTGCGCAGACAAAAAAGGTATTTACCTGCGGTCTCTTCCTTTTATTATTAGTCTTTACAGAAAATATTATGATTTTTTTTCGTTAGTCTTTCTGCTGGTTCTAAAACTAGCCACCGTAAATCTGCTTTTTGAAATGGTAATCGTTACAAAAGATTACGGTTGTCGCAAGAACGCTGAGGACGAACGAAAGAACGCAGGGCAAAGAAAAAGAGCAAAAAGGGAAGGAAATTATGAGAGAGAAGAGAAAACATTTGGGAAAAGGAATAAATTGGGACAAAAAGAATGAATGAAAAAAAGTAAAAGGCAATGCAAAGTTTGGGGGGGGGGGTAAATTAATAACGAATTAAGCGGAGGGGGGGAGGAGGCACAAAGTGAATGACATTTGGATGGAGCAGAAAAGCTGAAAAAACAGAACAAACCCTGCAGCGGGTAGGAATAAGCCAAATCGGGCCAAGAGACGGGGGGGGGGGGAGAAAGAAAGCGGACACAAATAATGGGCAATTAAGGCGGCAGAGATGAAAAGGAAGTGAATCACTTTGACTTATGCATTCAAAAAAGATGAAAAAGGCAAAAATAATAAAAAAATTAAATATTAATAATCAAAACGATTAAAAAAATTAAGTCTGAATTCTTTCTTTTTGTTAAATTTCAAAGAAGTGAATGGATTAAAACTTGGTTGGTATTATGTAATATATATTTGTTATTTTGTTTCTTCATTTCTTTTTTTCTTCTTTCTCTTTTTCACCATTTCCTTTGAAGTTCTTCCGCCTGTTTTCGTCCTTTTCATTCTCGCCCTACTGCTCTTCTTTTTCCCCCTCCTCCTTCTGCTCTTCTTCTTCATCCTCTTTATTTCCTCTTGCTGCTCTTCCTTCCTCCTCTTCTTCCTCCTCCTCTTCTTTCTCCCCCTCCTATTTTGTTCCTCCTCCTTCTCTTAGTCCCTCTTATCCTCTTTCTTCTCCTCCTCCTCTTCTTTCTCCTCCTCCTCCTCCTCTTCTTTCTCCCCCTCCTATTTTGTTCCTCCTCTTTCTCTTACTCCCTCTCATCCTCTTCTTTCTCCTCCTTCTCTTACTCCCCATCCTCTTCTTTCTCCCCCTTCTCCTCCTCTTCTTTCTCCTCCTCCTCTTCTTTCTCTTCCTCCTATTTTTTCCCTCCTTTCCTCCTCCTTCTCTTAGTCCCTCTCATCCTCTTTCTTCTCCTCCTCCTCTTCTTCCTCCTCTCTCTGCTCCCTCTCCTCCTCCTCCTCCATGTTTTGTCAGTTTCTGTCTCCGTCCCCATTCGTACTCATTGCACTTCCTCCGCTGTTCATCCCCCCATTTCGAGCTGTTGTTTTCCATCTGTGCAGTGCCTTTCCCAATGCGTGGTCGTCGTCGAAAAGCATCGCAATGGCAGCCACCACAATGGCAAGCAGTAACAGAAGCACTTAGAAATGGAACAAAACAATGAAATGACTGACAAAAACTGGGAACTTTGTTTCTTTGTTTGTCCTTACATAAAAAGATGGTTATGGCGAAAATGACCAATTTCATTTTGTCCATCCAAGTGCGTTTGAATGTTTTGTTCGTGTGAGCTTCTGTTGAATATTTTGGAACCGAAACAGAAACGCCATTTAGGGCGGAAGGATTGGGACAAAAGTCGGACGAATTGTATGGACAATTGACTTTATTTCTGGACATTCTACTAATAGAGTAGTTTTTTTAAATCTAAATTACAGAAAAAAGTTTTCATTAAAAAATAATAAAGAAATAAATGGCAGTTTTTTGGGGGGAGGTTAAGGCCTTCTATCATTTGACTGTCTCTGATCGAAAATGGCGAATCAGTGGTCCGTTCGTTTGTCCTTTCATCTGTTCCGCTTAATTCGTTTAGAGGACGGAATTGGATTGAATTTGGGGTGGGTCCGAATTAGGTTTTAACCTAATTCCCCCCCTCCCCCCCCCCCCCCCCCCCCTCCAACTGTTCGTTCCCCGTTTTTCCCGTTTACTGCCCATACAAAGCCAATTTTATTTTCGAATTTCACCGAACACATATTTATTTATTGCTGCGAACAATATAAAACATATTATAATGGGCGGCCAATCTTAAAAACCTACTACAATATTCATTTAATTCAAAATGTAAAAAACATAATTCAACAAAAGTATACTGAACTGCGGAAATATTTTGTAAACAATTCATTCAGTTTAAATTAAATCAAATAAAAAAGGGGGGATGGGCGGCGGAAGGGGTGTTTTGTATGGGTTAGGGGGGCGGGGGTGATTTCGTGCGTCAATCGGTGGTCGGTTTCGGTGGCATTGAACGAAGGACCTAATGAAATTTAAGAACACAAAAATAATAGGAAACATGATGCATGACAGTTTGAATGGGTTTTGACCATACAATTCGCAAAGAAAAGAGCAAAAAGATGAAACAAAAGGAAACGAAAACTTAATTTTTTATTATAGAGAATTATAAGCGTGCATTAGGCTTTAACACTTTCCTTTCTAAAAAGAGAGTCCGGCGGTGCCGAAAGGCGCCGCCAAGAAAATTTTGATTTATAATTATAACTGTTAAAAAATAAGTGAACTTAAAAAGTAGATTTATCTGTTTTATTTTGAATTACCACATTAATATTATTTTAACAAAAATTTATAAAGAAATTTAAAAATTCTTTTTGCGAAAATTTAAGCTAAAAGGTGCCCGGCGGTGCCGATTGGCGCGCCTGAAAAATTAAAAAAAAATGAAATTTACAAAGAAAAAACGTCAAACAAATTGTCAAAAAGACCATAGTTTTTTTGAAAACCTATCCTCGCTTTTTGAAAACATGACCATAGCTTTTACCAAGAGGACTACATCCCATCACAACAAATATAGAAGTTTTAAATACTTGATTAAAAATGCAAAAAAGGGCAAGCAAAAACAAAACAAAAAAGGGGGCTTCTATTACAGGGGGTGCGCTTCTATTAAAGAAATATGGTAATTCGTTTTTTTGACGAACATTCGTCTCTATATGTCTTTGCTTAAAGAGGTAAAGACTTAATTGGAAAACGAGTTCCGTCCAAAATAATGACAAATCACTCACTCACAATTTGTAATAATAATTGGCAATTCGTTCTTTCATTTTCAACATTCCCCCCCCCCCCCCCCCCCCCCTCAAGTGGTCGTTGTCGTTGGTTTCTTCCACCTTTTGAAAAGGTTTTGACAATTTCCATTTCCAAAATTCGTTTCTCAACTAAAAATATTACATATAAATTGAGAAAGAATCGGCTACACAATCGAAAAACAAAACTTATTTTTTTCCCTTTCTATTGCCTTTTTATGTGTCCAAATAAAAATTTGTTGCAAAAAAACCAATAAATTTGTCCATACACAGTTTAGGCTAATCCTCGGATCTCAGCGGATTCGTTTGGGAATTTTGGGCCCATCAAAGAAAATACCATAACTTTTTTCCTTGTTAACCAATGGCATAAAATTTAAATCATTCAGAAGATTTTATGTTTAGAAGCAATAAATAAGCTATTGGAAACACAATTGGGTAATTAACTATAAATTCAACTATACAGGACAATTCAAAGTTAACTGTGGACGACTCATTTTGCCTCGAAAAACGGACAATTCACTGTTAAGGAATTTAGCTATTTTAATTTTAAAATATCACTAAGAAAATTTTTTTACGAAGAGGCGGGCGGATTCGGTTAGGATACGGATATGAATTTGGAAGGCGGACGAACGGATACGAATTCATAACCGTGCACAGAGTTGTCGTTTTCCAATCGGAGTTCGGTCGCTTTTATTTTTTGGGGCTCATTAGTTAATTATCAACCCCTAATTAGGGCGGAAATTTGCCTGTTTTACGTTTAATCGACGCCCACCCACCGGCTTTAAATTTCCACAAAAGACAACACGAAAATTAAATAATAAAATATAAAAATAAATTCATTTAGCTTTAGTGATGCTTCTCTTCAAATTTTTGTTCATTTTCACCGCTTTTTCAATGCATTTTCAAATTATTTCGCCTTTGTTTCATTTGGGAAGAAGACAATCAGTCGGAGTATGGTCACATTAATGCCATTTCATTTTTGACACTTTTTGTTTATTTTTGGGTCACTGGCAAATTGTTCTGCAACAGTGCCCCGGCCCCGGGAGTACTCGTGAAACTCTATGATGATGACGGTACTCTTTTTTTGCTAATGTTTTTTGTTGCTTTGACACTCGTCTTGCAATTTACAAGGTCTGCTTGGGTTTGACGATCTGTTGGCCAAAGGGTATACCGACCAAAACGGACAATTCGCTATTTACGGCTCCACCCGCGAGATCAGCAAAATCGACCCGAAAGTAAACATTTACCACGATTGCAACGACTTATTGCCATGCCAACGCAAAATCTCGGTAAGAAACAATTAAACCCAAACTTTAATTATATGTAAAATTGTTAAGATAAGCGTACCGGATGGGGCCGTTTACGAGGGTTCCCGACCCTCGGGGCTTTACTCGGTCGGAGTGTTGGAACTTGGAAATGCTTACGAGGAAGAAAGTCGCGACTGTTTCCATCGGTGAAATTGAAAAAGAACATGACCAAGTGAAAAGGATGCAACAAAAGAATGATGCGCAATGACACATATTGCCAGAAAAAAAGTTTTAAATTTATTGTATTCCAAAAGCATCGCCAATTCTAATTATGGAGAGGCTTTGAACCGGCGAGTCAGAGTTTACAGACCAATGCTTTACCAGCTGAACTACCCACCAAGCTTTCTCCGCGATATCAGGAGTTAAATGCGCACTTGCCCTTTTAAGATTAAAAAGTGCTGGGACTAAAGTGTCCAAATGACTTAGGGACTCAACTGTCTGACAAATATAAAAAAATAATTATTTCAAAAACGGTCTCGTTGTCTATAAGCATAAATCCAAGAGAATTTTTAGCGCTCGGCCGCTCTTAGAAAGACTTTTTAGTCCTGATGGAATTTACTCTTCAGCCTCGGCACTTTTTATCCTAAAAATGGTTAGTACGCCATAAATTGCATTTTTCACATCGTTTTGAGCCGTTTTAATTAATTAAGACCGTTTTTGAGTTTATTTTGAGTTTGGGACCTAGGTTTATATTTTTCTAAAATTGAATAAAAATTTTAATTTACCAAAATCAATTTTTATTTTACGAAAACCACTGTGAATGTTATTTTTCGCTTTTTGTTTACTATTTTTTCGCCGTAAACATCGCCCTCCTCTCCCCCCCCCCCCCCTCTCTTTCCCTCCCCTCCCCCCCCTCTCTTTCCCTCCCCTTATCCCTCCCTTTCTCCGTTTCCTTTCTTTCACCCGCCGGTGCCTATTTTTTTGTTTTTGTACGCTTTTTCCCTTTCCTCCCTTTTTCCCCCTAAAATAATTTTTATTTTTTTAAATATTTCAATTTCTAATGGATGAGGAAACTTTTGGCGAAAGTGCTTCTGCTAATGTTGCAACAGCAGCAGAAGACAAAATAAGCAGCTGCTGTTCGGAACACATTGTGCAAATTGAGGTGAAAAAAAGCAAAAGAAAAAAGAGCAAATAAAATAAATTATTATTAAAAATATATTAATTAATAATTATTAATCAATTAATTAATGGAAGACGGTTGAAAATGGAATATTCAGTGGAAACATTTCGACTATCTGTCCGCTCTCAGCGGTATCTACACGGCATCGGTTGAGCGTCAAAAATGCAATTTGACTGTGCTGGTGCAGGGCAATTTGGCCAATTTGGAGAGCAAAATGGTCGGAAAAAGAATTGTGAAAAATAATTTTATTTCACGAAATAAACTCATCTTCTGCTGAGAATTCTCTTGGCTTTTCTCAGATTGTTTTGACTGTCCATGACGTGGGCAAAAACCATCTGAGTTTTGTCGACTTCGTCAACTGTCCGTCCATGGCTCCGCTTCGCGATCGCGTCGTGTTCCTCCACATTTGTGTGCCTGGTCAGGAACCCGAAGCGCCCATTTTTGCTGGAAAGTGAGAGAAAAAAACATTCGCTGATGGATTTGCTATTTTTGGCATTTGTCAAATGAATGATATTTCTATGAAATTCGCTTTTTCAGCAGTTTCCCGTCGATGGATCAGCTTGGAAATGCCATGGCCCAAGTGCTGCGCCACTTCAAAATCGCCCATTGCTTTGCAATGGGAGAAGGTGCGGGCGCGGACATTTGCTGCCGATTCGCTGTAAAGCAAAACAAAAACCAATGGAATTGTCGGGTCCGATTCTTTCTTCAGATGAATTCCCCGTCAATGGTCAAGGGAATGGTTTTGGTCCATTGCACGTCGACAACCCATGGGATAGTTAAGCACATCAAAGAGATTGTAAGGCAAATCATACAAAAATGCCATGTTTTCATCACATTGGAATGCCATTATTGCCTTCACAAATTCAGTTCGCCGGATTGCGCCTCGAAGACGGCGAAATGACTCATTCCGCGTGGAATTATTTGCTGACCCACCGTTTTGGAAATGTTTCCCTCCCCCTCCCTCTATCACCTTAATTAGGAAATAAATGCTTTAGCACGATTTGGACCATACACAAAAGCATTACGTGGATTTACTGAAGTCGGTGATGAACCAACGCAATTTGAGCCGTTATTTGTACAGTTTCGGACACCGAACTGATTTTACAGACCGACTCAAAGGAAAGTTGGCAAAGTGCGTTTAAAAGTCATTCATCCAAATAATGCCAATTCAAAGTGAAGCCCCAAAAAAGGGAAGGGACTCTAAGGATTTGGTCTAACAAAGGCCTAAATATCGAAAGTCTTAACCATTTTCAGTGTGGATGTTCTGTTGGTGACCGGGGGGAAAGCACCGCACAACGACGTCAGTTGAACAGAGGGCGACGGGGGACAGCTCAGAGAATTGGTAAACGGGGCCAAACCTGTTCAGAATATGATGCACATGTTCCATAACATGGCCAAGGACCGGACCGAACTGTTGATGGCGGAGGGATGCGTCGACGTGCTGGCGGAGGCGGTCAGTAACCGACAAACGAATGAGTGAATGAATGGACCCTTTTAAAGCCGGACAATGTGACCTCCGCTATTATATTGCTCGGCCAACGCCATGGACTGCTCAATGATTTGACCATTCCGTTAATAAAACGCCCCGATGAAATGGAGCAAAATCGAAGGTCAAAGACAATTTTGTCAGTTGTTTTTTGTTATAATTTGAATTTAGTCTCCCTCCGCTGCTCCAAGGGACAACCGGATTTAGCACATTCAAACAAAGAGCCGACGATTTGGCATTTAAGGCGTAAAAATGCCGTGGACAAATGGTTACTGCTGTTTGCACTTTTTCCATTTTATTTATTTGTGGCTATAAATCTTATTCAATTTATGGACATTTTAATTGACAATTAGTGGTAATAAATTATCGTTTTCTAATTCTTAACGGTGAAGCGGGCGAATGTTGGCCTTAACGTTTTTCTCCTCACCTTCTTCGGCCGAATATGGGGGAATTTGGATGGGCGGCAGTTGGCCAGACGGGTCCAACATTTCTGAATGAGGCTGAGTGACCGGTGGTGAATTGGGCAGCCCATTGGCTGTTATGTCATGTCCAATTTGATGTTTACCTTGAGGGTTGAAATTGCCTCTTGATGCGCCGTAATTGCCCCCAGGAGCGCCGCCCATATTCGATCCGTAACCTGTTTAAAACCCATATTTAGCATCATTCAAATTGGGTGTTGGCTGTTCCACCTCCGCCTCCTCCGAATCCGCCCATGCCGCCCTCCATCCCTCCGCCGTCCATTGGCATTGCCCCGCCTCCGCCCATTCCCATGCCGCCTCCCCCACCGCCCATTGACATGCCACCGCCTCCCATTCCACCACCTTCAAACGAAGTTAAATTTGGTTTGAAGCGGAAGGGGCAATTTAGTAAAAGAAAACTGACGAGCAGGAATAACAGATTATACTGTAGTAGCACTTGTAACTTACCGTATCCCATTCCGCCACCCCCTCCACCGTTCATGTCTCCGCCCCCCATCATTCCGCCACCTCCGCCCATCATTCCGCCTCCCATTCCGCTCATATCTCCGCCACCGCCCATACTCATTGAGCCACCCATGTCTCCCCCGCCGCCTCCCATCGCTCCGTCGGGCATTCCCCCGCCCATCGCTTAAAAAAAGGCAATATTCTAAGGAAAAGCTCAGCAGCGATAAATGAGGGAATTAGGAACTGTTAGCTAAAAATTGGGTCTAAAATTAACGAAAATTTCGACTTACTGCCGCCGTCCATTCCGCCTCCCCACTGGCAAAGCACGGATTTGGCAAGGACCAAGAGAAAGGACAGCTGAACAGTGGTAAAAGAAGAGGACATCGTGAAGTCAGTCTTCTGAGTGTGATCGGAAGAACCAATTGAACGAATGGCGACGGATGGTCGACCAATTACATAAATAGCAAAATTGTCCATTCATTTCTCAATTTGAGAGAGTTGGACGGACCGATTGGATGGAGGAAAAAAACCCGGAAAAATGGAGCAAACAAAGACACATTTGTAAGTCATATTTAGTGAAGAAAGAAAATGGACGGAGTGGGAAGGGAGGGGGGCGGGGGGAAATGGACGGAATGATCGGAGACGGAAAGGGGAGCAAAAATAGGAAAATGGGAATGACCAATTACAAGACATAAAAACGGAAGAAAGACAAGGGGAGGGGAGGAGGAGGAAAAAGAAAAAGAAGAAAAGAGATAAAATGGTAAAAACCGATGTGTACTAATACAATTCATACTGCAAAGTGTTCGGTCTGGGCTGTAGTCCGTCCACTTGGCCAAGTGGCCCTAGACCGAAGTTGCGTACTAAGAAATGCTAAAATATGCAAGAAATTGTTGTGACTGGGATGTAAGACCATTTGGCCAAATGGTCTTCATCCCGGTCACAACAGAAATATGCATAAAAATTATAAAATATGCACCAAAATGGCAAAATATGCACTAAATTTTGAGCAAATTTTTATCAAAATAAATTGAAAAACTCAATATTTTTTTCAAAATTTTTGCCAGATTTTCTCAAAAAAATTTGACATATATTGTATGTGTATTGACGACATTTGTTCTGTGATTTATGACTCATTTCTATTTTTGTATTTTTATTTTACACCACTGTTAGAGTGCAATTAGCACCGTGGTTAACGATTTCGTCAGTAAACGATTTCGTCAGTGAATTTCATCAGCGATCGAATTCGACAGTGAATAATTTCGTAAGTGAATATTTCCTTACAATTAATATCATTTAAATCCATTTAAAATGTTTTCTTTATTATATTTCGATGGGAAAATGCATGAAAATATTAAAAGAAAAACTTAATAGTAATAAAATTTCTTCTGACGAAAACGTTTACTGACGAATTAGATTACTGTCGAAATAAATGTAAAAAATAAAATGGAAATAGTTCACTGACGAAATTATTCACTGACGAAAACGTTCACTGACGAAATCGTTTACTGACGAAAACATACAGCGCCATTAGCACCTTGTGGTTTGTCCGATAAATAAATAAAATAGTATTTAACAGGGATGTCAATTTTATGCAAATGCATATTTTTTTCCTGGATTCTACTCGGTCTAATTAGTAGGAAAAACACCTTCTTTTTATTACTTGCTTATAAAAGTTGGGACTTTTATTTGCATATTTTGTGTTTTTGTGCATATATGCTGCATATTTAAGTGTTTTTTAGCATATTTTATGCATATATTTTTTGATTTTTTGCGCTTATTTTTGACATCTCTGGTAAATAATTAAATTTATTTTATTTTTTCGGTAATGAAACGCCCCCTAATGTCGTGACCACGAATGCTGGAAGACCAGACGAGCATGATGATGGCCTTGTTGACTCGGGTGAGTTTGTGTGATTTACAAAAAGGCCTTTTGCTAAAAAAAAAATCACCCGTCTGAAGAATTAACTGATTTTACATTTAGTCATAATTTTTAACTGGAATCTTTGAAAAAGAACATACTTAAACAAACTATCGGCTTAAAATTTGGAATATCTGGCTTCCATATATTTATACTTAGTAAACCAAATAAACAAAATCTTGTTATTCTTAGGTCAAAAAATCTTGTTATTGTCTATTACTTTTTTTGTCGTATTCGGGAATAGATGGGACCAATTTTATTTCTCGTAAAATTACAAATTTTCAAAACTTTATAGATGTTGAACGAGAGCCCGACGAAGAGGCCGCGCAGTAAATAAACATGGCTGGTAAATAACCTATTTTGGTCAAAAAAGGTTCAATTTAGGGGAATATTTGACAATTCACCGAGTGCAAAAAATAATATTTTCCATAAATGGGCATTTTTAGGGAAAACACCAAATGTAAAATATTCGGTACTCATTTTTCTCAATAAGAACTAAAAAATGTGCTGTTTTGGAGAATGGAGATTAACTATTTGACTTTGTTTATAAAAACATGAAAATTTTCATGACATTTATTTGGACTTTTATTTAGAAGTTCTCATACGACTTGACCGAACGGCGGTTGATATGGCACTTCTGCGGGAATCGCTTACACAGCAAAGATTCGGTAAAAAATAATATGCATTTATTTGCTTATGGTAAAAATCTTCCGAAAACCTTAGCGTTGCAGACCCGTAATTAGTAAACATTTTCGTAGTCGGGAACCTGAGACGTCATAGATTTTTGGCCAAAGTGGTTAATTGTTGTTTTTTCTGGTAAACCAAATTAGCTCAAAAAATATTTCCATTTGTTAAATTTATATTCGGGGCGGGGGGAATATGGAACACCCCAAAACACCGCCGCCGAAACACTATCGCCCAAAACACCGCCGGTCATAATATCGTCGAGCCATTTTTTTAATGACATTCTTTTTCCTTGAATTTTTTGGCATAGAATTAGACTCGCTCTAGCAAGATAAGGAAGGAAGACATGCCAAGGCATTATTTGTTGCACATTTCACGATTGTTTGATAAATAACTTTGTCTATGCGGTGTTTTGGGCCGACCCTATTTTTTCCTGTTCCGGGGGCGGGCGTGGATCTCTTGACTCAGTGGCTTTATACGTACTGTTTTTTTTGTTGTATAGGAAGACGACACCGATTTTTTCAAAATGCCATCAATGCCTGCGACGACATGCTCAGATTCTTAGATGCTCAGATTCTTAGACGAAGTAAACCGGACTTTGGCTACGACCAACCGCGCGGCAGAAGCTGTAAATATGGAACAACCAAAGAAAGTGATTTGGACATTGAGCGGTATGCTCAATGCACCTCAGTGCGTGGTGGATAGTTTGCGATCGTGGTTGTATTTTTTTCAGAATTACCTTAATGATTGCCTAAAGGCCGGAAACAATGACTTTCTTTACGCTTTTTTATTGTTAGTTTTTCATCTTGTGTTGGTTTTAGCTCTTTTACTTGTTCATTTTTCTATATATTTTTGTTTATTCATTACGCGCATTTATGCATTATATGTTATTTTCACAAAAGATAGAATAAAATTAAAATTTTCCCAAATTCGATTTTTAAGCCAAAAATGTATAAAATAACACCTTTATATTGTTTGAAACAAATATAGTAAAAACCAAGGCTAAAATGCCAACTAATCGCGGAGCAGCTAGTCCCCCCCCCCCTGGTCACTCCTCTTCGCGCACTATTTTCTCAACCATTCTTTCTCTATTGTATTTAAAGAAATTAAACGAACTTTTAAAATTGTGCCCCGGCATTTTGTGGGGGGGGGGGAAGTGCTCAATCCAGTTCGTTCATTTTTTTCGGAAGCTAAAAAATTTCAAAACAAATCTTACTAGTATAAGACATTTTTAGGCAATGTTCTGACGACGGAGGATGTTGGGGGACACTCGGGTGAGTTTGTGTGATTTTCAAAAAGGCCTTTTAACAAAAAAAAAACGCCCGCCGAAGAATTAACTCATTTTTTAATTCTCATAAAATAACAAATTTTCAAAACTTCACAGATGTTGGACGAAGGCTGGACGAAGAGGACGCGCAGGGAATAGCCATTTCTGGTAAATAACCGATTTTGGTCAAAAAAAATAAATTTTTGAGAATATTTTACAACTGACAGAGTGAAAAAATTAATATTTTCCATAAATGGCCATTTTTTGCATTTAACGGGGAAACGACAACTGTAAAATATTCGGTACTCATTTTCCTCAATTAGAAGGGAGGTTAACAATCCGACTAGTTGTTTATAAAAACATGAAAATATTCATGTCATTTAATTTGGACTTTTATTCAGAGGCCTTCATATGCCTTGATCGAATTGCTGTTGATATGGCACTTGTCCGGGACTCACTTACACAGCAAAGATTCGGTAAATAAAAAAAATTAATATGCATTTATTTTGGTTATGGTAAAACTGCCGAAACACCGTAGCCCAAAACACCGCCGGTCATAATATCGCCGAGCCATTTTTTTAATGACATTCTTTTTCCTTGCATTTTTTTGGCATAGAATTAGACTCGCTCTAGCAAGATGAGGAAGGAAGACATGCCAAGGCATTATTTGTTGTCATATTTTACGGTTATTTAAACATTACTTTATGCGGTGTTTTGGGCCGACCCTATTTTTTCCTGTTCCTGGGGCGGGCCTGGATCTTCCGACTCGGTGGCTTTGTACGTACTGTTTTTTTTGTTGTATAGGAAGACGACACCGATTTTTTCAAAATGCCATCAATGCCTGCGACGACATGCTCAGATTCTTAGATGCTCAGATTCTTAGACGAAGTAAACCGGACTTTGGCTACGACCAACCGCGCGGCAGAAGCTGTAAATATGGAACAACCAAAGAAAGTGATTTGGACATTGAGCGGTATGCTCAATGCACCTCAGTGCGTGGTGGATAGTTTGCGATCGTGGTTGTATTTTTTTCAGAATTACCTTAATGATTGCCTAAAGGCCGGAAACAATGACTTTCTTTACGCTTTTTTATTGTTAGTTTTTCATCTTGTGTTGGTTTTAGCTCTTTTACTTGTTCATTTTTCTATATATTTTTGTTTATTCATTACGCGCATTTATGCATTATATGTTATTTTCACAAAAGATAGAATAAAATTAAAATTTTCCCAAATTCGATTTTTAAGCCAAAAATGTATAAAATAACACCTTTATATTGTTTGAAACAAATATAGTAAAAACCAAGGCTAAAATGCCAACTAATCGCGGAGCAGCTAGTCCCCCCCCCCCTGGTCACTCCTCTTCGCGCACTATTTTCTCAACCATTCTTTCTCTATTGTATTTAAAGAAATTAAACGAACTTTTAAAATTGTGCCCCGGCATTTTGTGGGGGGGGGGGAAGTGCTCAATCCAGTTCGTTCATTTTTTTCGGAAGCTAAAAAATTTCAAAACAAATCTTACTAGTATAAGACATTTTTAGGCAATGTTCTGACGACGGAGGATGTTGGGGGACACTCGGGTGAGTTTGTGTGATTTTCAAAAAGGCCTTTTAACAAAAAAAAAACGCCCGCCGAAGAATTAACTCATTTTTTAATTCTCATAAAATAACAAATTTTCAAAACTTCACAGATGTTGGACGAAGGCTGGACGAAGAGGACGCGCAGGGAATAGCCATTTCTGGTAAATAACCGATTTTGGTCAAAAAAAATAAATTTTTGAGAATATTTTACAACTGACAGAGTGAAAAAATTAATATTTTCCATAAATGGCCATTTTTTGCATTTAACGGGGAAACGACAACTGTAAAATATTCGGTACTCATTTTCCTCAATTAGAAGGGAGGTTAACAATCCGACTAGTTGTTTATAAAAACATGAAAATATTCATGTCATTTAATTTGGACTTTTATTCAGAGGCCTTCATATGCCTTGATCGAATTGCTGTTGATATAGCACTTGTCCGGGACTCACTTACACAGCAAAGATTCGGTAAATAAAAAAAATTAATATGCATTTATTTTGGTTATGGTAAAACTGCCGAAACACCGTAGCCCAAAACACCGCCGGTCATAATATCGCCGAGCCATTTTTTTAATGACATTCTTTTTCCTTGCATTTTTTTGGCATAGAATTAGACTCGCTCTAGCAAGATGAGGAAGGAAGACATGCCAAGGCATTATTTGTTGTCATATTTTACGGTTATTTAAACATTACTTTATGCGGTGTTTTGGGCCGACCCTATTTTTTCCTGTTCCTGGGGCGGGCCTGGATCTTCCGACTCGGTGGCTTTGTACGTACTGTTTTTTTTTGTTGTATAGGAAGACGCCACCGATTTTTTCAAAATGCCATCAATGCTAGTGATGACATGATCCGATTTTTGGACGAAGTTCACAGGACTTTGGTTGCGACGAACCGCGCAGCAGAAGCTGCAAATCTAGAACAACCAAAAAAAGTGATTTGGATATTGAGCGGTATGTTCAATGCTCCCCAGTGCATGGTCGATAGATTGCGATCATGGCTCTATCTGTCCCGCATAACATTGAAGATTGCCGAAAGGCCGGAAACAATTACTTTCTTTTTGTTTTTTTATTGGTATCTTTTTTCCTCTTCTGTTGACTTTAACTCTTTCACTCTGTTCATTTCTCTTATATATTTTTGTTTACTCATTCCGCACATTTATGCATTATATGTTTATTTTCACTAAAGAGGAATAAATGATAGGAATCTTGCAAAAATTTGGCCGAGGGCCGGAGCGAATTTGATCAGCTGTGAATTGATTTGGTGACTGCAACTGTTTGAGCATCGGTTTTGCGCATTGTGGACGATTGCAACCGGAAGAAGAGTGTGGAGGATTGTCGTCGGAAGTGAAGAGGATTTACGATTGGGACTATTTCTGTTTTGTACAATTGGACTGATTCAGCGGAAAGACGAGTTCGGATAAAGTCAATTGAAATTTGATCAAAATTTATTAGCCGTTCAAAACAGCGGCATAGAATTAGACACGCTCTAGCAAGATAAGGAAGGAAGACATGCCAAGGCATTATTTGTTGTCACATTTTACGATTATTTAACAAATTACTTTGTCTATGCGGTGTTTTGGGCCGACTCTAGTGCAGCATGCTCAATGCCCCTCAGTGCAAGGTGGAAGGTTTGCGTTCATGGCTCTACCTCTGGCGCATTACGTTTATGATTGCAGAAAGGCCTTAGACGATGTATTTTTTACAATTTTTTATTGGTATATGTTTTCTGCATATGTAGGTTTCAACTCGTTCGCTTTGTTTTTTTTGGAATCCTGATGAATTTTACACACACTTTATGAGCCATTTTTTAGTCAACATCACATAGAAAAGATATAAAAGTAAGAAAATATTTTTTTGAGAATTAAATTTTGGACAAAAAATTTAAATTTTAGGCGGAAAAAAATTATTTGAGAAATCTCCATTCTTAAGGGTATACTTTTTGAAAAAGCCTAAAAAGGCACTAAAACTGAAAATATTTACCAAAAATGGCGAAATATGCAAATAAAAATTCCCACTTTTATAATTAAATAACAGAAAGATGGTTGTCCTACTAATTAGACCATGTAGATCCAGGAAACCAAAGGGTCCCACTATGGTTTTCAAATACAAACTCAAAAATCATAATGGGGCAATATGGGCCAGGAAGGAGGAACACAAATATATAGCCAATTTAATCAATATTTACACGAACACACAAATTAATACATAAATACAACATTGCAATGCAAATGATATATACATAATTTGTTCAATACAAATACAATGATGAGTTATATACATATAACATTGTCCATATCGAGTTCCTTGGTCCTTTAAAACAGCGGCAATTGTTCCTTCGTAGCGCGTCACCCATTGTTGTTGTTTCCTGCCATCCAAAAGTCCAAGTTCTCTTGCAACAAGCTCAAGTTAACGGCCGCATCCTCCGAAATTTGCACCCTGTCTTGGCTGCTCTCCGCATTGGCATCGTCGATTGCCTTTAACATTGAAATGAAATGCAATACATTCAAAAATGCACTCATTATGCCAAACAACACCCACTTTTTGTGCCATTTGGCGTGCGTCGTCCACAGACTGCAGGATCTCGGAGTGGAACACGGCGAAGTTGAGTGTAAGCCCGAGACGAATCGCACTGATCGCTTTCAGCTGTGCCGTGGCGATGTCAAACGCTTCCTGGTAGGCCTGCTTTGTGAGCTCGACGACACCTGACGGGAAAAACCAAAAACGTAAGTTATGGCAAGACAATGAATGGAATGAATGAGGTGCTACCGGATCGATCATCATCCGTTGCAACTTCGGCCATGTAACGATAGTAGTCGCCTTTCATCTTCAGATAGTACACTTTGGATTCCGCGTCATCCGCCTTTGGGAACAGAGTTTCGTTGATGCACGCCTTAACAAAAAAACAATTAGAGAATTTAATACACTGAAAAGAGAGATGAAAAAGCACCGACCAAAGCATCTTGACAGATGGTAATCAACTCCTGCTCCAATTCTTCACGATAGGATACCATCACCTGAATTGAAAAAAAAGGAAAATTAAGGCGCCATCATTCAACCAAACATCCAACGAGACACCTGACGTTGAGCATCTGTCAAAGCTTGAAAAGTCCGGTCTTCGATGGAGCACAGGGCACGCCATGACGTACGTCGAATCGACATCGCACCTTTAAAGGCAATTGCGAACGAAGTGCGCTCCACGGAGTTCAAGTCGGGGCTTATCTTGAGCACCTGAAATGTAAAAGATACATTTAATCATAACGCAGAATGAATTCCGGGGACACCTTTTTCATCGCCTCCACCATTTCATCGTAAAGTAGCGCCTTCTCGCACAGATTGACAAAATATATGAGTTGCTCCTTTGTTTCGGGCTTGGCCGCCATTTGTGAAGTACCAAATATTAATATGTGCGTTGGATGGTCCGCTAAAAGAAGAAAAGTTAGGTTATTGCATTTGAGAAGAAACATTGAAAATGGAATTCGAAATAAATTTTGGCTAATTATGAGAATCAGAATTTCATTCAGGGTAAGTTTCATTTTAGGAACAAACGTTAATTAGAGTGGAAACAGACTACCCAATTAAAGGAAAAAGAATTTCGTTTAGCATTATAAAGTGGGGACAGTTTTGTGAAATTTGGTTTTCTGTAGTTTTGGTACGCTTAAAAGGATTATCTGACCATTTATAGATTGGTGGAAAATGAAAAAGAAAATGTTTTTGTGCTTAAAATGTTCTCTATTTATACAAAAAAGTGTCTCAACAAAAAAAACAATGTGAATTAAAGGAAATGCAAAAAGTTTTCAAATGCACTTTTTGCTATAAAAGGGAACAAAAATTCCATGAATGTTCAATTCTCCAGTCATTCAAATTTCCTATTTCAATTGTGGTCAATGGCGCGCTAACGCTAACGTTTGGTCGATGCAACGATTGGTCGATGCAACGTTTGGTCGATGCAACGAACGTTTGGTCGATGCAACGAACGGTTGGTCGATGCAACGAACGGTTGGTCGATGCAACGAACGGTTGGTCGATGCAACGAACGGTTGGTCGATGCAACGAACGGTTGGTCGATGCAACGAACGGTTGGTCGATGCAACGAACGGTCAACGAACGGTTGGTCGATGCAACGAACGGTCAACGAACGGTTGGTCGATGCAACGAACGGTTGGTCGATGCAACGAACGGTTGGTCGATGCAACGAACGGTTGGTCGATGCAACGAACGGTTGGTCGATGCAACGAACGGTCAACGAACGGTTGGTCGATGCAACGAACGGTTGGTCGATGCAACGAACGGTTGGTCGATGCAACGAAAACGCGCTTTCGGTTATGATGAGACGTGAAAAGAAGAAGATTCTTGGAAACATCGACTCTTTTGATCCGTTGTCCTTTGTCATTCCACCAATTTTGAGTGAAAAACGCGGTGAAAACATCGTTCTCTACGACAGTCGTACTGTCAGACAAGGCGAAAAGGACGTTGTTTTAATTCGAAAGAAGAAATGTGTGATTCATTTTTAGTCCTGTGTGATTTTGAAAAAGCCGAAATTGCGGCAGTGTCAGCAGTTTTCCCCAACGCCAACATCATGTGCTGCATGTTTCATTATGGCCAGAGCCTCTACCGGAACATGAAGCGGCTTCAGCTCGTTCAGTTGTATGGAGAACAATCTATGCGTGGTGAGGCGACCCGAAACACATTCAGGTAAGAAAAATTCACGAAATTAGTCCCCTCCTTTTTCAGAAGTATCCTTTCTCTGCCTCTTCTGCTTCGGCATCAACTCACCATCTCCTTCATCGCTAAGTTTCCCTTCAACATTTGCTATGCGCTCGCAATTGGTTCAGTACTCATTGAGTCCATCGTCAGCAGCAACAGTTCAGCCAGGCAAGCAATTTCCATAAAGTTTCCTTTTTACTTAATATTTTCAGCTCTTCCTTGGGAAGAACCCGTCGTTCGCCAGGCAATGTTCCCAATTCCATTTTGGAACATGCATTCTCATGCGGCATCAGCTCTTGCACGTACCAACAACGGTCTCGAAGCGACTCACCTCCATTTTATGGTTTTTTTAATGTGTGATTCAAAAAAATAGAAATTGGTAATTTAGAAGGGGCTTTGTCATCATCCCGCACTTTCCGATTTCATTTGTGAGGTCAAAGAAAGCATCGACAGACAGGTGGATGCTGCCAGATCAGCTCGCACTTTCCTGCATAAGCGACATAAGCGGTACATTCTCCAAGACGCTGTCATCATGCGAACTTTGGCATATGCGACATACAACGGGGATGGAGAAATCCATGATCTCATGACAGCGCTTGGCTTACAAGTAGAAGGATATGCCGGAAAACTAAGAGATTATGAAAATTTTGATGATTCTACTGTCCATGTTCCTTAAAATCTTTGTTTATTTTTACCTTTTTTGTTTTTTGTTTTGTTATATATGTTAAATTTGGTTTGATTATGCAATTGACAAACAAATTATATTACCATTTGCATCTTCCTCTCAAAAAACTCGCCCAGAAAGTTAAAAAAAGCAAATCAAAGACATTTCATTAAAATGGGCTTAGAAAGCAATTACATATAAAGATTACTTAACATTATTCACGTTTACCAAAAAAATTCTATCCTTAGGTTTGTATATTAATTCAATTTTGAAAATTTGTCGACGAATCGTTCATTTTTGACTGTGTCGACGAAACGTTGCATCGACGAAACGTTGCATCGAACAATCGTTGCATCGACCAAACGTGGGGCAGCGGTGGTCAATAAGGGAACCGCCCATTTCATCGCTGTACGTTATGTCGCGTGCCATCACTTTTTCTTTAATAACAAAAATATAAAATTTATATGATTCGAAGACATTTCATGTGCTTTGAACGAGGCAAAACGAAATGAGGGAAAAGCAAATGAGAGAGAGAGAGACAATGGCACGGTATAGACGGCAGAGTCGGCGCCGTGTGATTTCGTCAGTGAAAATTTATTTTTAAAAATAAAAAATCCTTTTCTGACAAGCAAAATACGAATACCAAATATAGTGATCATAATCGAAAAACTAGGGTGTCCTTATTTTAATGTAACACGCTGTATATTCGTTGAATTCGTTAATATTATTTAAAAAAAATATGGCATTGAAATGGTATTGGTGCTGAAATGCCAGGCCAAGATAGCCCACGCTAAAGTGGTCACGCCAAGATGACTAGGCGCCGCCGGGGAATTGAAATTTATGCTTCCCAAAAATAGTTCAATATTTGGTCCGGTTTTAATTTTGTCCTGCGATGCCCACAGGCACCGCAGTAAAATAAAAAATATATATTAAAGAAATCTCTTCAAAAAAACTAAAAATTTCCTATTTGATTGCCCCGAAACCCAAAGCCCGAAATTTTTCTCAACGAAGCCCAAAACCCGACCCGATATTTTTTTCCGATCATTTTCCATTGAAATACTGTAAAAATCTGTCTTTTTGGAGTAATTTGATCCCACCTCTAGCTTCCTGGAGAAAAGTCGTAGACCCACCATTCCAAAAGCAATTCTGTAGAAAATGTTGTGCTCTTTCTTGTTTTTGCAAAAAAATTTTTTGCAACCCCTAGGAATTTTTTTTGAAAATTGAAAATTTTCCTGTTCAAGCCATCTTTTGGGTTTTCAGATCACCATGAAGGAGTGGTCTGATCACTTCGGTGTAAATACATTTTTTGATCAGCATCAAAAGCTGAGCTAATAGCAATTTTTTCAGAATCTAAACATATGACCACCCAAAATTGGGGGTGAAGTTGACTTTTTGTAATTATTAGTAATGCGAAGCAATTGGGCTGTAACTGCTATCATTGGAAAACCCACAAAAAATGCTACAAAAAACAGTAAATCATGTTAGCCATTTGGCCACAAATTAGCCTTCATCACGCATTCAATCAATAAGCACTAAGTTAGTCTAAACCAGGGTTCGGGTCTGTCGAGATCGGTTCAAAGGACCAAAATGGGATTTCAAAGGACATATGGGGGGAAATTTTGTGATTTCAAAGGACACGCTAAAATTTTCTCATATGCAATATAAAATCGTTATTTTATTGAATTTTTCACTAAGCGGGGGGGGGGGGAGTGCGGAGGCGGTGCCGATAGGGGCCGCCGGGAAAATTTTTGACAATTTGGGTCAGATCTGCTAAGAGATTTTGGCTTAAAAATGAACATTTTAACATTTTTGGGCAAAAAGCCGTTTTCAAAGGACATCTTTGAAATAAAGGACGCTTCAAATTTTCAAAGGACGAAAGCCAAAAATAAAGGACGTCCTTTGAAATAAAGGACGAATCCGAACCCTGGTCTAAACATATGACCATGACTGTATAACAAAAAATGACAAACAATATTCGTAAAATTCAAAGGGAGTGAAACAAATAATTGGTACAGGTATGGTTTTCATTTGAGCTGGAGGTCAATATGGATCCATCACATAATTATGTGCGATGCCGCGAAGAAATTCAGCGATGTTCAGTGGGTCAAATCTCTGAACGAGTCGTATCGAACAAGTATAGAAACCCATCGTACATGAACTTATTTCTTTTGTTTTTTTGTTAAAATTTCTGACATCTAAAATTGCAGCAAAATATTGTATAAGTTAAGTTAATACAACAATTAAGCAATTATAACGATTCTTGAAAAATGCTTTGGTGAATTACTAAAAAAATATATGGCGCTGAAATAATACTTGGCGCTAAAATGTCACGCCAAACTGACCCGTTTCGGTATTTTTCGTTTGAAACAATCAATTTCATCAATTTCTTGTCATTTTTAAGCAAATCTAGCAGATAAACAAATCCTAGGCCTTATTTGGGGCTCATTAAAATTTTTTATTATAGGTGAAAAGGGCCGTAATAATGACAATTATTCTAGTATCACCCTCCACAATAATTTAAGCTAATATTTTTTTGGGTTTGTTTTTGTATTTTAAAAGATTTGAAAGGGCGGGGGACGGCGGTGTCGTTTTTTTCATCAGCTGATTGAGCTTAAAAAGCTCTACAAATAAGCAAGAAATGCTTTGCCAATTGAACCCTAGCGTGGCTTGCGCAATGGCACTGAAAGTGCACTTTTGGTGCTGAAAAGTTCAGAAGCAGGAGGTCTACGTTTTTACGATAGCGCTTCTGTGTCGCTTACAAAAATTTTGGGACACTCCAACTTAGAGCCCTCACAGCGGAAATTCTTCTATTCAGGTCAAAAGTAAATTTTCGTAGCAGTGAGACTGTAAAGCCGACTTGCAACTTAGTCCCTGGCGCTAAATGTTCAAGTTTCCGGGATAAATAAAGCAGCAGGTCTCCGATGCCAATTTCAAAGAAATATGTTCTAGAAAAGTAAATTTAATTTTTTCCTCTAGCGCAAATGTAGGGGCATAACGTGCTGGGACGAAGTATGAATAGTGCAAGTGAGGGATTTCGTAGGAAGGCCAGTTTCAGTACGGAAAATTAATTTATTTAATTGACATTTTAATAAAAAAATTTAAATTGTTAAAATAAATAAATTTGAATTGTTCCCAATGCAACGAAGAGAAAACAGTAATTAAAAACGACTTTTAAAATTCAAGTAAATGCATATACCGTATTTACTCTAATAGAAGACTCACTTCTATTAGATGACCCCCATTCATTATAAGACCCCATAAAAATTTTTGTTTGCTTTAGTAAGAAAATTTTTCTAGTTTTAAATCATTAGATTCTATTTTTTTATTGAAAAAATTACAGTCAGCATCAAATGCAAAAGGGGTGTACCTCAACTGCGAACCAGCCAATTTAGAACCTCATAACTTTTTTCTAACTTGATCAAATGCTGCAATTTTGTTTACTATACGAATGCTTTACGTGCTTTTATTAAGACATTGTCAGGCGATTTAATAACTGGCCAAAAGTTATATATAGATTATTTTAATTTTTTTGATTTTTGAAGAACTAATAGACCTCTTGAAAGTCTCGAAATGTCCAAAATTGCAGAATTTGATCAAATTAGTAAAAAGATGAGATTCGAATTTTCTCTAAAATCTATGAGTGAAGAAATTGACATTTAATGGGCTTTCTCAAAGTTATGATAGCAGGAATTTTCAAGTTTTTTTTTGACCCAAAAAATATTGTTTTTTGTGATTAACTAATTTTATAATTAAGACAACTTAAAAAGAAGTCAATTTCTATAACACCAAGCCGAGTTTGACCTGGAACTCTTTGAAATTTATTTCTGTAAATATTTAACCCAGAACTTCGGAATTCAGTTTTTCTTGAAAGAAGTCACTAATTTAAAAGGACGTCATTGGTTTCTTATGGACGGATACGAACCCTGGTTTTATTATTCCCTCCCCTCACATTTATTTATCTCTCCCTCCCTCCTCTCCCCTTTTCACTCTCCCTCCCTCCTCCCCTCTCTCACTCTCCCTCCCTCCTCTCCCACTTTCACTCTCCCTCCCTCCTCCCCTCTCTCACTCTCCCTCCCTCCTCTCCCACTTTCACTCTCCCTCCCTCCTCCCCTCTCTCACTCTCCCTCCCTCTTCTCCCCCTCTCTCTTTCCCCCTGCTGAAGTTCATCTCTCTCTCAATTCATATCCGTGCTCCTCCCCCTTCTCTATTTTCATCTTCCCTCCCCCCCCCCCCAAATTTATCTTCTTCCCGCTTTCTCTCTCTCTCTCTTTCTTCCTCTCCCGCCCCGCCCCCCAAGTGAAGGAGTGCACTTTTGGCGATGAGACCGACGGACGATTGACCCATTTTTTACTTTGCTTTCCCGTCTATTGGGAGTTTCAGCAGGAGGATCAGCAGCAAATGAAAATGAATGAGAAGAAAAAGGAGAAGAAAGACGAGGAAAGGGGGGGGGGGGGAAGAGGAGAAATTTCGGAAGGATTCGCTGGAAAATGGAAATGTTTGGCGTTGTGACGTAGGCGGTCATTTGGTCGATTGTTCGTCGGCGATTTGTTGTCATTGCGTTGCAACTCCCCCCCCCCCCCCCATCTCTCCCCCCTTCCCTCACTCCCACTGCCCTCGCCCTCTCTCTCCCTCCCCTCGCCCTCTCTCCCCCTCCCGTTGCCTTCTCTCTTCCTCCCCTCGCCCTCTCTCCCTCCCCCCCCTTTCTTCTCTCTCCCTCCCCTCGCCCTTATCCCTTCCACTATTCCTTTTGCTCGCAAATTTCTTCAAGTGCCATTCATTCTTAAGTAAATTGTATGCTTTGATTTTGTTTTGCTTATTCATTCCTTTTTGAGTTAGAATTGAGTCTTCTTCCTGAAGGGCAACAGTGATTGATGATCATTTTTATTAGCCTACCTAATATTGATTATTCACTGTCAACGCATTTTTATGTGTCAATTAATTACTTTTCTCGCTTTGGCGCTTTTTTGCCGCAGATTTGTCTCGGTGGCACCCCTTCCTCAATTTGTTATTACCATTTCTATTTGCTAATTACTCAATCCTATTTTGCTAATTACCCCTTTTCTTTCGTCGCCCAACCCAATCCCGTTTGGTTTCATCTTTTTGTTGCATAATACTTTTAGTCCGTTCAACAGATAATAAATAACATTGCTTTATTTCCAACAACCAGTCCACCCCATCTCTCAATTCCATCCCCATTTCTCTGCTTTTATCCCACTTTCCTTGAATTTTTTTTTTTGCTGTTGGCACCACCAGCAAAGGCGGGGCACGGAAAGACCAATTCCGCAGAGTGCGAAACGCAGTTCAAAAAACTCAAAAGTTCAAGACTCTCTAATTAACAAAATGAAATATTGACAAATTTTTAAGATTTTAAAGATTTTATTCCATTCTCAGTTTTGAATTTTTCCTCTCCATTTTCTTCCCCTTCCCTTTTTTTTGTTCGTTTGCCGTTTCATTCGTTCGCTCATTTCACTCTTCTAAACGCCATATTTCCATTTCCTCTTCGCCGCCCTTCCCATTTTCTCCGTTTCCGCTTCATTTGTTCCATTACATCCAATTCCATAAAAGCACATCAAATGAGAGGGGACTGAGGCTTCTGCCAGCAGTGATTATGAGAACTTAGCAAAAGAGGGAGGGAGGAGAGGGAGGGAGGAGAGAGAGGGAGAGGGGAGGGCGAGAGTGGAGGGGAGGGAGGGAGGGGAGAGAGGGAGAGCGGAGGGCGAGAGTGGAGGGGAGGGAGGGAGGGCAGAGAGGGAGAGCGGAGGGCGAGAGTGGAGGGGAGGGAGGGATGTGGAAGGGCGTAAGGGATGGGAATGGAGGGAAGGAAAAGGAGGATAAGTTATGATAGGTTGGATCGGGAGGAGGATCAAAGTGCCTAGTCGAGTTAGGGCGGGAGGGGTGCCTCTCTCGCCGAGGCGAAAGGCAAATGGTGGAAGCATTGATTGTGATTCGGGTGAATTTATTGGATCCGACGATATCCCATCCCTCCCAACATTACCGTTGCTCCTCCCCCCGTTTTTCTCTGCTTCTTCTGCGGATGACCGTCGTCGTCGTCTTCGCTGTTTCTTCCCTCGACCGGTTCTCCTTCCTTCCGATTGTCGTTGTTCCTCGAGTCTCTCCCCTCCCCGCTTATTTCGTGCTTTATCTACTGCTTAATGTCCACCAATAGGGCCAAAATGGCGCAAAAATTGCCTCCGATCAAAAACGGGTGGACCATTGGGAAAAATGGACAATGGACAAATTCTTTTCGATGGTCTGTCCAACAGCGCATCGCAATTTTAAAGGTCCGTCCACACTTTTTTGTTCGAATCACCGATTAAAAAAACTCCTCCTCCCCGCCGTTCGCTTTAGCGATACTTTCAAATCTTAATTTTCTACAAATGCAAAACTTAAAATATAAACATTCCTTCATTTGTACGATCACCCGCCGCCCCCCCCCCCTCCCCTCTTTCCTTCCGCTAATGCATTTTGGAAGAATTTCTGCTGGATCACTCTGATCGATCGCTCCCTTCCCATTTCTTTTCCAATCGCTCACCATCCGATCCGATAGATAATTCGCCCTCAAATTTTTGGGCACCATTGAAAATGTTTACCATTTGTTTATGTTTTTGTCTTTTTGTTCATCAGTTCGAAAAAAAATCATTTGAATCGACCTTTTTTTCTCCTTTTCCCTTTTGAGCGCATTTCTTTCAACCTTTCTTTAGTGAGTGATCAGTAATTAGTGATCACTTCTGCTGCTGTTCATTTCGTCCCCATGGGTCGCCTTCTTTTTTTGCCCGTTGGCTTTTCCCTGGCCGATTGGACGGAAGAGAAAACGCACCGCGGCTTTCGTCGGCTTGGCCTTTGGGTTTCCTATCGTCCATGGACCACTATAATTATATCGTAAGCAGGAAAAGTGCAAAAAATTTAAAAGAAAAATTGTTTTGATCTTATTTTTACTAATTCCCTCTCAAATTAGAGTGATTGTGGCAATTGTTCTCTCAACGGGCGTGATCAATTTCAAGGAAGTGAATAATGTCAGGGACCACTTCAGGTGCCACTCCTCTTCCCCCTCTTCCCTTTTCGCATTTGCTCTTTTTCCTATTTTCGGCATCACTTTAGGGCACACATTTTTTATTATTTCAAAACCCAACAATGGCATTTCTAATTTGTTCCGAATTTCAAGTGCCGACAATTCGCCAAGTCGATTCGAATTTCTTGTGGCCCGAGAGTTTTTCAAAGAGCTTGGAGGATTGTTTCACGTTGTTGTAGCCATTGAAGCAGCTGACGGCGGAAGTTTGCTGAGACCGAGGCACAGAATGGGCACGGGGCTTTTTTGTCCGGCCAATTCCGTCCGTCTGATTATGGGAATATTTTTTGGAGGTTATTTAATCACTAAGCAACTCAAACTTTGGCAGATAGAGCCTTTTCATATTAACAAATTGTAAAAATGCACTAAATAGAAAATGGCATTCGAAAAAGTGCCTCAGACTGAATTGGCCGATGGAACCGTAACATTTGGAAAATTGGCAAATATTAATTTTCCGGTTAAGGTATATTGACAAGGCTTTGGAAGTGGAAGATTTTCTCCAGTATAAGCTAAAGGTACAAATTTCCAAAGTTTCATCATTCTCAGAATTGATAGGGTCTCAAATGGTTGGCTCTCAATCAGCCTTCCTTCCTTTTCCCATCTGATCCCCGTTCGATTATTCGTCGGTTATTTCCTGTTCAAATACTATCTAACTATCGGAGGACATTCAGGTCGAACATGACGGCGTTCAGTACGCGTACAGCGACTTCTGTGGTGCGCAGTGCGAGACGAGTGACGCGGTGAACATTTTCCTGACGGTGTTCCGCGATGTTCAGCACCGCGGCAAGGGCAACATTAAGTTGACCTTTCCGACCATCGACGTGTTCGGTCATCGTATTTACTTGGCCAACAACATTTTCCAAGTCCAACTGAACAATCGGTGGGTGTTTCGAAAGACGGCGGAGACCGTCACCCTTTGTTCAGCTCACACCTCGTCGAAGGGGCCAAAGTGATCGCGATCAATTTTCATGCCATTTTCCCAAACGGCACAATGGAAACGGTGATGAAAAAGTGGGAGCATTCTGTGTACGACTTCGCACTGAAATCACGCGGCGACCCATTGCTGAAGCTGCACGTCACCTCGGAGGGTTTGGTCTCCGAGGAGGTGCGGAGGACAGGTCAAAAAAACAAGGGAATCAAGTACAGAGAAATGGATATTTCAAGTAGATTTTAATGGTACTTTTAATTCCAAATGTATTCCAATCATTTCGGTGACATTGTCCCCCCCCCCTTCAGGCATCGAAGTGCTTCCGCTGATGCCGATCAGTTTGTCTGTGATCATTTTTTTTACGGTTTGTTGCTATTTTTTCGGCTGATCACTTGTTCATTTGTCGGCCAAAAGGTGCTGACGTCTCTGAAGCGTGACCAAATCCGAAGCAAACCGTGGGAGGCATTGGTTGGCGTTTTCTGCCCAATTCTTTCCGTCGGCGCTTCCTTCGGCACGCTTTTCTGGGTTCATTTTCCCGTTAACCAATGCCAATTGCGTTCGGCTTGTTCAGCTCGGCTTTGAATTTCTGCCCATTTTGGTTGTTGTCCCTTTTCTCATTTTGGCCATTGGTGTCGACGATGTGTTTATTTTCCTCCACTGCTGGGCCCACACCGACCCGAGCAAAGAGTTGCGAGAACGCGTGGCGGATATGCTAGGCTCGGCAGGCCCATCCGTCACGATCACTTCGCTGACCAATTGGCTCAGTTTTACCATTGGAATTGCGACGCCAACGCCCGCCATTCGGGTAGGTTTTATTAATTGAGTGCAATTAGTAATTAATTAATTGAGTGCAATTAGTAATTAATTAATTGAGTGCAATTAGTGATTAATTAATTGAGTGCAATTAGTAATTAATTAATTGAGTGCAATTAGTAATTAATTAATTGAGTGCAATTAGTAATTAATTAATTGAGTGCAATTAGTAATTAATTTGGACATTTTAACTATTTTAGACTTTTTGTGTTTTCATTTCGGTGGCTGTACTTTATGCCTATTTGTATCAACTGTTCTTTTACACCGCTGTGATGATGATAGGAGCCCAACGAGAAGCGGACGAGCGAAATGCTTATTTGCCATGCATCAAAGTCCGTGCCCATAAGGTCGTCAAAAGTGCCAAAAATATGAAACATTTTTGCATTTTTGGCCCATAATTATTTAGCACACAATCAGCGGAAAAGGCATAGCGAATGAAAGCAGAGGAAAATTGAGCGCAAATTTGTGGCGTTTCGGCTCGGAGTTGGTGGACCGATACGTGGACTTTGTGATGAGTTGGACTGCTCGGCTTCTGTTGGCCATAACTTTGATTATTTACTGGGCATTTTCTGCTTATGGCGGTGATTATTTTTATTAAAAAAAGAATTTTTTGGGTTTAAATTATTAAAAGTTGTAAATAATTGTCAGTTCTTTGAATTCAGTCGCCCAAATCAAAGTTGGACTTACGTCGGAAAAACTGTTCCTGGACGACTCGCCACTGCTCGAATTGGTCCAATTGCAGAACAACGTCATTTTCAAGGAGGGCGGTCAGGTGATTGTTCCCAATTTGTTATCTACCATTCCAAATGTCTTTGACAGATGGCCGTTTTCGTGAACACTCCGGGCGATTTGCGTAAACCGTCCGCTATTCCGAAAATTATGCGCATTTTGGAGCGATTCGAGCAGAGCAACGGCAGTGTGGGCCCTTCGAGCACACAAATGTGGCTGAACACGTATTTGCCTTTTATCGGACTGCAAGTGAGAAAAAGGAACGCAGAATGAATGCATTTCCCATTCGACCTCAAATTCGAACTCTTTTCAGAATCGAGGCTCAATTGACTTTCGCTACAAATACCTTTACGACTTTTTTGCCATCCCCGAATATCATCGGTGGAGCCATTTTGTCAGCTTGGGTCCCAAAGAGTAGGAATAGCGCCGCGTTCTTCTTTGCTTATTCCGTGTCCCCCACCCCGAAGGGATTGTTTAAACGAACGCCCCTCCTGCGTCAACAAATTCTTCTTCTCGACCGGCTTTCAAAATGCCGTTGCTTGGAGCGACCGCTTGGTGCTGCTGCAAAGGTGGCGCCAGTTGGCCACAGAATACTCTCAACTGAACCTTACAGTATACGAGGACTTCAGGTACAGTGTCCAAGGTTTTCATTTCGCTTTTTTCTCCTTCCTACAGTATGTACGCTGATCAGCTGCTCAGCATCCCTTCGGTGACCATCCAAACTGGCGAGTCTCATTCCGTTGGCACGAATTGTTTGTCCGAATTGTCCTTTTGTTGCAGTTGCGTTCGCACTCCTCTGCATGACCTTCGTTTTGGTGGTGTTCACCCCTTCCGTCAGCACCATTTTGTCCGGCACTGCCTGCGTTCTCTCCATCAATTTGGGCGTGTTCGGATTGCTCTTTTATTGGAGTATCGACTTGGACCCCATTTCCATGACCACAACGTCTCTTCATCAAGTTTAAATACACCGGGAATTGTTCCCTCTCTTTCAGTTTGATGGCCATTGGGCTGTCCGTGGACTTCGTGGCTCACATCAGCTTCCATTATTACAAAGGCGAAATTGAGGACAGTCGAGAGCGACTTCGGCACGCGCTCAGTTCCATCGCGTGGCCAATGCTGCAAGCGGCACTCTCCACGGTGCTTTCACTGATGGTTTTGGTGCTGATACATGCTTATATGGTCCAGGTTGGCATGGCCTCCAACTCATTCCGTGTATTTTGACAAATCCTCCTTTTCCCCTAAATTGCAGGTGTTCGTCAAGGTTGTTTTGCTTGTCGTCTCATTGGGCCTTATCCATGGATTGGTCGTCCTCCCCGTTGTGTACGCGGCCATTCCCTTACAAAAATCAAATGGCAGCGCCAACGGCAAATCTGCCGAAGGTGCGTCCACTCAGTCGATAACGGGGAGCACTAATTCGACGACGAAGGCGGCAGACAATGCGGGAAAAGGAGCAGCCGGGGGGCCGAAAGGGACGACGACGGCACGGAAAGTGTCGTTTAAAGACGCATTACGAATTGGAGGACAAATGCAACAGAAAGTGCAGCCCATTAAAATAGCGGTGGCTAAATTAACTAAACGCACTGCAAATTTGATACATAATTTAGGTGGGCATTTCTCCAGAATTGCAACGAAAATCACAGCAAAAAATTACGGAGAAAAACGAAAGCGAATCGGAGAAAGAATACGCAGAAACAACTGACGAATGGCACAGAAACAAGACGAAAACGACGCAACACCAACGGAGGACGAGGAGGACGGAAAATGGCACGGCAAAATGAAAGAAAAAGGAAAGAAAGGACGACGAGTTGAAGCAGTTCAAAACAAAAGATAGGGGTGAGGAAAGGACGGACGGACGACCAGCAAAGGACAAGTGCAAACATTCGAAGAAAATAAGCAGTTGGAGGAGTGTCCACTTAGGGAAGTTCTCATCTATCAATGGCACTCGTTTTTTTCTTATTCATTAATCTTTTTAATATTTTGGTTAATTAAACAAGCAAAAACCCCACCTATCCGCCGCCACTTATGCATCGGTCATTTAGCAAAAACAAAAGCATTTTTCTGGCCCTTCCCTTCTTTCTCTTCCATTTTTATCACTTCAAAATCTCATCCCTCACTTTCCCTTTTCTTTTGTTTTGTCCGTTTTTGGGTTTCTTTCCTTTCTTTTTTTTATTGATGCTGTTTTTTGTGCCATTTCCTTTCCAATTTTTTCTTTCTTTGGCATTTCTTTTTTATTCATTTACAATAATTCACAGATTATGTGAGGGTAAAAAGGGTATTTATTGTATGTACTGTGTATATTCAAAAGGAAAATAAATAAAACAAATGATTCCATTTATATAACTGATAGACAATATTGCTGCTTAGGTGCAAATTAAAAACCTATGCAAAAGAAGAAAATAGCAAAAGTAAATGGGAAAATCGGTAAAGAATTGACCGAGTTTGAAAGTTGCAACCGAACAAAGCAAATACCCAAAATGTACTGTTATGATCAAAGCTCCGCTACCCAACACGACTGCATACAGTATCAAGTGTACTGTATTCTGTGCCTGTCGTCCACCGATGGCACTTTCTTACTGTTCTGACTCATTGTTCTTTCATCGATTGTTTGTGAGAGAGACGCGCAGCCTTCCGCTTGTTGCCATTGGGGAAGGGAGCGGCGCAATTTGCCTTTGGGGGATGACAGCGACGGCCCATTGCGAATTTGCACGGGGCAATGGGATCATCTCACAGATGTGCACATGGGGACAACTAAAGCACAAACGGAGGATCATCAGCAGAGGGAAAGGCAGACGGATCAGCAAAAGAGCTGGTCAGCAGCAGAGAATGTATGTTTGTCTGCTGCTGATCACTTTCCATTCTCTTACATTGTCTCTATCACTTTCCATTCTCTTACATTGTCTCTATCACTTTCCATTCTCTTACATTGTCTCTATCACTTTCCATTCTCTTACATTGTCTCTATCACTTTCCATTCTCTTACATTGTCTCTATCACTTTCCATTCTCTTACATTGTCTCTATCACTTTCCATTCTCTTACATTGTCTCTATCACTTTCCATTCTCTTACATTGTCTCTATCACTTTCCATTCTCTTACATTGTCTCTATCACTTTCCATTCTCTTACATTGTCTCTATCACTTTCCATTCTCTTACATTGTCTCTATCACTTTCCATTCTCTTACATTGTCTCTATCACTTTCCATTCTCTTACATTGTCTCTATCACTTTCCATTCTCTTACATTGTCTCTATCACTTTCCATTCTCTTACATTGTCTCTATCACTTTCCATTCTCTTACATTGTCTCTATCACTTTCCATTCTCTTACATTGTCTCTGTCTGCGCTATGATTGGCTTCGCACTCTCTTCGCTCGGCTTTATCCAATCCAATGATTCCACAATGTCCTTGGCCTGTCCATTTTTTCAATATTTTTTTTTGTCTTCCACCATTTTTTTTTCTCACTCGTTTTTGCTGCGATTCAGTCAATTTCCGTTTCATTAAATCTTTCTCAGGCGTCGAGCCTTTCGCATCGCCAAAAAGTTTGTAGGCGCCGGGTGCCGAGCCTTTCCGAGTTCGAGTTGGTCTAAATTTAGAATGACTCCAAAAACAAAAGTCCAACTAAGTTCCTGCTTACGTGCGATTTGCAACTGCACTTGACACCTTTTTGATGGGATGCGGTGGCTTCGACTTCTGTGTGGTAACCCGACTCTGATAGGGCGATGGGCTTTTCGAACATCGGTTCGTTCTCGACGGACTGCCACCTGTGCCGGGTGGGGGGGGGGGGAGGGCACAGATTGTTATGATGGTTTTGCTAATTTCATTATTTGCTTCTTCGCTTTACGGTAGTCGATAATCTGTGGCACTGTCACCGATGTCTTTTTGGCCGCCTCTTCGAATGCCCTGTCGAAGTCCGTCTCGAAATGTTCGCCGTCGTCTTCGTCCTCTTTGTCCCTCCTCTGCTGCTCATCCTCTTCCTTTTTGCCCTTCTTTTTCCCACCTCCGCCTAATAGTTTTTTCAAGGCGTTCATCGATGAAAAGAATTTTATTTATTTTCTTTAATTATCGTATCGTCTTTTTTAAATGGGAATTTCAGCTAAATTTTAAAATTTTCGGCGCGAATGATTCAATAAAAATGGAATTATTTGTAACGTAAAAAACATTCTCTCACGGCTGAATTCCGCGAAAGAAAAAAAGGCAAAAAGGAATCCCTCGGCATAAACATCAAAAAAAAAATGTGCAAATGAAGCGGCAATTGGCGTCAAAATATCCCAATGATCCGAAAAAAAACTTTCTGATTGATCGGCTTTGTCCCTCTCCGTTCATTGATCCGAACTTTGCTTATTTACTCCTCCCCCGCCAATTTCCGTTCAATCACTCAATCAATCAATGGTCCGTTCATCGGTCGATTTGGAAAATGAAAAAGAGAGAACGAATTTGTGCCTTTGAAAGTCAAAAAGCCAAATGGAAAAAGTTATTTAATTGGGTTTTATAAAAAATTAAAGTAAAGCAAAGCGAATGAAAGAAATATTTAATGCAAAAATAATTTGAAAATGGAAAATGCATAAAAACCAAAGCCATTGGCTGATAGAAAATAAAAATTTACATGGCATTTGACGATGCCCCCTCTACATGAGGGGGGGGGGGGGGGGGAAGGGGGAGGGGCTTACAAGATTAAAGCATTTTTTTCGCTTTTTCCCCTTCTGATGGCACAAATGCCACGGAATGGCGCATTTCCGAGAAAATTTTACTGATTCTTTTATTTTGAGATTTGGTTTCTTTGAATTGCCTTTCAACTTCGCTTTCCTCATAATGCTTCACAAAAGTATCCGCTCCATTAGCCGTTTTCTCTTAAACTAATTAATATAATCACTATTTTCGGTTATTTTTTTTGCTCTCATTTGCTTTCCATCGATGGCATTATGCACTGTACTGCTTCATTATGTCGTGTTCATCTCCCATCCGTTTGTACTTCTTCTTAGCCCAAATGTACAATTCGTCACCTTCTATTCTCTTCCTACAGTAGGCTTCTTGTTTTAGTTCGGCTTTTATAAGTTTAAAAGTGCCAGTTTTTCGGATTTTGTCACACAAACGCAAAAAGACAGGGATGGCGAACGGTGGCAAATTACTGTGGAATCGGTCGGCTACCGTATCCAAAATTTCCTGTTTGGTAAAAATAGTAGTAAATAAACTCTCGGCTGCCCACCTCTTTGCTAGTGCCCTTGTCGAGTGCCATGGCGACCATTCCCGCAGTGCCCTCCTCCCCCGGCACTTCCACGCCGTACACGGCCAAATCCACAATTTGAGCAAAATCCTGCAACATGCCTTCCACTTGGCTGCTGCTCACATTTTCGCCTCTCCACCGAAAAGTGTCGCCCCGTCGGTCCTTTTTATGTTTGGCCATTTGTCTCCTTTTCCTCCTTTTTCCTCACTTTCCCACCTTAAAGTACAAAAAGCCGTCCTCGGCCCACTCCAAAATGTCTCCGCTGGCAAATGCGCAATCGCCCAATGTTTCTACGTTTTTGACAATTTTCTTCTCCGTTTCCGTTTGGTCCAAATAACCTGTTGATTTAACTTGATATTTTGGCTCCTATTTGCTTTCCATTTTCTTTTTCACCTTCAAATCTTCGGATTGGATTTTCTGGCCGAATAATTCCGACAATTTCGCCGCATTCCCCCGGGCGGCACTTAACGCAAATGCCTTTTTTGTCGCGCAAATATTTGCCAGAGATTGGGTCCACCTAAGGCAAAAACACTGATTGGCATTATAGTCAAAAATGGCAACTTTGATCAGTCGGATGGCACATTTGGGCATTAATACTGTGCAAATTGGCCAAAAACCGCATGCGCCCGTCCGATAAGTGAAATTGGCCACTGTTGCGTTTCCTTCTGTCGCTCCTGAAATAATTACCTAATTTAATTAATTTTTTTTTTTTTATCTCTTTGGCATTTTACCATAAAGTTCGCCGATTGCTTTGACACCAAAACGCAGCCGAAATTTTTCCCAAATTTTTTCCCTTAGGCCAAGTCCGCAAAATAAACGAATTCGATGCGCCTTTTCATTGTCACTTTGCGGCTGTGCGAGCAAATAGCGACAAATTTCGCCGATATAAATGGCCACCGTTGCGTCAAATCGAACACAGTCACTCCAAAATTTGCTGGCGGAGAATTTGGCACGAATAATCACCGTGGAACCTAAGCACATCCAAACAAATGGCATCAACAACAGTTAATTAATTAATTATCCAATTGTGGATTTAGCTCACCGTTCACGACCATTTGTCCGATGCCGGCAATTCCCGCCATTCCGTGGTACATTGGCAGTGCAATGTACACAATGTCTCGTGGTGTTATGTCGTAAATAATTGGGCCGGCGATGCCCATGAAAAAGTAGCGGTGGTGCCGAATGACCACCGCTTTTGGTGGCCCAGTGGTGCCACTCGTGTACAAATAAGCCAATGTGTCTTAATTAATGAATTTTTTTTTGTTATTTTCTATTTTTACTTAATACCCTGAAAACTAATTGGTCCGTCTTTTTTTGGCTCTTTGGAGTCGGCCAATTCGCTTAATTTTATTGACACAAAAATGCCATTGAGTCTTCCATTTTCCTTTTCTCCGTTTTTAATACAATAAATTTTAAATTCCGCTGGTAAAAGCGAATGAGCTTCAAAAATGGCTAAAAGAAAATGAATAATTGAAAAGTGTGAAAAAATAAAAAGAACTTTGCAGCAATGCGGACGAAGTGACTACGGCACGACAATTGACCACACGGAAAGAATGTGCCAAAGTGGCCCCTTTCAGCTGAGTGTTTACCCACGCCGTGGGAACGCCCAATTTGGCCATGCCCAGCCAAATGGCCACAAATTCGATGCAATTGTCCAAATAAATACCCAAAACGGGTGAATGATCCTTATCATTATTACCAATGCTGAGAAACTAATTAAGAATTAATTAACATTAATTAAATTTATTTTTTAAAGCAGATTTTTCTTTGGTTACTTCAGTGGCAAAGAAATTTCCAAATTTATTGGCCAATAAATTGAGTTCAGAAAAAGTGACAGTTCTGCCCTCATTATCTGTTTCAATAATGCTTTTTTTGTTGGGCCATTTGTGGACATTTTGCAGAAAATGCCATCCGATTGGGCGATCCTCGCGCCATTTGACATTCATTTCCCTCTGAAGGCGATTCAAACGTAAATAACCACTAAATATAAATAAAATGTTTAAAGATAAAAATATAAAATAATTAAAGCATCACTTTAAATCACGAGGGCCCATGAGGAGAAAATGCCGACCAAAGGAAGTGCCCACAATGAGCAGCAAAAGCAGGAGGAATACGGTAGCAAAGACGAATACGGTAGGAGTAAGATACGGTAGACAAACGGAAGGGACAAACGGAGCAATAAAAAGAAAGAGGGCGGAAGAGAATGGCATTTCATTAAACAGACACTTTTTAATTTTTGAATTGAAACGGAGAGAGAAGGAAAAAGGGGGCGAGGCAATTACAAAACGAAATGAAAATGAAATGAATGGTCTTATCAGAAAGCAATTTATGAGCAAACAAAGAATGAGGTCAAAATACAAGGGAAACGGACAATGAATCAGCAGATGAAGATGAAGTGATGATGATGAGATGAGCAAGTTATAAACAGCATCGCAATTGCATCTCAGAGTTTCATTTTCACCTCCTTCTCTTTTCTCTCTTCCTCCGTCTCTCTTTCTCCTTCTATGTATCATCCATCCTCTCTCTTTCTCTCTATCTCTCTCCCTTTCTCTCTCCCTCTCCCTTCTCTCTTCCTCCGTCTCTCTTTCTTCTGACTCTTACTCATCCTTCTTCTCTCCCTCTCTCCTCATCTCCCTCTCTCCCTTCTCTCTTCCTCCCTTTCTCTCTCCCTTCTCTCTTCCTCCGTTTTTCTTCTTATTTCTCTTACTCATCATCCTTCTCTCCCTCTCTTTTTCTTCAGTCTCTCCTTCTTAATTCTCTTACTCATCCTCCTCCTCTTCATCTTCCCTCTCTTCTTCCTCTTCACTTTTGTCACTCTCTGTTTCTCCTGCGATCCCTTTGTTGCTGACCGAGTGCAGCTTCATTTTTGTCAACTTTTCCTCCTCCTCCGGCTTTAACTCTTTGTCAATGAATGGAATTAGCCTCATAAGTTCGGGCTCCAATTGGAAACTGTCGCGGCGAATGTGCAAATTTGAAGGCATCTGCCGAGTGATTGATTTAATGAGTTTGCCTTTCGCATTTTGTCATTTTAAATGTCCGACCATTAATGATGACATTAGCTGCTCGTGCGATTGGTCCATTTTGTTGGCCATTTGACTGGTCATCCCATCGACCATTAACTCCGGTTCTTCCGCCTTCTGTTCTGTCTCTTTCCGTGGCTAAATGTGCAAAAGTGCCAATGACTTGGTCATTTTGCACTTTTTCATACCTTTTCAAAAATTTGGTCCAAATTGTCGAAAATCGATGTTATTTCAATGCCGCTCCGTTGTGCTTCTTCTTGCAGTTTGTGCATCATAAATGCCTTTTTCTCTTTGCTCAGCAGTGGCAACAAAAATTTGGCCAACCGATTGTTGCGGAGGGAATTCGGATCGCCTGGGGGGGGGGGGGGAAGCATTGGAAAAGTCGTGCCGAAGTCGGCCAATTTGTCAACCCTTTTCGAGCATTTGCATCAGAAGCCTTTTGTAAAATTCTTCAATTGAATTTTGGATGACATTGATACACATGGAAACGAGCGAAAGGCCAATCATCACAAAGGCGAAGAACAGCACCATATATCTGATAATAATAATAATCAAATGCAATTTGAAAATGGCATTGAATTTGTACTCTCTGTGAGACACTTTCACATCGCCAAGTCCGACGGTGAGCAGAGAAATGCACACGAAATACATTGACTCACTGTATGTCCAATTCTTTAAATTGTTTTTTTTTTAATTTTCTTAATTTATTTTCTCACTTCGACGTGTGCAAAAAGGGCGGCACAAAAGAAAAGCCACGAAACGGTGAAGAAAATGGCAACGAGAACGTGCATTTGTGGCGTATCGTCGCCCAAAATGCCCAATTGCTGCTGCGAATGTTCCCTTTTGGTAGAGCCAACTGAAAGATGCAAATAACAACCATCGATGAGTTTACCATTTAATTATTTATTTATTTTTGAATTAAATGTGCCATTGTTTCCCTCTCAAAATGACCTTCGGCTGTCAGAAAGGCGCCCTTCTCCGCGTCCATCGTCAGTCCTCCGGCGCTGGACTCAGAAAACTTTTTGTCTTCTGACACCGACTTCACATCGAATTCAAAGACGAGTTCCTTTTGAGCAATTCTCTGGTCCTTGAAGAAATGTGTTGTCTTTCGTTCATATTCCTTTTGTGCCTAAATGGGATTTGTTAGGCCATTAAATGTTTTTTAAATTCGGCGCCTGTCTGAGAGACGGCGACAGTGGCGTCGGTGGAAGGTCCAGCGGAATTTTGGGTCCACGCCGAAAACAGCAGCAAAAGAAAAGCGGCTTAATGCAATTATTCCACCGATTGGATACGACGGCCATTATTTCGTTGATACATTTGTACAAAAATTTGCCCAATTCGTTCAGAGTGATCAAAGTCAGAGGAATGCCTGAAAGTAGCAAATAATTGCATCAGTCGATGGAATTAATGAGCAGCAGTCTGACCGATCACCGAGTAAATGATTGTGCCGATTCGACCGATGGCCGTCTCGCAGGCGATGTCCCCGTATCCGATGGTGGTGAACAAAGTGCCGGAAAAGTACCTATCGGTCGATCCCATTCAAAATTCATTGACCGATTGGCCAACCGTCGCACTCACATCGCCGCCATAAATGTCCATTGGGGCTCTGTTTCGCCCGCGCCAGCCAATTCGTCCAACTGAGTGAACAAAGTGTCGATCAGTTGGGTCAGCCGTGTGCGCCTCTCTTTGCTCATCCAATTAGCTCCGATCACTGATTCAATGTTCGAAATGCTTTCCGATCGGATCGACGAATAAATTTCCTTTCTAATTAGAAGGAAAATTTTGTAAAATTCAGAACACTGCACCTTTTGGCAATTTCGACAAGTTCGTAGTTTTTCTCAGACAGCCAAAAAAAAACGGCCCCAACAAACATGTACAAGGCGATGAACCCAATTGGTGCTAAATGGTTTATGTGCCAGTCTCGATAAACCTTTTTTGCCGCTTTGAGCGTTTTGCCAATCCTTTGAAAAAGTCGGTTTCCTTTGGCTGTGCCATCCTTTGGGGGTGCCATTTTTGGAGTTTGCAAAAATAAACAGCGACAAAAAACATGCAGAAGCAAAAGAATTTTTCAAATACTTTCGATAAAAGCTTTGACACCGCGTTGTTTTGCAGGTGAAGGACTGTCTGAAAGGGTTTTCAATGAATGGGCGGGGGAAGAGGGAAGAGGAGAAAAGGGGAGGGGAGGAGAGGAAGAGAGTGGGGAGGAAGAGGGAAGAGGAGGGGAAGAGAGTGGAGAGGGAGAGAGAACGAAGAGAGTGGGAAGAAAAATGGGAGGGAAGAGAGGGAAGCATGGAGGGGGCGGCAAAGCGAAGAGAAGGGGAGGGAAGGGGAGGGAAGAGAGAAGGGGGGGGGGGGGGGGGAGGGAGAAGGAAGATGGAGGGGAAGAGGGGGACGGAGGGAGAGGGAAGAGGAGTGGAAGGAGAGGAGAAGAGGGAGTCGGAGAGGGGTGGAAAGGCCAATATTTTTATTTTTTGGGTTAAATAATGGGCGACTAAGTTGGAATTACTGGCCAAGTCCATTGTCATCGAGAAAAGCTCAAAAATAAATAAAAATGCGCGAAAGAATGCGGGGGCAGCAGCTGAAAAGAAAAACTGAGACACAGCGAAAAAGAAAAAAAGAGCGGCGGGGGGGGGGGGAGGAAAAAAGGGGACGGACGATGAGAAAAGAAAAGCATTTGTTGGATGGTTTTATTTTGATTTATAAATGATTTGAGAGGGTGGCAGTTTCAATCATTTGGCACAGTGTTCAATGATTTGTTCAGACCGAAACAAAAGAATGGCAATTCAGAAATGTTTTTGGGGTGTTTCTTCACGAATTCGCAGTCGCATTATTTATTATTCTCTTTTTAATTATTTAATTGTACATTTATCATTTGTTTGGTTCGGCTTTTCCTTCAGTTGGCACATCCCTTCTCGCCCCATTCCGACACATTTTTGCCAAAATAATTTAAATGGTCCCGAACTCTGTAAAACCTGCAATAAATCATTAAGTATAAAAAAGGGAATAAACAATGAAAGCTGCCAAATTATGTATGAAAAAAGCTTGTATAAAAATTTTAAGCATTTTGAAAATCAAAAATTAAAGAAAATTACTTAATTTAGCAATTTGAATGTCATTTATTGTTATAAAATTTGACCAATAACTGTCGGCACATTCGTCTGAATCATTTTCGCTTGCGCAGATAACAAATCCATCGGAAGTGTCCATTGTGCTGTTGTAGAACACCTAAATGCCCTTAATTGGAAGTGCCATTTTGCACTTCCAATGATGGCACTTTCGCCTTTGCCTTCGCCCACCTCCGTCATATGGTGGCGGTACCCTTCGAACCAAACGGGTGGAACATGCGGCACCACGTCGCGATTGTGAACGACGCGGTAATTGAAAGGGACGACCTTTCCCAAATGAATTCGCATTTCCAATTGAATTTCAATTTGAAATTGGCCCACCTTTTGGTCCATTGCTGTGGCCCATTCGCTGTTGCCCGTCCGTGGCTGTCCAAATGTGATCAGCTTCAGCCGTTGCGCACTGATCAGTCCGGCGTCCACAATGGTGGCACTGGCAATGGCAGCCAATGCGCCGCCCAAAGAGTGTCCGGTCACCTTTTGGAAATGATAAGTCCAATTTCCAATGTGAGCCAAAAAACCCAACCCAAAGCTCATATTCACTGTACGTGCTCAGCAATTTGGCCAAATTGTCCAAAATTTTCCCCTCGTTGACCAACTGATTGAAGATCTTCAAGAAGTAATTGCCCACCTGAACAAATAATTCATTTTATTTGCCTTTTTCAAATATTTGTGCCATTGCCTTTCCCCATTCTTCGTCTGGCGATTTGATTGACTTGAAAAGTGCAATTTGAACTGTTTCTTGCAGCAGCTGCAACCCCGAGTCTGTCCCGCTAAATTAAATTATAAATATTTATTATTTTCCGACTCTTTTTTCTGTTTATCACCGAAATGATAAAATGATTGCTTTGTCCTCATGGGACACTGCCGTAAATGCCGAACATATTTCATTTGGGTTACCGTCACACCGTACCTCCGAATTACGGATGAACTTAATTTTCATTTATTGTTAATTGTTTCTCCTTTTTTTCAAATACCGTGGCATTCTGAAAAGTGTTCCTAATGCATTTCTGCACGTTTTCTGAGTCCCCATAAGAAGCGGCTGCCATTGGGAATATTTTGTGCCGGACCAACTGGTCATTGTACGCGTCCTTCCCACTTTTTGGCCCAATGTTTGCGCTCGTTTCCTCCGTTCCTTTTTGCAGCATTTTGCGCCGTTTGTTAAGCGATTTTTCGACAAAATTGTCCGCTTTAAGTGCCTTTCCATTGATTATAAAATAGTAAGTCACAAATTTACATGCGCCGTATATTTTGGCCAAGTCCATGATGCTGATGACGTCGTCCATGTGTTGGTCCAACCATTTTTTGGGGTGCGTCGTCCTTTTGACTGTTTTTTGGAGGGAAAAAGCGAAAAGATGTGAAAAGGCAATGCTTATTATTATTAACACAAGCGGACGCAGCGAGCACCACAGTTTGGCCATCCCACCGCTTTTGCCACTCGTTCAATTTGAAATGATCGCTGTGCTCCCCCCCCCCCTCCGTTCATTTGCAAATTCCACGACCATTTGATAAGGAGGGAAAGAACGGACGGACGGACAAATCCTTTGGCGGAGTGAAAATGGAAATAATCTTTTTTTTTTTAATATATTTATTTGACGAGTAAATTAGTATTTCTTTTGTCACTGCTAATTCATTACCATCTATTTTAACTACTTAAATATTTTGTTCGACTTCTTTTTTACACCGAACATCAGCAGGAGGAGGAAAGAAAAGAGTTTAGGAAAATGTGATTTTTCGGTAAGTAAAAATCGGTAATTACCTTTTACAGACCCGAAAAAATAGGTAAATTAGGGTAATCAGTAAATTGAGTACTTCAATTTTGCATTGTTTTTGTTCAACTTCTGTAACAATTTTGTTCGGTCTTAATAAAGCAAACTTTGAATTGCATTTACGACATTTACCGATGACTTTTTTCAGTCGTACGATGCCAAATTGAAGGGCACTTTTCTCGTCAGAAGAACAAATAAATTATCTAAGGCATTTTTTGACTGAAGAAGAAAAATTATATGCGCTTGGTTTTTCTGTGTCAAAATTCTTATTTTTATCAAAATATTAAAAAAAGGGGAAAACAATTCGCGCAATGCGAACCGAAGACACCGAAAAGGAAATGGCCAGAGAGCAGACAGAAAGAACCTTCGGAAATTATTTAATTTGTGCAATTAAAACAATTTGATGTTTTATCTCGCATTCGGTTTCATTCGCAAAAAAGCAAAGTTCTTTAATTAGCCCCGGGTGCTCTCTCTCTCTCTCTCTCTCTCTCTCTCTCTCTCTCTCTCTCTCTCTGCCCACTCATTCACCAAGTTTCATTCCTAAACCCACCCCAACGGACAAATGAAGCCCCTAGTATTATTCGAAAGCACGTTAAGGGCTCTATTAATCCCTTAAAAAAAGATATAATAAAAATTTAGAAACTGATTTTGAAATTTATGTTGTCAAATGTTTCAAATTAGCATTCTTCAAATGACACTAAAATAAAAAAAAATTGACCTTTAAATTTAACTGATGAATGAGATTTTGATTCACTCTTTTGCATATTTTGACTATTTTTAATTGTTGCTTCTTTTTTATTTAATTAATTATTCATCAATTACTTTATTATTATTAATTGTTTCACTAACTAATTAATTAATTGATTAATTAATTGGGATGGGCACTGATCGGCACTTTCTTTTCGTCGTTTCTTTCATCCCTCTCAGGCTGTTTAACACGTGAAAGTCTGCTGTTTGTTCAGCATTGTTTTCGCCTCCATTTTGGACGATCTCCGCCCTCCCTCTGCCCCCGTCGTCCTCTTCGCCCGTCCATTTATTATTTCTTTGCATTTATATTTTTATTTCCATTTGGCCCTTCTCAAAAATCAAAGAATAATTGAATAAAAAATATTTAAAAATATAATTTTAAATTATATTTAATAGACAAATTAAATCCAAATCATTTGGTTAAAATGAAGATGAAGGAAAATTGGACGGAGTTAAAAAATGGACATAAAGACAATGTTGATGAAGAGGAACAACAACAGATTATGGGGAACACCTTCAAATTGAGCCAACAAAATGAGTCTGAATTGCGTGATATTGTAGCGAGAATGCTTCAACCGGGCAAGGGCATTTTGGCTGCGGACGACCCGGCAGGTCAAAGAACGGGCGGAGCGAGGGGGGGGGGGTAATTAGCTAATTAGTTAGCAAGAAGAGGGGGAGCGGGGTCATTTAGCCAGCCAATGGTTTGACCAATTAAAAAGTGCCTTTTCAGTTGCTCTTGGCTCTCGACTGACTCTTTTTGGCATGGACAATTCGGCGGAGAATCGCCGTCGTTTTCGTCAGTTGCTGTTCACCACTCCCAACATCCACAAGCACATCAGTGCGGTCATTGTTCAGGATGAGGTGTCCTCGTCCCTTAGGGATTCCGAATTGGATGAAGCAATCTTTCTAAATGATTCACAATTTTCTCTTTTTCAGACTTACCTCCAAATGACTGACCAAGGCGATCGACTGGTGGACCTTCTCAAACGGTCGGGCATTGCTGTGGGGGTCAAAGTGGACGAAGACACAATTCCGTTGTTCCCTACGGAGGAGGCCATTGGGAAGAGCAAATGTTGGACAGGAGAGACAATCACACGAGGTGAGCAAAATGGTTTCGGTCGGTATACCGAAAAATACTGCGTATAAACTAATCCCACGCCGAACACTAGGGTGAAGGGCATAAATGTAAAAGATTAATTGAGAAACATCCGTAACATTGATGGATATAGTCCCTTTTCCCACCATCTCTTCTTTTGGCATCTCTCACCCTTCCCCCCCCCCTCCCCCCACCATTTGAAAATGGTCTTTCAACTTCCCCGCTAATTGCACCAATTATCTCTCGTTCATTAGGCCTCGATGGGTTGGCCGAGCGTTGTGCCGAGTACAAAAAGGGAGGATGTTCATTTGCCAAGTTTCGCTGTGCCTATCGCATTTCACAGCAAACACCATCCAAATGGGCACTTGAGCAAAATGCCATTGTCTCCGAATATTTTTGAAAAAAAAAAAATCCAAAAAACCATTATAGGTAATGGCACGGTACGCGATGACCTGCCAACATTTTGGACTTGTGCCGATCGTGGAGCCGGACGTGAGCTGTGAAGGCACTCACGGCATTGAGAAATGCCAAAAGGCAATAAAGAAAAGAATGCAAAAATTGGAGGGGGGGGGGGTAATGGAGGGAAACGAATTAAGAAAAGTTTAAAAGGCAACTTTACCACTTGTAATTGGCCAATTCAGGCTACCCAGCAAGTGCTTGCACACATTTTCAGTGCCCTTGCCCAGCATAACGTTTACCTGGAAGGCATTGTGCTCAAAACGAACATGGTCACCCCCGGGCTCGGCTCCCCGGCACAATGTCCCCCCGAGCAAATTGCCGAAATGACTTTACTGACACTGAGGCGGACTTTGCCTGTGGCAGTGAAAGGCATCGACTTTATAATTTATTAGTGCAAAGAGCCTTCTCTTAAGGTGTCGGCTTTCTTTCCGGCGGTCAAAGTGCAATTATAGCGACGAAAAATTTAAATGCCATAAACGAAAACGGGGGAAAGACAGGGAACAAATCGAAGCCATGGTAATTATGGCTAATTAGCACTTAATTATTAGCATTTAGGCAATTGACTTTTTGTTTTGGACGTGCACTGCAGGAAAATGTGATGGAAATTTGGAAAGGCTTTGGAGAAAATGTCGGAGCGGCGCAGAAACAATTTTTGCATCGGGCAAAGGCGAGTTAATCACTTCATTAATCAGATAATTAATTGTTGAATTGACTCAGGCGAATTGCGAAGCAGAACAGGGTGACTACAAAGACGAGAAAAGCATTTCCGAGAAACTTTCGGCCATTAATTTTGCGGGAGAGACCACTCGCTATTATTAAAGGAATTAATTACACTTTTTGAAACTTCAATTTTTCTCTTTTGATTCTGTGTATTTTCCACTTTTTTCAAAAATACTAAAAGTGATTTCTTTTATTAACTTACAAATTTGAAAAGAATAATGTAAAAATGGATGAGCCTCCCTTTTAATAGAATTTTAAAACACAAATAAATATATACAATAACACAAATCTAAATAATAAATAAGGGCATAAAAATAAGGAGTGCATTTTCGGTTTTTTGTTAATTAAAGTCTGAAACCGCCAACTGATCAGTGATCAGTTATTCCGTAATGAAGGCAATTTTTGAAGAAAATTCAAACGGAATTAATCTGAAAATATGTTTTCATTTGAAAAATGCACTAAAGCTACTTACTACACATCATCAACAGAACAATTGATAATGATGCAATAAAAAGAAAATTTTAAATTAAGAAATCAAAAATCGGATTCCAATTCGCGCACTTCCATGTAGGAGAACTCAGCGGCACCCCAATCTTTGATGAACAAATTGCTGACACAGTTTTTGGCATATCTTAGCGCTGTCAGAATGGAGAATGACTGAAGGTAAAGCATAAGACTGTTCAGCAACTGAAAGAATGGCCAATTTGGGAAAATAAAAGGGGCGGGGGAGAGACCGCAAAGAGAAGGCCGGGCAATTGGGCATCGACAATGTAAAAGTGAGAGGAAAAGAGCAGGGAGAGGAGGGAAAAGCCGAGGCTGGCCAAAGACAGGGAAATGTCCTGAAAAGAAAGAAAAAAAGACAAATCAGTGAGCAGGGAAAAGCAAAAAAGAAGACCAATTTGGCCCAGAAGAACTTTTGCAGCATGAACCAAACGGCGATGGCGGTGAAAAGCAGCGAAAGCAAATTGCAAATTGGGGCCCAACGGACGGCAAAAGAAAGCGAAGAGGAAGAGGAGGGCTTAAGGGGAAGAGAGGGAGGGGGTAAAAGAAAACAAAAAAGAGGGGGCAAAACAAACCAAATCAGCAGCAGAGGGCTTAATTGTGGAAGAAAGCATCGGAGGATGGGAGACGGATGAAGAGGGGACAGACGCATTCAAATCGGAGGAGGAGGAGGGGGCAAAAGATAGGGACCGACGATGATCCCACCACAAAATGCACTGGAAAACGGCACAAAACTGAAGAGGGAAAGAGAGAGAGAGAATGAGAGAGAGAGAAAGGTACCAACAAAATAAAGAAACACACAAAACGTACAATGAGAAGGATTTTGAGGATGATCAGCTGACGGTAAGGGAAGTGATGGATATAATTGGGAATTGGCACCAATCGAAACAATGCCATCGTGTGTTGTGGTGCCTCTAAGGCACATAAGAAGGATTCTCTTGAAATGAAAAGCAAAAAAGAATATAACCAAATAGAAATTTTAAAAAAATGAATGATTAAAGTGGGGGGGGGGGAGAAACATTTCACAAATTGCGCCTTTTCCTCAGCCACTGAATATAATAAATTCAGGCCCATCCCTTCCCATCCAATCGCCTACAAAAATCTATTTGCTTTCCCCTCGTCCACAGATTCTGCTCACAGGCGAACGAAAAACCGATCGATGGGCCATGCGCACGTGGCGGCAAAAAGAAAGAAAAAGGCGCAAAGAGCGAAGGATGGAAATTGAATAAATCTCTTCTTAAGGCCTCTTAGAAAAGTTTTCAAAAAAAAACTAAGGTCAGGTTTTCAAAAAACTAGGGTTAATTTTAAAAAATGTTCGCTTTTTTCTATTTTTGGCTTGGGGCCGAAACGACCCCGGGCCGAAACGCCGTTGGCCCGGAATGTTGACCCTTCAAATTCATCAGCAAAGCTTCAACTATACGACAGGCGGTAAACCAACGGCCGAGTTTTGCTAGACGAAATTAATGAGGGTTAGCGCTGGTTTTATTTATATGTTTTTCTTAAATTTGCGTCACATTTTGGCATTCGTAACTGTTCAAAACCCAGTTTTTTTGTCATTTCCGCACCTCAGGAAATCTTTTTTATGATGTTTAGAGGTCGTTGGTTCTTTCTTTTTCGATATTTCTGAGCATTTGTTCTGGTGTATTTAGCTATTTAGTTTGGATCTGGCATTCTGCTCACTGTCGAATTATGCGGGAGCCTCAATTCTATACTGCAGCCTTAGTTCTTTTTTTTATTATTTTGTTATTTACTCTCTTTGTTTGTTTGTTGATAAACAGTGTTTAAAACAGAGATCCCATCGAAAATTTTCAGAACAAAATAATATTTTAGTGTCAAAAATAAAACATTTTTTAAAAACGCTGTTTAACAGTTTAAAACTGCATTTTATTCAACAAATCAAGTATTTGAGACATATTTCTCTCCGCCAACAATTTTTCTGAGCATTTCCGGGTTTCAAATGAGAAATTAAATTTTTATTTCGAAAAAAGAAGGGTCGGCGGTGCCGATAGGTGCCACCGGGGGAAATTCGAAAATTTATATATCAGATCTGTTAACAGATTTTCCTCAATTAACCAATTTATGTCTTATTTTGAAAAATTGCACAAGGGTTGAATGCCCTGTTTAGTTTTTCTCTCCATTCGGACTTAGTTCTCTTAATTCTCCTCAAAGCGTTCTTCGGCAGCATGGAGGATCAAAAATGAAAAAAGCGACAATAAAATATTTACTAATTTATTTGAAGAACTCGTCCGATGCGCATAACTTTTGATGGTTGCGCAATTTCATTATCAATAGGGTTGTTTCCTGAACTCGGAACGGCCAGAAACGCACGAAAACATATTTTTAGCTTGCTTTGAAGCTTCTAGGATGGTTTTTAAATCCATATTTTCCATCGCTTCCGCTCCGAGTGCCGAAATTCCGAGTACCGAATAGTGTAAATAATGTCCGAATGCCGAAAAGGCCGAGTTCCGAATGATTTTTTTAAACAGACACTACTCTATAATTAAGGCTTAGTTTAGGTCTAAACTTTGGTATAAGTTTAAGCTCGACTAGGTCTAGGCTTATATGTTTTCATTTTTTTAACAAAAGCCATTTTGGCTTTTTTTGTGCCATTCGGAACTCGGAATTTTTTTTGTTTTATTCGGCACTCGGACCGGTAGCCATTTTCCATATTTCGCGATAAAAAAGGTATTTCTTGGCAAGATTTTGGCATCTTAAATAAAAGAATATTCAAAAATATTTTCAAAAGTTTTTTTGGCGCACCCACGAAATGTCGATTCCACGAAATGTCGACTAAGCCAAAAATCCACGAAATGTCGACTCCACGAAATGTCGACTCAGCCAAAAACCGAATACTTTCGATTAATTTAATCCCCGCAAGGTTCGATGTTCGAAATAGATGTCTAATTGAGTTCGGAAAAAATGGGAATGACTTTTTGAACATAAGTTTTGGGTGAGTCGACAAAAAGTCGAGTCGACATTTCGTGGAATTTTGACTGAGTCGACATTTCGTGGATTTCTGGCTTAGTCGACATTTCGTGGATTTCTGGCTTAGTCGACATTTCGTGGGGAGGCGGTTTTTTTTTATAGAATTAAAAATTAAAATTTTTTTTACCTTTTGTTTAAAATAATTAATTTACCATGGTTTATTATTTTTTCACATTACCTTTGATTTTTAGTGCTTTTTTGGCATTTTTAGATAATATTTCGGCAATTTTTTGTCCATATTTTAGGATTTTTTCATATTTACTTAGTATGTCCATTTTTTATTGCCATATTTTGCGATTTTTACTCAATATTTTTGACAGCTCTAATTATCAAACTTAGACCATCGTTAGAAAATAGAATTGTGCATCGAATGATAGGTCGAAAAATGCAAAAATATTTTCTGAAGAGCTATTCAAAGAACTACGAACAAGTTTCTTTTTCTCTCGTTATGACGTACTGTTTTCTTTTCTGGGTAATTTGGTTGCGCTGATCACGAATATATAACCTTTATTTTTCAAAAATTCCGAACCCCGAACCCGAATTCGAACTAAAATTAGAAATCCATACATAATTCGCATGCAAAATATGTTTCTAGGGGCTTTTGGGCTCGCTGAAAAAGAATATTGACATCCAATTTGACCAATCCGAACCCCGACCGCGAATTCGAACAAAAATTGACTTAACTCTCCAATTGCGAAGACGGAGCAACCCCACCTACTGGCCGCCGTAGTCGAGTGTGCGATGTCTTGGCCAAAATGCTAAGATACTTTATTATGATTTGACAGGATTATGTTGATTTTTAATCAGTGTTAGATCGTTTTTTATAAGCAATTGGAGAATTAAATCAATTATTTAGCAATTTGTTGAAATTTTAATTAAATTAATTCTTTTTCGTTACATTGAAAAACATACTGTTTTATTTTAAATTCGAGTCAATCAATTAATCGATGATGAACACAAATGCCTTTTTTCAAAATAAAATTATAATTAAACTCAGTCCGCCCGCCATCCGCGACCCATCGCCGCCGACCTCGTCGCCCCCCCCCCCGCCGTCCTCCGCCCGCCCTTCTCCACAATGTTCTTCTGCACATCATGACGACCTGCTGCCCTTCGAAAATCGATATACCTTTTCATTGACCGTCCTCCAAATGCTTTTGAAACGTGCACTTTTCTCCCCCCCCCCCCCTTCTCGCGCCGTCCGATTTTCGGCGTTGTCGCTTTCGATATTCCACCCTTTCAACCTCTCTCTCCCTACTTTCCATCTCTCCCCTTTTGTTCTCTCTCACCCTTTGTCCTCTCTCTCCCTTTTTCCTCTCTCCCCCTTTGCCCTCTCTCCCCCTTCGTCCTCTCTCCCCCTTCGCCTTCGCCCTCTCTCTCCCTTTGTCCTCTCTCTCCCTTTTTCCTCTCTCCCCCTTTGCCCTCTCTCCCGCTTCGCCCTCTCTCTCCCTTTGTCCTCTCTCTCCCTTTTTCCTCTCTCCCCCTTTGCCCTCTCTCCCCCTTCGCCCTCTCTCTCCCTTCGTCCTCTCTCCCCCTTCGCCCTCTCCCCCTTCGCCCTCTCCCCCTTCGCCCTCTCTCTCCCTTTGTCCTCTCTCTCCCTTTTTCCTCTCTCCCCCTTTGCCCTCTCTCCCCCTTCGCACTCTCTCTCCCTTCGTCTTCTCTCACCCTTTGTCCTCTCTCTCCCTTTTCCCTCTCTCCCCCTTTGCCCTCTCTCCCCCTTCGCCTTCTCTCCCCCTTCGTCCTCTCTCCCCCTTCGCCCTCTCCCCCTTCGCCCTCTCCCCCTTCGCCCTCTCTCCCCACTTTCCATCTCTCCTCTTTTGTCCTCTCTCTCCCTTTGCCCTCTCCCCCCTCCCCTCGTCCTCTCTCCCCTTTCGCGCTCCCCACCCTGCTCAAACTCTAAGATGAAAAAATGTTTAAATGGCAATGATCAGTTTGGATTGGCTATAACACAATATAATTGTAGTAGATTAGGGTTTGGATTCGTCCTTTATGTCAAAGGACCGTCCTTTATTTTTGGCTTTCATCCTTTGAAAAATTGAAACGTTCTTTATTTCAAAAATGCCTTTTGAAAACGGTTTTTACCAAATAAATGTAAACTAAACATCCCAAAATTTTCCCCTGCGGAGCCTATCGGCACTGCCGGCACCTTAGCATAGATTTTCTCGAGATTACTTAAATACCAAAATTTTCAAGATTTTCCCTTGCGGCGCCGCCGGACCAGGGTCTGCTTTTCCTTTGATATCATTGGCTTTGATTCACAAATTCTCCCCCTTATGTCCTTTGAAATCACCTTATCGGTCCTTCGAAATCGATCTCGATCCATCCGAACTCTGTAACAGATTAAAAGCGAAATCCGTTGAAAAGTAAATGCCACAAATTACCGCCGTTTGCTGTGAGATAAAGCTAATTTTTTTTAACAATAAAGTGTAATGATGCACCAATTGCTTTCTTCGCCTTCGCCGTCGGCAGAAAATGAAATGAATGGCATATTTTGGGACGATGGAACTAAAAAAGGCGGAGATCAGTTGAAAAGCAGCGCGGGAGAAGGCAGAAACAACGGAGAAACAATTATTGTGCAGGAAGGCGAGGAGAGGAGGGAATTTGTGAGTGGGCAAAGAGAAGGGGAGGAGAATAAGGGAGAGAACATGGGGGGAGAAAGAGAGTGAGAAGGGACTGAACATTACAGGGGAGAGGGAAAAGGAATAGAGAAAGAGAGAGAAAGGGGTGAACAGTGGACATTACAGGAGGGAGGGAGGAGAGAGAGAGAGGAGTGGACATTACAGGGGGAAGGGCGAAGAGCTAGAGAAAGAGAGTGAGATGGGAGAAGAGAGTAAGATGGGAATGAGCTTTACAGGGGAGAGGGAGGAGAGATAGAAGTGGACATTAGCAGAGGGAAAAGGGAGGAAAATATTGAGAGAGTGTAGTGCATTGATAGGGGGAGCAGGGGGTAGGGGGGAATAAAAGCAAAGAGAGAAAATGGACATTAGAAGATAGAGAGAGAGAGAGAGGAGGAGTGGGCATTATCAGGATAGGAGGACGAGAGACAAAAGAAAGCGAAGAGACCATTTTTGTGGGAAATTCTTTAAACATTTGAAAATGAATTCAGCAACAAAAAAACCCGCGTAACAAATTTTAAATTAATTTTCAAAAAAAATCTATCGTTTGAAAAGTTTTTTTGCGGCGTCTGGCGCAGTAATCGTGAGGGGATTCATTTGCTATTCATTCTTTTCACTTAATCCATCTATTCCGCCCCCCCTGAAGATCCTTTTGACTCGGATGCAACCACCGCCCCTTCCGCCCGCGTCACCGCCCCCCTTTTTCGGGGTTCCGTCCGCCGATCTCTTCTCTTTTGTGCCTTCCTTCTCCGGCGGGTGTTCCCCTTTCGGCTTTTCCTCTTCGCCCCCTTTTTTTCCTTTGGCGCTCCAAAATCGGCCAAATTTGTTCCACCCGAATTTGCCACTTTCAACGGACGACGATACGGCAAAAACAACAGAGGAAAGATATTCGCAGTTTTTGAAGGAAGAAGTGAATCCATGTGAAAAGGATAACGACGGCAAAAACAGAAAATTGGAAGAATTCGATGGAGGACAAAATGGCGATACTTTTTTGGGAAAGGTGGGGAAGACATGGAGGAAAAGAGGGGGAGAAACACTACAGGGAGGGGCTACCGGACATTTGGACAGTGAATGAAACCCTAATAAGAAAAACTCAGAGTAATAAACTTCCAGAGGTCGAATATTTGGCAAATTCGCAGCCATCTGTCATGAGGGCACGTTTTTGTCGAATTGTTTCCAACAAAAAATATTTTACATTTCCGGGGGCTGGAACAGGATTTGGTGCCTGGATATTCTAGTGGGTTCATGAACTTCCTCAACAGGAAGATCATTTTTATCATTACCAAAAGCGAATGTTTCACTTAATGGTATATTGTAAAAAGATGAAAAAAATTTAGCAGAAGATCCCTTGCAAGCGTTTTTATTTGAGCTTTTTTTATTAGGGTTTCATTCACTGTCCAAATGTCCACTGATCAGATGTCCAGTCACGCAGGGGGGGCGGGGGGGGGGGAGACACGTGACAGAAAAACCCCGCGGCCGCAAATCGCCAAAAAGCTCGAATATAATTAGGGCTTCAAATTATATGCACATAAAAAAATTATGTGATGAAATTTGGCACAGAAATACTTTGGCACAAAGCCTACCCTCCTGCAAAATTTTCAACTTTTTGTTAGCCTTAAATTTTTACGAAAATCAGCATGTTACAATTTGCAGGAGGGTAGGCTTTGTTCCAAAGTATTTTTGTGCAAAATTTGAAAAAAAATTCATTCATTTTTAAGTTATTGCGTTTTTCTTAAGGAAATTTCCGAAAAATTAAGGCAAAAATGGCGAAATATGCCTTTATTCTCGAAAACCTCCAAAATATGTATTTTTATATGCCCTAAAAACTACTAAATTAGGAAAACTAAGGCGAGACGAAAAATGGCCGATGATCACCAAAAAAAAAAAATATTAAGATGGCAACAGATGACAAAAAGCAGCGGCAAATGGGCATTTTTGATGAAGAATGGGAAAGGGCGAAAGGAAAGCAGCAATCAGAACAACAGCAACAAATGGAAATTGTAAGGGGAAAGGACAAAACGATTGGGGGGGGGGGGGATAATTAGCTAATTAGAAAGTAATTAACGTAAAAAAATCTTTATAAATTAAGTGTATTGTTTTCCCATTATTTTCACTTATTCCGCTGTTTGCCCATTTAGTCACCTCCTCCGTCGGCAGAGCGTTCACCGTCCCCCCAAACATTGGCCAGCCCAATTTGCCCTTCCTGTGAGTGTTTTTTGCGAAATTGGCTCGGATGAGTGCCGTAAAATATTTATTTCTCTTACTTTCCAAGGCAATCGCCACTTCCCCCGCCTCAGAGGGGACATTCGGCGTCACGTCAGCCAATGCCAAAGGCTTAAAAAATGTGAGACGCACCATATTTTGGATGAATTAATTGCCATTTAGTGGGCGAAGCGTCGAATGGACTCGACAACAGTCAAACAGATACTGAAAACGGCATCAACAGCAACGGCACCATTTGCCTTTCACCCGCCTCCGTCGACCCGTCCAATCCGTCAGTGCATTTGGAAATATTTTATTTTCAATTTTATTCTGCGATTTTCTGCTCAAAAGGTATCAGTGCCGTTGGTGTCAGTTCCTCACTTTGTACAAAGGCAACATGAAACGGCATTTGGTCACCTGTCACCAAGTCTCTGTGACCCTTTTGAACAGAATTCAATTCGACGTCGAAAGGCTGCGCAAATTGTCAGGACGAAGGCCAATTTGGGACGAATTGCCAATTCGACCGAGACGCGACGGGAGGGACGACGGATGGACGGAGGAAGAGGGCGAGGGGGGAGGAACGGTTGGGGACAGTGACAACACGGAGAACGGGGGCCCAATTCAGTGATTGGTTAGCTGAAGAAAAGCGAAATGGCAAATGAAATAACGACCATTTTCATTTTTGGGGCTCAACACAATGCCATTAGACGGCACTTTTTCAATTCAAAATGATTTTTATATATTTATGTTTTTTTGTTTCTATTGTGCCGTGCTTTCCAAAGCGGAGCAGAAAAATAATTTATTTAAATTTGGAGACGCAAAAAACACAAATAAATGGGGGAAAGGTGGACGGACAAAATGGGAACGGCCAATTGGGTACCATTTCCAACATTCCATTTTGAGCAATTGTAAACGATAAAAGGGAAGAATAATTTTGAAGAAATGAGTATATTTTCATAATTTAATACAAAATGTTAAGATTTTATTCATTGAAATGGCAAATAAATGTCGGATTTATTTCCCGAGAAAAAACTTAGCGGAAATTTGAACTAAATCAGCAAAATTCATTAACGTATGACAAACATTAAATTTCTGCAAATCGAATTCTTTCAATCATTTTTTCTTATCACAACCGACCCGATGGAACTAAACAGTTACATTATTTAATTGTAAAAAAGAGAAATTAAACGAAATTGCGTTAAAATATTGGAGGAAGTCGACGGAGTGATCACTCCCGCCCCATACCCCCGAGGGGCAATTGGGCCCCTCTCTCCCCCACCACCACGAGTCTCCGCTCCGCTCCTGGTGCCCCGTCGTCGTGTTGAACCGGTCTCTCTCTCTCACTGGTCTATCTCTCTCTCTCTCTCTCTCTGTCCACCACTCTTTCCGCGCCCCCGCAAATTCCTTTGCCCACTGATATGATAGTTCATCTGCTTTTTTTCTTGTTAAAACAGCCAATTCTATCCGAATTTTGCTTGACATTATTGAATTAATACAAAAAAAATGAAAATTTGTCTGATCGGAAAACAATCATTTGGGGCGGAAGTGTGCCGACAATTAGTCAATGCGGGGCATGACATTGTTTTGGTGTGCACGGAATTGGACAAAAATGGCCGCGCAGATTTACTCGGTATAGAAAAATTCCAAAATTATTTTAAATTATTAATTTTAGCGCTGGAAGCAGAAAAACATAAAAAGCCGATACTGAAAACAAAAAGTTGGCGAAAAAAAACAGAGAAACGGGCAAATTTGAGTTGGAAAAAGAGGTGAAAAGTGAAAAATTGGGAAAAAATAAAAAGGGAATGAAAAAATGTCAAAGGTTTTAGGTTTTCAATGAATACAAAAAGTACGCGGCCGAAGTGAATGTGGTCGCTTTTTGTACCCAATTCATCCCGCAGGAAGTGATGGACTTTCCCAAGCACAAAACCATCATTTACCACCCCTCTCCTCCTGCCAAAGCATCGGCAAATCACTCATTTTATTTTAATTTCTTTATAATTATCCTCAGAGGCGCTTCGGCCATCAATTGGACTTTGATCGATGGCGACGAAGAGGCCGGGCTAACGGTGTTTTGGGCAGACGAAGGGTTGGACACGGGCCCAATTCTGTTGCAGCGGAAATGTGTCGTAAAAGAGAGCGACACTTTGAACACTCTGTACAAACGTTTTTTGTATCCTGAGGGGATAAAAGCGATGGTCGGCACTTTTAAATTGATAATTAATGAAAAATTAATTAAAAATTACAGTAATCATTACTATTACCGTACTACATTTTTGTTGCCAAATTCATCACTTTTATTATATGTTTCATAATTGTTCTTTTGAGGTTGAATCAGTGAATTTAATCGCTGCCGGAAAAGCGCCCAAAATCCCTCAGCCGTCGAAAGGCGCTTCCTACGAGCCGTTCATAACAACTAAGCCCGAATTGGCAGAAATTTTGTGGACCAAAATTGGCACTCAACGTCAATTGCACAATTTTATCAGAGGGAATGATTCCGTGCCGGGGGTTAGATCAAAATTTGAATAATATCATTTTTAATGCTCAGGCGTGGACTCGTCTGAACGGAGAAAAAGTCACGTTGTTCGGCTCGTCTTTGTGGAAAAGAATCGAACCGCCGGGGACAGCGCGCGAAGTGATGGCAAAGGAAGTGCCCGAGGGAAAACTGTGGGCACACCCCCACGGCATTTTGTTGAAGACAGCGGATGGAAAATTGGTAAAAAGACAAAAAATTTAAAATATAAAAAGGAAATTAATAAAAAAAGGTAAATGTGGACACAATGCGAATGGAGGATGGTCGGACAATCAAAGCAGCAAATTACGGCATGGAAGAGGAAAATGCCGCGGAAAAATTAGAAATGTCCGAAGCGGAAAAAGAAACGGTGCCGTTGTTGAAGGCACGGAATCATTTACATTAGTTAATAAATACAAAAGTAATTAAAGAATATTTGGAGAGGCATTTTGAATGTATCCGCGAGCGAAGAAATTGACGATCAAACGAATTTCTTTGATGCCGGCGCAACAAGTGCCGACGTAACGCGCCTTGTGGAAGAAGTACGAGCAGTTTGTGATGGTGTTGAAATGCAAAACAGTGAAGTAAATTTTGAAACCTTAAAATTAATTATTTTAATTTCTTTTTTAGGTTTTCTTTAACCCCCAATTTGGTGAATTTCTCAGCGCCGTTATACGCAAAATGAGGGGAAACGAAATGGAGAAAGAATTGGAATTCGAAAAGGTAAATTAAAAAGAGGTGAAATCAAAGCTAATGCATTTGACATAGTAAAGAGTAGAGCTGTGCGACTAATGATTTTTACCGGGAATCGAGAACCGAGACCGGAAAAAGACCCCAAAAAACCCAAGAATTTCTCGAGTCGAGATCCGAGTCTCACACAGCCTTAGTGAAAAGAAGCTTCAATAAGAAGAAGGTTAATGGGATCAGTGGAAGAGAAAAGTGATCTCTTATGATTGATAAAAGCGGGGAGCCGTTAAGGCTGTTTCGGTAGTTCAGCTTTCACACTCTTTTAACAATTCAGTTTGAGACGGAATGTAACGGCATGAAAATTTGTTTCCCAACGCAAATGTACATCAATGGCAAATTTTGTGATAGCAATTCAGCCCGACGAATGGAAACCATTGATCCGAGCAACGAAAAGCCAATTTGCACTGTGCCAAAAGTTGGCGAAAACGCCAAATTCAGATTTTGTGAAAACTTCAGGGGAATTCCACCGACATTGACTTCGCTGTACGATGTGCTGAAGAGGCGTTTTATCATGGCGAATGGTCACGCATTTCGGCACGAGAACGAGGGCAATTGCTTAACAGGTTGCAATTATACCAAATAACATAAATCAAGGGATTGTAAGACTTGCCGATCTGATGGATCAGCACCGAGCCGAATTGGCCACCATCGAATCCATGGACAGTGGCGCCGTTTACACTTTGGCACTTAAAACACACGTCGGCATGAGCATTGACGTGTGGCGATACTTTGCTGGTTGGTGTGACAAAATCCACGGAAAGACAATTCCGATCAGCGAGTCGCGGCCCAATTTTAATTTGTGCGCCACCATTCGGGAGCCCATTGGCGTAGTGGGTACGATAATTTTAATTATTTATACATCATTGAATCTATCGCTGTCAGGACTGATCACCCCGTGGAATTACCCTCTAATGATGCTTTCGTGGAAGATGGCCGCCTGCCTTGCTGCAGGGAATACCGTAGTCCACAAACCGGCCCAAGTGTCACCGTTGACGGCGCTTAAATTTGCCGAACTCAGCCATCGGGCTGGGTTCCCTCCCGGGGTAATTGAAGGAGGAGGGAATACACAACATAAGTGCAAAATTACAAATTAGGTGATTAACATTGTGACGGGCACCGGCTCGGAGATAGGCCAGGCAATTTCTGACCATCCACGGGTCAGAAAGTTGGGCTTCACCGGGTCAACACAAATTGGGGCGCATATTATGTCATGGTAAGCAAAGCTTAAGCATCTGTTTTATGTGTTGTTTGACTTTCGGGTGGCAATGCTTTCCTTTCGCTTTTTCAGTTGTGCCAAGTCAAACGTAAAGAAAGTGTCGCTGGAACTTGGTGGCAAATCGCCACTGATCATTTTCAGCGACGTCGACGTGGACAAAGCGGCGAGAAAGGCAATGGACGCGGTGTTCTTCAACAAAGGCGAAAATTGTATCGCAGCAGGACGACTGTTTGTGGAGGAGCGAATTCATGACGAATTTGTGGGAAAAGTGGTCGAAAGTGGGCAATCGGAAAAACAAATACAATTTAAAAACATATATAGCACAAATGAGATGGATAGATCGGCAATTAAGAAAGCTCACAAATGGTAATTGGCCATCCGTTGGACAGACGCACCCAACACGGCCCCCAAAACCATTTGGCGCACCTCAAATCGCTGCAAAGGTACGTCGAAAAGGCGGTGGCGGAAGGTGCCAAATTGGCATACGGTGGGAAAAGGTGCGATCGCGAGGGATTGTTCTTCGAACCGACCGTACTCAGTGAGGTAGAACAGAAACCAAACATAAGGTTTAGACAATACCAAACTTGAAATGTTAAAAAAAGGTGGACGACGACAATTACGCGGCCACGGAGGAATCGTTCGGACCGGTGATGGTCATTTCGAAATTTGATGAAAGGTGTTAAAAGGGTGCCATTAACATTTGTCTTTTCCTGTGTTCAGAGACACCGAATTGGTCATTGAGCGGGCCAATCGCACAGAATTCGGATTGGCCGGCGGAGTGTTCAGGTAAATGTTTTTAACCTTTAGCCCATCACCCTTTCCTTTTTAGGACATTCCATTTTAAATAATTGTTGCAATTTTAAGCAGTTCGAACACCAAAGTCCAATTTCCCCTTTTAGCAATGACATTTCCCGAGCACTTCGCGTGGCGCGTAAACTCCGTTGCGGCACTGTGTTCCTAAACACCTACCAAAAGACAGACGTCGCCGCACCATTCGGCGGCTTCAAACAGTCGGGGTTCGGCAAGGACTTAGGGGAAGAAGCGCTGAACGAATATTTGCAGACAAAAACTATAACAATGGAATATTAAACGTCAATGGGGGGGGGGGGGGGTATCTGTGTAAAAAGCAGCACTTAGATGGACAAGCCCCACTTAAAAAACATTGAAAGGAATTTTTGCGAAAAAAGTTAGGTCTCTACACAATTTAATAACCCAACATACGTCAAATGTTGCACAATTTGGCACCAAAGCAATTGGAATAAATTAAAAGCATTCAAAATGATCAACAATAAAATCAACACTATCACTTTGCTATGTATAATCAATGGGCACTTTCGTTGTCCTCTTTTGCGATAGAATTTGCGAGTTCGGCCAATGTGCTAAATTTGGAAGAGGAGGCACAACTCGAATTGGCCCTTCCTTCCTTGTCCGTCTTAGTCCGAAGTTCAGAAACATTCTTTGACTAAATTATCAGTTTGAATTTCGATGAATGATTCGCTGTTTTGCCCACTTTGTCCTCCTCCTGCTCCTTTTCCTCTGAATCTTTCGATGTTTGTCCGACGAGTCGGAATTTCGAGCTCAACTGAATGCGCATGAAACCCGGATCACCACTGTCCGATGGAGTCAATTTGACATGTCCTGCTGAGGCGAGAAAGCCCAAGTGATAATGCAAAATTAACACGCACCACCTTCTTCCGAGTCCCAATAATTGTCCATCGCCAATTTTTGAACCTTCTTCGATTTTCCTGTTTTCTGCTCTGCTTCGCCTGGCAATTGTAAATTTCCGCCCTCAATTGAATTGCCAAGCTCTGCCAAAGTGTTAAATTTGGTCGAAGAAACGGTCAATTTGGCACTTTCCGCTGCAATTTTATTGGCTACCATTTGGGCGATGGGAACAGTTTTTGTCTGTTAAAATGAATTTAATTTTTTGCTTTTCAATGGTATCTTTCGTATTGCCGCCCACCTTTTTTCTTCTTCTCCTTTTTGGGTGGGTTCAGCCAATGCGGTGGCGCAATCGGATTTGGGTCCGGCAGTCCTAACTCCCGTGCCTTAAGTTGCTCCTGCATTCCCTCGGGCCAAATGTCGGGCGGTGGGATTATTTTTAGTCTCTTTGGCTCTTCTTTTTTCGTCCGCAACTGCTCCGGTTTATTTTTAAACTGAATTTTGTCGACTTTGTCTTTGCCTCTTTCGCTTTCCCCACCAAATCGGTAGTCGCTTTTTGACCCCAAACATTGTTCTGCTGTTGCTGTGACGAAAATGAAGAAGCGCCGCTGAGAATTGGGAACTGTTCGCGGGACTGAAGTGACAATTTTGAGGCCACCGTTGAAGCCGAAAGTGTTGGAGCCTAATTTATCAAAATATTGGAAGAATTGGTATTTCTTTGTTTTCTCTCTTAAGTAACCTGTCGTGACGGAGGCGGCGGCACAAATCCGGGCGGTGCCCCATAAGGTAAAATTGTGGCGGGAACAGACGGAAGGCCGGGAAATTCGGTGGTGACCCGTGGAGGGATAGAGGCGGAAGGGATGACGCGGCGCACATTTTGATGTTGAGCACTCGGAACGATGCGACTGACCACGACGGGTTGATCAGCGACGGACGGTAGAGATCTGAGCAGAATTTTATTTGGAATAACCAAAACTAAATAGTGCCTCTGTTGCTGTTCTTCAAGCGCCGTTTCTTCTCCCTCCCCCTCAACGGCTGCCCTCGACGGCCCGCCGCCTCGAGTAAAACCGCTCCTCGAGAATTGAATGTCCAGTGGAATTGCACGAGTGCCTCCGCCAACTCGATGTTGTTTGGCCCTGTGCACGTCTAATTCGGTGTCAGTCCGAAACACAATTCCGACGTGGAGACAGTCCGGGTCAGTGCACGGGTGATGCATCTTCCGGTTGTGTTGGTTCAGCTGGTGCTGATTTCTGAAAAAAAGTTTTTTTAACGAAAAAATGTTGAAAAAAACTAAATTGTTTTTTTTTGTTGTTGTAAATCTCATTAAATTGAAAACACTTATAATAATAACTTATAATTTTGAAAAAATCAAGAAACCTGTAAAAAACATTCTGCTCGAGCCCGTCCTGATCACAAAATTGGCAAAAATAATGTTCCTTTCTCAAGTGGCGGTACTGCTGCTCATCGTCATAAAAGCGCTGTTCACAGAATTGACAGGTCGGGTGACCTAATGGGAAATATTTTAAAAATATAATTGTGAACGGACCTCGAAAGCCATCGGCCTCTCCATGAAGACGCCCAGCCATGTGCCGTTGAAGTTGGTCTCTGGTGTAAACCCGTCTATCCTTGGTAAGCACCTGAAAAGCATTGAAACTTTATTAATGTGTAAGAATAAAAAATTGTATTTGAAAGTCGATCTTTAAAAAGTTAATAATATTTTGTGAAACCCATTTGTATTAAAACCAACATTTAGATTATCACAGCAAATATGACAGAAGGACAACTGATGAACCTTAAATGGACAATCAGTTAACACAATCAAAAAGCAGCACAAACTTGGCTCATGTGTGCCCGCAATTCGGCAAATGTCGCTAAGTCGACTTTTTCCGCGCTAAAAAATGCATAATAGAGTGGTTTAAATGAACGAAAAGGTAAATTGAAGAATATGGGTACCAAACAAATTCGACAAATTAAACATGATTCGTCACATTTTGTCTGTAATGCAGAGACACGAAAGAATTTTAAGTTATAGCCCCGGGATTGGATGGTCAAATGCATCCTGAACAGAAATGTCAAAAGCCAAGAAAAAGATGTAAAGTCCAGCCGAACACCCAAAAATATATTTCAACATGTTCATAATAGCATACTTGCTACCGGCGGGCGTTCCGCACCTCTAGAACTCATCCGAATAATTTAGAATTTGTAAATCCTTGGATTCGCCCATTTATGGGCTTGTAGTTGGGTGTTCAGGTGGATGTAACATTTTTTTTTTCTGGGATTTTGACGTTTCTGTCCCAGCTGCATTTGGTCATTTCAGTCTCAGGGCTTTGGTACAATATTCTTCAATTTTCCATTTGTTTTTTTACCCAGTTGAGCATTTAGCGCAACGATTAGCCATGTAAGCGTTGAAACAGTCGACCACATAATTGGACTCAAACTTGAAACCGAACTTTTGGCCTTCCGAATTGTCCAAAGTTTGCGTGGGAATGCGAGGCGACATTTGCATTCCAGGCGCAACAGTGACGAAGAAAAGCTGAAGAAGACTCAAAAAATGAAGTAAATAATATGGCAAAACCGTGGAAATTTCGGCGCGGCATTGGGGGCACTGACGGGAATCGCTGCCGATGCGCATGCGAAGAGCGCATTCCATGCAAATCTAAGCAATGGAAATGAATCTAACAGCTCCTTTAGAAAAAAGCAAATTAATCCAAAAGAAATTCCAAAAACATTGATTGATTTTCTTTTTTTAATTCACTCACCGGGTGTAAACATTCGCCAATGCCGTACACATCAGAGCGTTGACAGCAGATGAGACAGTCGCTGACTTGGCCTGACATTGGCACACCGGCGTGGTCAAAACGTTGCTTTTAGGAAAGTAAAATTTGAAAAAGAAAATTGCATTGAAAAAGAAGATCATCATCACCCATTCTTCAAAGATAAATCAGCTCTAAAAAAACCTTGGCAATTCGTTTGTACGTCCCTCCTAATTGCCCGCCACTGCCCATTTGCCTTGCGTTCCACTGGCGATTGTTTGGATGCATTCCGCCGCCCCTATGCTTAAAAAAGGAATTTATTGAAATCGGACAGTGCCTCTCTAAAGGCACCCCTGCGCCGCCTCGCCATCTCTGCTGTTGTTGTACATTCGCAGGTGTGCTTCGTTCACTGCCTTCACCTCTACGTGAGGAATTATTCGCGGGTGAACCATCGGTGTCCAAATTATTTTGTTGCTTCGGCCTTTGTCTTGTCCATTGTCGTGATGGACCCTATGAATGCATTATTTGTTAAAAACGGTATTTTATTTCTCAGCGATAGGACTCCTCTGATTTAATAAGACTAATTTAATTTATGCTCTAGTATTCATTACGCCTCCTATCCAAAAGACATTGTTCTATTCGTAACACTCTTTTCCCTTACAATATAATAAAATCTGTCGATTAATGAATTTGATCTCTGGGAGTCCTAAACATTGCCAACTTGTCGCTGTCGCGCCCCATGTTCATCATAATTCCTTTGTCCCCTAACAGTGCCATTTCCTTCGGTAAATTCGTTTGTTTCTCGGTTTTGCCTGTCTCGACCTCGTCCACCCATTCGCTTCTCACGGTTTTCAACAGCAGTTTCATTGTTTTGGCTACGAGTGTTTTTGCTTTCCTTTTCGATTGGTTGGTTTTCTTGTTGATCCGCCATGAAATTATAACAACAACAAAGATATAACGAACGAATAATTCGCAAAGCGAAAATCTGTGAAGTAAAATCATTGCGGGTTTTGTATGACAAAAATACTTAACCATTCACACAATATTTTCCAAAGAGTGAGTCCCAGCTGTCTATTCCATTCAATGTACATATATCCAAATTGGATGTATAGATGTTATCAGTTTTCCTTCAAATGTATCCAGTTATAAATTTTGTGGGTTCTAATCTCTTAACAATTGCTTAATGAAGGGCCCAGACGAAAATAGCAAAAAATAGGTATATAATTGTCTTCTCTGTCTGTTACTACATATTAGGGTTGCAACCCCGACGTCGGGGTTCGGAAAAATCGGGGTCAGGGTTTGTCGGGGTCAGCAAGGTCGGGGTCGGGGTAAGCAAAATCAGTCGGGGTCGGGGTTTTAATTTTTTTCGCCTTGCGACTGAAAGTCAAAAAAATTTCAGGCCAATTTTATACAACCCAAAAATATACAGCATATTTGTTACTTACGGCCTTTTTTTAGCTGTCGGCTTTCTAAATGAGACATTAACTTTTTTATTTCGAAAAGGGAGGGTCAGCGGTGCCGATAGGCGCCGCCGGGAAAATTTTCAAAATTTGAATGTATTCAGGTAACAAACCTTGTAAAAAAATGCAAAATTTTTGATGCTTTTAGAGATAAATTTTGAGAAAATCTACGCGAATGGGGGAGGGGGCTCCGGTGGTGCCGATAGGCGAAACAGGTCAACTCCGTCACGCCAACTCCGTCTGAGCCAACTCCGTCTTGTGGCCAACTCCGTCTGAGCCAACTCCGTCTGGCCAACTCCGTCTTAGTGGATAAAGGGCCAACTCCGTCTTTCCAATTTTTTTTGAAATTCTGCCTTAAAAAAAACCTAACCACCCCTAGTTTTTACTGAAAACTAACCCCGTTTTTCTAAAAATCTAACCTAACTTTTTTCAAAACTATCCCTAAATTTAGCCTATATTTTTTTTTGAAACCTAATCATTTTTTTGAAAACCGAACCCAAATTTTTTGGTAAATACGATGGCGGGTCTCCCTCATTTTTTTGAAAAAAATTTAAACTTTAAAGTAGTGAAAGACACTCTTTCAGGGGTATAAGGGGTCGCCAATCACGATTCCGGCATTCATTTCGACCAATTTTTAAACCTTGGCTCGAATTGATCAGAAAGACAAAACTTAAATTTTTCCAAATTTCACAATTATTGACTAAAATGATGCTAATGCACTAAATAAGTATGCAAAATATAACCTAAATGGTTCTTATCCTTTTTGCCACCCCCTCGAAACTTTCAAACAAAAGTCGGTTCTAGGGTAATTTGGGGCGCTGATCACTAATATGAACTTTGTTTTCCAAAATTCCTACTCCCGAACCCGAATTCGAACAAAAAATGAAAATTAAAAATATAAAAAATTCAATTTCAAAAAAAAATTGGAAAGACGGAGTTGGCTCAGACGGAGTTGGCTCAGACAGAGTTGGCCCCAAGATGGAGTTGGCTCAGACGGAGTTGGCGAGACGGAGTTGGCTCAGACGGAGTTGGCCAGACGGAGTTGACCCGTACCGGCCGATAGGCGCCACCGGGGAAAATTTTTGAAATTTTATCTAATTTGATAACAGATTTTCCCTAAAAATGGTCAACTTTGGGTCTTAAAATAGGAATAAGTTCTTATTTTCTACGTCAGAGTAAGAATAAGAACAAAATAAGAACTTTTTTGGTCGGTTCTTAGGGGTGTATTTTTCGTTTTTATTGTATTTTAGTTAAGGAATTTTGAGCCAAAAATCAAAATTTCCCACAAAATTTCTCAAAATTGTACTTTTATGTTCCAAAGAATTCGAAATATAGAAAATTGTTAATTATTTTTCATTAAAAGTGCCATTCTTAGGGGTGTCTGTCAACCCCGAGTCGGGGTTGAGGGTCGGGGTTGGGAGCGTCGGGGTCGGGAAAAACCCCGAAAAATGGCCTAAAATGTCGGGGTCGGGGTTGCAACCCTACTAATTATATAGAGATATTTATTTTTTCGGAAAAATTTTTTTATAAATTAAAAATTTAAAAGTTTTGCCTTTGCTTAAAATAACCAATTTACGATGATTTTTAATTTTTTTTCGTTACTTTGGTTTTTAGTACATTTTTTTCGGGCCCTAATAATCAGGTTGCCAGATTAAGGAATAAACATTTTTGTCCCATTTATAGATAAAAGTTTCATCCCTGAATTGTTTTTTTAATGTTTATGCGGCCGCATTAAAACGGCGACAAAACGGCCGCACCAAAATGACCCCCATCGGGAAGGGACAATGTGAGAAATTAACCGGGGCACTACGATTCGTCCGCCTAGCAAAAAACTACGATCGTCCGGGCGACAAAATTATAGAATTTTCTTCCTAGGCACTCAGGTTGGAGATAATTCATTGTTAAAAAATTGACAGAAATAAAGCTATTTATTTTTTTAAATATTTTTTATTTGTTTGGTTTTTAAATATTCAGTATTATTTCGTAAGTTTCAAGAACTTTAAGCTTTCAAATGATACTAAGAATGTAGGGATTAATTAACGGTGCCAGGATATCACTACTAAGAATTTCAAAAATTAATTTTTAGTCATTTTTTAAAAAGTATTAAATTTTCAGAAAATTAACATTCTAATGAGACAGGAAAGTTCTTTAGCACGAAACCACGTTGTTTAATTTGGTTGTTTTAGAAAAGTTATGTTGAGTTTTGCGGGAAAATTTGTAAAAATTCTCATTACATGCATTAGAACCAAAAATTAATATCCATTTAATGAACCAAGACTCTATTTAACTTAACTACATCAATTCGATCAGAATACTTCTTCATAAAGTTCTTAACACTTAAAAATTGCTTTAACCCGGGGTAAAAAGTACCTTCTTGCAACTGTAATCAGTAGGGATGCGAAAAATATGGAGTAAAAATCGCGAAATATGGCCATAAAATATGGATTAAAAATCGCAAAATATGTACATAAATAAGGAAAAATGCCAAAATATGGGCAAATATGGACCAAAAAATTGCCAATATATGATCTAAAATACCAAAAATGTACGAAAATACAAGGATAAAGAAAAAATTAATAAAAAACCAAGGTAAATTGACTATTTTAAGCAAAAGCAAAAAAATTTTAATTTTAATAATTTCTACAAAAGCCTAAAAAATTTGGTGAGAAAATTTTTTGATTATACATTTTAATTTTAAGAATTTTGACAAAAAATCTTGCCAAGAAATTCAAATTTTTCTTTTTAATGATCTACTTTCTTAAAAATTTCTCAAAGGTTGATTCTTACGGGTGTATTTTTCGGCGTTTTATTGCATTTTTCTCATGAAATTTTCCAAAAACTCCAAAATATGGGCATAAAATATGGGCAAAATGCCAAAATATGGACCAAATATGGAATATGGACATAAATCGCGAAATATGGAAAAATATGGAAAATATGGATTTAAAAAACTATCCTAGAAGCTTCAAACCAAGCTAAAAACATGTTTTTCATGCGTTTCAGGCCGTTCCGAGTTCAGGAAAAAAAATATGGATTTCCATATAATTCGCATCCCTAGTAATCAGTGAATAAATTTGCGTGCCAATTTATTGCTTGTTTATCTATAAAAAAAAGCGATTTCGATTTTTTTTGCACTGCCAAATTTTATTTTTCATCAATGTTTTGGTCAATATTTTATTTTCGTAAATGTTTTATAAAGGTCACATAAAAAAACAGTTAAGAAGTTTTTCTATGAAAAAAAGATATATAATGCCACGCCAAATTTATTTCCTTTATTTATTATGTAATAACAAAAAATAAAAAGTCAGAGACGCAACTTTATTTTTTATCCATTTATTTTTTTTTGGCCATCTTTAGTTCTTTGTCCTTTTCCTTTTATTTATAAATACTTCCAAATTCCTTTATATTTGGTGGCATTTTGTACTAAGTAAAGTGATGTTGACTCTTAAGTTCCCTGATTTTCCAAAGACCCCAAAAGTCCTGATATTTCCCGACTGCGTTACTCTCTCTGTTCAATCATTAATTATTTCACTTGTTATGTGCATAAACATTAATTTAGTCATTACCATGAAAAGTGCCGTCCTTTCTCCTCTGCCCGTTTTCCTTCACTTATTCTGATAATACTCTTTCACAAACTTTTACTTCACAAATGGCTGTCTTTCAAGTGTGTGCATTTTGGGCATCTGTTGACGGTGTGCAGCTGAATTGCAGTGACCCAGCAGAAAGAGCAGCAGCCAAGAAAATGGGCCAGCATAAAAACGGCGAGGGTGCAGCACAAATGATGCAGGCAGAAAACAAAGAAGAATGAAAGAGGTATGAGTTTATGAGAATTAAATTTGACGACTTTTTACGATCGTCGGTCGATTTGTCACCAAAACCATAAAATGGATGAATAGAAAAATGGTAAGTATGGTTTATACGCCCCAGGCTCAAAATCGAACAAATTTATATCAATCGACTCCTCTTGGTCTGCAAAGTAAGAATCCGAAAAAAAAATTGGCGGAAACAATTCCCCGAAGAGTTACAGACCCGGGACAGAAATGGGAAAATTGCTTGGGAAATTTCAATTGGTTTTTTCTAAACCGAATTTCCCCCTACAGATGTGCAGAAGAGAAAGCAGGCGTACCAGGAGTCGTTCGACTTGGCCAACAGCAAAAACCGACCATCTCATCCCGTCCGTTAGGCGTGGCGCTGAATTTTGCCGTCTTACATTACGAATTGCTGAACTTGACAGACGAGGCTATCAAAATGGCCCAACAGGTGGACAGCTTAGAACAAATTGAATGATCGTCTCCATTTTTATCAATCATGATCAATTTCCCTTTGCAGCCTTATGATGAAGGGAATGCTGATCTGCAGACGGAAACGAGTGGGGAGTCTTACTTGGAATCCAACGGATTCTTGGAGATGGTAGACGAGAATCTGACCATTTGGAAGCGACGCAGCTTACCAACAGAAGCGATGGTGGGACGCTGTGCGCGCATGAAATGACCGATAAGACCACATAGATTTGATATACATATGTAAACCTCCGCCGATGTCCCCAAAACCACACACTTTTCCCACAAATGTCACTTGTATGTATTACATATTCCGTTTGTTTGTCCCTGATTCATACATATATTGTATAAGCGGCGCTACTTGGAAATCACTAATTTTTGAATTTTTTTTTTTTTTGAAAAATGTCGCTTTCTTCGATGGGAGAGCAAAAGGGGCACGGGCAGAAAGCTGGCAAAATTGTCGGAAGGGTCGGGGACCAAGGGCAGGTACTGATTAGGCTGAGTCCGATGATAGATCAGTCGCAGAAGGGGTCGGGGTGTTGGGGGAATGCCGGGTAGGCGGGAAAAAAGCAGGCCGAATTCAGTCGGAATTGTAGGGGCCCAAGTTAGAGAATGAAGTAAAATGGACAGCGCAGAATCACAATTTATTTAATCTCAAATTTGGGTAATTAAACCCCCGAAGGGCACAATTGGGGGCAAAATTGGGAAACGGCACAATGGGACACAATGGGGAAAAAATGTGAGGGGCGATCAAAGGGATGGGTCGGAAAGAAATCGGCTTGGCACTTGTCGGGGAAATGGCGGAAACTTCGGAGGGGACCGGCACAGTCATTGGCACAATTTGCGGCAAGAACAGTAGACGGCACAGGCGGGCTGTTGGTACGGCAGAGCCGGCATAGTCAGAGAGCGGGGCAAAAAAGGAAGGGGGAAGGGGAGGGGAGAGAAGACGTCGGAGAGTACTTCCTCAGATCAGTTGATTTGAAACTGATTTGGTAAGGATTCGGCTCTCCTTTTATATTGCCTTTTCTCGCTTGAAGCGAGTTGTTTGCCAACTTAGCATGCCCAACTCATTCCCTTTTGTTATTGCCATATTTTGCCAATTTTCATTATTCATTTCATTTAACATATCTAATAAGCTCAAATTGCTCATTTTTTGAGGCAATAACCTTTTCATCCAATTTTGTCATTTCCCAATTTCCCAATTTATCCACAATTACAACGTTCCAACATTTAAATAAAATATAACATTTATTTATTTTTCCAAATTATTCAGAATTAATTTTTGCCATTTCATTTGTTTTGTCGCCAAAACATTTAATTTGTCATGACTCAGTTGAGTCATTTTCTCCCTCCCTCCGTTCATACATTCATTTATTTTAGTGCAAATATCTTTTTATTTTAGTGTTTTTTATTTTTGTTTTTAATGTTTTTTAATTTTCGCGCAGTCGCGACATTTATCCATTTTTTATGTTTATTTATTATAACTAATTTGTAGGGTATCCAATTATATGGACATAAAATCGCAAAATATGGACATACATTTTTCAATTAAGGGCAATTTTTTTCAAAAAATTTCAATTTATTGGTTGAAATAACAAATTAGATACATTTCCAAATTTTGGGGTGAAAAATGCATTCGATAGCTATTTATTTTTTATTTTTGAGGGATTTTTGATAATTTTCAAGTTTTTTTAGGGAGGTATTTTTCGTTTTATTTCTTTTGGCTAATTAAAAAAAAACAAAACGGTGCCTCCGTTGGTTTTCAAAAACCGTCACAATGTTTTGTTTTTAGTCCTAAATAGATGTTTCCAAAGATTTTTGAGGGTCGCTTGACACGAATATATAATTCTTTTTTTCTTCAAACCCACTAAGAATAGCGCCAGCACTTCTATCACATTTATTATTTTTGAATAAATGCCAATAAAAATCAATAAGAAAAAAACTTCTGAATTATTTAGCTCACGACATCGATCTGTCGCACAACCGAATCTCAGCTGTTCACACAACCTTTTTTGGTGGCGTAAAGGTGGCTGCAGACGATCAACCTCGGCCACAATACCATTGAAGTGCTTGCGAATGACTCTTTCGCCGGACTCTCACTCCGCCAACTTCACCTTGGCGAAAATTATATAAAAAGTATCGAACCCTTTGCATTTTCGCAAAACTCAAGCATAGTAAAATAATTTTAAAATATTAACTAAGTAAACTTGTGAAATCCGTCCTCAGGCCGTTCTGATATTGGAGCAGAATTGGATGACAGAAGTGACGAAAGACATCTTTCGACCAGTTAGGCAGCTCCAGCAACCGTCTTTAAAAGCAACACGGTAAAGAAATAGGTACTTATTTGGCAGAACAAAAGGTCCAACGGACAAAGCCACTCTGAGTGGTGTGATATTTCTTGGTACTACTTATTTACCGTATTTCTTCTAATAGAAGACCCCGTTCTATTAGAAGACCCCCTTCCATTATAAGACCCCTTTCGAGAGGGGTTGAACAATATAAGACCCCCCTCTGTTAGAAGACCCCCTTCCATTATAAGACCCCCCTATGAAAAATCGAATTTTCTCAAATTTTTTCTTGAAATTGTAAAAAGACCTTTTTTTTACGTTTTGGGGCATTTATTAGGAAACAATTTTTGTCTGAAATATGCATACATTTTATCAACAATAAGAAAATTTAAAGTGATCAATTTTTTCATAATCCAAATTATTTTCTTCCACTCCTTTATCAACTGCTTCTTCGTGTCGGCGCAAGCGCAAAAGGGTGAGCCCATTGGGAGTTGCACTGTCAGTCTAAAGAAAACCTTGAAAAATGTTTAAAAAAAATAAGGGAACACCTTGAAAACTTGGATTTTCTGGTCGTGGCGGCCGTCAGTGGACCACATTCAATCATTGTATAATTCCCGAGTGGTGTTCTTGAAAGGGACATTTGAGCAAACATCCGTCGCCTGAAAACAGTTTTTTTCGAGTGATAATGAGTTTTGAATCTACCTGAATGTACAGAAAACTCCCAAATTAGAAGACATCTGCCGAAAAAGAATTTGCCGAACACCTAAATTTTTATTAATTCATTGGGATTTTTTTTTTCCACACACCTTTTCCAATTACTCGGTCATCAGCTCATCGTCCATCCATATTTGGCCACATCAGGAAAATAAACTTGCTCTCGAAACATTTGACGAAAGGGTTGTCGGGCGGCGTATAAGTAATGATAAGTCACCCATTGCTCGCCTAAAACTAGCAAGGCAAAATGAAAAAATGTTATGCCGACGATACCGAAAATCGATCCAAATTCGCGCAGTTGGCACTCAATTGCTGGGTTATGCAACTGAGACAGTGCGTCGTCGACTTCTTTGCTAGTGGTTTCGGGTTGTTTGAGGGAATTCGCGTTTTGGTCGACCGCAATGTCATGATTGAGCCACACAGCATGTGACTTTAGCGCCAATCCCTCCTCTCCTTCTATAGAAAATGAACAGAGCGGTATTGCATGGCACGGTTTGGAGCACAAACGACACTGATGCGCACCAGAACATGGCTTATTGCAGTAGCAACAGACCTAAATAAAAAATAAGAATTATTTAAATTAATGAAAAAGCAGCTTTTACCATTTTCTCAAAGGCAGGAGAACTTTCTTGCGCGTCCATTTTTTTGTAATTTACCTAAGTATTTTAGGTAACAGATAATTATTGTTATGATGCCAAAAAAAGATGGGTACTGAAGCCAAAGTTACCCCCCCCCCCCCTCCTTCTTAAATTGATCCTTGAAATAGAAGACCCCTTTTTAGAGGTGTTGAACAATAAAAGACCCCGTTCTATTAGAAGACCCCCTTCCATTATAAGACCCCTTTTGAGGAGGGCTGAACAATATAAGACCCGGGTCTTCTATTAGAAGAAATACGGTACTTGGTAAAAACCCGACTCGTACTCGTCCATTTCGTACGACCCCGACTCGTACTGGTGACGTGTTATAAGTATAAGGACTGTCTAACCCCTGCTGTCTGCGCTCCCACGCAAAATAGAGTTTAAAAAAGTACGAGTCGGGGTTTGTCCATTTACTTTACATTAGCCAAAAAAGTAAAAAATTAAAAAAAAATTCTTTTTTGCTTTAAAAGCTATTTAGGGGTTTTCTGGGTCGGGGAACCCGATCTGACACCTATTTTGCCCAGTTTTGAATCCCGAACCCTAATTCGAACATTTCAAATATTTTGATTTTACATTAATGTGTCTCATTTTATCCAAATTTACATTAGTGTGGCTTATTCTTTAAAACAGATGTCAGAATCGGATTTATACCCTTTGTTTAAGTGACCAAAAAATTAAAATATATATATTTTCGATGTAAAAGATCTTAAAGAGGTTTTCAGGATCGGAGAATCCGATTCTGCATCTATTTAAAAAAATAAGCCACATTAATGTAAAATTGAAATTTCTGAAATGTTCGAATTAGGGTTCGGGATTCGAAACTGGGCAAAATAGTTGTCAGAACCGGATTCCCCGACCCTTAAAACTTTTAGATGTTTAAAACCAAAAAATGTAAAAAAAAATTTTTTTTTTACATTTTTTGGCTCACGTCAAGTAGACAAGTACCTAGGAATATCACAACACTCAGTGTGGCAAATTATGGCATAAGCCATTTTGAGGGTCTTTCTTGCCACTAAATTGCCAATAAATTGACATTTGTTTTTATAAATTATTTTCCCAAATTAATCTCCTATTTTCAAATGAAAATAAAGTCCGAAATCGAAAAGCCCAAAAAACCTGAAAGATCCGAAATCCGAAATTTTTTCAAAAATTTTATTTTTATGCAAAATTTTAAATTTTTATATTGTGGTGCAAAAATAGAAGCATCTTTGTATTTTTGTATTTTCCGGTGTCAAACTTTTTCTCAAAACAAAAAAACATAAATTAAACTAATTTTTTTTTATTTTTGAAGTCACTCCCCGCCGATCAAATGGAAGTCGCAGTATTGTCAAAGCCAGGGGAAAAATGGACACCGAAATCGTATAACGAAGTGAGTCAATTAAATATTACTTTCAATAAATTAAAGCCAATTGAAAATAATTTGCTTTTTAGACAAAGGCTCGTCTCTACGAAGAGGCCCACCCTGAATTCGAAAGCATAGTGGATGATGAGTAAGTAACTTTTATGTGTCTGGCTGAGCTTTATATTTTAATTTAATTCAAAATTTTGAGTCAAAATTTTAAGCTTATTCCGCATTGTTCAGATTTTGGGGTTTACAACATACACTTTTGGTTTTGATAGTTAGAAATTTAATCAGAAAAACGAAATTTCACAAAGAAGTATAAAAATCCACTTTCTTCGTTTACAGAAAAATAAACGCGGAACTTGAACGCCTCAATAACTCCCCACAGACTGTGTGGAGGATGAAATGACGACGCCGACCACAACTACTAAAAAGAAGGAAAAAGAAGACGATGAAACGAACGAAGATGAAAAAATCAAGGATGGAACAACAGCAACTACGCCAATTATGAAGGGGTATGTTCTAAGGGATGCTTCCTTTAATTTTGTTGCAAGAAAACTCGCCGAGATAAAACCTAGCCGCCGATACAGAGAAAATCATTTGTTCGAATATTAGCGCCCGTAAATATAATAATTATTTTTGGCAATAATTCTATGTATTTTTCAGCTTGGCTGCTATGCTCTTTGCCTTTCTTTTCGTGTTCTTAATGTTGGAACTTGAACATAAAGTAAGTATGGAATGACATTAAAAATTTGGTTCATTTAGAAAAGCCTCCATTCACTCCTTTCCTTTCATTCCCAGAGGAATGTCCCCGCAAGAAAATGAAAAATTTAAATTTCAGATTTTGCCAGCATTAGGCGCCAAGAAGGCGGAGCCTGATCAAGAGTAAGCGCCCGAGCCACTCACATTCGCTGCCCAATTGCCGTCACTGGAACTCTGCGGGAAAACCAGCATAACACTTCTTCCGACAAATCTGTATTTTAATCCCTATTTTAACACGATCTTAAATCCTTATCTTGGCAATGAATTTACGGTCGGGGTCACCTTGGCGCGGCCACCTTGGGTAGACACCTTGTCGCAGCTGTTTTGGCGCGCCCATCTAGGCACAAGCCTTTTTAGCGTTTCATGGACCATAACTTTCTTATTGACTAATCAAATCCTACACTCTTGGTATCATTCAAAAGCTTGGTCTTATGATTGTATTAGTACATGAAAATTTCGGAAAATTTCCGTCAAAAAAAAAGTTAAAGGAGAAAAACGAAAATTAAGTAGTTTTTATTAATATTTTATCTTGTCAGCTATTCAATAATTTCGAAATTGATAGTTTAAGCTTCCATAAGCTTTAAGCTTTCGAATGATACCAAGATTGTAGGAATTGATTAGCCAAGAAGAAAGTTATGGTCCATGAAACTCCATAAAAGTTTTGCGCCAAAATGGCTCTTCGTCAAGATGGCCGCGCCAAAACAGCTGCGCCAAGGTGACCCGCCCGTGAAATTGCTGATTTGAACAGTTAAGATTATTTTTAACTCTTTTTCGTTTATAAAGTTTATAAATATTTCCGCTTATTCGCGACTGTCTCGGTTTTTTGCATAAGGAATTCGATCGAATATAATTGCTGATTCTTATTTACTAACCTTTTAAAAATAAATTTTGCAAAATATTTTTAACTTTCTTTTTATGCTAAATAAAATCTTATAATAAAAATTTTAGTCAAATTTACAATTAGAATTTAAGCAAATTTGGCGGAGAACAGAATGAAATTCAGAAAAAAAAAAATTTAGAAATGTACCTGATTTGTTATTGTGAAAAGATAACTTGATTGTTTTTGTCTTTTTAGGTGTATTTTGGCAGTTTTTAGTGCATATTTTTGGTCATATTTTGGCATTTTTCGGGGTTTTAGAGGCATATTTTAGGGTTTTTTTAGGGCATATTTTTGGTCATATTTGGCGGTTTTAGAGCTTACAACAACTTTCCCTACTAATAACGAATATGACATTTATTTTGGTTAACTCTGAGAAAAAAAAATTGGCTAAAAAATCAAAAGGGTCCCCCTTATGTTATGCCAAAATTTTTTAAAAAATTTGTGGAAAATTTTAAATCTTGAATAATCCTGCTTTTAATAGTAAAAGCAGGATTTAAGATATTTTTCAACTGCTTAAAATTCATTATGTCATTATTTATTGCTTACGCAATTTAATTATGAAAATTGTTTCTGAAAAATTTCTCATTTTTTTGTTTTGTTTCGTACGAAAATCGTTTTCGTGTTTTGTTTTCGTCTATCAAAATTTTTTCGTTTCGTTTTTCCTCTGAAAATTTATTTTTTCGTTTCGTGTTTCGTTTTCGTTGCGAATGCGTTTTTTCGTTTCGTTTTCGTATATGAATTTTTTTTTTAAAGATTTTCGCACACCCCTGTTTCAGAGTAACGAAATCATTCCGATCGACAAAGTGTCTGTACATCACCCCGCCGGTCGGTCCCCGCGCCCCTCCCTTCCTATCCCTTCTCCATTCATCCCCCCCCCCCTCGCTCCCTCTAACCCAACAATCAATCAGTCAGGAAGCGCCGGACTAATTAATCACAAATGCACATGCGCAAAATGATACCCCCGGGGATGGCGGTGTTCGGAGTTTGGGTGTGGGCGAGGGGGGGAGGAGGGCTGGCCTTTGACTTCAGCAGAAGAGGAATATTATGTGTATTAATATAATAATCACAATATCATCACTACCATCGCAACCATCCCACCACCCATCCAACCACAAAATGATCGCTGTCGCCGTTTGTCCGCCAATCGATCAGGCCATTTGATCAAACTCGCGGTCTGCATTCGACCTTTTCTTCGTTTCGTTTGGCCTCCCTTTTCACATTCCATCAGCAGAGCAGCACAGTCCCCGAATGCCAAAAGTGATAAACCCAAGTACGATCAGTAACAACCCATTGAATTATGCCTTCCGAAATGATCGTCGATTTTTTTGCTGGATGCCTAGGAGGTAAAACAGAAACGGAATAGACAAATAATCAGCCAAAAACATAAAATAAAATTTATATATAATTTTTCTTTTAAGGCGTCGCCGGTGTTTTGGCTGGTCATCCGCTTGACACCGTTAAGGTGCGACTTCAAACCCAAAATTTGCTTTGTCCAATTTATCGAAACACTTTTCACTGTCTGAAACGTATTGTGCAAAGCGAAGGACCTTCCGCACTTTACAAAGGTTATTGGGTTCCTTATTTTTTTATTTATACTTGATATAGTGAAGAGAAGCTTCACTAAGAGAAGATTAATGGAGGAGAAAAGTGATCCCTTATGATCGGGCAAAGTGGAGAGCATGCATACTTTTAAAAAAATTAATTGCCAATTACCCAAAATTTCGGCTAAAAATGTGGCATTTTAGGCATGTCTTCTCCATTGGCCAGTTTGGCATTGATAAATGCCGTCATATTCGGTGTTCATGGCAACATTGCCAAGCAGTTTGAAGACCCAAATGCTTTGCATGTCCAATTTGTTGCGGGTGCTTTGGCGGGTGCCGCCCAAGGATTCATTTCCTCACCAATGGCGAGCAATAAGACTTTTGAAATTATTAATTTATTTGCTTTTTCAGGAGTTGCTAAAACTTCGCGCACAAATTAATCATGAAAATATTACGGTCATTTCGAATTCTGCCCAAAAGCAAAGTTCTTCCTCACCTCTGACGATGGCACGCCAAATTTGGCACCAAAGAGGGCCCAGGCATTTCAGTCGGTAAAGAAACAGAACATTTAAAATTAGTAAGAGAAAAACGCTAATGTTATGTAATCTAATTTTGTCCATTCTTTTGATTGCCAAACTAATCAATCATTTTTGTCAAAAGTATTTAGCGGCCTTCTGATCACTCAGCTGAGGGATTGTCCTGCTATGGGCGTTTATTTTGCTTCTTACGCATTTTTGAGGCGTTTGACCGACTCCGAAAATGGAGAACAATCGCAGGGAATGTCCAATTTGCAATTGCTTTTTGCGGGCGGAGCAGCGGGAATGTGCTCATGGCTAAGCAATTATCCGACCGATGTGATCAAAACGCGGTTCCAAGCGGACGATGCGTACGAAAATTGTGGGAATTTTGACGGAATTTCAATTTTAAGAAATAAATTTTATTTTTTTAGATACAAATTTTGTTTTTTTAATTATACCTTCTCTAATTGGAGCTTTTGGAAATTTTTTCATTCCTTTTTTTATTTTTTCTTCTGATCTTTCCTTTCCTCGAATTAATTCCAATTTTTTTTAAATGAAAGAAATGCCAAAAAATTAAATCATGAAATTGAAAGGCAAGAATAATTTATTCTTTTCTTGTCTTTGGAATTTAAGGAAATATTTGGTTTTTTCAATGTTAATCCATCCATTATAAATAATAATATGGGATGTAAAGTGGAAAGTTAAATTCGCAAATGAATCTGTGATACTTTGTGAAGATGAATAAATTAAAAGAAAAAGACGAGTAAAGTCATTATATGAAGACAAAAAAAAAAAACAGTTTAATTTATCTTTTATCTTTTTTTTTCAGATCGAGAAGTGATCAAAAAGGCCTATTCAGAGAATGGCTGTCGCACTTTCTTTGCCGGACTTGGCTCAACTCTGATCAGGTGAATTTGCGTTTGATCACTGATCATTGGCGCTGTTAAGCTGCCTAATTATCATTTTGCTTAAGGGCTGTGCCGACAAATGCTGCCATTTTCTTTACGGTCGAATGGACTTATCGGATAATGTTGAGAAAAGGTCAGCAAAAGGAACAGAGCGAAGAAGCGATGACAAAAGATCGAACTCAACAACAACAACAGGCCAAAGTGGCCAAACTGAGGACATCGGCCGGCGGTTTTCTATTCCCAATGGAAGCGGGCAGCACCCTCCAAGAGCCGATGATCAGCTGACACTCACTGATCCCAATCGAACGAATGTTGTACCTACCAGGGACGGGATGGATTCTGATTTCCGTGGCTTTTTTTTTGGGGTCGAAATGCCAATTTACGAAAGTCTTTTTGGGCGTCGTCTCCTATCCCTGGTACCTGCCTAATTAAGATTTTGAAAAAGCTCAAAATATAATGCTGTATGATTTTGTATTTGTCCTATTTTTTCATTTGACCAATAATGAATAATCATGAAAAATAAACAGAATAATTAATAAAAACCATTTGTAAAAAATTATTCTGTTTTTTCGAAAAAGGTTGTCTTCTTTCGATGATGGAATAAATAATGCAAAAGGCATTTTATTATATATTTTTTTACATTTTTTACGCAACAATAATTAATTTAACAAATTTTAATTATTGAATAATTAATTAATTAATTATCATTGGCTAAAAAAGACCTAATGGTGAAAGAAATTGCAGTGTATCACATTTAAATCATTTCAATCATTGGTTCTTTCCCTCTAATCGGAGTAGGAATTTGTGAAGTCAAATGGCCCCATGCCAAAGGTGCGGAGCCGTTATTTAAAAACCATCATTATGAAAAAATTAACAAAAAATCATGCATAGCTTTGCTCCAAAGCTACAAAATTTTTTATTCTTTATATCTTTTGAAATTCCTACGAAATTCTATTGGCCAGTAAAATTTCAGAAAATCTCTTTTAATTAAAAAAAAGTTATGGCCAAAAGAACTCAAAAAACCCATGTTTTCAAACATTTTTCGTCATAACTTTTTTGAAATTAAAGAAATTTTTTGTACTTAGTAACCCATTCTTGCTCATAATTTTTTTCATTTATCATTGTATCTTTATTTCTTAAATGTATCTGAAAACAGAATATTTTAGGTCACTCATTCAAATTCCTAAAATAAATCAAATGTCAAACCTCTTTTGGGCATTAAAGACTGATATTTATTTTAATTCGCCTTTTTCCTCCACATTCGCATTGAGAAAGGATGCCACTTTTTATGAGCATGATATACCCGGCAAGTCTTAATGAATTTATTAGGCTCAAAAGCTTCATTTGTCATAATATGTGAGGAATAATTTTTATTATTTACGGAACCATTGAAATGATAAGAAAATTTATTGATGCAATTGCTGCGGAAAACCTACATTTAAAAGAAAATAGCTCTGTTAAAAATTTTGTACTTAGTAACCCATTTTTGTTCAGAATTTTTTTCAATTGTCCTTTGTATCTTTATTTCGTAAATGTATCTGAAAACAGAATATTTTAGGTCACTCATTCAAATTCCTAAAACAAATCAATGAGCCCTTATTTGGTTGAGCAGCAAAAGTCGGCCGCAAATGTCGGCACACGAATTTAAATGAAATTTTCAGTATTCGGTATCGGTATATACTGCGGTATTTATCGGTATATCGCGGTATTTTCGGTAATACCGCGTTATATACCGTTTTTATGCCGATCTCCGGTATATACCAAAATTTCGGTATTAAAAATACGATACCGTGCCGAACACTACTTATAACTTAATTTTTGATATTGAATTAGCTTTTATTTATAATAAAAATTTTGAAATACCACAACGCTAAACCAAACTGCACTAAAATAGCAATTGCGTTGGTTTTCGTAAGTTCGGACCCATAAAGTGGCCATTAGGCGTTCAATGACCAAAACATGGGCAAGGTAATTTCGGAAATAAATGGGAGCAACGTGGCACGCATTTGCCTAACCACGGGATTTGTGGACGCAATTTGAGCCGACAAAAAATCTTCCAACAAAACTTCAAGACGAACTAAACAAAAAGGAAAAGAATAATTAATAAATTTTGGGATTTACCAATTCCTCTGATGAAAATGCAACCAATTGGCATAGTAAAACGAATTTTAAATTTATATGCAAAATTGAAATGGTGAAAATGAAATAAAAATTAAGTGCAGCAAAAGGACAGTCGAGGAAAATATGGAAGACAAATTCGAAAACATTCAGAGAGACTAAGACGAATTGTTCAACGTGCGAATATTCACTCACACCCAGGGTGTCCATCTCACTACATCAAAAAGGCGGCGACAGCCACCAAAAGGGGGGCAAAAAGGCGCGTCGGCAGCTCATAAAGGGGGCAAAAAAGGGGGCATTAAAAAAAACGTGTATAAACAATGAAAAATTGTTCAAATATTTTAATTTTTTCCAAGCGGGAGGGGGGGGGGGAGGCGGTGCCTATAGGCGCCGCCGGGAAATTTTTTGCAAATTTGGGTTTTTTTAGTAAAAGATTTTGCACAAAAAATAGTTGAATTAGAGTAAAAATTTGAGATAATCTAAGGTAAAGGGGGTCCGGTGGTGCCGATAGGCGCCGCCGGGGAATTTTTTTGAAAAGGTGGGAATTTATTAACAGATTTTGTCTCAAAAATACAATAACGTAAAAGAAAATGGATCAACTAATAAAGCCAAATAAAAAATTCGCGAAAACAAAATGCCAAAATTAATATAGTTCATATATTTACCGGATTCCTTATAAAATTCCTCATAAATTTACGAAAAAGTCAAAAAGGGGGCAAAACTCAAAAAGGGGGCAAAAAGGGGGCGGCCAGGTCGAAAAGGCGGCAAATGCCTCCTAAAGGAGGTATTATGGACACCCTGCTCACACCAGTGAAATTCATCTTTTAGACAAAAATAATCACAAAAAAATCCATTCATAAATAATTAATGCCGTGCAATTCATTGCTCAAAAAAAAAGAATGGCATTGGCAGAATATGATTTTAACAAATTTTAAATGAATGGCACAAATTGTATAAATTAATTAAGGGGGGGGGGGGGGGAGGTATTTAACAGCCGCAAAGACAGCAACAAATATTTGGTCGCGTTAAACGATAAAAAAACGGAAAGGCAAATAAAAAAGAGAGGGGCGGGGGAAGGGAAATGGCAAAATGCCGCCAGCGGAAGGAGTTACTGTTCCCTGAAAAGGATATGGCACAAAATGGATGATATAAAGTGATCTGATAAATAGCCATTAATCTCTTTGCAAATCGCTCAAAATATTTTTTATTTTTTTTTGATTTTGCTCTGTCGTTCCTTCTTTTCTCTTCCGTTTTTTTTTTTCTTCTTTTTCTCATTGAAATTTCATTTTTACCACTTTAAAATATATTTTCCTTTTTTTTATTTCCTTTTTTTTCTTTCTTATTTCCGCATTCATTCTCATTTGCCATTTATTTTTCATTTTTTTTTGTTTGTCACCCCCCAAAAATCGTAGCGCTTTTTTCAAAAAATTTAACGTATTAAAAGAAATTTCTATTGTTTGTGATTTAATAATAGAAAAATTTCCACGGAATTACGACCATCTAAACAGATTTAACGCCATTAAATCATAACAAACATAAACATTTATTGGTTTTTCACAATTTTTTCATTTTTATTTTTATCAGAAGGTGAATTTTTTAATTTTAAAACCATTTTAATTTTTTTTCGTATTTTAAAACTTTTTTTTTTGGTGTATTTTACCTAACATTTCCAAAGCACACTGAACGAATTTCAATTGAGCAAATAATTCATTGCGTAAGAAAATTGTTTGGTCTTTTAGCGATTAGTGAAGTGGGGGGGGGGGGGGGGGGCGGGGGGGGGGGGGGGGACAGAGGGGGGGGAATTGGGCCAAATGCTTTTGGCACTTAAAACTTCACTTTTCAATTCTTTCAAATCCTATTCCCACAATGCTTTTCCTTTGCTTGTTTAAAAGTGTCCATTAAAGCTTAAGTTTTTATTTGGTTTAATTCAATCTTTCATTTAAGTTCTTTTCATTTTATATTGGCTTTTTTTTTCTTTTTTTCGTTTATATATTCGACTTTTAAAAATTATCTATACGGATAAAGCAGAACAAAGCTCCAAAATAACCAAATAAATATTCAATTAATTAATTAATTATAAAATCTTTTTTTTTATGGGCTGCCATTTTTATTGGCGCTTCTTTTAATGCTCTGTCGAATATTCAGTTCTTCAAAATGTTATCACTTTTATCTCCAAAAATAATTGGGAAAATTCCCAAAAGGAAATTCCATCGTTTTTGATGTTCACTTGTACATTAATTGGAATGCATTTTTTTCATGGGAACTGGTCAATGCTCCATCCTCACTCATTTATCATAATCATTTATCATTTTCGTCATCCATCATCATCATCATTAACTTCATTATATTTTGTCACTAATCAGTCCGTTGTTGCTTCTCTCTTTTTAGTACTGCTCCGATTTATAAAAGTGATCACAGTCAAATGATCAATCATTTATTACAATCTGAGCCCACCCACCGCCATGTGGAACAGACAGCCGAATGAACGGGGGGGGGGGGGGAGGAAATGAATGAGTGATAAACAAAGAATGGGGGGAAAAGCGGAGGAAAGGGTAGGGGGGGGGGAGGGGGAATGGATGAAGGAATGGGAAGAGGGCGGAAGAGGAAGAAATGGAGGAAGGGAAAGTGTACAGAATCAGCACAAGTGATGATAATCAAACGAATGAACTATTTTGGTCAGTGTCTTCAGTTTGTTCTTTCTTCTTTCAGACTTTGTGCTAATTGCTGCTGCAGAGTTTCATATTTCTTTAAATTTCAGCCCAAATTATGGCGCATAATAAGTCCATTGGTCATAATAATGACCGTAATAACAAAATTATTGGAAATGACGGGGATACGGTAGTGCTTAACAACATTACAGTAAATGTTGCTACTTCGGAGCCATCGTCAATCGAAGACGAAATTGTGAGCATCAGCAACAAAAGCCGCAAATCGACCCTTTCGGCAACAATGGCAGAACGCCCAAATGGAATTTCGTAGGGGCAAAAGATGGAAAATGATAAACAAAAGAAATGTTTTAGTTATGCCGAAATTCTGGTCAATTTTCTGAAGGGAATGATCGGGCCGGGCTGTCTGTCGCTGCCATTGGCCTTCAGACAAGCCGGGCTTTGGGCAAGTGACGGGACAAAGCGCAAAAGGCTAAAAAGTGTCGACCATTTGTCCCATTTTAAGACTGGCCTTGGATTGGTCATTGTTCTCGGAATTTTGAATTGGCATTGCATGCAAAAATTGGTCAAATGCTCGCAGAGACTTTCCAAAGAGTTCCTTTTTTCTTGAAAATAGTTATTAATTTCCAAAATTTAGAAAAGGAAATTTATTTTTGGACTACGGAAATGTCGCCTTTGAAACTTTTTCCAATTCATTTTCTCCGCTTAGGCAATACAATCGGATGGCCAAGTAATCCGTGCCCATTTTCTTTTAATATGAATCATTTCAGATTTATTGTAAATGGCTCAATAATTGCTCTGCAGATCGGCATTTGTAGTGTTTTCTACGTTTTCATTGCCGATCATATGAAAGAAGTGAGTTGAGTGATCATTCACTCTGATCACTACCCAATGGCCAAATTGTTCTGACCACTAGCGCCTAAATAACTGATTATTCATCTGATCACGACCAAATGGCCAAAAAGCATCGTTCTGACCACTTCCCCGTTAAATAAGTGATTATTCGTTATGAATCACCCAAAATGGCCAAATGAGTGATCATTCTTTTGATTATCTATTAAATTACTTTATTTTTCAGTTTGTCGACTTTGAGTTTCCATCTTTGGCTTATTCGAAATTGTTTTGGATGTTTGCCATCTTTTTGCCTATGGCTCTGATCAATTTGGTCCGCTCTCTTCGTGCCATTGCCGTGCTCAGTTCCATTGGTAATGTTTTTTGTATTGCCGCGCTCACTTTTATTTTCCAGGTAAAATTATTTAAACAATTTGTTCAAAATTTAAAATAAGATGATTAAGCAAATATTCAGTTTTTCGTTTTGGAAAAAGGCAAATTCACTTTTATTTTTTAGTATCTTTTCCGGACAAAACACCAAAATTGGCATGAATTTCCTGCAATTACAAATTTTGATGGTTTAATGGCCGCGTGCGGCGCGGTTTTATATTCATTTGAAGGACAAGCAATGGTAAATAAATAATAAATAAATGAAAATAACAAAAGTTTCAATGTTATCTTATCCGTTTAGGTGCTTCCGCTTGAAAATCGTTTAAGAAAACCCTCGCAAATGGTCGGTCTTTTTGGCATTCTGTCCGTTGGCATGTCCGTCGTTTCTGCCGTTTATTCCGCCTCCGGCTTTCTCGGATATATCACTTACGGGGCCCAAGTGAAGGGGAGCATCACTCAAAATTTGCCACAAAATGAAATGTTCGAACGAATAAAATTGACTGAATAAAATATAACTTTGTGAATGGTTTAAGTCAATTTGTGGTGGTCCGTCTGCTTTTCACTTTGGTCATGCTCTTCGGCTTTGCCATTCAAATGTTCGTTGTCGTGGAAATGCTTTGGCCCGAATTTGTCAAATTATTGCACAATATTTGTCCAAAATTAGCGGAGGACCGTGAAAATGGACGCGTCCAAATGGTCGCCATTGAATTGCTCTTTCGCGCCGCGCTTGTCGCCATTGCCAGTGGGTGTTGCCGCCATTGTCTTTTTTTTTTTTTTTTTTTGACATTTTGGCATTGCTCTTCCCTCCCGCATTTTCTCTTAATTTGTTATGCCCTCCCCTTTTAGTGCTAATTGGCATTGCCGTTCCCGACTTGGAGAATATCATCCCGTTAGTTGGCGCCACCGCGGGAATGCTTTTGGCACTGATTTTCCCCGCTCTTCTTGACCTTTTCGTATTTTTGCCCGTCCATTTGCAACGGCATAAAATTTGGCGGACTTTTTGGCTTCTGATGGACAATGGTGCCCTTGTCGGCATTGGCATCTTTGGCTTAATTGCCGGACTGAGGGCAAATTTGCGGAACATTTTGGCACCTGCTGAAAATATTGTTGCATAATAAAACAGAACCATGCTTTTTAGAAGATCTTATTGTTATTACATAACAAATATCTTCTTAATATTCCATTATCAAACCAATCAAAGTGCATAACATTTTCATTTTTTCATTACTCCCAAATTCATAAATTTACTTTTTTTTTTTTTGTTCACATATATTAATATTAAAATTTTCTGCTTTAAATATAAATTTGTGTTTTCAAATATTAATTTATTTTATCATATATTTGTACAATTTTTCACTTTTCCCATTTAATTGTCTTTTTAAAATGCCCTCCCCTCGCTTTTCTCTCCTTCTGTTGCTTTTTGCCATTGTTTTGGCCAATTTTTCCCTCCCAATTGGCCATTGTGCCATTTGTGTTCCCACTGTTCCCGATACTTTGGACTGCCAGTCGAAGGGTGAACTCTGCTGCTATGCGGAATACCGAAAGTGAGTAAACTATGTCACCCAAGTTTTATTAAATTTATTTGTAAGTTTTTAGTTTATGAATTCATTTTGTAATCATTCTGATTTTTGAATTTTTGACAAAATTCTTAAAAATTAATAAATTAGTGATAAATTCTGTCATTAAATCGCATCTAAATTCATAAAATTTTACCGTGGTGAGCCGAAGTGAAAAAGGTATCGATGTATAGGTTTTCGAGGAAGGAAGTTATTTCAGTACGGAGAAAATTATATTTAATCCGATTAATTAAATGTAATATTTACAATTTTAAATATTTTTATTATTATTCGTTAAAAACAATTCTTTAAAGAAATATATCCATAACTAAATTTTTCGCCCTCACCCATACTTTTTTCGCTTCATCATAGCACCGAAACAATAACAAATTTATTTATTAAAGTCTTTTTAAAATTAAATATAATTAATAAAATCATTTTCTCCGTACTGAAATGACCCCCTTCCTCACAGTCGAACTGAATAAGTACAAATATTTGAGAAAGGCATCGTTTGAAATTTCTATTTTTATCAATAAATAAGAGTCCTTTCTAAAAAAAAATTTTAAAACAAAAATTTTATAAGAAAAATAATATTTATCAGAAATGACTTCATCCAAAATCAGTGTCCGTGCACTTGCGAAGCTCAAAATTGCATTGTCATTCTCCCCGGCGGACCCGGAGGCATTCCACCGAACAATGATGGCACAATGGGGGCCAATTGGTGGACATCGCTTTGGCAAAAATGTTTTGGCCCGGTTTAAGGGATAATTTAGCGAATTCGAAAAACAGTTTTAGACTTTGTGATTTTGTTGATTTATTTGCTTTTTTGATTTGGATGAGCTTCCAAATGGAATATTTCAATGTTTTTGTAACTGATAGTGCATTATTTCTTAATACATAAAATTCTATTTTTTTTTTGTATTTCATTATCTACGCACACTTAAGACTTATAGCTTAAGTTTAAGCACAAGTATTGAATAAATGTGACCGACCCCGGAAGGCAGGGAGTGCCCGCGAATTAAACCCCAAAGGCATTTCTGTCATTTTAAATAGTCTCTGTCCGCAATCATTCCCATTGAATTCCTCCCTGCTCGTCTCTTTGTAAACCTGTCCCTCTCCCTTCCCCTCCATCGCCAAACACTTTCATCCGTCGCCCGGCCAGACCATTCAACGACAACGGACCCCGCGGGGATTGCGGGCAACGCATACAACAGAAGGGAGGGGAGGGGGGGGGGGCAAATAGGAGACGGCCAAAACGCTCTTTTTCACATCTCCGCTTCCCCTACCCCCCCCCCCCCCCCCCTCAATGCGATGCGATTGCGTTTTGCGCATTCCCACCCAAATTTGCCACTGCGCTTTTTCCCCCCCCCCCCACCCTCATCAGTGATTTGGTATTACATTCATTCACAATTCCCATCAATGCACTTTTATTTAAATCATTTCGACAATTGAACACACCCATTAATCTAATCTATCAGCAGAGAATAATTAATTAAAAAATGTGTGATATTGCATTTATAATTTTCCTACTTAAATTTGTGAATTATGTCGACAAAAAATAAATGATTCTCTTCGGTTATCCCCGCATAAATCCAACTGAACAGACCAAACAATCGAATAATATTGCAAAATGAAAAAGGCAGATATATTATAGCCAATGAATGAATGAAACCAACTCACGTCGTCAATTCCTTATTAATTATTAAATGAGTCACCATTTGAGAGAAAGGCATTCCAATTGAAGACCGACCCACCAAAACGTAAGTAAACATTCACCGACTGAATGACTTCGTCGGTTTCGTACAGTGTTATGTTCACCTTCTAAACACCCCCCCCCCCCCCCCCCCATTTCACTTTCCCTCGTCCGTTGTCCCCCCCCCCCCCTCGCCCCTTCCATTTGCCCAATTATTACACCTTTCAGTGTCCATCTCGTCCCTCTCCTCTTCCCCTCCCTCTCCCCCCCCCCCCCCGCTCTCCCCCCCCCCCCAATTCCGTCTTTTTCATCGACTACAATTTCTCCTAAAACCGCCATACGTCCCATCGTTAATTTGCCATCTTCAAAAAGTATCCGTTAATTGAATTGGCTTCTCCTCAAAACCGTCAGGTCGTCTTCCGTCCAGCCTCTTTCTGTCAGCAGTCTATCCTCCATCCATTGTCTCTCTCTTCCGTCCCCCTTTCTTCCCTTTTCCTTTGCCTTCCGTCTCCCTTTCTCCCCCCTCCTCCCCCCCCTCCCAATTCTTTTGCTTTCTTCCCAAAATCACTCATCCGTTCATTCCTTCCATATTAGGCAAACCTTCCTCCCGAAATGCGCATTATTAGTCGAATCGTCGAATCGACGCTCCGAAGAGTTGACTCTGCTCGGAATGTTCAAATGAATCGGCAATTTCAGTCATTTGCTCTCATGAACAAAAAGGACAAACAGCATAATGTTTTGTTTTGTAAATACAAAACTTTTTTTTAATCAAACGAATCTCTTTGACAAAAGTCTGTCTTTTCTTCTGAGGAAGTCACAGTTTGACTTGGAGATGGCCCTGCTGTTTTTCGTTTGTCCCTTTGGCGTTTCGTTTTGTTTGCCCACGCCCTCCCCTCGGGGCCTTTCCCTGGCCCCGTCAATTATTCTTCCAAAATCAAAGCCCACCCGCCCCCCCCCGCCCATTGCCTACGAATCTGTGCACCCCTAAAAAATGCATTTGCGCGAAACAGAAATTGGCCGACCAATGAAAGAACGGAAAGAGGCCACGAGCTCAGAACAGCAGCAGCAGAAAAACCATTCATTCATTAAACATTCATTTGTGACAAGCGCAAATGATGGCCAAAAAGAGGACCGAATTGGTGTTGACAAAACAAACGAAATACTCGAAAATGCATTCCAAAGCGCGCCCCGCTTTTTTGACTCACCAATCCTTGACAAATTATTGTTAAAATTAAGAAAGGATAATTGTGTAAAAAAGAGATTATAAATTTTAAGGTTTTGTCATTATAATTTTCTTATAAATAAATTTTCTATTTTAAATTTATTTTTTTGTATTTTTTTAGGTTTTGGCATCAAAAATAATTTGTTAATATTTTATTTAATAAAAAAACAAAACATTAAAATTTCATTTATTCCGAATAAACAGAGCAATAGAAATTCAGTGCTGTAAATGACCTTAAAAAAGTCGAAATCGCAGCTGTTGTTCTTATTAATTCGGTTTTTGCCGCTTATTTTCCGCGTCTCTTTCGCTTATAACAGAGAAAGTAAGGAAATTAAATTTTAAAAAGTGAAAAACGGATGCTTTTTCTTCCCAAATTTGTTAAGCCTATCAAAGTCCGCCCGAATGCGATGTCAATGACCCGCTCAGTTGCAGCCAGCAAAAGCACGAAGTGAGTGGACAAACAATGGCCAAATGCCCTGCTCATTATCATAAAATAGTGCCATTCTTACAATATGAGCTAAATACTGCCAAAATATTTATGTTTTATGTCACATAAACCCAAAATGACCAAAGAATGGAAAATATGACAAAACGCATTAAATTTAGGGGGGTGTAAATATTTGCATTTTTCTGTTTCTATCTTTATTATATGTGTTTATGACCTTTGTCATATTTTTGACATAAAATCGGGCCTTAATTGTCAATGCGTTTGATCAGATCAGGGATACTTTTGGTCACTTTTTATTTTGGTCACTTTTTATTTTGGTCAGTACTTGCAACTTTATTTAATTTATTTTTTGTATTTTTCGGTTTGTTTGTTCCTGAACGGCGCCTACAAATGCGCGTGTCCGCAGGGGTACGGCCGACTACCGGACGGACGCTGTTTAGTGATCAACGAATGCCAAGACGCAAAACTCAACGAATGTTCTACCGATGCCCAATGCATTGATCAGGTGAAAACGGAGACAATTCAAGGAAAGTTGGGCAAATACACTTTAGGCCGAAGGATACTCTTGTCGATGCAAGTCGGGATTTGCCGATGTGTCGCCCGAAAACGGAAGGCACGGCTCAGTGTGCCGAAGGCAACAGAACGAATGCAGCAACCCAAACACATACGGTGGGATACGGTGGGAGGGGAGAGGGGGAGGGAGCTGATAAAAAAACACCAGAGGAAAGGGAAAGTCACGAAAAAACTGTTTATCTTTATAATTTGTAATTTTTTTTAAGGCGTCGATTGTGACCCAAATTCGGCATGTGTGGACACTGCCGCCGGTTATGAGTGCCGGTGCCATCCCGGATACACGGACATTTCCGAGTCATTCAGTCAGCTGCCGGGACGAAAATGTGTGGTGGCAGTGAACGAATGTGAAGACCGGTCCAAAAATGACTGTTCAGAAAATGCCATTTGCACCGATGCCAAAGAGAGGTGAAGAGTGCCGGGGGAAAGAAGGCATTCCGATTTGGGTGCACATTCAGTTACACTTGTACTTGCAAAGCCGGATTCGTCGACGCATCGGCCAATGTCGGCAAATACCCGGGCCGAATTTGCAACAAGCCCTACGAAAAGTTGCAATACGACACACCGACAAACCAATGCGACCCGAACCAGTCGAGTCCATGTCCCGCGGGACAAGTGAATGAAACAATGGCAATATACAAATACACAGATATTGACTCTTTAAGGTTTGCAAGCAAAACACGGCCGGGCACTACAGTTGCCAATGTGGCGAAGGGGCAATATTTGTGGACGGCAAATGCCAAATGACTGCGGCATGTCAGGTGAACGGAGGGCACGGATAACGGATAATGAGCGACGAGGGAAGGGGGAGGGGGGGGGGAAGAGCAGACGATGAGAGGGAAAGGGTGGGAGGAAGAGCAGACGATGAGAGGGAAAGGGTGGGAGGAAGAGCAGACGATGAGAGGGAAAGGGTGGGAGGAAGAGCAGACGATGGGAATATCACGGCTTAGGTGGACCCCGAATGTGACAAGAATGCCAACTGCATCAACGTGCTCGGCTCCTACTCGTGTCAATGCAAACCCGGCTTCTTCGACGTCGACTCGGTGACGCCGGGCAGAGAGTGCAAACCACGTGAGCAGGAATTGAAAACAATATCAAAAACAAACGATAGGAAATAAATGTTTTTGCCTGTGCCATTGAAGTGTCAAATGAATGTGCCGACCGTCACGACTGTTCGCCCTTTGCCAAATGCGTGGACAATAAAGATGGATACGAATGCATTTGCGATGGCGGCTACACTGACGTGTCTTCCCAAATTGGGCTTCGTCCGGGACGGAAATGCGTAAATTGTGAGAAAATTAAATAAAGGTGCAAATATTGATTTACAAACTGCCCACAAAATTTCTATTTGGTATATGTAATCGAATTATGAATAATTGTGGACCATTAGCAAATTTGGGGATGGATTATGGCGGTGATGGGTTTTAGTACGCCTCTGTCGGGTGTGAGGGCATTTCTGTTTGCAAAAACAGGTTTTGGATAATTTGATTTGGAAATAAAATTTAATTAAGTAAACAATACAATACATATTAGATAGAGTGATAAGCTAATCGTAATGAATTATAAGTAAAGAAATATTTCGAATAACCATAAATTTTTAAATTTGATTTTCAAGTTTTAATAACTCTTATTTCAAAAATGGATTTTTAAAAAACAGCTCAAATAATGAAAAACAGAAGCAGGCAAAAAATAAATAGAATGATAATACAGCAGATGAATAGTTTCCAATTACTGATCAAAGAAAAGTGTCCAAATGAAAATGGACCTAAAGGTGGTAGTGAAGCATATTAAGCAATTAAAATTTAATTGGGCAAACTTAAAGCTAAATAATTTAATTGATAATACTAATTAAGGTCAAGTGGTTAGTTCTGTCATTTCCAACAGGGCTGGGCAGGCTGAACCAAATTTTCTGTTTTTTAGGGTTCGTTTACGTCAGATAAATTTTTTTTGTTTCGTTTTTGTTTTCAAAATTCCATTTTCTTTGCGTGGCTTTTGCTGGGTTCGAGTTCCCCACATCTCAGGAATATTTAATTTTTATTGAATTTTAAATATATATTATTCTTTCTGCATAAATAAGGACTATAGATTTACTTGGAAAGTCGAAAAATTAAAAAAATACCGAATTTTAGTAGTAAACGAAGGAATCTAGATATTTTCTAACAGCTAAAAATTCCTTACTTACTATTTTTGGTTTACGTAATTTTTTTGTTTTTGTGTTTTATTTCGTTCCCAAATTTTTTTTCGTTTCGTTTTTGGTTTTTAACTTTTTTTTTGGTTCGTTTTGTTTTCGTCCGGAAATTTTTTTTGTGATTTCGCCACCCTTTATTTCCAGTGACAATCCATCAGTCATTATTATTATTTTTTTCTCTTTTGATTCATACATTTTTCAGCAAGTAACGAATGTGCGGAACGCTCATTGAATACGTGCGATGAGAACGCGGATTGTATCGACACTCCCCAGGGGTACAGTTGCCAATGCTTTTCCGGCTATGTGGACGTATCTTCAAACGCACATTTGCCCCCGGGCAGAGTCTGTACAGGTCAACCAACGCCAAACAAATTGCCTAATTACAATTGTCTGTTGCAGTACAGACAAGTTGCCCCAAGCAGCGGACTGATCTGATCTTTCTGATCGATGGGTCCGGTTCCATTGGGTCCCAAGTGAGCGCAGAGAAATGCGCCAGTGGTTTGTGTTATTGGGATTGGTCGATTTAAGGTGTTCCGCAACGAGGTTCTGCGCTTCATCAAAGAGTTCATTGAGCTGTTCGACATTGGACTGGACAATACGCGTGTTGGCCTTATTCAGTACTCCGACCAAATACGACACGAATTCAACTTGAACCAATACTCGGACAAACAGTCGCTGCTAAAGGCGGTCGATCAAACGCAATACCTTACGGGACTGACACGGTACGGGAGCAGACAAAACCAAACACCCAAAAATAAATAAAAGCTTACAGGACCGGGGCGGCTATCCAACACATGGTATCGGAAGGCTTTTCGGAACGCCGAGGGGTTAGGCCCCTTTCGGATGGAGCAAATCGTGTGGCCGTGGTAATAACTGACGGACGAAGTCAAGGCGAGCAAAGGGGAAGGGCCAAAAAGAAATTATTATGAAGGCGCCGTATGGCATTTCAGACAACGTCACTCAGCCGGCCATCGCCGCTCGTAACCATCAAGTGAACACATTTGCCATCGGAGTGACTGATCACGTGTCGACTAGCGAATTGGAGAACATTGCCGGATCGCCGAACAGGTGAACAAGAGTGGGAGAAGAGGGATAGAGAGATAAAAAAGAAGTAAAAATAAGAGAGAGCGAGAGGGATGTGATGCCAAAGGAAGTGTAGAATGCACATAAAGAAAGTAACAATGAGATAGTGTGTGGAAGAGAGAGGATAAGAGAAAGAAAGGTAAAATAACAGAGATAGATAACGAAAGAAAGTAACAATGTGAGAGTGGAAGAGAGAAAGAAAGGTAAAATAGGTAGACTTCAAATTCAATTAGAGAATTCATTGCCCACCTCTCCTAAAAGATGGTTCTTCGTGGAGGGCTTCAAAGAGTTGGACATGCGCCTTCGTTCGCTGGTGCAGAAATTGGCCTGCCCAACTCCCGCGCACACACCGCACGAGCCGATTGGCGGCTGCAACGCTGAAACACAGACGGGTTGCGACAGAGCATTGGGACAAATCTGTGTGTTGGTCGACGGGAGGTTAAAAAAACACTGCAAAAAATTAGGGAAATTATTTTTGAATTTGAATTTCAGCGCGACCTGTCAATGCCCAACCAACTTTCAGGCCCACCCCCGCACAAAAATTTGTGGGGGCGACCTTTGTAACGCGGAAGTGGCCACTTCATGCCCTTACCCGGAGGTAAGTCAGTCGGATGGAATCGGCAGACAGAAGAACGCCAAAAATTATTAATTAACTGTTTTACCATTCAGTACTGCCAGCAGACTCCGTTGGGCAATTATCGCTGCGTGTGTCCGTCTTCCTTTTCGCGCGAGTCGCAAAACGGCGAGTGCGTGTCGTCGAATGTGCCTTTGCCGCCCGCCTCGCCATGCCCCGCTGGGAAAATGCTAAGTGCACGGACAGGCATGCATTTATTTGTCCTAATTAAACGGAATATTAGCAATCTTATCCATAGCTAAGGCGTCTCTTCAAGGATTGGGTCGGACAATGGCATTCTCCTAATTGGATTTGGCCATGGGGCCAGATTTATAATTGTTTCTCATTTTGGCATTCACACTTTGCCTTTCTCACTTTTCAGGCAAATGTTTGCTGCCCGGTGCCTGCGATCCCTCCGATGTGAATTCGTGTGACTTGCGGAAACGCGAGGTGTGTTTGCGAGCAGCACAAGTGCAACAAGTTCGTTTGCCTACGGCACCACCACCGGCGGACCAATCGTACAAGAAAAAGCACAGAGACGTGGAGACATATCAGACAAGTGGACAACACACACCAACAGACCAAGAAAGACAGTGGCCAAATTGGCAAAATAATTTAGGAAAACCGATAAGTTACGTGGTCACACAATCGCCCGATTACACATGCCAATGTGTCAGTGGAGAGAAACGGCATCCGATCACGGGAGTGTGTCGTAAGAAAACGGGGATATAATTGCAAAGGCTAAGAAAAGGATTTGATTGATCAGTTCGGAACGAATGCCTTCGGAAGGAGGACAACGATTGCGACGCGCACGCCCAATGCACTGACACGGACGAGGGGTATTTGTGCGTTTGTCTGCCGGGGTACATGGACAACAGTCAAGACAAAGTGCAAACGCATATTTAATCTTAATGTATTTTTAATTATTGTTTCATTTTCTTAGTTGCGTAAACCGGGGCGAATTTGTACTCAGCTGACGGACGAATGTGCGTCGGGCACTGCGAAGTGTTCGCCTTATGCGAAATGCACTGACACGCCCGAGGGGTGAGCAGAAAATTGGCCTATTTTATAAACTTTTTTCACGACGGCACTTTCACGCTTCAAATGTGTTGACTTCTTTAGCTATGTGTGCCGCTGTTTGCCCGGCTACGTGGACTTCTCTCCGAACCCGCAGTACAAGTCGGGGTTGGACTGTCGTCCGCTGGTAGACGAGTGCCGGACGGGTCAGCACACGTGCCATCACAACGCGACGTGCCACGACACGACCGATTCGTATACGTGCCAATGCAATAGCGGATTTACGGACATGGACGAACTGCGCAACCCGGGCAGAAACTGTCAGCCGATACTCACGCCAAGTGGGGCTATTACTTCAACACTTTTTTTTATTTTTTGGTCATTTTCTCAAATGGTAGAGAATCCATGCCAAGATGGCACCCACAATTGCCACACTTATGCCCGCTGTCGTCCCACCGGAACACTCTCTTACACATGCCAATGTTTGGCTGGTTATGAGGATAAATCTCCACCAGTTTGGCATCTGAATGAATTTTAATTTTAAAAAATATTTGGCCCACAAAAAGGAACAGCCTGGTCGTTTTTGCGTGCCGAAACAGCCGATCTGTTTGGATAAAAGCAAAATGGACTGCCATCAGTACGCGATTTGCCAAGAGACAAATGCCTTCCCGGAAGGATTCACCTGTCATTGTCGGGACGGATACGTGGACAAAAGTGGGGACAAAATCCGAAAGCCGGGTCGGATTTGCCAGGAAAAAGTGCTGCGAAAACTAAATACCTAAGAAAACTTAACAAAATGCCAAGGTCAATTACTGTATGGACCGTTCGCTGAATGACTGTGACGTGATCGCATTTTGCGAGGAATTGGCCGACGGATACAATTGCACGTGCCCGGCATATTCCATCGATCAGTCGCCGGTGCCGGGAAAACCGGGCAGAAAGTGCAAATTGTTGAAGAACGAATGTTTGAACCCCGCGGAGAACAATTGCAGCCGATTCGCGGATTGCATTGATAAGGCGAGGGAAATGGAAAATAAAATACAAAATTAAACAAAATTCAGACTGAGGGCTATGAGTGCGTGTGCCGTCCTGGATTCCGCGACGAGAATCCGGCAAATCCTGGCACTTCATGCAGACAACGTAAGTGAAACATTTAAATAATTCTTTATGATTTGCAATTTTAAATAGAAAATCAAATATGTTTTTGATAATTTAATTAAAAATATGTAAAAAGCAACAGAATAATGTCAAAATGTTGATTCAGTGATCAACGAGTGCAAATTTTCCGGAATGAATGACTGCAGTCCGCACGCGAATTGCGTCGATTTGCCCGATGGATATGTAAAAATGCATTTAATTGAAACCGTTTTGTGGCCCTTTAGACCTGCGTCTGTAAATCCCCTTATGTGGACGAAGGGCCCAAGGAAAAGCCGGGCCGAATTTGCTGTTTTGACGAATGTGCCAACGAAAAAGACAACGAATGCGACAAGAAAAATGCCATTTGTGAAGATTTGGAGGAGGGATACACCTGCAAATGTTCGCCTTTTTTCCGCGCTTTTAAATGCAATACATTGCAGGCAAACCGGGCTTTTATGACGCCGGCAAATTGCCGGGTCGCAAGTGCCAAGAATACGACAAGCCAACGGAAATGCCACCAACAATAGATTTACTCGATAATTGCACTTCAAAGTGTGGGGATGAATGTTGCAGTGCTGAACTCGGAGAGGTACACACAATATTTTTTTAAAGAAATGTCATGTTATTTTCCATGTTTCTAAGGTATGTGTTGGCGGTGCCAAATGCAAATGCCTTCCCGAACAAAACCGTGCAAAAGAGGGCGACAAATGCGAAGCAGTGGAAAGGACATCACTGTTGTTCCGATTGGTCAGCGAAGGGGACACACAACTGTTGTACAGCAGCAGCGAGTGAGTGATGGGCATTGATTGACAATCAGGGTGACCATTTTACCCCCTTTCGGTGGCATTTGCCACCTTTTTTTGAATTGCCACCATTTGCCACCTTTTTGGAATATTGTAAATTATTTAAATTTCTTATACAAAATGCCAAAATTATGATTTATTCTTCGTTTTTTTTAATTTTCTAACTAAAAAATGTTAAAAAATGGTCATTTTTTACACAATTTTTCTCTATAAATTTTATTCACTTTCTCAAAAATTTCCGCCAACACCATTTACTTTGAATTTTTTCAAAATTTGTCTTAAAAATTTGTAACTATTCTGAAAAATAGGCTCCCAAATCCTCAAAAATTAAACATTTTTGGGGCTTGTTCTATTAACAAACCTTAACAAAATTTTTCAAAATTTTCCCGGCGGCGCCTATCGGCACCACCGGCCTACCTTAGTATAAATTTGAGTTAATTTTAATATCACAACAGAAAATAGGGCAAAATGCAACCCCGATTTTGATTGTTTCGGTGCTTATGTTTTATTTATTTCCTACCCTGATTTGCTCCAACTTGTGAGACGCAATGAAAAATATGACATTTGAAAAAGTTATATGCATTTTTGAACGATTTTGACGTGAAATTACGTGCCACATTTTTTCCACCTTTTTTCCACCTTTTTTCAAAATTTTGCCACCTTTTTGCCACCATTTTTAATCCCGGCGCCACCATTTTGGACTTTCGAGATGGTCACCCTGTTGACAATGGATGGCGGCATTCATTGGCCAAAGATTAGCATATAATTGATCATCAGAAAATAGCTAATATATGGTTAGCAATATGATAAGTTAGCCGATCATTGGTTCTATACAGAGAGAGCATGGTAAATAGACTTTTTTTTATTGGACAACGGTTTTTAGGGAAAAAAACAGCTAAGTTTTATTTAAATTATCCTTTTCCAAAAAAATTACTTTTTTCCCCGTCTGCCTATCGACATTGCCGAAAACTCATTTGTCAGTCACTTATGGTTTTATTTTCTCACAAAAATACCATTGGCTGTTTCTGGACAAATCTAAAACAGTTTAGATGGAATTGTTTTTTCAAAGAAAATTTTAGAGATACTCGAGACCCTAAATTTCCCGAGACTCGAGAACCGAAATCGAGACTTAACACTGAGACTCGAGACCGAAACTTAACACCAAGAATCGAGACCGAGACCCCAAAAAATTCGCTTAAGGTACGGTACCAGCAGCACTCCTTCCTACGTGAAGTTTTCCAGCACTTTCTCACAAGACTTGGGCAACGCGGTCAGCTCCACTCAATATGCTCCCCGCTACATTCTGACCGAAATAAATTACATCACACACCCGAAAACTGTGAACAGGTGGCCAAAATGATTGATTAACCGATCATTTTGAAATATGCAATTAAGCACATGGTACGACGGATTGCTGGTCAATTTCACGGTTGGGACAAGGCCAAGCCCGGAGGGACGCGTCGAAGCGTGCGATTTGTGGAACACATTGCAGGTAAACAACAGCAGAAGAAGAAGAGAAAAAGCACCGGAAGAAACGGAACAAATTTACAAAGGGAAACAAAGCGGCACAACTCAAAGGCATTTGGGAAAAACAAATTTATGGACAATGCCTTTAAGCACAGTGTTCGACCGACCTCTCTTCCCCTAATAGAAATTCGACTAAATTCATAATATATAATGACAGAATTAAATTGATTCATTTTAAAAGGAATCCATCCAAAAAACAAACGGCGCCGTCGGAGGGGGCAAAATCCAAGTGGCAACGGACATTGAGCTGCTCAGTCCGTGCCCCAAAACGACGGCACTTTGTGGGGGATTGCCGTGTCGGTCCGAATTGGGCGAAATTTGCATTGGCGAGACATTGTGCGGCTGCCCCTCTGGCCAAAAAAGAGCAAAGCCTGATGAAATTTGCCGACAGGTGACATAAGGGGGGGGGGGGGGAATTGAGTGATGTTCATTCATCACTTCCCTTCCCTTTCCTTTTCTTAGGTCATCGCTTTCACTTTCCCCGTTTGGGTGGTGCGCAAATACCAACACCAATTGCAATTCAATGAATCATTTGCCAATCCGCAAGACTCAATTTACAAGTGATCATTGATCAGCCGTCCACTTTAATTACTTCGTTTGTCCCTTTTCAACACTTAGGCAATTTGTCGCCTTCTTTGAGAATGGCGTTCGTCAAAGTTACGTCCAAACTCCGCTTCGCAATGCGTTTGTTATCTCCGAGGTTCATGACATTTCTCCACCGAACTCATTGAACGGTTCATGGGATCAGGGTAATTAACTTGACTTATTGTTCTTATCGTTTTAAATTCTCCAAATTGTTAAGGCGTTCTTTATAATGCGACAATGTTTTTCCGCGTTGGCCAAGCGCCAACTGCGGAGACGGCGTACAACACGCTGATACGGTGGATCATCGACCGTAACAATTTCCAATTGGGCCAAAGCGGCCTTTTCATCAATCCCATGCCGAGTCCGTTTGGTCCCTGCTTTATGGTAACAAATTTTTAGACACAATTTAATGTTTCCTATTTCTTATAGAACAATTGTCATCCGAAGGGCCTTTGCATTGAGACAGGGCCGAATTCGTATCGTTGCGAATGTGCCCATGGGTACCGCGACATGTTGGTGGCCAACCCGGGCCACGACTGTGTGCCGTTGTACGGTATCAACGAATGTGAAAACACAACATGGAACGAATGCTCAGAACATGCGCAATGCTTCGATTTGGTTAATGGCCCTCTCATTAACCAATTGTTTGATTCGCCCAATTCATTTGTTCATTCACTATTCAAGGAGTATTTATACCGTTGCGAATGCCTCCGCGGATTCAAAGATGTCTCTGCGAAGGGCGCCATCCCGGGCAGCACATGCGTGACGGACTTTTGCGCGGATATCAATTTTTGTTCTGCCAATAGCACCGGAGAAAATTTGGAAGATAAAGTGCCATTCCATTGCATTTGCCATTGGATGTCAATGAGTCAAGAAATTCAGTGTTTTTGTCACTGCAAGCCGAACTTTGTGGATTTGCGCAACAGCACAACGGAGACGGAACGAATTGGCGCTGGCCTTTTGGCCAACCAACAGTGTCTTCTTGAGGTGGACATCAACGAATGCCTTTTCCCGGGACTGCACGACTGTTCAGAGCATGCCGAATGCATCAATTTGGCACACGGATACACGTGCAAGTGGGCCAATTGGAAATTGGGGAAAAGGGGCTAACAGAACAACAAAATGAGATAAGATGACAGATTCTTCCTTCAACTCTTCTTTAAGGTGTTTCACTAATTACACTGACGAAAATCCGCAAGTGCCGGGCCGTAATTGCACAATCGTAGGCATTGTCCCCGCTGCAGTCGCTTCGCCCGTCGGTGCTGGTGGCCTTCTGCCGTTTCTTTTGCCTTTGCTTTTGGCACTGCTTTTCCTTTTGCTCGCTCTTTGGTCAATGGCCTTCTTTTTTCTTCTTTTTTCATTATTTTTCTTTATTCTCTTTTTTCAGCTGTTGTCTTTGGGCACTTTCTCGCATGCGATGGCTCGGCGGCAAAAAGAGGGCTTTCGACGCGTTGGACACGCGGGCGAGTGACGAGTCATTGTACGGACAGGCACTGACCATCCCACGGGCGCGACTTGACGAGGCAAATGGACAAAACAACATTTTTTGCGTTCTTTCAAAATATATTGCACCAATTAAATCGCTAATTGTTTCTTTTTTTGATCACTAATTACCTCCCCTCTCCCTAATTAGGACATTGGCTCAATGGCGAGCAGTGAGTACACAATTCGAGAGGAAGTCGAACGTCGGGTGACCACCGAAGTGACGCGGACGGAGGAGGAAATGGTCGGCGGGGAGACGACCTTCGCGGAGGAGGAACAGGTGGGCGACAAGTCGCACACATTCAGCCAAAGCCATTCGGCTTCACATTACGGCGGGGCCAATTGAAGAAAACGAGAACACAAAACAGGGGCCAATTGGCCAAAAAACGGTGAATTAATTAGCAAATTAAATAATTTGTATTATCAAATCCAAAATTACAATTTATTCCCTTTCCTTTTGCCGTTTTATTTTCTTTTTTTTTTTGTCTTTTTTGCCAAACATTGCCAAAAAATCACTGCTCATTTCTCAACGAATCTTTCATAACATTTCATCATTTTTCTTTGCACATTTTCACTATTTGCCATTGAATTTCACGAATAAATCTTTTTTTATTGCAAAATTTTACGCGCAAATTCAAATTCCACATCATAGGCACGCACAAACGCATCTTTAATCTATTCGAATATATGTAGGATTCTATATGTTTGCCATTGAACCACAATGCATACATTCGCTTGGCATTTGGCATTCTTTGCCTTTGCAATTAAATTTCTATTGTCGCCCGTGAATGATGTCGTGGATTTTATGCACAGTAAAAAACATTGGAATTTAACGAAGAGAATTTTTACTAATTACGGCAATTGAAAAAGAAGAAGATTTTTACGATAAAACAAAAGTGTTTTATTATTTTAAACAATTGAAAGAAATTTAAACAATTGAAAGAATTTTCAATTTAAAATCGAAAAAAGCAGAAATTAGCATTTTAAAACAAATACATATATGGGGGCGAAATGTTAAGAACTTAATTCCAATCAAATTTTCTGTTATAAGGAAATCACTGATCAAAAATAAGAACCTTTTTAAATAACATACTTTTTCAATAAGGCAAACTTTGTGAGTTTATTTGTCGCCACTAAAATTTCCTTGAAAATTGAGCTTTAAAATGAGACATTAAAATTTAATTTATAATTAAAAAAGTCTGATCCTACTGATAGATCGACGGGAAGAATGTAAAAAATCGCTAGTTTTTTTTCACTAAAGGAGAAACAAGAAAAAAATAAGGACAAAAGGATAACCTTAAGCTTCAACGACTTTTCCAAATAAGGACATACCTTCAAAAAAAGAAAAATGGCAAATCTCTTTTTTTTCTTAAACGTCGGTTTTTCTAATTGACACATAAATTAAATGATAGGATAAATTAATTCGTGTTTTTATAATCATTAAAATTGCTCTGTTTTCTGTGCTGTCGAATTCCATCAATGCATTTCACCGCCGGCGATGATTTTTCCTTTGGAAATGGCACTGAATTGGATAGTTGTGCCGCTGCTGAAGCTTCAGTCACCAACGTACAGTACAACATTGTGAGGGCTGTGCAGACAGTAGCTGGACTACTCATTACCGTACTCTTGCTGAGAATTGTTTGGTACTGTAAGACTCACGCGGTGAAACTTCACGCGAATTTGGTGGTAAATGGAGAAGGATACGGTAAAAGAAATTTCCAAGTTCGTCTAGATAATTCTGATCAGTGTTTTTTTGCTCTACGCTCTGTTCGTTTGGTCATTTATTGTTGCGGCTGCTTGGAATTTTGTCAGTTAAATATGATAAATATAAATTTATTTGTTATTTTATCCAATTTTGTCTTTAAATATCGTCCATTTTCCCGAATTCACCCAAATACCATACCCTCCCATTTACTCTCTCCCCCAGTTACAGTACCTGGCGTTGACTTACTCCGATCCGTGCGACTGTTTGTCCCCCGTTTGGTTGGTTTACGCTGTCCGAATGCCCTTTTATATGTATATCGCCGGCTCGCCAATGCTCCATTTTGCCATTATGGTCGAAAGGGTCCGTGCCACACTTTTTGTGCACAGTTACGAAAGGGCTGGCACAAAATTTTCCGTTGGCATTTTAATTTTTGTGGTAAGAAAAGAAAAAAGAAACGGAAAAACAGAAAAAGATAATTAATGGATTATTTGAGGCCATTCTCGTCAGTGTTTTTTGTGTTTACGTTTACTTCAGCTCAATCATTGACCCAACCTTCGAGAAACCAATGGTTTTGTCATAATTAATTAGCCATTAATTAATCACTCATTAATAAATTAATTAATTGGAGGTTTATTTTACGTTGACTGGTCATTATAATGCCACCGAATTGCTATACGCCCATTACTTTTTCCTCCTTCTCGTCATTTGCATTTCAATCGCAGATTATTTTTTGATCAGAATGAATCGGCAACTTAAGCTGATATTGTAAGTTTTATTTAGACACATTAATACATTAATAATTTGTTACTTCTGAGAGTAATTAACATATTATTATATTTTAATTATGTTTTATTAATTAATTACCCCCCCCCCCCACTCCCAAAGCTCCAACAAAGTGCAGGACTATTCCCTGAGCAGAAACTATCAAACCAACGAGAACCTTCTGACCATGCGCATCATTTTCCCGTTGGACTTCTCCTACACCGTTTTCTTCTCCGTTTTCAACATTTTGTCCGGTTATATTCGAATTAAACGTGAACAGTTTGGCATTTTGGTGTACATTCGCACTTACGAAGCGATCACTTTGGTGCGTTTTTGCAAAATTTATTCCAAATAATTTTTGCTTTCATTTTTAGTTTCTTTTCACACATGCCATCATCACTTTGGTGGTTTATCACTATTTTTTGAGACGCAAAAACAGAGACTGTGGACAAATGGAGCCAGCAGCGGATGAACATGCCGATCTGTACTTTCGAATTTTGCATTTGCAATGGCACAAATAAAAAAAGAAAGAAAGAAAGGGACAGAATTCGAATTTTGGGAAAAGTCGAACCAATGAAAGAAAAAAAAAAGTTGAACCACAGGAAGAACAGAAACACAACGCAATTACCTCCATGGAATAAAGTCAAACAAATGCCATTTTCTCTCTGAAAATGGGTAATTTTTATAATTTTGGCCTTTTCTGCTTCGGTTTCCCTGTAATATCCGCTGGCATTTGCCCCTCCACTTTGCCATTGGCCAATTAAAAGCAATTAAAAATACCATCGAAAACAAAAAAAAAAAAATTAAAAATGCCAAATTCTGTGCAGCATTGTAATGACACAGCAACAAACACCAAAATAGAAAAGAACAGACGCGATCCTTTGCGCAATGTTCTTTCGGCATTTTTCGAAAACATTTACAAACAAATTTTATTAGTAAAGCAAAAACTATTCGTTATAATAACAATTAAAAAAAAATTTATTAAAATAACCGATTTATTTGAGGACTGTCGAAAAGTCCTAGCGCCATTTTAACATTATAAAAGCTGACCTTTTTTCTTTTATTTATTTTTTTAAATTTCATAAAAAATGTTACCCAGGCGACGAATTAAAAAAAAAAGAAAAGAAAATGATGGGAAAGCCAAAATTAATACTATTGAAAAAAGTTTTTGAGAGACTTTGACTTAAATGTATTTGAAAGCGTTAAACATGCACATAAATTTATTTACCCAATGAAACATAAACTTTTCTTTTTTTAGGTTAATTTTGGACCATTTTGCCACTTAATCTTTCTTCAATAGAAATTTCTCCACAATTTTCGATTCGCAAATAGCGGCACACCAAATTTGGCGCGGTCGCAAATTTGGACAAAAAAATACGGCATCGCTGTAGTGTTGCCCCGCACCCTTTGTGCACGGAAAGGGGATGGTTATCCGCGGAAATGGGTTCAATTCGTATCCATCCGTGTCCATCGAATTTCCTGAAATTATTATCCATATCCACCCGTATCCGATACATATATCCGGCCGTGTTATGCCAATCTGTAACTGTAGTAAATGTTGCAGATGGATTTATTAAGAAACAAAAGTTAGTGCTTGTCCATGTCTGTGCCTTTTTTCTGGAAAAGGTACGATCGGAGTATAAATACAGCTGAGGGGCGCTACTTTTAGTATTTTTTCATAATTAGGTGCTGCTAATGTTCGTTCAACTTTGAGTAATGAATGTCGACCAACTTCAGCAGAAATTTGAACAAAACAATGCATCCTTAGCCGATGATTGCCTTGCGGCGGAAGAGGCCACCAATGACCGCGTCTATAACATCGTCCGCGCCGCGCAACTTTCGCTGGCACTGATCACCAATTTGCTGCTGGTTCAAGTCGTGCTTTGCTACAAGCGGAGTCTGATCACTTTGCACTCCAACCTTTTGGTGATCGGTTCAATGTCCGTTCTCCCCCAAAGTCTGTTTAGATTCTGATCAGCAGTGTGTTGGTTTGTTACGCCTTTTTCAGCTGCTCATTCGTTGTCGTGAATTTCAGAAATTTTGTTCGTATTTTTTTTCCCTTATTTTACGACTTTTCCCGCCTCGCTTTGCTCAAAGGTATTGGCTTTGTCCTACAAAAACCCTTGCGACTGTTTGTCCCCCGTTTGGTTGGTTTACGCTGTCCGAATGCCCTTTTATATGTATATTGCCGGCTCGTCAATGCTCCATTTTGCCATTATGGTCGAAAGGGTCCGTGCCACACTTTTTGTGCGAAACTATGAGAAAGAAGGTCACAAATTTGGCTTGTGCATGTTTCTGTTCGCGGTAAGCTTTGACCAAAATAAAGTTGCTAGGCCCTTGCCCTAAGTAAATGAGCAAATTTCCATGGAAAATAAATTTAGGGACCAAATAATACCCCCAAATAATTAAAAAAAACGTTTCTTTAGAAATTGCTGACTTTGGCATTCTGTGCCTATGTTTACGCCACTTCCAAAATGGATGTCCAACTGACGGGAAAACCGATGGTTTACTTCACATTGACCAGCAAATTCAACTCTGTCCAGCTGATTTACGTGCATTATTTCTTCCTCTTTTTGGTCATTTGTATTTCGGTCGCGGATTACTTTTTGATCAGAATGAACAGCAAATTGAGTAAATTGTCAGTGTTAATTGTATAATTAATTAATTATGCGTTTGTTTGTCCTATTACATCCGATCAAAACGGGAGGAAGTCGGACAGATCGTTTACATGAAGACATACGACGCGTTCATTTTGGTCAGTCGGCAGATTGGTGCTATCACAATTTTTGTTATTGACTTTGTCAAACATTGCCATAGCAAACCCCTCCTGCGGCTGACCAATTAATTAGTTGCTAATTAAGCTGCTCCTTGTCCATGCCATCATCACTTTGGCTGTTTACCAATGTTTCATTTTACGAAAGGCCAAAATTCAAATGATGAAATTTGAAATGAACACGAAGAAACAGACAGATGCTTATTTTGACCAATTACAGTATCAGTGGAAATGAATAATTGTGAAAATGATAGCAATTGTTATAAAACCCATTCATTTGTCTGTGCCTTTTCAATTTTTCTCACATTTTCCCTCATTTCGTTTGTCCATTCTTTCGGAAAAGTGCACCCACGGTTCTGCACAATTATGGCAGCTGCTGAAAGTGCGTATTTCGCACTTTTCCAATGCAAAATCGAAGACGAAAGCTGCCAAAAATCCTTGAAAATTCGCCATTTAATTATTATGTCTTTTGGTGCCAACTTTCGCGTTCAAAAAAGGAACCTCCGCAAAATGCGTCGCCTGCTCCATTTGTATCCACAATTTCGTTCACAAAAATTACGGGAAATTCTTTTATTGTCCCATTTTGTGCCATAATTAGCGGCTTTTCCCCTCGGGTGATTAGCACTATTCGGCCCCCCGAAATTCTTTCATTGGCCTAAAACATGGCCCAAAACGGTGGTCATAATTATTTTTTTTTTTGCCTTTTCAATTTGCGTCAAATGCAGTGCAATTTGGTGCAAATCATTTCGTAAAGTGAGTTCATTTGCCTTTGCATATGCTAAAACTTCCATTTCATTGGCTAAAAACGGGGAGAAATGTTAAAGAACAAAGAAAAAATAAAAGTCTGTCAGTGAATTGTGCAAATATTGTAAAAATGGAACATGCCAAAAAGAACGTCCACAAATGGCAAAATGCCGTTCAGTTCCTTTTTGAATTTGCCGGGGATATATTCTGCGCCCAAATTGAATAAAAACGGCCTCCCCAATTGATTTGCTTTTGCGGCCAAATGCGAAATTGCCTCGGGACAAACGGCGAAGAAATGGGCCTTAATTAATTAATTAATTAAATAAAGCGACCTATTTACAAAAAAATACAGCCGAATAAAAACAGTGGGCAGAGTCGATCAGTTTCGTATTTTCGGGTAAATGTAAAAAATCCGAAGAAAATTGTGCAGAAGCGCCAAGGCAAGCGCAAAGAGAACTAAAAGGGCAATTAGCGAAATGGGACATTGACAAAAACTAAAAATAAATCAATTAGGAAATGAAAAAGGACCGATTTGTCCCATTGATCAGTGAGGCACACTTTCCGCTCCGAGTGCCTTCGACTCGTTGGAACTTCGCATCAACACCCGTCTCCACTGTCTTTTCGATTAGCATTTCTGCTTCCCTGTCATTTCCGACCGAACCGAAAAATGTTGCGCGAATTTAAAAAATAAAATAATTATTTTTTAATAATAATAATAATAATATTAGAAGGCAATGGCACTTTGTTGCCAGTGCCATTGATTCCGTTCAAAAGCCATTGGCACACGCGCATTGTGTTCAGTGCCGAACCGCCGGGCAAAAAAATCACATCGTCCAAGTGGAGAATTTCCTCGAAACTAAACCTATTTTACTCAAACAGAAGAAGCAAGTCAATTAGTCCTACAGTGGCATAAATTTTGCCACATTTTGTTCGTCGATTAGCACCGCTCCGTTTTCTTCAAGGTCATATTTATGTAACAATTCTGCCCCCACATTTGCCGAAATGCCTTTACGTTAAATAAAAAAATAAAAAGAAAATAATAAATATTTAATTAAATAACCGAGCAAAGGGCTGCCAATGGCAACAACAGTAAGCATAATATGGTAAGTTGAGATTATATTTTAGTAAATAATTACAGCTTTAAAAGAAAAATATAAAAAATTTTTGAATTTAAATTAATAAAAATTAGCGAACGATCGATAGAAAAGGAAAAAAGATAAATGTTAAGCGAAAGAGAAGTGATAATGACAAAGACAATGAAACTAATGCACTCATTCGCTAAAATGACATTCACAAATCATCATCATTTTCATTATCATTATTATTACATGTTTTTTAATGAAATATAATTTTATTAATTAACGACAATTTTTACATATATTTAATGTTTTGTGAATTTGCATTTATTTTTGTTTTTGTCCGTCCGTTGCTTCTTGCAAATTTCCCGCCAAATTAATCTTCGGGTTGGCCCATTCCAAAAAGGTAAAAATGGCAAAGCCGAAAAAGCACCCAATGAACCAACTGAAGAGGTGAAGAGAGCCGAAAACATCACTTATTTTGGGCAGAATGACCTTTAAAATAAGGAAATGGGATGGGCCAAGGAAATAAAAGGAAATGCCGAAGAAATGGCCAAAGAGCCGCCAATGGCAGTGGCCGCTAAAGCATTTGGGTTGAATCCGTTGCTGAACCAATAGCGCCCGTTCACGTCACTGCTGTACAAATCGGGCACCCAAACCTTCTGTTTGCTCGCCTTCGTTTGGGGAATTTTATAAATTGCCATGGGGAAATGCCCACGATGAAATAGCCGGACACCAAAATGCCATGCAATGGGCCAATTAAGGCGCCAAGAATGCCGAGGGTAAAGTGAATGGCGGTTGGGTTGTTGTACCTTTTAAAATGGTCCTTCGCAATTAATTCAAAACAAAAATAACCAATTCCACGGGGTTAACAAAACTGAAGCTATCGCTGTGATCATTCCGCCGCCTCTCCATGAAATTCGATTTGGGGCCAAATTGGAAAAATCGAAGGCCGGCGAAATAAAATTTGCCACAATATTAATGCCGACGGTGGCAATCTTAACGAAAGAGAAAATATTTTGGCATTTCTCACTGTTTTACGTTTCCTTTTTCGGCATTCACTGACCACAAAAGTCGTTCCTCCGGCAAAAACAACGGTCAGTCCGACCCAATCGGAGGACGACCTGTTCCCTATTTGCTCAACAACTTCAATCGGATCTGTGATTAGTCGGCCAAAGACGGGCAAAGTGGAGGAAATGGTCAAAACGGTGAGCAAAGAGAAGAAAAGGAAATTTAGAGGCAAACCTAAGGGGGGGGGGGGGGGGGGAATTGGGAAAGGAATATTAGAAAATAGGGAAATTTGGGAAATAATTATGCCAATGCCCATCTTTGAAGTACCTAACAAATTGCCCGTCTTCACAGCACTCCACGACTTTGCATAGCGTGAAAAATCGCCAAAATTAAGCATTGGACCCGAAAAATATGAGACAACCAAAGCGACGGCAGAAAACATTGACGGGATTGAGTCGACAAAGGGCAAAGGGTCGCCTTCATTAATATTTTAACAAAATTTCATAATTTTTAAATTTATTTTTTTATTATTGTACAATTTGTTCGAATGCAAATGTCAAACCAACCGACCACTGAGATTCAAACTCAAATTGCCAATGCCAGCATTAGCAACCAAATAAATGGTCAGCACCAGCATCACCACATACACAGCAGGGCCGGCCCAGTCAATGAACTTTCTGATCGCCTCCATTCCCATCCAAAAAAGGACCGCCTGAGCAAAGGACATAAGGCCAAAGGAGCACCAGCCGAGCAAGGACAAGCCAAGAAAGCCTTGGGACTGAAAGGAAAGGTGGCAAATGGGCGGTAAGAGGGAAAACGAATGAAAAAAGAAGGACCGATGGAATATTGTGCAAAAAGATAAGTGACGGGAAGAATTTGAGCAGAACAACGATCAGAGCACGGGAAGCCAAGAAAGTTTGGACACCGTACCAAGCGATGGCAATGGAACCACGGAGCAAAGCGGGCACATTGGCACCACGGATTCCGAAAATGGCACGATTAATGACCGGGTAAGGCACACCGGTGACCTGAGGAAAAAAAGAATTGGAAAAGTGGGGAAGGGAAAAGACACTTGACTGGGTTTGGCCACCCAATTGCAGCAAAAATGGACGATCAGAATTCCGAGGAGAAGAGCAAAGAGCACATAAAGACAAACGAATAAATTAATTTAAATAAAATTGTGTTAATTATTTAAATTACAGTAGTAAATCAATCAAATACAGTAACTTGAGCTGTGAATTGGTAATTTTAAATTTGCACATTTTACTTGCCAACCCGCCAAACGGAGAGAGAAGAGACTTCCGGCAGTCAAATAACCGGCCACACTGTGCACATCTGTTGCTCATCTTTCATTTTCTTTTTAATTTTTAAGGTTTACCTGTCATCCAAACTGCGAATATATTGTACGCATTCCAATGCTGCCTTTCCAACGGTTTCAGCGCGTCGTTACAAAGGGAGGGGTCAAACGCAACGGGAAATTTGTGATCCGTCGAATTTTCCGAAATTTCTTTTCTTACCGCCGACAATTCAATGGGAGGAGTTTTATCGGAGTGTTTTTTGGAAGAATCCATATGAAAAACAAAACAAAATAAACGGGCAATTTTGTAATGAGAAAATTGAAAATCATTTGAAGGGAAAAAAATTATTATAATTATTTTAAAATTAGCAGACAAAAAATAAATGAAAAGACGAAACGGAGAAAGGGAAAAGCAAACATTTTTGAAGAGCAAACAAACAACAAATATTTTTAAAGAATATATAAAAGGTAAAAAAGTTTTCCATTAAATAATTTGACAAACGAAAGAAAGTGACGAATGATTTTATGATTTTTAAAAACAGCCAAAACGAAAATGTCATTTGATTTTGAAAAAGAAAAAATATTCTTTTACCTTTTACATCATTTGATAAATGAGTGTTTTAATGGTAGACGAATTATTCGGTTGTTATTATTTTTTTAAGTTTGGGCAAATATTCCAAAAATTTGGCCTTAAATTTTCGTCGAATGATTCACAGAAACTTTCGGGCGACGATCGATTGAACAAGGCGGAAAAAGTTGTGGTGGGCGGGCGATCGTAACAGAAAAAGGCATTTTTGGCAGTCTCAAATACTTTTTGAACATTCATTTGTTCGAGTGATCGGAAATAAATTATTTTAAATAATAATTATTTTTTATAAAAACAAAAGTTTGATTTTTTATTTTTCTAATTTAAATTTCCAACGTAACAAGGTAAGGCAAATGACCAACTGCAAAAAAAAAAACGAAGTTTATTGGCAAAAAAAAAATAAATTTGTCTATTTTAATTTACAGGAATGGACTTAAAAAAGAATGAAAGGCGAGGCAATGAAAGAGAATAAAAAATGGAAAACATTAGCCATGCCATGACTGATAATGCCAACGCAAATGCCTTATCACTTCTTCCCCTCCCCCTAATCACTTCCTTCCCTTTGGCTCTTCACATTAGCATTGCCAAGCGTCGTTCTGCCGGCGTCGGCGGCTGTGCCCGTGGCCTTTCACGCAGCGCCTCTAACCAAAGGCCTTTGGTGGCCGGGTCGGGACAGCTGAACACGTACTCCCGGGCCTGGCTGGACAATTTGAAGGCATTCTTAAGCGACGCGCCAGTGATGGGCTCTAAAAGGGGGCAAAGCAATGAGCAGAGCCCCACGGGAAAGAGAGTGCCGAAATCGAATGAATGGATTTGATCGGTTCAAAAAGTGCGTGGCGACCTTTGCCGTCGTGCAAATCCTGAACGGAAGTGCCATGGAGTGCCATCCTCTCTTTGAACACCAATTGGTTCCTCCTCAGCACGTCGCGTCGGCACAGCACAATTGTCTGGTCGAACAGATACACGTGCACACTCTTCGTCCATTGCAATTGGGCACGCCACAGCACACGACAGTGCAATTCGCCGTTGATCAGCATACGGTGATTACTTTCCACCAAATCAGGGCCCTTCCAAATAAAGAGAAGCCATGGCATTTTTGGAACGGGCTATTCTTGGAAAACTCAAAAATACCCTAAATCCATGAACACTTTTCTGCCAAAGCCAAATCTTTTGAATGGCGTCCACGCGCCGCTTTCCATCATTGACTTGGGCGGCGACTTGGCGCATTGTTCGCTGTGCTAATTCGAGTGCCAATCTGAAAATTTTCAAATGAATCCTTTGTACAGCGATATTAGTGTGTACCTGTCCGGGTGCCCTGCAGGCGTTGCCTTGAGAAGTTCGAGTAATTGTAGAGGATATCGACAAATTCGTTGGACGGGGGTCAACAGAATGCTGTCAAGACTTAGAGCGGGCATTCCGCGGAGAAGACGGCACGCCTTTGGCAAATTATAAAATGAATTTATGAATAAATGGTTTTTTGAAAGACCTCGAAAAAGTGCAGAAATTGGGGCTGCTGTTCCAACGTGACCAATTCCGTGCACGACAAAGTGCGGTTGTTGCAGTAATCGGTGTAAATGCCGAACTGTTGACACTTCACCATGAACAGAGACATTCACTTTGTTAAATTGAAAAAACATAAATTCACATTTCGCAGAAAAACATTGGCCACCGCAGTCTTTTCCGGCTCCTTCTCGTCCAACTCCGTCTCCAACTCGTGGAACAGTCGCGAGTGCAGCATCAGAACCATCTCCAAGTTGCCGAATATGCGCTGCACCCGTTCTTCCGGGAATAATTCTCGGCGTCGTCGGCACTGCTCCAGAAAGCCCTTAGCCAACGAATGATGGCATTAACTTTTTAAAATGTTTTCCTATTTCGCTTTGCCTGCACGAGGTTATGCAGCAGTCGTACGTATTCCCTCTCAGTGCTGATCAGTTCCTGCACAATTCGTCGTCTCAGCATTCGCATTTCGGGCGACGGAAACCCTTCGGATGGGTCGAATTTGTGCATCGCGTCCAATTGACCGCCGGCACAAAGTTTACACAAGTCTCTGTTCCTCGGCTAAACTAAGGAAATTGAAATGCCAAATACAATGAAGTGGGAGAAAAGGCCAAAAATTACTGAGGAATGGAGGAAAAAAAAGTTGAAAGTGTAAATGATCACTTACCCGCACATATGAAGAGGGAAACCATCCGCTGCGCGGGCCGCAAACGCCGTACCAAAGTTGGGGGGAGGGACAGTCGAGCACGGCCACTTCCTCCCCGGCACGGAAAGGCAACTCATCGCGAAGCATTGCGACATGTTCCCACACCTAAACGAATCAAAGTTAATGTGTTTTTTGTGGCAAAGCGACGACCGCTTCAGCAAGGAAAAGAATGCCGCTTCCGGAAAAGGAGGAAGAAGCGGCGGAACAGCACGCGACGCCCCACCCGTTCACTTCGCCCCCGTCTTCGCTGCTACTTGCTGTGGTGGTCAAACTCCCGGCCGAGTGTGTGCTTTAAAATTGGATTTATGCATTTATTTTCTTTCCAATTAGTGATTTTCCATTTTATTGAATTTGTCTCAATTGATTAATTAAATAATTAATAGGTTTATTTATCGATGCCTTTGCGGTGCCCCGACATTTGCGGTCCTGCCCTTTGCGGCCCCGACATTTGCGGCCCCGACATTTGCGGCCACAGCAAAAACCCGCCTTTTGCGGCCCGACTTTTGCGGCCCGACATTTGCGGTCCCCGACATTTGCGGCCCAGTTCTTAAGGACCATTTTCCAACATTTGCGGCCCGACATTTGCGGCCACAGCAAAAACCCGACTTTTGCGGTCCCAACCAAATAAGGGATCATTTTTTTAAAAAATAACAAAATAAAGCATATTTTTAAATTTCTCTATACATAATCTCAATTTAATATAATTCTTTTAAATTCCTATTCTTTCTTTGAAATCGAAATCACTTTTAACCGTATCTACGAAGAAATTTTTTAGTTTTTTTTTTTCAAAAATAGGCTTGCTCAAGGCCTCAACAGAGCTTGAAGTTTATATCCATTTTACCAATCCTGAATTCCTGTATCGGAAAGCCGATACTGCAGAGCTCTGAGGTGTGCTAATAGTGTTTCGTCATTCCTATTTTCATCGTTATCGTAACGCAAAATTAAATCTCTGATCGCTCTGTCGTTTTCTACATATTTTTTCTTTCTTGTTTCAGCCAGGCCCCTTGTCGGGTCTAATTCAAATGGGCGAATCCTATTTCGCTGATACTCCTCTTCTTCTTTGATTGTATTCTGTTCATTTTTTAACTAGGAAAAGATGTGAGAATTTGACTACGTGAGAATTTGACTACGGCTGCCTTCCCGCCGGGCGATTTTGTTTTTGTTATTTAAGTAGGAATTTTGTAAACAGCGAACAACGGTGAGGACAAAAAAGTTGACCGATCGAAAAAATCGATGCCTATCCTGTTGATGTATGCTCTGGTGAATGAAAAACGTCTGGAATTGTTCTTGTGTTGATCAAAAAATAGTTCAAATAGAACATATATAGTCGGATCGGATTAAAATCGCTTGATAATAAATAAATGCTTTATTTTGTTATTTTTTAAAAAAATGATCCCTTATTTGGTTGGGGCCGCAAAAGTCGGGTTTTTGCTGTGGCCGCAAATGTCGGGGCCGCAAATGTCGGAAAATGGTCCTTAAGAATTGGGCCGCAAATGTCGGGTCGCAAAAGTCGGGTTTTTGCTGTGGCCGCAAATTTCGGGCCGCAAATGTCGGAAAATGGTCCTTAAGAATTGGGCCGCAAATGTCGGGGACCGCAAATGTCGGGCCGCAAAAGTCGGTTTTTTGCTGTGGCCGCAAATGTCGGGGCCGCAAATGTCGGGACACGGCCTTTGCTGTTACCTGCTTCGCACCCCGCTGTCCTGTGAACACCCGCAACTGCTCTTTTTGCCTTTTTGCTGTGCCCCCATTTTCTCTTCCCAAATTGTCGTGCCATCCCCCGCCTTTGGTTCATCGTTTGCCGTGCCGTTTTGTGAGGAGGAGGAGGACGAAGCGGACGAGTTCATTCGTTTTGTTGTCTTTGCTGTTGCTGTCGTACTGTTTGGCATCGTTGCAACTGTTCCGCTTTCGTCCATGCAGCAGTCCTCGTCGATGAAGTCGTTCAATTCCGTCCGATTGTGGTGCCGCTGTTGGCCATTGATTTGTCCGTTCACTGTCAAATCGCGGCACCGTGCGCCCGGCTGAGAGCGCGAGCGGCGCTTGGAGGAGGAGGAAGAGGAGGAGGAGGGAGGGGAGCAGCAGTCGCCGTGTTGGACCAATTGGGGACGGGCGTCAATCACTTCGTCCTGAAAGAATGGAATGATTGAAGAAGAAGTGACCGACCGAAAAGCACTAAATTGGAGAGAGAAATGAATCAATCATCAGAAGTTGTTTTTAAAGAAGAAAGTAATTTCTGAACAATAAGCATGCTGCTAAAAGTGAATTGATTATTTTGGCTAATTTAATCGATTCGGTTGACAGAGAAAGAAATGGAAAACGAATGAGACGATTAATGATGGATGAGCTGCTGAAGGATTTTTTGATAAAGAGATGGACTGATTAGTTTCGGAAGTGCACATTAATCGTCCACCTGATGGACCGGGAATTTCCCGGGGCGGAGATGGGCCGGTGGCAAAGGGAGTCGGGATGGCCGAGGCATGTCCAACAGATGGAGAAGGTCGGCCGGAGGTGCTGAGCAGGAAGTGGAGCACGAAGCAGTTGGGCACTCCCGGAGGGTCTGCCAAAAGTGATGGGGCTGAGGGGAATGACGGCGGGACGAACGATGGGAGTGGTGGTCGACGAAAAAATAGGTGGAATCCTGACGAAGGGAAGAGAGGGATGGATGCATTTAATAACGTTTAGACTAAAGAAGAAGAAAAACCCAACAGCGGGGGGGGGGGGGGTAGGAGCGGGGGTAGAGGGAGGGATGGCATAACGAGGGGGGTGAGAGTAGAGGAGAGATGGTAGAGGGAGGGATGGCATAACGAGGGGGGTGAGAGTAGAGGGGGTAGGGGGAAATGGCATGACGAGGGGGGTGAGAGTAGAGGAGAGATGGTAGAGGGAGGGATGGCACACGAGGAGGGGGCCGGGTGAGAGGAAAGAGAGTAGAGGAAAGGGGGTAGAGGGAGGGATGGCATAACGAGAGGGGGGGGGGGGAAGGTAAAGGGTTTTATAGCAGAAAAAGTCCATTAATTAAGAATTGTTGTATGTTGAGTTAGAAAAATTATTAGAGAAGTGACTAAACTTCGTGTCCGTTAATAAAAATCCATAAGAAAAAACGGACAAAGCGAACGGACGAAAACGTCGAATGGTGGCGACGAGAAAGATAGACAATGGCACAACGAATGAATATGATCAAGTGGGGATGGATGGAAGAACGAACACTTTTTAGTGGAAACGCCGAAGGCGGAGACGGAGCGGGGGGAGGGGGCAAACAGAAACGAAAGAATTTATTGCTTGAGATATTCCTATTCAAACCGTTTCTGAACAAAATTTTTGGATTAAAGAAAAAGCAACAACAAAAACCGATGATAATTAATTGATTATATGGAAAAATGATAAAAAATACGGACGTAATCGAATGAATGCCCAAGAGATTGTTGGGCAAAGGTCGGTTGGTGGTCGGTCCCTCGTCAGATAAAAGAAGGAAATTAGTGCAACATCATTCACACTAGCAGAACAATCATTCTGCTGCTGGAGAGGAATATTTACACTCATTCATTGTAATTATTAATAACGATTATCATAATAATATAAATAATAAATGAATGGATAGACGAATTGTTGGAATGGGAGGAGGAGGAGGAGGAGAGGACAGAGGATCAATTTGTGTGCACAAATGGAAGGCCCAAGGGGTGGACGAGGCGAGGCACTCTCAAAGAAATGACCGACCGGACAGCAGTCAGTCGAGAATTGATCCAATGGGGGGGGGGGACATTCTCAAAATAGTCGGTGGAGCATTGGAAAAGTGCAACTTAACGCTATGAGCAGCGGAAAGGTGGGGGAGGCGAGCAGCGCGGAAAAGAGGACAAAAAATCGAAAATCCGATCCTGGACAAACAGTGACTGCACTCCTTCCTCCCCACCTTCCCAGCCTAATTACCACTGACAAACACCCAAACACCGGTGCAATTCCCGCCGGCAAGCTCCTTTTCTTTTTTCAACGCCGGCGCCATCCCTTCACAGTTACACTGAGTGATCAGTCAGACTGAGTGAGTGAGGAATGAATGGGATGGGATGTACGCCGCAGGGGAATGAAAGGGAATTATGGGGAGAAAAAGGGGGGGGGAAAGAATGGAAGAACAGGGAGAAGCATTGAAATTCGACAAAACGTTCAAACAGAAGTATGACCGACAAAAAGAAAATTCCCAAACAGCAACAGTCCCATCACCAGCACTGGGTTGAGCAGAGTGCACAAGGTCGATTGAAATTGGGAGAGAGCGGGGAGAAAGAAAGAGGGACAGGAGAGGGGGCGGAGGAGGGAAAGATAGAATGGGGAAAAGAGGGACGGGAAAGGGGGCGAAGGAGGGAAAGATAGAATGGGGAAAAGAGGGACGGGAGAGGGGGCGGAGGAGGGCGAGAGAGAATGGGGAAAAGAAGGACGGGAGAAGAGGAGAGAGGGAGAAAGGGGAAAAGAGGGACGGGAGAGGAGATGGGAAGCAAATTGGGCAGACAAATGGGTGAAAAACATAGAGATTTGGGATGGGAGGAAATTACAGAAAAAGGAGGGGAGGGAGGAGAAGGCATCGATTGTCTGTTTATACGTTGCCGAGGGAGGGAGGCGGGGGGGGGGGGGGCGGGGGGGGTGACAACGTGGAGGCCAATTAGAAAAAATGGATGAGAATTGGGTTATATTGGTGGTTTCTTCCGACATTCCCCCCCCCCCAAATTGACTTTGTTTTACTTTTCCTTCTCTTTTTGTTTAATTATTATTTTTTCTTATTTTTCGAAAATAATTTCTCTAAATTCTGCCTCCTCTTCAGTTTGTCATTGAGAAATATATGTTCATCCTCATTCAGTCATTCATAAGTATTGTGTTTCAAATGCACTACCAAAATGAAAGGAATGTTAAAAATTCACGAACGTCTCTTCCGAAAGTGTCTTCCGTTCTCTAAGGCACCTCCTCCCCCTCCCCCCCCCCAAAAAAAACGCTTCGTCCGTCCACCGTTTTCCCTCTTTTAAACAATGTAATACAATTGAATCGCTAATGTTGCCACTTTTGAGTATATTGTTGTTTTTGTGAATAAAATAGCACATGTCTAAAGCGAAGAGTACCTTGACCATCTCAAGGCCAGCCAAAGTGTCGTCCAACCGACCGATCAGTGCCGATCGAATTCGTCTCTGCTCTTTCGGCGTCATTTGAATTGGTAAAATTCGGACCAACGACGGCCTATGGCAGACGCCATTTTCAATGAGAGTATAAAATGGTTCGGATGAATTGGAAGGAGAAAAGTGGAAGATGGAAGAAGTGGAGGGCATGGGACATGGCTGCATTTTGGTGAGGGGAGCGGAAAATTTGAGGAGAGATTAGGATATTTGGGGTGTTACTTGGATGGATGTATAAGGAAAGTGCAAAATTGGGGTTTGGGTTGGTTTTGGGCGGAATTTGAAAGGGAAAATTTGCGGGGGGTGGGCGAAAGGTGGGCGAGCGAAATGGGACGGAGAGAGAGAGAGAAAGGGAGACTTAATGAGGGGGTGGGTGAGGGGGGGGGGGGGGGGGTAAAGACGGACGGAGAGTGCGGGGGGGGGGGAGGAAAAGCGAAGTTTTTGGGGGACTTCGGACAT